>OZ004600.1:10499600-11699600 GCA_963924605.1 Malthinus seriepunctatus
TCTCTGTATCTATCTATAATTCCCTCAATTTTACTATGCTTATCTCTCATTTCATCAATCTCTTTATCTATCTCCTTATCTCTGAATCTATCTCTAACTCCCTCTATTTTACTATGTTTTTATCTTATTTCATCAGTCTCTGTATCTATCTTCTTATCTCTGTATCAATCTCTAAACTCCCTCTATTTTACTATGTTTTTCTCTCATTTCATCAGTCTCTTTATCTATCTCCTTATCTCTGTATCTATCTATAATTCCCTCTATTTTACTATGCTTTTCTCTCATTTCATCAGCCTCTTTATCTATCTCCTTATCTCTGTATATATCTATAATTACCTCTATTTTCTATGCTTTTCTCTCATTTCATCAGTCTCTTTATCTATCTCCTTATCTCTAACTCCTTCTATTTTACTATACTTTTCTCTTATTTCACCAGTCTCTTTATCTATCTCCTTATCTCTGAATCTATCCATAGCTCCCTCTATTTTACTATGTTTTTATCTCATTTCATCAATCTCTTTCTCTATCTCTTTATCTTTGAATCTATCTCTAACTCCCTCTATTTTACTATGTTTTTATCTTATTTCATCAGTCTCTGTATCTATCTCCTTATCTCTGTATCAATCTCTAAACTCCCTCTATTTTACTATGTTTTTCTCTCATTTCATCAGTCCCTTTATCTATCTCCTTATCTCTGAATCTATCTCTAACTCCCTCTATTTTACTATGTTTTTATCTCATTTCATCAATCTCTTTATCTATCTCTTTATCTATCTCCTTATCTCTGTATCTATCTATAATTCCCTCTATTTTACTATGTTTTTATCTCATTTCATCCATCTCTTTACCCCTCTCTAACTTCCTCTATTTTTCTATCTTTATATCTGTCGCTCCCTTTCTAGTTTTCTCTTTTCATATCAGCTGTCATACTCATCTGTTATTTAATCTCATATAGCAATCTCCTCTGCCTCTGTCATCTCATTTCACACAAGTAAAGAAGAACTCTTTGTATTACAGATTTATCCAGCTGGAATTTATTGTCTTATGTATTAAGACTTCATTTGCCTTCAACAAATTTACTTTTTGCTTTTAAAATCCAAAGTTAATTGAAAATTAAGAAGAGTATTGAGAGAAAAGAGTCTTAAAGATTTCAAGAGTGCCGTTTTCTTGGAAAAAAAATATCAAGATTTACATCAGTTTACTATTTATTAAAATAAAAAATACACAAAAATATATATTATAAAACATATATTTTATATAATTATGTATACAAGAAAATAAAAATAATATACTATTAATTAATTAATTAATTTTACAAATTCAAAACTAATCATTTGTAAACAATTTAATATTGATTGACGGCCCAACGCTTAGAAATCACCAAAGCGAGATTCAAGAGACATAACAGTCCCTTTAATGATTCAGTATTGTGTCCTAATCGATGTATGCAGAAGAAATTAAAAATAATAAAAATAGCTATACCATTAAAAAAAGATTAAAGGTTGCAGCCCAAGGCATGGGCTGCAACAAGTCCACCCCTCGTTAGATTTGGAAAGAAATAACTGTAACAAATAAAACTTGAGGAGTCATCGCTTGAGGAGTTCGGCTCATCAAGCGGTGGCCCACAAGACATAATACATAATTAAAACAATAAATAATTACAAAGTATTAATTAATATTAAAACTGGTAATGGCTGCTTATCGGGTAGCTGCTAGGTAGGTGGCGTCGCTTCAACCCTGCACCTTGTCCGAGAGAGTACGAGGGGTGGCACCCCATCCACCACTGGGGGTTGTCCTCGAAATTGTCGGTTGTTGCTCCTCCTCCTTAGTCTCTAATGCGCATGCGCGTAGACTCCGTGTAGGAGTGCGCATGTGCGTTGGCGCCGGGCGGGGAGGGGTAGGGGGGAGGGGACCGCCGACCCCCCTCCCACCTACCCCTCCCCGCCCGGCGCCAACGCACACCCACATTCCAACATGGAGTCCACGCCCATCGCCACATTAAAGACTACGAAAGAGGAACAACCTCCGACCAATTCGAGGACAACTCGCAGTGGTCTTAGAGGTTGCTTCCCCTCGCGCTCTCTTTAACGTGGAGAAGAGCTGTTGGAAGCAACTTACCTAGCTGCTACGTCATCGCTAGCGATGACCAGTAAATAGGGGTAGCTACCCTTCTAAGCAAGCAATGAATTTAAATTGAAAAAAATTAATTTAAAAAAAACTAATCGCGAGGTGTAGCTACCCTTCTACTTAAATACAATCCAAAATAAATTAAAAATAAATTAATCCTCGTCCATCCTCATGTTGGGGATCGTCCAACCGTCCATCCTAATCCTCATCCTCATCCTCATGTTGGGGCCAAAACCAAAAGCACTGTCGGTGTGATGAAGGAGAGCATCTTTCCGCGTCAAAGGTAACCTGAAACTAATTTAGAAATGTCGTAGTTTTATGTACCTAAGGGCACAAACTGAATCGTTAAAAGGACTTTTGCTTCTTAAATTTTAGTATTAATCGCCCCATGATTATTTACAATTAATTAATTTTTAGTAACCAATAATAAAAAAAACGTATTTCGATTCAAAATATCTCGAAAGCCCAGTGAGAAAATAAACTTAGGTAAAATAACTTCAACTTGGTTTCATTCAGTTTTCTTGTAATCCTCTTCATGTGGACCAAAAGGCACTGCAGTTACCGGATCATCTTTCCAAATCAAAAGATCGAACGTCTACTGAAATAAAATGAGAGATGTTTTAATTACTATGCTTTAGACAACTGATGATTATTTTCAATTAATTAATTTTTAATTTGCAAAATAAATTAGTAATTTAAAATACAGGGTGTAAGCAAAATGCAAAATGTAAGAAACTGCTATGATATGCCGCTTCAACATTAATAAAAATTGTAAGTACCTAATTTAGAAAAAATCGTTATTTTAAGAAATAAGGTGTTTAAGATTTAAGAAGAAAAAACCAAAGTAAAAATTGTTAAGTAAGTAAATGAAAAATACGTGATTAGCTCAACAAATAATTTTTGAAGAAACTAAATTCATCTAAATAGGGATCACCCAGTTACAAGTAATTCTAATCAACAAAATTAAGTTAGAAGAATCTGCAGATTCTATATTATGGTTGTAAAGAAGGTACCGGAAGAAAGAAGTTATTAGGAAAAAGGGGATTTACATTTGATTTGAGACAGTCTCTAAAAAAAAAGTTAAGCAAATTTTTATTGATTATAAAAATTTCAATTAATTTATACATGGTTTTAAAAAAAAGCATTCACTACTTTAAGAGCGTGTAATATACATAAAAGTGAGTAACAGCAGTTATATTAAGGGGTTTGCAATACTTCATACTTTTTTGTGACCACAACTCAAAAAGTATGAACTATTTGACACCCCTCTGTACGCATTAAAATGAGTAGAAAAAGTTATATTGAGGGGTGTTCAGTAGTTCATACTTTTTGAGTTGTGGCCGTAACTCGAAAAGTATGAACTATTGGACACCCCTCTGTACGCATTAAAATGAGTAGAAAAAGTTATATTGAGGGGTGTTCAGTAGTTCATACTTTTTGAGTTGTGGCCGGAACTCGAAAAGTATGAACTATTGGACACCCCTCAATTATAACTTTTTACTCATTTGAATGCGTACTACACGGTCTTAAAGTTGTGAATACTTTTTTTAATTCCCTGTACGTTTAATAAAATTTAGATAGGTAGTACTTACAATAACTTCATCTTGGTCCATTAAAATTTTTAGTAATCGTCTTGTTGTGGGGCCCAAGGGAAGCGTCAGTTAAGGGAGCATCTTACCAAGTGAAACGTTGAATTAAAACTGAAACGAATTGAGACTTGTTTTAGTATTATGTCACGTCACAAATTTAATCATCGAAAGCATTAATCACTAGTGCCTTTTATATTTATGCTTGTTTGAATTACAAAGCAATTCCATAATTAATCAATATTTATTTATTTTTACAAACGAAAAAATTAATTAATTAAAAATAATTATTTCAAAATCTTGCTAAAACCCTGCGAGAAAAAAAATTTAGATAGGTAGTACTTACAATAACTTCATCTTAGTCCATTAAAATTTCTAGTAATTGTTTGGTTGTGGGGCCAAAGAGAAGCGTCAGTTAAGGAAGCATCTTTCCAAGTAAAACATTGAATTGAAACTGAAACGAATTAAGACATGTTTTAGTATTATGTTACGACACAAGGTGAATCGTCAAAAAGCTCTTGCCTTTTACATTCGTGCTTGTTTTAATTACAAAGCAAAGCCATAATCAACCAACGATTATTAATTTTCATTTGCAAAACTTAATTATTAATTAAAAATAATTATTTCAAAATATCTCTTAGACTTACAATAACTTCATCTTGGTCTCTGTTCACTTTCTTGTAATCCTCATCTTCTGGTGTTAAGAGCACCGGCACTTGGAACGATCCTTCTAGCACGAAAGTTGAATTGAAACTGTAAATAAATTACGGAATACTTTATTATAAATGACACAGAGTGAATCATAAAAATTGTTGTGCTTTTTGAATTTAAACTTTTCAGATTTACATCACAACGTATATGTAACGTTTATTGTTACTAAGAGCTCGGCAGGATAAAAAAAATAATGTTTCAATTTAAAATTACTGCTATTTTATTAATTGCTTAAATATTTAATTTTCTTTATAAATAACCCTTAGGGTGTGCGCAAATTAAAAGTTTCGAGCATAGCATCCATAGACCACAGCGTTTTGGGGTGCTCAAATCGAAAGCTAAGAGCATAGAGCATATTGCATCCTTGTAGGGACATATGATTCTAGCTGAAATTTCAAACGACTCTATGTAAACTCTATGCTCGAAACTTTTAATTTGCGCACACCCTTAGAAATAAATTAAATAGTGCTAATGTAATTTATTGAAATTTCTGCCTAACACATAGACAACCTTCTGTTTTAATACTTGCATATTGTTGGTATTTCTTTAGTAGTAAGGGGAATGAACGGGAAAAAGTTAATATAAGTCGGATTTTAATCATTAATTTAATTTATTATTATTTTTAGAAATAAACTACATTTAATTTTGTATAAAACTCAAAATTTTGGGAAAACGATCATAAAATTGGAAATTGTGAGTAAGGCAAGTGATAGATACTGTAGTAAGAACAAAAGTTACGAAAAAATGTGAAACAATATTTTTTATGCTGTTTATTATGCAATAAGACCTTTTTCTAAAAATAATGGATCACTACTAGAAATATAATTATGTAACGTACACCACAACCTGGGTTCAAGAAATACATTTAAACAAAGGCCATAGTACAAATAAAACGCAAAAGATTGATTCATTTATACTATTTTTAATTAATTAAGAAATGAATTAAAATAATTGTTTTTCTATAATAGGATAATAATAAATGCAATACCTACACCCTATAAAATTAAAAATGACTTATAATTATAATTACTACTATAAGCATTTACAATTACCTTAAATTATAAAATAATTGTTGATCACAATATTTCAATTTTTACAATAAATTAATTAATATTCGGTGGAAATACTTAAAATAATATTACGAACAACTTCCAATCAAAAAAAATTCGAGAATAGCAAGTTGATTTTCACAAGAGTAACCCTAATTTTTCTAAAATTTGCTGATCTGTGTTACTGATAAGAATCTGAACTTATGGCGAAAACCGGATTTATAATAACTTTCTCCTATTCACTTGCCCTACCACTAAAGAAATATCGTCCAATAATATGCGAGTATTAAACTAAGAGGTTGCCTATATGATGGGCGCAAATTGCTTTCAACGACACAAATTTATTTCTTAAAAAATTAGTTCAATTTATAATTAATTCTAGTTGCTAATTAGTTACACCAGGATTTTTTAAGTTTATTTTTTTTAAATTATTCTAATGTTTATGTTAAAATGTTTTAATAAACAAAGAAACATAAAATCGGTTTAAAACTTTGGGAGGCCCACAATTTATCGTTTAAAAAATTAAAATTACAAGAGCTATAAATTTACAAAAAGATGTAATTTATGCATTTTACTATGCCCATCAAACTAAATAAAAATAATTATCCTTCGGGTATTTTTCAAGTTAATATACCAAAATGAATTTAGACGAGTGGTTTTCTCACCCTTAAGTTTAATAACCGCTTATGACAAACAATTACAAAATTACAGAAGAAAATTAATTAATAATTAAAGCATTATATGTACCTTATTAATATTTCTATTCCTTGCTGTGTGTAGATATCCTTGTTAAGAAGAGAAATTATACTTATTACTACATGTTAACACTTGAACTAACAAATATAGACTGAAGCTCCATCGACAAATAAAATTAATAAATTTGTTATGTGGCAAAATAATGACAAAAAATCAGGTATGACTATTGATGTTTTTGAACTTTTATATTTATCATTTTAAAAGTGAACAGTTATGTAATAGTCAATGACAGACCTTATGCTTTGCGTAGTTTTCCACTTACATTAAAAAGAGCTTATTGTATAATCGACTGATTCCTCTCAATTGTTAAAACATTAAAAGAAAAGTAAATTAAAAAATTACAAACTTTAGTTCTTTTAATTTAGTTTCTTTGAACTAATTGTAATGTTTTTATTAATTTCGTTTTGATAGATAACCCACAGCTTTTACATTTCAAAATTAAAAATGGAAGTTATAAAAAAAATTAACAGCGATAAATTATGGAACACACCACTAAATTAGTATTAGCAATAGATTTATATTAATTAATGCTACTCGTTATTATTTAATATCCAACTCCAGTTCATCAAAAAATATTATTTATGCATTTAGGAGTGACCCGGTCCGACGCTGTTAAGTTAATGGTGTAGTAATAAATAGGCTTCCTCGAACAGTTATTTTTAACTACAAACTTGATACTCAGGCTGCTTTGTCAACCGTTGAATTGTTTTTATCTAAAAGCACAAAATCAATTAATTTTCGAATCATTAACAGATCTAAAATAAACAGGAAGCTACAAGATTTATATTTCAATGGCAATTAAAGATTACAAAATGAAATTTACCAGAATGAAACTCTTATAAAAATATTTGAAAAATAAATAATAAAAATAATAAAGTTTGAAAAATTACCTTTATTTACGTCCTCTTTCTTCTTCTTCCTACCAGGTTCAGTCATTTGGCCTCTGTAAATTGTATTTGATTTCTAGGTGTTCCAATTGACGTTTTTCTTTGAACCTATATTTAACTAGGTACTTCTTATGACATTCTTCTGCCTTCAATTTTATGTAGGTGTTCCTCCCCAGTTAACTTTTCTTGGAATATAATTTGATATTATTGCTGTTCCTTGTAGCCACCCATCTTCTATTGTACTTGTCGACATTGTAGCCTTCAATATTTGATCCTTCCTCAAATTTGTATATTAGCAAAGGACGATACTGCAAAAACCATTAATTAACAACCAGCACATAAGAATTACCCTATAAAGTAGAGTAGACTATGTCTCTGTTGCAGACGTGTAAACATTAAAGAATGAGTGTATTGACTTACTCTATCATCCTTGAAATTCTTTGACGTTGTTTCAGAACGCCCTGTGTAGTAAAAAAAAGAAAGCTTTTCATTCCGTAATCAAACAATACATGTTATTTGTAACAAGTTCATGTTCATTTACACGTTCTGTCACATAAATTGGCGAGACATTTGCGTCTTGAGGCGACTTTGTCGGTAAGATTAAATTATTAAATATTATTTGAACTTTTCAAATTTGCAATACTCACTGAAAACTACTGCTGCAGTAGGTAAAACGTTGGAGCTTTGGAAAGGAGCTCAGAATACCATAACCAGTTCCAAGTTAGATAACGGGTACTTTTTTTTTTTTTTACTTTTTTCAACAATATTAATACGGTGGTGACTTACTACTGTCGATAAATATTGACCTAAAAGCAACCATAATAATTAAATAACGCCAACAATAATTAATTGAGGTTATCACCTTCCCAAGGAGGCGGTAAAGGGAGAAGAAGCTGGGAATTACCGTCTTCTCTATTTATTGTGTAATCTCTAATTCGATTATTTTTGTGTAAGTTAATTGTCTGAACGCACAAAAAGTAAATCACTTTTAGCTTTTTTGAGCTTTTAATTGGTAAAGAACAAGGTTCAAGGAATTTATAAATTGTAAGTGTTAACTGAGTGAACTTCTTTGTTCTTTTATCGAATATAAAAATAAAATGACAGTTTTTATGTATAATATATGGGAGTCAGGACGATTATTTGTGCAAGGAGAAATAAACACTTACAGAGAGCTCCACATGTTTGCTTCTACTTCTAAATTAACTGAACAATTGGAATAGAATTTGAATTTTTTCGAAGATCTTCCAAAAATTTGTTCAAACTAATTGTTCAACAATCGTAACTTTTCAGTTTTATAATGTCCGTATTACAAGCTGGGTACTGCTTTCTTCTTTTTTATTGTTTAATTTCAGACTCGTACATTTTTGTGTACAATTACCTATTCCCTGTAAAAAACAGAAGTAAATTACTACAAGATTTTACTAGATATAATATAGTGCTTAATACCCCAATACTTTACAACTATAGTCTGTTCCAGCCAAAAAGGTTTGTGTTGGAGGTATAGGGAACAGCGTTGCCTGATTTAATATACGAATTATTATTGTTTTTGCACAGAACGCATAGGACCTTGTGGATTTTGTAAGAGTAGGTTATTTGACACCTAATATGGGCATTTAAAACATTTTTACGCGGTATAGGCCTTTTTCATATTGAAAAAATATTAAAAATGTAAAACTTCGAAAAAACGTTTTCTTAAGCTTTACATCATCTTATCTCCAATTCTATTTGAGCTATCGACTTAATTTTTTTTTTAAATTAAAGTACTTAAATGAGCGCTTCTGGTAGTTTTTTTGCCGTTGTCAAAATATTGTTTATAACATTATTTACATTACAATTTATATCCGAACTCGCTGTAAATGCATGCATATTTTCACTAATCGACAAACTTTTTTATTTTTGGAAATTGCTATGTACATGCTGCGAAGCAATTGAAGTCCAAATAACGCAGAAGTTTTTAAAAAAAAGAAAATTGATTTACAACTTATAGTTTTTTAGTTATGAATTTTTTTGTGCCGCATTACATTGAAGCGCGTCCCTCGATAACGAAGTGGCCGGCAAGAGATTTGCATTGCATGATCAAAGTACACATTTTTGTCTTAAATACCTTTGTTAGGTAATCAATTTTTGATAATATGCATATCTTGCCTTTTTAAAGCTTTATTCAGTTTATTTTAAGCATTTCAATTTAATTTTTTTAATCAAGGGAACACGATTGTTTGCTTACTAGTGAATAAAAAGATAAGCGTACGAAGCAATTTCTATATTTAAAAAAAATTAAATAATTACAATTTTTGATAAATAAATATATGTATGTATTTATTAATTGTATTAAATTAATTTTATAACGAAAAAAAAATGTCTATATGTACATTGTATAAGGCGTGGTAAACTTGCACGGCATACTGGCAACGGTGAGCTAATAGTAAAGGATCGCGCTAATTAGAATACAAGTGTGCGCGACAAAGCTAGTACATTCCTATACCTCCAACACAAACCTTTTTGGCTGGAACAGACTATAGTAGGTCACATTATCCGAAAGTTTGTGCAGACGTCAAACGAGTTTCTCATTGATTGTGTGACAATTTTGTATACGACCGATTGCTCCTTACACAGATAATTGAGTAGGACTTTTAAGTAATATAATTTTAATCTCTTCTTAAAATGACCAAGATATGCAATACACACACGTAAGCTTTTTCAGTAATAACTAGTAAGTGTCCTTTATTTCATCTCCACTCAAATTTATCTATTTACTTCCTATTAATACAGCAACACCTAAAAATAGAGAAAATTAATAAAGTTTTGCATGAAGCTTTATTACGATATTGCAAGTGGAACTAATAAACCCGAAACACCTGTTTCTTGTTAAATGATTAAAATACATCATTAACACGCAGTTAAATTTACACAAATTAAGCTAATTCGTAACACAAATTAGTTATAAGTTAAAGAATAGCTATTTCCTAATTTTTCTAAAATTTTGTTGACACTTGACGTGCCTTTGACACTTAAATGTCAAACTTTATGAAATGTAAAAAGTTATCTGCGTTATCGGCATCCCTTTATTACTTCTTTTTTTTACGCATAGATGTCACTAAAAAAATGTCAGTAGTTCATTTGTAAAGGGCACAAAAGCCTACTAAATTTGCTTGTTTGTCTAGTAAAAATAAACAAATAAGCTACTGCAACGAAAGAACTACAAACGTTAAAATTTAGTTTGGTCGTGGTTTGGTCTCAAAATTCATACAATGAAATTTAATTTCGAGAATGGACTTAAAATAACACTTCTCAAATAATTTTAATTGTTATTAGTATTTGAAAAAATATTATCAGAGCATAATGTTATTGTTATTAAATTAATATTAGGAGAAATAAACACTTACGGAGAGCTCCACACGTTTGCAGTTGTCTTCATTACTTCTAAATTAACTCATCAAATGGAATATAAATTTGTGGGCTTGTAGCAGGTACTTTAGATCTTTCAAAAGTTTGTTCACACTAATTGTTAATTGATTTTCCAACAATTTCGTACATTTTACTTTTTATTATGTCCATATAGAAGCTGGGAACTGCTCGTCTTCTTTATTTATTCTGATTCGTTTATATTTGTGTTGTACTCTGAAAAGACAAGTAGTAAAGGACTGTAAGATTTTAATTAATAAATGACACGATTTAAGAATTTAGAACTGTAAATATTAACTTAGTTATACTTCTTTGTTTACTTATTGATTATAAAGTAAATGACTTTTCATGAATATGTGAGATTATTATTTGTGCAAGTATAAATGAATACAGAGATCTCTATAAGTTTGCTGTTTTGATTACTTTGAGATTAACTGACTAATTGGAATAGAATTTGAATTTATAGAATACAATTTATCTGTACTTGATCAATATTGGTGAACTTGTAGTTGGTAGTTTAGATCTTCCAAAAGTTTTTGCACACTAATTGTTAACACGTTCGCGACGTTGCTGTTAATAGTATACATTCGCTGCAGACGGAAAATAATTTTTCATAATTCTTAAAAAATTCTCAATTTTTAGCATTTGTAAATGTTAATAAAATATATTTGTATTTTTTTGTGCCTTTTTGGAGTATTTTTTTGAGTGTACCACCGGTGGTACACTACGGCTCCAACTAAAGTTTTTCATTGTGGAGCCGTAATGTACCACCGGTGGACACCTCAAAAACTAATTTATTTCTACTGTTTACCTACTTATAAAAGTTAGTATTATCGGAAATGATTGCTGTGTTTGTGTTCACCACTTGTTTAGAGTTAGAGACAAAAATAAATAATTCTGATATCAAAAATCTAAAGTAATCTGTATATAAAACTTGATAACTCGGTAAATTTCATTTTTTTTGTCCAATTAAAAAACGGTGCTAAACGAACTTACTTGTAACCATCCTACAGCCGTATATCAAATATAAAAGGCTTCAATAATAACTGGACAATTTTATGCTATTTGTAAACTTTTATGGACTGTGTACCACCGGTGGCCACGGTCGGCCACAGGAAAAGTATACAATGTACCACCGGTGGTACACGGCGTCGCGAACGTGTTAATTGATTGTACCACAATTTCGTACATTTTACTTTAATAATGTCCAAAGAAGATGGAAACTTCTCTTCTTCTTTATTTATTGTGCAGTTCCCAATTCGTTTGTATTTGTGGAAAGTTTTCTCTGAAAAGACAGGAAGTAAATGACTGTACGATTTTAATTAATAAAAATGACACTGTTTAAGAATTGTAAATATTAACCGAGTTATACTTCTTTGTTTATTTTTATTATTTCTTTTATTACGGAGCTCATTGTTTATGCTCCGGAGAGTTGTTAAGGAGAAATAAACACTTACAGAGAGCTCCACATGTTTGCTGCTTTGATTACTTTTAAATTAACTGACCAATTGGAATAGAATTTGAATTTATTCGATACTTTCTTTCTGATTCGGAGTATCAATTGATGGGTGTGTAGTTTAGTTCTTCCAAAAATTTGATCAAACTAATTGTTCATTGATTGTTCAACAATCGTAACTTTTCAGTTTTATATGTCCGTATCACAAGCTCGCTACTGCTTTCTTCTTTTTTGTTGTTTAATTTCAGACTCGTACATTTTTGTGTACAATTACCTATTCCCTGTAAAAAACAGAAGTAAATTACTACAAGATTTTACTAGATATAATATAGCGCTTAATACCCCAATACTATACATCCTATTAGCGGACTAGTAGATCACATTATCCGAAAGTTTGTGCAGACGTCAAACGAGTTTCTCATTGATTGTGTGACAATTTTGTATAAGACCGATTGCTCCTTACACAGATAATTGAGTCAGATTTTTAAGTAATATAATTTTAATCTCTTCTTAAAATGACCAAGATATGCAATACACACACGTAAGCTTTTTTAGTAATAACTAGTAAGTGTCCTTTATTTCATCTCCACTCAAATTAATCTATTTACTTCCTATTAATACAGCAATACCTAAAAATAGAGAAAATTAATAAAGTTTTGCATGAAGCTTTATTACGATATAGCAAGTGGAACAAATAAACCCGAAACACCTGTTTCTTGTTAAATGATTAAAATACATAATTAACACGCAGTTAAATTTACACAAATTAAACTAATTCGTAACACAAACTAGTTATAAGTTAAAGAATAGCTATTTCCTAATTTTTTTAAAATTTTGTTGACACTTGACGTGCACTTGACACTATAATGTCAAACTTTATGAAATGTAAAAAGTTATCTGCGTTATCGGCATCCCTTTATTACTTCTTTTATTTACGCATAGATGTCACTAAAAAAATGTCAGTAGTTCATTTGTAAAGGGCACAAAAGCCTACTAAATTTGCTTGTTTGTTTCAGTTTGTCTAGTAAAAATAAACAAATAAGCTACTGCAACGAAAGAACTACAAACGTCAAAACTTAGTTTGGTCTCAAAATTCATATAATGAAATTTAATTTAGAGAATGGACTTAAAATAACACTAGTTAAATAATTTTAATTGTTATTAGTATTTGAAAAAATATTATCAGAGCATAATGTTATTGATATTAAATATTAGGAGAAATAAACACTTAGGAGAGCTCCACACGTTTGCAGTTGTCTTCATTACTTCTAAATTAACTCATCAAATGGAATATAAATTTGTGGGCTTGTAGCTTGTAGCAGGTACTTAGATCTTTCAAAGTTTGATCGCACTAACTGTTAATTGAATTTCCAACAATTTCGTACATTTTACTTTTTATTATCTCCGTATAGAAGCTGGAAACTTCTCTTCTTCTTTATTTATTGTGTAGTTCCCAATTCGTTTGTATTTGTGGAAAGTTATTCTCTGAAAAGACAGGAAGTAAATAACTGTACGATTTTAATTAATAAAAATTACACTGTTTAAGAATTTAGAATTGTAAATATTAACCGAGTTATACTTCTTTGTTTATTTATCGACTATAAAAATTAAAAACTAATTGACAGTATATGTGAGAGATTACGGAGCTCATTGTTTGTGCTCTGGAGAGTTGTTAAGGAGAAATAAACACTTACAGAGAGATCCACATGTTTGCTGCTTTGATTACTTCTAAATTAACTGACCAATTGGAAACGAAATTGAATTTATTCGATACTTTACTTCTGGTTCAGAATATCAATTGGTGGGTTTGTAGTTTAGATCTTCCAAAAATTTGTTCAAACTAATTGTTCAAGAATCGTAACTTTTCAATTTTATAATGTCCGTATTACAAGCGGGGCACTTCTTTCTTGTTTTTTGTTGTTTAATTTCAGACTCGTACTTTTTTGTGTAAAATTATTCCCTGTAAAAAACAGAAGTAAATTACTACACGATTTTACTAGATATAATATAGTGGTTAATAGCAGCTGTTACATACGCTTGGGGGGGGGAGGCGGTTAAATCTAATTTGGTGACTGACCGGCGGCTGCTGACCAAGGCCAAACGAAGGCCTTCCACTCTGTCAATTATTTTGAAAATTTGTAACTAGGTGTGGCCACAGTGGAATATAGGAAAACGTAATTTTGCATTGCCCTATGTATCGCTAGGTCATTCAACACCCGGTATATGAATTTTCAAGGTCATTGTCACATTGCAAGGCCTATGTGTGGGGGTTTTTTAAAAAATTACAAGAGGGAAATACCCGAAACGATGGTGTAGAGAGTTACAGCAAAAAAGCCCAATAAATGAGAATTCATGTAACTCACCCCAAATTAAATCCAAGAACAGTAATTAAAATATCTACTGGTAGTAAAATTGCTTCTCTAGGACTCTAGGTTGACTTGTTAATATACAGGGTGATTCAAAACTCGAGGCGAAAAATAAAATGTCATATTCAGCGTCAAATTTAGAGTCAAAAATGTAAAATAAATTTTTTTCCTATCGGATTTCGTTTCCCAGATAATCGTTTTCAAAGTTTCCAAACGAAGTTAATTTTTTGCATATAAACAAGATAGGCCGTGCAAAAACAAAACACTCTTCAGCTTTTATTAGTGTGTTGATAACTTTTGAAACACTTCTAACTAAATTTACACATATTATTTAAATTATTTGCTTTCAAAATTAGTTCAATTTTGAAATTGAAAATTTTGGATCTTAATGAAAACTTGGAAACTTTTTGAACTTGATTAATTCGGAAACAAAGCAAAATCGGTAAAACATTTATAACATATTTTCTGCTTAGAATTCGACTCAGAATGACATTCCATTTTCCTTTTTCAAAGGCATGACTTGTTTTTAATATTTATAGATTAACTTCTTCTGGAAACTTTGAAATCGATTATCTCGGAAACAAAATCCAATCTGAAAACAATTTATTTTACATTTTTTGCTTACAATTCGATACTGATTACGACATTTTATTTTTCTCCTCGAGTTCTGAATCACCCTGTATGCTAAGACACATTTCAATTGGAAAAACTTTCATCGGTCAAGTGATTTTGATCAATGACAAGGTCTGTTCGTTTGTTTGCACTAACTTACTCCAACTTGTTCCAACTTACTCCTACTCTTGAAGAGGAGTAGCAAACACAAAGTCTGTTCTTTTGCCTTGCACTGGTTACTCGGAACTGTGTTCGTTTCTACATTTCCTACTCCTCGTCAAGAGCAGGGGTAAGTTGTAGCAAAGACCATATACAAGAGACTACCGAAACCTATATTAAAAAATGTGAAAGGCTTTTAAAGGTCAAAATCGCTTAAAATCCCTCGAAGGGTAAACTTGTTTTACCTCTTTCTTTGTTGCTCCCTCCTCGACATGCTATCTTATTCACTCGAAAATGCCCCGGTGACTAGCGACATCTTCTGTACCAGGGATTTTTGATCACATTCGGCCCATAAGCTTTGCCAGTCTTACACTGTATAGTCTTTGGTTGTAGTGAGTTGGAGTAAGTTTCAAAACAAACCAACAAACCTACAGTCTTTTTTATCAAATTGCTAGACAACAAGCTTTAGATAAAAGTAAAAATTTGTCCGGCTAAAAAAAGCTCTTGTGTAATTTACTACAATTTATCCCAATAACATGTTTTTCTAAACCTTACAGTTACCGAAATACAGAACTTCAAAGCAAAAATTTTTTCACAAAGTTATTAGGGAAAACCAGCACAAAAAAGACAGTGTCCTCTATCATTTTACCGGTTCATTGGTTCAATTTAAAGACAAAATAAGGCACTTTGTAGCTATGTGATAAATATGTGCATAAAAAATTGCAAATATAACCAAAATACAAAGAATATGTATACAGGGCGGGTCGGGAGGAACGCACCAAACGCCTAGGGTGTATTTTACATGTAAATATACGACGAAAAAACCCAAACGTTGTAGTCCGATTTTTATTGGTTTTCAAGTTACAGCGTCTTAAAAGTTTGAATATTTACAATAGTTCAATCAGCTTAGTGCTGTTTATAGGGCTCAACCTCTAACTAATTAGTAACAAGACGGGACCCACTTTTAAAAATTTTCATTTAGTGAGTCAAAATAGGGGAAAAAAAGTCTACCGTTTTTTTTTGCATACATACAAAGTTATAGGCCATTTAAGAAAAAGAGGGTGTTTCTTGCAAAATACTTGAAAAGGAAGTCAGATATCGATAAAATATATAGGACCAAACTTGTTGACCATAAGATTACTAACAAAAAACATTTAGCATGTTTTTAGTTTTGACCATCTATTAAGGTAATACGACTGTTTCTTAAAGTTATCATTTTTCCAAATTGTTAATTAACAAAATAATGTTTTAACCTATTTGTAATGCAATTAAAATTATGAAAAAATTCACCTGTTATCTGACATTGTTAAAGAAGATATGCTTTGAGTTTCAACTTGTTTGAAGCTCATTTGTTTAAATTATGGGTTTTTATTTATAAAAAAAATGTTTTTTTTTCATTCTAGTTTTTTGTAATTTTAACATCTTTAGAGTTGGCAGAGACCAATGAAACTATGTTCATCTTGTTCCTTATGAAATTGTCGACAAAAGTTGTCGCCTTCAATTTTTTCTGTCATCATTTGTTTTTTATTAATTCACGTGCAAACTTGAAAATTAGTTTGCACGCGGACACCAACGATAGATGTCCATTGTCCATTGTTAGGCTACTTTTTAATTTGTATTACCTGTTTTATTATTCCTCGATCTTCATTGCTTCGTTGTTGAGTGGCATCAGTGATGAAGAAATTGAAGTAGACGATGGACAATATAAAATCATTCAAACTAATTTTCAAGTTTGCACGCGAATTAATAAAAAACAAATGATGACAGAAAAAATTGAAGGGGACAACTTTTGTCGACAATTTCATAAGGAACAAGATGAACATAGTTTCATTGGTCTATGCCAACTCTAAAGATATTAAAATTGCAAAAAACTAGAATGAAGGAAAAAAACATTTTTTTTATAAATAAAAACCCATAATTTAAACAAATGAGCTTCAAACAAGTTGAAACTCATAGCATATCTTCTCTAACAATGCCAGATAACAGGTGAATTTTTTCAGAATTTTAATTGTATTACAAATAGGTTAAAACATTGTTTTGTTAATTAACAATTTGGAAAAATGATAACTTTAAGAAACAGTCGTACTACCTTAATAGATGGCCAAAACTAAAAACATGCTAAATGTTTTTTGTTAGTAATTTTATGGTCAACAAGTTTGGTCCTATATATTTTATCGATATCTGGCGTCCTTTTCAAGTATTTTGCAAAAAACACCCTCTTTTTCTTCAGTGGCCTATAACTTTATATGTATGCAAAAAAAAACGGTAGACTTTTTTTCCCCTATTTTGACTCACTAAATGAAAGTTTTTAAAAGTGGTCCCGTCCTGTTACTAATTAGTTAGAGGTCCAATGTCTAATGTGATTGGACTACAAACGCTCTGTTCATTTTTAAGGTGAACTTAAAACCTTTTGTAAGGTTTGTTTCTTTATCGACGGTTAACTTTTAGTTCAAATTGGTCAATGTTTTCTTAGACGTTAGAATAAAAGTGAATGTCTCTTGGTCCTCTAGCAAAGTTCCACAGTTTCCCATATTTGTCGATGTTCAAAAGCGAAAAAATAAAAAGACTCCCGGATTTATTCTACTACTCGACGTCCGTTGGTCCCTTATTAAGGTTCCAGATCCCACAGCTTCCCATGGTGTCGATTATTAGCTGTAATAATTAAATACCTCCGCTTTTACCATTAAGTAATTAGAAGATCCAATAACCCAATCTAATTCAATGGTCCATTCTACACCCGGTAAATTTTAGAACAGATTGACAATTTGTAATTACTATGAAGTACTATGAATGCACAATCAATAAACAGAATAAATCAGAAAAATATGCTACAAAAAGGTGAAAATTAGCACACAAAAATTCACTAAAGTTAAATTAAAATTTTAAAAATTGTAAAAAGCAGTCGACTTACAGAGTTACAATAATACCTACAGGAATAATATGAACATTTAAGAATCATTAGGTTGAGAAATTCTTCCAACAAACAAAATCGTATTTGAACTTTTCAACATAAAGGTGAACGGTTGATTGACCTCAAATTGCATAGGGTAAATTAGACAATCTATAGTTATCATTGCAGCTAAAATGAGCTTAATTGTTATAAAACAAACTTTTAATAGGTAGCAATAAGACAGAAAAACACTCAGGAAACGATTACAATTATTCTACTTTAAGACATTTATTCCCAGGATTTAATTTTAGTCCCAGTATAAGAAAGTTTTAACAATAGCGTGAATCGGTTTATACTGAAACTAAAATTAAATCCTAGGGATAAAAATGTGTAATGTAGAATTCAGCCTTAGCAGGATAGCAATAACAGGGTAGTAACTACAAACCTATACAATAAGGCCCTACTAAACAAGAGACTGTGCAAACGGTTTTAAATGAATTAAATTAAATTTTTGAATTTAATGACAAGAAAACAATGCATTTTGTATTAGAAACATGAGAGGTTGAATTAATTTAGAAAAAATACTTTTTAGGTAACATATTTTATTACTTTTTTAAACATCAAAATATAAATTATTTACAATCTTTTATAAAATTAACAACAAATTGTTTTAACATACTAAGAAGCAGCGTTTTGAATTTTTCCCAAAAACAAAATATTTCTTACTGTCGAATCTTTATGGAAGAGAGCAATTATGAATGGATGATCTGCTAGAAATTGCATTGTGGGACGCATTATCGGCCTACTACGAAGCTTCATGATCACGCCAGAAGGCAATCATACATTACTTTACAATTCATCAGTCATTAGTTTGTTTTAAAAAATTCATCGCTCTCCTAACTAAATTAATATATAAATGGAATTTCATATTTCATTTCAGATTCAATTCGAATCCTAATAAATTTTACGAAAATTTTATACTGAAACACACACTTCTTGCTGATTTATGAATTTCTGAATTTTCTATTTTAAATATTTATCAAATATGTCCAACTATACAGGGTGTTTACGGTCTTCTTTTGTTTCTTTTAAGGGTTGATAATACATGTCAAAAAAAGTCGAAAAATGTCAAAACACTTTAGTAAAAGTTGTATAATAAGAGAAATTTGGTTTTAATGAAAATTATTAATTTATATTAAATGAAATCAAGTGCGCATCAATAATTAATTGTACACATTATAAAAATTGTTCAAAATTATCTCCATTCTGTTGGATGCACGACCTCACTCGACGTGTCCATGATCTAACATAATCTTCAAGGCCCAAACCTCGTTGGCGAATTTCGGCCGCTGCTGCCTCAACCCTGTTGCGAAGATCCTCTTCGTCGATAATTTCGGTGGTGTACACCATGGCCTTCATAAGTCCCCACAAAAAAAAGTCCATGGGCGTGAGGTCCGGTGACCGAGGAGGCCAAGGTATAGGACCACCTCGACCGATTCATCTACTTCGAAACACAGTGGTAAGATGTTCACGAACTAAACGACTAAAATGCGCAGGTGCGCCGTCTTGTAAAAACCACATTTCTTGACGCACATTTAACGGAACGTCTTCCAGAAGTTCAGGCAAATTGTTTTGCAAAAAAAGTAGATAGTCATTTCCAGTTAATCGATGTGGCAGCACAAATAGACCAATAAGTTGTGAATTTACTAATCCGGCCCATACATTGATAGAAAATCTCTGCTGGAAATGACCACGACGAACAGCATGCGGATTTTCGATACTCCAAATGTGGGCATTGTGGTAGTTGTTTACGCCGTCACGCGTAAACGTTGCTTCGTCAGTCCCTAACACCATTGAGGAAAAATTTGGAATTTCGTCAAGTTGGCGCAAGAACCATCGACAAATCTGTACGCGCAGAAGATGATCTTGAGGTTGCAAAGCTTGCACCCCTTGGATATGGAATGGGCGCATTTGGTTCTCGTGTAAAGTTCGCCAAACGATCCGGTTTGAAGTGCCTATTTGACGAGCTACATGTCGCGTACTGATCGACGGATTCTCATCAACGAGATTCAAAATATTTTCTTCGTTGTTTATAATTGCTTGGTGTCGACCAGGTCCTCCATCACGTCCTTGATGTATTTTTAAATCACCACTTTCTCGAGCACGTATCATTAAAGCACTGAATGTTGGAGGGCTAGGATGTGATCTGTGCGGAAATCGTTCAGCGTAAAGCCGACTTGCTGCAGTCGCGTTTTGGCGAGCCTCCCCATAAATTAGTATCATGTCAACGTATTCAACATTATCTCAATTATTGATAACAATCTATTACTGACAATTAAAATAATTGAAGTGCATTTGTTTGATTTTCCTACTATATCTAGATTTCATTTAATAAATTAATAATTTTCATTAAAACTAAAACATTTATTATTTCTCTTATTATACAACTTTTACTAAGGTGTTTTGACATTTTTCGACTTCTTTTCACATGTATTATCAACCCTTAAAAGAAACAAAAGAAGACCGTAAACACCCTGTATATAAACATAGGCAGTTGGATAATGTACAATTTTGTTTTTTTACTAAAGAATCTTCCTCGCGAAAGAATTAATTTTTATTTTTTAACATTAGCGACTTTTCCACTAAACAAAATAGTTTTCATATCTTCGGAACCTTTATGTACAATTTTGAATAAAAAGGGATGATCGGCTACAAATTGCACTGTACGAATCCTTGCAGGCATACTACGAAGCGCGAACATCACAGCTAAGAGCAATTATAAATTATTTTACAATTCAGTCATTTAGTTTTTTTGTTAAATTTTAACAACATATAACAACCACCTTATAAAAAAAAAATACAAAAAAAAAAGTAAAAAAGTAATACAAAAACACCCCTAACTACTAAAAAAAAAGTTTAGTACATAAATGCACCTAACTGATATTGCTTATACTAATTCATATTTAATTTGACTCCTTGTACAATTTATATGAAACGTTTGATATTTAAATTGGTATAAGACTGGTCATTATGATCAAACCCTTCAATTTTACAAAAACCTATCTGAACATTTATAGTGTAGTAAACGAGGGTTTTACTGCTAAGAACCCACGCCTTGAACGAATTTTGATGAAATTTTTTTTATTGAGTTCTAAATACCCTAAAGATCAAAGTTTATATTGTTAAAAAGTGTGCATTTGCCTCATCATCTTTTTAAACCACTTCTTGTGAATTCAATTTTGAAAATCATAAAAATTAGCTGAAAAAGAATTTTTATTTCAAAATTTTGGGTGCAAATGCTTACGGGTTTGATAATTAGTAACTAAGCAACAATTTTACGGAAAAAAAATTTCAAAAATGCATGATGAAATTCTTATTAATATTTAATAAACAAGAGCTAGTGAAGCACTTCTAGGCATCTCAGAAACTTCAAATTTGGCACCAATGTATATAATGTCCTCAAGATTAATAAAAAAAGTCTTCAGGTCCTGAAAACCCTCTGGGAGTCGATTGAAGGGGGAGGGGGGGACGCCCCCGTACCTTTTAGAGGAAATCGGACCTTTTTAGGGATCTCTAGAGTGTAATGTACAATGACACCAAATTTCAAGTTCTTAGGATGCTTAAAAGTGCTTGTGACTCAAAGCAACAAAATCACAAGAATTGGTTAAAAAGACGATGAGGCAAATGCACACTTTTTCACAGTATAAACTTTGATCATTAGGGTATTTAGAATTTAATAAAAAAGATTTCATTAAAATTCGATCAAGGAGTTGGTTCTTCTCAGTGTTATTATTTTTCAGCAAATTCGTAAGATGACGTTACTTGGAGTTACAAGCACTTTTAAGCATCCTAGGAACTTGTAATTTGGTGTCGTTGTAGAACACACTCTAAAGATCTCTTAGATAAGTCTAATTTTTTCTAATAAAAAACGGGGGTGTTGTCCCCCCCCCTTTCAATCGGCCCCAGAGGGTTTTCAGAACTTGAAGACTTTTTTTTATTAATCTTGAGGACATCATATACATTGGTGCCAAATTTGAAGTTTCTGAGATGCCTAGAAGTGCTTCATTAGTTACTATTAAGTAAATGTTAATAAGAATTTTATCATGCGTTTTTAAAATTTTTTTTTCCGTAAACTTGTTGCTTAGTTACTAATTATCAAACGCGTAAGCATTTGCACCCAAAATTTTGAAATAACAATTCTATTTTCATGATTTTGAAAATTGAGTTCACAAGAAGTGGTTTAAAAAGATGATGAGGCAAATGCACACATTTTAACAATATAAACTTTGATCTTCAGGGTATTTAGAACTAAATAAAAAAAATTTCATCAAAATTGGTTCAAGGCGTGGGTACTTCGCAGTTTATGCTCTTTTCAGTCTAATATGACTCCATTTATACAACCGCCAACACTGCAAAGTTCTCAACCCTCATCAATTTTTTCCTAGTAACTTAAATAACTCCTACACCCTTAAGAGATCAAAGTTTTCTCAATTGATTTTATTTAAAAATAACAGATCACTCACCAGTAGCTGCAGCTGCTTCAGCTCCTTCTTCGTTAACCTCGATAAAAGCCTTTTGAATAACTTTGGTCACATAAAGTTGTGCGTCACATATTTCAGAAAAATCAGCTTCATTCTTATCAAAAATAACTCCCAAGCCCATCTAAAAAAAATAAAGAGTTATAATTCCGATCAATAATCGACAAAATCAAATTACTTTTTCCAACACACTTTGCAAATCCATGCTAGTTTCAATTTTAAACTTTGGTAAAGTTAGTTCAACTTCTGCTTTCATCATATCGTCTGTTAGAGTTGTAAGATCGACGTCTTTAAGACTCTTTTCCAACTCATCAATTCCATCTCTAGAATTTGGTAAAATAATAACCATACTAACATCCTTACTGTCATAAGGAAGTTCCAAAATTTTTGAATCCAAGTTTGAATCTTCACGATACATATACTTTTCTTTAATGTGCATCATCTCACAATCGACTTTATTTTCGTTCGTAATATAAAATGATTCGACGCGAGTATTTGCTTTCTTAAACTTATGTGCCCAATTTCCTTTAAAATATACTGCATTTACAAGTACAAGGCGAGTTGCGCCATTTATATCGTTTGGACTAATAAGGTCTTTTATTTTCGAATTAGTTTTATTTTTGACCCAGGCATTTATAATTCCGGCCGACTCAACGTTATTGGCAAAATTTAAAGATTGTGCTTCTGATAAAAATTGTTCAGTGGCTGCTTTTTTAAATGCATCTTTTAGAGGAAAACTGTTCATGACAAAAACTTTGTTTGCCACGTGAAGAGTTACTTTTTTGACTGCATTTAATGTATTAATAATGCTATTATATCCATTAGCTGCGGATTTTTTGTTAGAAATATTAAGTGTGCTTGAAAAACTTGCAGCAGTCGATCCTGAGGCACCTTGATAGGCTAACGCAAGAACGGTATGGGCACTCAATGGTGAAAATAAAATATTTTTACCACGCTCGTCTTTCGATAAAATATCATAAAATTGACTTGCAAATCTTGCACTGCCTCTGCTTACTTCAAGAAGATCGGAACTTGCCATTGTTGTCGAAATTGAAATTGTTACCAATAAGTAATAATGTAATAGGGTACAAGTAGAGCTAAAATAAAACAATTAATTTAATCACACAGTATATACAGTGTGAATCAGAGCATCCGTATCAGGCGTTTTTCTCAAAAACGATTAGTCGTAGAGAGTTGAGTCGAAAATTTTGATTACAAAGGCCGTAATAAAGAATGAAATGGTGGTATTGTTATTCCGCGAAAAATCGGCATGCCGAAGATATTGTCTCAAAATGTGAAGAACTCCAGAATTTTAAATGGCAAGATAGGTCGAAAGTGGTATCAATGAAAAGATCTTTAAAAACCAAGCAAGTTTTGTAGAGAAAATTTTTTGATTACTGCCATTCCAAATTCTGAAGTTCGTGAACTTCTGAGAAAAACTTTTGGCATTCCGACCTCTCTGCGGAATAAAAATATTACCATTCCATTCATTAATAAGGCTTTTGTGGTACAATTTTTTATCCCAACTCTCTAGGACCATCTAATCGATTTTAAAAAAAAAAGCTAAGAACGATAAGATCTGAAGACTTCAGAATTTGGAATGGCAGTAATCAAAAAATTTTCTATACAAAACTTGCTTGGTTTTTAAAGATCTTTTCATTGATACCACTTTCGACCTATCTTCCCATTTAAAATTCTGGAGTTCTTCACATTTTGAGACAATATCTTCGGTATGCCGATTTTTCGCGGAATAACAATACCACCATTTCATTCTTTATTACGGCTTTTGTAATCAAAATTTTTGAGTCAACTCTCTACGACTAATAGTTTTTGAGAAAAACGCCTGATACGGGTGCTCTGATTCACCCTGTATAATACAACTTTTATACCAAAGCAAGTATTCGACTGCTTTTAACCTCTTAAAGGGGGTGTAAAGCAAAAAAACTTATATTTACTACAAAATGCTAAACAAATATCTAAGAACAACGGTGAAAACCGCACATTTTTAGCACAAATATTATCTGAGATATAAACTCCTGAGCTCGAAAATTGTGACGTCAGATAGACAAAAATTTTATGATTTGCCCTCGTTGCTTAGTGATATAGTTTTCGTACATTAATTTCTAAACTGCTATTGGACTAATTGCGACTATTGTCTTCATGATGTCACGAATTTTTACTTAAAAGTGTTCTATCTTCCGAACGGTCCATCACAGGGACGTGGGGTTTGAAAATTTGTTCTTAGAATTCCCTGTACTACAACTTTAATTTAATTTAGTAGGCATATGCTATCGCAGTCGCACTCATTGCTTAGATGGACAACACTTACTAATTTTGCGTTGTCAATTTCTCAAAAACCAAAAGTTAAAATGAAATGCTGATTTGTTTATCAAATAGTTGCCGTTAAAGTCTCGGAGATGAGTTAATTTCAGCCTTAAATGTGAAGTATTTATATAAAAATAAATAACTGTAAAATGCAGTACAAAAATGAAAAATTGTTCTTATTAATTGCCACCTTATTTCTCTACAAATATCATTCAAAAATTGCTCATCTCCGAGACTTGAAAGACAACTATTTGATAAACAAATCAAAATTTCATTTTAACTTTTGGTGTTTGAGAAATTGACAACGCAAAATGAGCAAATGTTGGTCATCTCAGCAATAAGTGCAACTGCGATAGCTATGCCTACTAAATAGCATCCTTAACGACGGCTTTTTTCTTAAAAACTGGCAAAAAAATTCTTTTTAATGCTAATAATTAATTTATATGTATATGTTTTTAAATAATTTATAAATATGTTTTGTACAAAAATCACTGATAACAAAAATATATAAGGCGTTCGGCGAAAACGTTCACAAAATTGATAATGCCTTAAATTGAAAGAATAATATGAAAACTAATTTTTGATAAGTAGGTATAAACTCAAATGACAAAATGTTATGTTATGTTAAGGGATACGCGGTGTGAAATTATTTTTAACATAACAGATTCGTGAAGGTCTCTCATAACAGGCATGTTATAAGCTTTAGAAATGATACGCGGCTGGACTGAATATGTTAGTATACCGGGTGTCCCACTTAGCATGCTCACCATGGGGATCTCGTAAACTGTAAGAGATACGAAGTCGGTTAAATGACACTAAATGTAGTCTCTTTCATAGCCAACTCGATCGTACTTTTGTTTTTTGAAAAATATTATTAGCACTCTAGATATTTACAAAAAACTGAAAAAGTTCATTTTCTTTAAATGCCTATAACTTTTTTATTAATCAAGATAATTTTAATTTTTAAAAAAAGAATAATAGGCACTACTAAAACCTATAAATCTAATATACAAAAGAATTTTTTTATTAGGCCGTTTTGGAGATATGATGCAAAGTTATATTTTTTAAATGCAAACCTAGTATTAATATTACGTGTTTATTGCTTATCTAATATTTTTCTCTTTTCAAAAATATAAGGGTTGATAGGCTTAATTTTTCAAATTCTTGTTTGGTAACATAAAATTAAATAATAAATTTGTTATTTAATGTTAAAAATATTTTTTTTAATCAAATATCCTTTGAAACAATCGAATAAAAAAAAACAATTGAAATTAAACATAAGAATATCAAAAAAAAATATTCATAAAAAAATTAAAAAAATTTAAAAATTTAAAAACGTATATTTTTGAAAAGAGAAAGAAATTAGCTTTGCAACAACATAAAATTGAGGTTAGGTTTGCATTTAAAAAAATGTAACTTTGCATCATATCTCCAAAATGGTTTATAAAAAAATTCTTTTGTTTATTAAATTTATTAGTTTTAGTAGTGCCTATTATCCCTTTTTTGAAAATTGAAATTATTTTGATTAATAAAAAAGTTATAGGCATTTAAAGAAAATCAACTTTTTCAGTTTTTTGTAAATATTTAGAGTGCTAATAATATTTTTCAAAAAACAAAAGTAGGATCGAGTTGGCCAAGAAAGAGGCTACATTTGGTGTCATTTAACCGACTTCGTATCTCTTACAGTTTACTAGATCCCCATGGTGAGCATGCTAAGTGGAACACCCTCTATAGAAAACAAGTTAGTACAGCTTCCTATAGCTTACCCGAGTTATCTTGGGCGGCTGGCCCTTAAGAGATTAAAAAGCAATCAAACCCTTCAAAAAGATTTTAAATGCACACGATCGTCATTCCAAAATAGGCGGAATGAGCAAATCACCCAAGGTTGTTCTACAAATTATTATTAAAACGTACATAGATCAAAAATGACTCATATTTTAAAAATAATTAATTTTAAGTAATTAAAAATTACATATTTTTTACAACAATCAAAAGCCGGCTATTAATTGACCTATTGTTACATTTTCAAATTTGACGTTTAAGATTTGAACAACGCCCCCTGTGCAATTTAAAATGATTTAAATAATTAAATTTAAAATAAGACGTACCTTCAAAATTGAGTTTTCGATTTCTTTCAATTAATTTCTTTAATTCAAACTTGAACATTAATGTTAGCTGCGTTGCACACGTATATAAAGAACAAAGATAATAAACAAATTTAACCCCCCCACCTACGAAATCAAAGAAAGGAATTCCGAAGGTTACATAACGCCGTCGATAGCTATGTCCGATTCGTCGCGGCCTGTTGGCAACACACAATACGCCACCAATGGAAAATCTTGTAGAAATTTTCGGTTTTCATGATTAATTAATTAATATTCTAAAATAAATCCTTTTGAAGTGTTTATTCGGTATAAATGTTTTTCAATACTGATTAGATTACCTTATGCAAAAAATTACTAATATACCTAAATGAAAAGAGAAAATCATGGAATCGCTCTAATTTCTAAAGCATTATCTTTGTGGAATTTAAGCGCTAATAGCTAATACAAGAGCAAGAATCAAATAGAACACCTTTGGTAAACAGTCAAAAACTGAAAAATTAAATTCAAAGAGCTATTTCGAGATATTTGGTAGGCAAAAAAGTTTGTTAAAAATAAAAAACTATTCAATAAAATTAACATTATTTCTAAAAGAAAATAATTACTCATATTAAATTACTAATAGATAATTTGTTAAAACAAAGTTTGATTCATAATTTTCAACCAAAATAATTTTGAACTTGGCCCATGTTTATGAGTCAAATACCTACTTTAATTATCTATTATCTTGCAATAACACTTCACTTCTAAAGTAAATAAATTAATAAATTTGTCATCTACGGTAAGTAGTCGAATTAACGGAAAAAACAGCACGTTTAGAAAAAGCGGAGGGATAGCAATTTTTTTTCAGGAATCGCCTTATGTTGGGACGCTTTATTATGGGAGAGATTTTTCCAGAAGCGTGCGGGAACAGGGTCAAAATCGCCTTTGTTTGTTGCAAAACTGCTAGTTTTGACAATATCTTTGATCACATTGAAGATAGCAAAAAAATACATCTTAGGTAATTTGTAACGTATAAAATTACGAAGAGAATGAAACCGATCTGAGCCCAAACAAATAGTTCGTTTATGCAGAAAAAAATAGAAACCACAGAAAGTTCATTAATTTTTAAATTTAATTTAAAGAAAAAGTAAAAGATCAAATCGTTTGAAAATGCTTTTAAAATATGCATTTTAATACACAAAAACACTGTACCAAATTTTAACTTCTAATATTTTTTAAACAGCTATACAATCGCTATAAGACTAAAAATTTTCAACCACGAATAAAGTTGGAGCAAATGATGGTAGATGGTGAAACTTTTTTTTGAAAGAAAGTTACGGCCAAGCACTTTCAAATAATAGAAAATTGTAATTTTTCGTCACCTTCTTCGCCCTTTTTTCGCCTTATGTTTATGGGGAACATTTAAAAAAATTAAAAATATTCTCGCCGAGCAGTAATACAACACCCTGTAGAGATGAAAATAATTTTAGGTTATGCTCCTTAAAGAGTTGAATAACTTTTGTATTTAAATATAGGTATACCTTATTTCCAACGGCTAGCGAGCTATCGAAAACCGCCATATCAATGAATCACCCTGTATATATTCCTATAAAAGTTACGAGTAAGTTTGCCGATGAAATAATTTTAAAGTGGCTAAAATCAAATTAGTACATCAAAATCGATTCAGTATTTTTTACTCCAGGTGTGTAAAACCACGTAAAACAGACAGATTTACAGACAGACAGATTGATACACGGCTTTCCCAGTAAAAGTACGATATTTTTTTTTGCATATTTGGACTCAAACCGTCGAGAAATGAAATAATTTTTTTTTATTTTTCCCGATTTATAACAATTCATAGTTGAAACGTTAAAACTACGAGTAGGTGTTATAATAACGAAACGTTTTGCAATTTTGTTATCTAATCTCTGTAGCGGTGTTTTGCAGATAAAAGAATAATGATTAGTTTGAGATGTACGAAAATGAAATAGTGATTATTCAATTCTCATATTGACTTTTAAAATTAAGCCCGTCGAAATTCAACGAAGTAGTGTTGTAGAGATGAATGTGTTAGAAAAATGAAATTTTCAAAAATTATTATAATGCACTTACTTCCTACACCGATGATTGTTTGTTAATTTATTATTTTAAAAAATTTATGAAATTGTTAATTTGAAGAAAATAATTAGTGCTGACATATCTGGGGGTCGACAGCTTCAATTTAAAAAAAAATAGCAGTCACCCCCGTCGAAATTGACGAAGTTTTTGAAGATATGAATGAGCTATGACTATTTTCTAAAAATAAATAAGAAAACTAACCTTAAAGATGACTAAGCCAAAGAGGGCAACATAAAAAACCGTCTCAAAAATCCAAAATTCACAAAAGCACGAAACGTAATTAAAAATGCACGCACCAACCTGACCATATCGCGTATTAGAAACGTACTGGTCGAATAAAAGTATTGAAAATTTTATCACCACGACCAAATGTATAATGTGTGCCTTATCGTATAAAACCAAATACTATCTACATTTATTCTCATTTATAATTTTTAAAATTGGATTATTTTAAATTATAAAATTGATTATTTTATTATGTATATTATAAAATATAAAACAATGTATGAAATTAATAATTTTGAGAAAAAAACTAGTGCCGACATATCTGTGGGTCGAGAGCTTCAATTTAAAAAAAAATCATCAAAATCGGTTCAGTTAGAAAGTAAAAAATTACCGGTGAAGAAAAGGCTTCGCGTTTTAAATATACAGGGTGTTCGCGAGAAGTAGGCCACTATTGCTATATCCGTTAATATTAATGATACGAGGTCGGTTAAATTGGTAAAGTAGTATAACTTTTTCCGCTGATTGCAATGGTCATCACAAAAAAAGAATTGAACATCTGGTTTTCAAGATATTGACAAAAATAGCTTTTTTTAAATGGAACGCCCTATACAGTGTCCGCAAAAAAGTCTGCACCATATGGGATTTTTTTTTATTATGCATGTTTTTCGAAAATAGTTTTTGGCATCAATGTCTGCATGAAATAAAACCAAAAAGGCCCCAAAAATATTAGTTATGTCAATTACGCAACACCGTCAAATCGTCTTTTGAAAGTTTCGATTGCCCAAAAATGCCCTTATTTTTCAAAACAGAGAAAAACATCATAAGGGAAAATTCTTTCTATTCACCTCAAGATACTAGATACGAAGTTTAAGAAAAAAATATTAACATTTTTATTTTTTGGTTTTCTTGAAAATTCTCACTTATTTATAATTTTCCGGAGTTCTTTTCTGTACATTTAAATTCTAGAGATCCACTTTGATCCAACGAGATCAAAGTTTTACGTTTTATTCTTAATTTAGTCTAATTTTGGAAAACAAAAATATTTTCATTGAAAATGATAGGACCATGTTGGACTATTTTCCCATCCCTGAATTCATCTTGGGAAATATTTTAACCGTAGAGATTACATATTTTAGGAAAATATCGGCAAATTTTAATTAAAATAAGAGCTGACAGATAAAGGTCCCTAATGATGTCTAAATTTACCCTAAATATCCAGACAATAAACTAATATGGATTTTATTTAATATGTAATGTAGTACTCTATCTGGGACCTCTATCTGTCAGCTCTTATTTTAATTAAAATTCGCCGATATTTTTCTAAAATATGTGACCTCTTCGGTTAAAATATTTCCCAAGAAGAATTCAGAGACGGGAAAATAGTCCAAGATGGTCCTATCATTTTCAATGAAAATATTTTTATGTTCCAAAATTAGACTAAATTAAGAACAAAACGTAATATTTTGATCTCGTTGGATCAAAGTGAATCTCTAGAATTTAAATGTACAGAAAAGAACTCCGGAAAATTATAAATAAGTGATAATTTTCAAGAAAACCAAAAAATGAAAATGTTAATATTTTTTTCTTAAACTTTGTATTTAGTATCTTGAGGTGAATAGAAAGAATTTTCCCTTATAATGTTTTTCTCTGTTTTGAAAAATAAGGGCATTTTTGGGCAATCGAAACTTTCAAAAGACGATTTGGCAGCGTTGCGTAAATGACATAACTAATATTTTTGGTGCCTTTTTGGTTTTATTTCATGCAGACATTGATGCCAAAAACTATTTTCGAAAAACATGCATAATAAAAAAAAATCCCATATGGTGCAGACTTTTTTGCGGACACTGTATATTTTTATATATTATTTGAAAAAGACACTGCATTTAGAGTATAAAATATCATATGAGTTTTGTCCTAAAATGAAAAATAAAGTACCGATTTCGCATCTTCAGTATTGAACGGATAAAGCAATAGTGGCTCACTTGGCATGAGCGCCCGGTATTTTTGCTAATTTAGTGTCTACATTTTACCAGGGATCTAAATTTGTATAAAAATACAGGGTGTTCGTGCCAAGGGGCCATTGCTGTATCTGTTTAATGCTCAAGATACGAAATCGGTAATTTATTTTTCATTTTAGGACAAAACTCATATGACATTTTATACTCCAAATTCAGTGTTCTCTTCGAATACATAAAAATATATAGGGGTATACTTCTCGCGAACACCCTGTATAGATAATCGAACAATTTTTTCTTATAGGCAACGCTTGTTAACTTTCCTTCCGGATCTCTATGTTCTAAGGTAACCAATTACAATTCGCAATTTTAGTTACTAATGAATTTAATTTCTTTTTAGTAGCTTAATGTGGGGAGGGCCTTATTACTGGTACAATTAATAACTACAGAGTCATGTGTATACAATATTTATTTATGACATGGACATTGTACAACAGTTTGTCATTTTGCCAAAAAAGAAAGTGAACGTATATGTTTCATGGCTGGTTTGAAGAAGGAAAAGGAAGGGATGATCAACGGCAAATTCCGTAAATTCCTCTTTCAATCTTATCGACATCAACATCATCCCCACATCTAAACAGAGCACGGAATCTTTTATGTTTATTAAGTCACCTTAAAATTATTATTTAATAAGTAGATTAAGCCCTTAACAATAATTAGTTAAAATCCTTATAAAAATAATATTATCTAAAACTACTATTAATCCATTGAAGAGAGAGGCCTTTAGTTTAAAGTTGGGTTTGTGATTTTGCCCAAAAACAACGGAATCGTGGATTGTTTTACCTCAAGACGGGCTTTTTTACTTTTTCCAGAATCGTTTTCCAAAAGTCTTGCTGTCGATTTTTTATGCAAGAGAGCAAAAATGAAAGGATGATCTGCTACAAATTGCGGTGTCCTTACCGGCGAAGAACGTTCCGCCTCGATCACAGCTGAAAGCAATCATACATTATTTTATAATGCATCAGTCATTAGTTTGTTATTAAAAAATTCACATGTGCATTAACAACGGTAATAATTCAAGTAATAAAACATGTCGCTCCCCTAACTAAATTAATATACATGGAATACATATTAGTATAAATGGAATTTCATTTTCCATTTCATATTCGGTAAAATAAACTCCTATGTTCCCTGGAACTACGACAGATCAACGCAGGCGACGCATATTTATAATTACTGAATAAAAAAAATAAACGTCAAAACTTTTTGACAACTGTCAGAAACGTCAGCTGCCAATTATTATTAGATATTTAATTGCTTTAAAACTCCTTTAAAATCAAGAGAATGTGAAAAATTTTTATATCACTGAATAGAGAAAAGAGTTCTCTACCGGAAACCGGATGATGTAAAAAATATATACAGGGTGAATCAGAGCACCCGTATCAGGCGTTTTTCTCAAAAGCGATTAGTCGTAGAGTTGAGGCAAAAATTTTGATTACAAAAGCCGTAATAAAGAATGAAATGGTGATATCTTCGGCATGCCGAAGATATTGTCTCAAAATGTGAAGAACTCCAGAATTTTAAATAGCAAGATAGGTCTATCTTAGATAGACTTAGACTAGATCTTAGGTCTATAGGAAGTGGTATCAATGAAAAGATCTTTAAAAACCAAGCAAGTTTTGTAGAGAAAATAATTTGATTACTGGCCGTTCCAAATTCTACGTTCGACCATCTTATCGTTCTAGCTTTTTTTTCAAAATCGATTAGATGGTTCTAGAGAGTTGGGATATAAAATTGTATCACAAAAGCCTTATTAACGAATGAAATGGTAATATTTCTATTTCGCAGAGAGGTCGGAATGCCAAAAAGTCTTTCTCAGAAGTTCACGAACTTCAGAATTTGGAATGGCAGTAATCAAATTATTTTCTCTACAAGACTTACTTGCTTTTTAAAGTTCTTTTCATTGATACCACTTTCGACCTATCTCGTCATTTAAAATTCTGGAGTTCTTTACATGCCGATTTTTCGCGGAATAACTAATATTTAACTGCCATGAAAGGAAGTTAATTAAATATGGCTTTACAATTAACGATAAAGAAAGTAGGATAAAAAGAAACAAGCTTGATAAGCCAAAAAAAATAAGGCCACCCCAAATTTAACCTCATTAATTTAATCAATACGTCAACTAAATAATTCTTGTAGCAGATTGATTTTTACTTATAAATTAAGGCAAACGACACAATTGAAGATGTAGAATACGAACTTTTTGTTCTATGAAATATACCGATGAGAATTCATAATCATAACAGTTCAACTCAAATTAGCATCAAAGACTTATGATATGGTCATTATGATCAACCTTTCAATTTTACAAAAACCTATCTGAACATTTAAAGCATCATCAAATCAAACGTTTATACAACCAACACTGCAAAGTTCTCAACCCTCATATCAGTTTTTTCCTAGTAACTTGAATAATTCCTACACCCTTAATAGAGTTTTCTCAATTGGTTTTATTTAAAAAAAACAGATTACTCACCAGTAGCTGCAGCTGCTTCAGCTCCTTCTTCGTTAACTTCGATAAAAGCCTTTTGAATAGCTTTGCTCACATAAAGTTGTGCCTCACTGTCGGATACTTCAGAAAAATCAGCTTTATCTGCATCAAAAATAACTCCCAAGCCCATCTAAAAAAAATAAAGAGTTATAATTCCGATCAATAATCGACAAAAACAACTTACTTGTTTCAACACACTTTTCAAATCCATGCTCGTTTCAATTTTAAACTTTGGTAAAGTTAGTTCAACTTCTACTTCCTCCATATCGTTTGTTAAAGTTGTTAGATCAACGTCTTTAAGCCTCTTTTCCAACTTATCAATTCCATCTCTAGAATTTGGTAAAATAATAACCATACTAACATCTTTACTGTCATAAGGAAGTTCCAAAATTTTTGAATGCAACTTTGAATCTTTACGATACAAATACATTTCTTTAATGTTCATCATCTGACATTTGACTTTATTTTTGTTCGTAATATAAAATCGTTCGACACTAGTATCTGCTTTGTCAAACTGATGGGCCCAATTTCCTTTAAAATAGACCGCATTTACAAGTACAAGGCGAGTTAACTGATTTAAAAAATCTGGTTTAATTAGCTCTTTTATTTTCGAATTAGTTTTATCTTCCACCCAAGCATTTATAATACCGGCCGACTCAACGTTATTGCCAAAATCTAAGGATTGTGCTTCTGATAAAAACTGTTCAGCGGCTGCTTTTTTAAATGCATCTTTTAGAGGAAAACCGTCCATGACAAAAACTTTGTTTGCTACGTGAAGAGTTACATTTTCGACTGCATTTAATGTATTAATAATGCTATTATATCCATTAGCTGCGGATTTTTGGTTAGAAATATTAAGTGTGCTTGAAAAACTTGCGGCAGTCGATCCTGAGGCTCCTTGATAGGCTAATGCAAGAACGGTATGGGCACTCAATGGTGAAAAGAAAATATTTTTACCAGGTTCTTCTTTCGATAAAATATCATAAAATTGATTTGCAAATCTCCAATTGCCACTGCTTACTTCGAGAAGATCGGAACTTGCCATAGTTGTCGAAATTGAAATTGTTACCAATAAGTAATAATGTTATATAGTAGAGCTAAAATAAAACAGTTAATTTAATCACACAGTAATATTATACAACTTTTATATAGCAAAGCAAGACTGATTTTAACCCCTTATGGCTTTTTTTAAACTTTTTTTTATTGCTAATAATTATTAATTTATAAATATTTAGAAATTCACAAATATGTTTTTTCTACAAAAATTTACAAGGTGTTCGGCGAAAACGTTCACAAAATTGATAATGCCTTAAATTGAAAGAATAATTAATAATAAGCTAATTTTTGATAAGTATAAACTCAAATGACAAAGTTAAAAATTAACTTTTACAAAAATACGTATTCCCACCTGTTGGTTTATAGAAAACAAGTTACCTGATCATATGCGAGCACGTACCACAGCTTCCTATAGCTTGCACGAGATATCTCGGGGCTGGTAGTCCAGTGATTAGCGATTTCAACCTCGAAATAATAGTAGAATGGCTAAACATTGGTGCATGGTCTTTTTGAAAGCCTATTCTTTAACAATCAAAAATGTTTAATATTTTTTATTGGCCGCTTCATCGAAAAAATTGAGGTAGAAGATTTAAAAGTTCGATTTTTCTTAACATCTCGGGAAATATTGATCGTATAAAAAAAAGTTCCATGGTTTTTTTAAAGATGAGGATATTTAGAGAAGAAAAGCTCTTATGACTTTTTTTGTAGGATGAATAGTTTTCATAGAAAACGGAATGAAACTGTGCTCTGATTTTGGGAATCAACTCGTGCGCGTGAAGCTTCAATATTTAGAAATATCACAAACGTTTCTTCGTAAAATGTCTCAAAGCTCTCTCAAAAGTGAACATACGAACAAAATTAAAAATTCATCTTAAAGAAGAAGGCGTCAGCTTTCAGATTCACTAATTCATCATTTGTAGACATTACTCCTGAATGCTGTAATATGAGTTTAAAGATGTCGTTGCGCTGTAAAAATCACATTTTTACTTAAAATATTGCTTTATCGTTAATAATGGATCAAAGTGAATAATTCTTGTGCAGTTATATTCTTAATACTATACACTATCATTAAATAATAGTGAAAACCATCTTTGGTTTATTAATTTTAAAACAGAGCACTTTGAAATATATAATTTTTAATAGTCTCAAACTAAACCAGAAAATTTTAATTAAAATGAATCATAATTTTGCTAAATTTGCTCCTAATTAACAAATACTACATATTTTGAGCCTCATAGTGCATTTTAGTTTTTGTCGGAATAAAGTTGAATTGAAATTTTCTGCTTCAATTCGAAACTGTTAAAAATTACAAATTTCAAAGTGCTCTCTTCTAAAATTGATAAACCAAAGACGGTTTTCAGTATTATTTAATGATAATACTTTATATACCATGATGATAGTGTATAGTAGGTATTAAGAGTATAACTGCACAAGAATTATTCATTTTGATCCATCTTTAACGATAAAGGAACATTTTAAGTAAAAAGGTGATTTTTACAGAGGAACGACATCTTAAAACTCATATTACAGCATTCAGGAGTAATGTCTACAAATGATGAATTAAACGAAAAAAAGTCATTAAACCTTTTCTTCTCTAAATATCCTCTTTTTAAAAAAATAATTAAACTTTTTTTTATACGATCAATATTTCCCGAGATGTTTAGAAAAATCGAACTTTTAAATCTTCGACTTCAATTTTTTCCATGAAGCGGCCAATAAAAAATATTAAACATTTTTGATTTTTAAAGAATAGGCTTTCAAAAAGACCATGCACCAATGTTTAATCGTTCTACTATTTTTCCGAGCTTGTAGTGCGTTTTCGTCTGTAGAAACTGAACTATGCCCCATAAGAGAAAAAAAGCAATCAAATCCTCCAAAAAGATTTCAAATGCGCACGATCGTCCCGCCAAAATAGGCGGAATGAGCAAATCACCCAAGGTTGTTCTACAAATTATTATTAAAACGTACATAGATAAAAAATGACTCATATTTTAAAAATAATTAATTTTAAATAATTAAAGATGACATATTTTTACAACAATCAAAAGCCGGTTAGTGACCTATTGTTACATTTTCAAATTTGATGTTTAAGATTTAAACAACGCCCCCTGTGCTATTTAAAATGGTTTTAACAAGTTTAAATAATAAAATTCAAAATAAGACGTACCTTCAAAATTGAGTTACGCTGCGTTGCACACGTATATAAAGATAATAAACAAATTTAACGTTCCCATTGCCGGCGCAATCAAATGAAGTAATTCCGACGCTTACATAACGCCGTCGAGAGTTATATCCGACGCGTCACGGCCTGTTGGCTAGGCAACACACAATACGCCACCAATGGACAATCTTATAGAAATTTTCGGTTGTCATGATTAATTAGTTAATAATGTTCATAATCTAAAATAAATCCTTTTGAAATGTTTATTCGATATAAATTAATGTTTTTTTAATACTGATTAGATTACCTTATGATAAAAATTACTTATAAATGTCAAGAGAAAATCATTGAATCACTCTAGTTTCTAAAAGGTGGTTCACACTACATGATTTCTCATAGAAATGATTTCTCATAGAAATGCTTTCTCATTTCTTTTTTTTCATAGGAGAAGTCATATGACTTCTCCTATGAGAAATCATAGCAAAATAATAACCAAAAATAATAGGGAATTTTCAGAATAAAACTGTTAGTTATTTACCATATTTGGGGTAAATAACCAAATATAGTAAATAACCAACAGTTTTATTCTGAAAATTCCCTATTATTTTGCTATGACCGAGCTTATTATTTAGCTAATGACTTCTCCTATGAGAAATCATGTAGTGTGGCCAACCCTTAAGCATTATCTTTGTCAATTTAAGCGCTAATAGCTAATAAAAGAGCAATTATCAAATAAAACACCTTTGGTAACCAGTCAAAAACTGAAAAATTAAAGTCAAAGAGCTATTTCGAAATATTAGCGACAAAAGTTGGTTAAAAATAAAAAACTATTCAATAAAATTAACATTTTTTCTAAAAGAAAATAATTACTTAATTTTCAACAAAAATAATTTTGAACTTGGCCCATGTTTATGAGTCAAATACTTTAATTATGTATTATCTTGCAATAACACTTCTAAAGTTAATCAATCAATAAATTTGTCATCCAAGCTATAAAACTGTGATAACTGATCAATAACAATAATTTAAAAAAAATGTCGATGCCAAACATAATAGACCAAATAAAATAGAAAACATTATTCGATTGCCTCAATTGTCCAGGTTTAAATTTATTACTAAGAAAATTAGAAAATTTTCTAGAGCCTGCAAACGAAAGCGTCTTAAAATCTGTTCGAACCCACGCCTTGAACGAATTTTGATGAAATTTTTTTTATTGAGTTCTAAATACTTACCCTAGATCAAAGTTTATATTGTTAAAAAGTGTGCATTTGCCTCATCATCTTTTTAAACCACTTCTTGTGAATTCAATTTTGAAAATCATAAAAATTAGCTGAAAAAGAATTTTTATTTCAAAATTTTTCAAGAGGATTTTCAGAACTTGAAGACTTTTTTTTATTAATCTTGAGGACATCATATACATTGGTGCCAAATTTGAAGTTTCTGAGATGCCTAGAAGTGCTTCATTAGTTACTATTAAGTAAATGTTAATAAGAATTTCATCATGCGTTTTTAAATTTTTTTTCCGTAAACTTGTTGCTTAGTTACTAATTATCAAACGCGTAAGCATTTGCACCCAAAATTTTGAAATAAAAATTATTTTTTCATGATTTTGAAAATTGAGTTCACAAGAAGTGGTTTAAAAAGATGATGAGGCAAATGCACACTTTTTAACAATATAAACTTTGATCTTTAGGGTATTTAGAAATCAATAAAAAAAATTTCATCAAAATTCGTTCAAGGCGTGGGTACTTCGCAGTTTATGCTCTTTTCAGTCTAATATGACTCCACTAAACGTATATTACCGAAATAATTTTAGGAGCAAGAATGCCCAAACGGCGTACTTTCCAACTTAATGTACAGTCACCTGCATATCTTTTGACCACCCCGGCAATACGTTAGCACGAATTGTGGGTGTAACCATCATAACACCAACACATTTTGTAGATTTACTACTTGTTGGCAAATAAAGTTACCCATCAGTTTAAGTAGGTAGTTGTTATTGATGGTTGAATCCACAATTCGTGCTAGGCCTATAGCCGAGATGGCAAAAAGATATGCTCGTGACTGTACCTAGTGTCTATTTTGAAAATTAAAAGTTTTTCATATGTAAATGAGGATAAAAAGGTTCAACTACAGATATTTGTAAAAACTTGGCTATATAAAAACCTATTAGCAAAATAATTTTCTAAATAGGGATGCCCAAAAGGCAATCTCAAAAAAAATTTCTAATAACGGCTGTACAGTGTACAAGTGAATCAATTTATGTAATTTATATTATTCAAGAAACGAGGGCAATGGATAAGATGCACAACGAGCAATTTGTTGCCAATACTAAATAGATTTAAACTTTTTGCAAGTCGTTTCATGGTTATTACCTTTTGAAATGACTCCACAGTTTGTAAACAAACTGATTCTTTGCAATTCCAGTTTGTTAAATTTCTGGATTATTGAGCTACGTACTTTCAGGTTAGTTTAATTAATTTTGACTTGCGGAAATTGCTGGTTGTTGTACTGTGTATAAAAAAATCATAATTTAAAGCTAGTAAAGAGTTACAATTTTACCTTAATTAGGGATTGTTGAAGATGCTTTTTCAGTTATCAAATGATTTAAAAGCACAAAAAAACATCATACACTTTTGATAATAGTAAACTACTAAATTCAATTTATACACTCGCTTTGTGAGGTCGCACACTATCAGTAGTTGTTAACAAAAGATGCGCTTTAAAACGTGAAATACACAACATAATTAAATTTCAAAAGAATATAACTGCAATTTGCAACCACAAAGGAAATAGGGAGAAATATATTAATAATTTTAAGAAACACAAAATTTTCAACCCTTTAATGTAAAACTATAGGTAATAGATAATACAATTAATTATTATAAAATTATATACTTTTTTTATATTTTACTGAAATCGTTATCACGTATCACACATTGTACTTAATAGTAATAAGCAGTTGTATAGGGCGAGACTGTATTTTTTTTATTATTTACTATTTTTTATAATACTTACTACTAAAATTATTTATAACAATTACAACATAATCAACAATTCAATAAGTTACAACATTTTAATTAAAAAGCCAATCTACTAATGAACATAATCATCCATCCCAATAATTAATACTTCTTCTTTGAACATTAAAAGTACTTACTAATTTATTAAGAATAAAGATTTTTTTAAAATTTTTCCTGCTTTAATTATTAATTGAAGTATTATAAATGGATATTTAACTAAAATCTCTTTCATTAGAGGCATAATACAAATCCTAATGCCCACATATAGAAAAAGCAGTACAATTATAAAATATCCTTAATTCAATAATTAATGAAATAAGTAAATTAAAAAAAAAATTGAACTCTGAACATGTCCTTAATTATTTTTAAAATTTATAAACATCAATATAGACTTAATTTATAAACCATCCAGTGTTTATTTTATTTTTTATTGTGCTAAAAGTTCCAGCAAAAGTATTATTTTTCAGTCGGATTTACAATTTTTCCCAAAAATAATGGAATGGCGGATTTTTGAATTTTAGATTGAAGAAGTACTATAAATGGATGATCAACTAAAAATTCTTCTACTATAGGCATAGAACAGAGCATAATCATCATACCTAGAAAGAGCAGCACAACTATAAAATTTAAAATTTTCTTAAAAAAATAAAAATGTAAAAAGACTTTTAATTATTTATAAAACTTATAAACAATAAACTCTAATTAAAATATAATAAATTATAGTATAAGCGCATATTTGCAATAATTAGGTATTAGGTAAAAACTTTTATTTTACAGTTGGATTGACAATTTTGCCCAAAAACAACGAAATTGCAGAGTTTTCATTTTTAGACTGCAGAAGAATGATAAAGGGATGATCAACTAAGAACTCTTCAACTATAGGCATCGAATAGAACATAAAAACCACACCTAAACAGAATCCTTTATTTTTATTGTGTTAATTTAAAATTATTATTTAGTACTAAAATGCCCCATAATTTAACTTACTAAAATTCTTATAAAATATAACTACTTAAAACTATTAATTGAAGAGAGAGAGAGAGATAGAGAGAGACGGTTAGGTTGAAGTTGGATTTGTAATTTTGCCCAAAAACAACGGAATCGTGGAACTTTCATGTTTGATTTGAAGAAGTAAAATAAATGGATGATCAACAGTAAATTCGTAATTTTGGGGAGTCATGATCATACAACAACCATCCATTATCACCGCTAAAAATTAAAACTAAATTAAATTTCAAGATTAAAACAATGGATTCGGGGAAGGTTAGCGGCTGAGATGTAGATCAATTACAAAGCAGTAAAAAATCTAGAACCTCAGCTGCTGACGTTCCTTCAATTTTCAGTCAATAAAATTGTAATAAGTTCTATAAGCCTTAAAGATGGTTATATTATAATGATAGAATAAAATAAAATTAGCAAACATTACCACAAAGGAATAAATAATAATTGATTCGACAGTTGCAAGGTGTTTAGTAGGTTGATTTAGGATTTGCGATTTTGCCAAAAAACAAAGGAATCCCGGATCTTTCATGTTTGGTTTGAAGTAGTAAAATAAATGGATGATCAGCAATGACTTGATATATCTTCGGAACATATAATGATAAACCGAATGGAACATTCATCAACACAGCTAAAATTAAAAAAGTATTTTATAAGCATTTTCAAAAATTCAATTCTAATCCTTTTGAAAGGGCGAGAAGGAGAAGAGATTGTTATAATCTTAGCGTTTTGTTAAATTAGCAACCATAATGAACATTTAATGGCAAACCACCACCAGTAGTAGTAGTAGTCATTTTAGCTCTGTGTGTAGTTTTAGTCTCTTCAAAAGCCCTATTTATTCGGTATACAGGGTGGTCACCCGCGTGACGCAGCATAGGGATTTCAATGTTCAATTTTACAACTAAATTATTGTAGAGACAAAATAGTGCATCTACACACACTACCGTTTACAAATTGAATATTAAGAATTTACCATTGAAATCCCATTGCTGCGTAGCGAAAGTCACCTGTATCCTACCCTGCATGTGTACTATCTAGGATGGCATCGCACTGATTAATTGCTAATTAATTACTGCAACACAGATCCCTGATGACGAGCGGTGGGAATGCGTAGATATACCTGAATTGGTATTTATCCTCACCAACGCAGTAGTAAACGTATTTGAATTATTTAAGAGGCGTGGTCAAATCTACGTGAACTTATCCCTACCGCTGGCCAGCATAAATGTGTCTTGCTGTACATAATGTACCTATTTGTATTCATTTTGTTGGTACATATTTAAAGACAGTTAAATGAGACGCAAGAAAAGACTCCAATTTTACACTTGGAACCACCCATTAGCGATGAATAACACAAAAAAACTCTCCTGATTCCTAAGTTGAATAAAAAATCAATTTACCCACTGTCATAATTTCCTTGACAACCCAATTTTAGAATTTTTTCCTTAACAATTGTCAAATATTTATAAATCAACTAAAAAGTTAATCGCGCTGAAGTCCAATTTTTGACAAAAACATTATGGAAGAAATAGTAAAAAGCTTTCCTAATAACACTAAAAATAATAAGGCATCAATTTAGCATCAGTTTAGGACACTTTGTGCAGAAATAAATTATGAATTGATCGAGTCAACATCCACCCAAGGTAGGTATAGCAAATATTTCGGGCGATTGGGCCTACAACATACAGCATTAATAGATAAATTAAGATAATTGTAAAACGTAAGTCGTAAAAACAATGTGGAGTTCAACCTCAGAAATGGAGCAGGAAAAATGTTACTAAAATTTCCATATTAAAATCGGTCTTTTTTTTCAGGTATTTTAAAAGACTCTAGTGACGCTAGAAACGCAAAACGAGAAGATTTTTCAAGAATTCTTGAGAAAAGAAAAGTTAGTTTATAAAGTTAGAACAACAAAAATGAAATGCAATCCGTTAAAGAAAATTATTGATTGTGAATTTTTTTCTTAAGTATCGAGTTTGGGTTGACCAACAAAGCTTTTGTATCCAGAAGAATACTAATTTATAAAAATGTGATGTAGTTTTTGCAATTATTTACTGTTTTTAGATGAATCGCTACGCCGGTTTTAGCTAAATCACGTTAACGTAGAACGACTTACGGCAAACTCGGATTAGCTCATTTTACGGTAAAGCGATTTAATTAAAACCGCTTTAGCAAATGCATGTAAACGTAATTGAATAAATAGAATTCATGTCAAAATGACAGACAAAATTTGCCATAGTAACGGAAGATTTATTAAGATTAATTACAATTTATTTATGACAAGTACAACAGTTTGCCATTTTGCCCAAAAACAAGGGAATCTGGGATTTTTCATGTTTGGTTTGAAGAAGAAACACAAATGGATGGTCAACTAAAAACTCTTCTGTCATAGGTAAAGAACGGGCCATCATAACCTGAGCTAGAAAGGGCAGTAAAATTTTAAATTATATAAATTTCCTAAAATTACCCACGTATTTAAAAATTTCAATTTTTAATTAAGGCCCATACCTAATTATTTTTATTATTTATAAACAAGAATATATAGACAGACTATTGTATTTATAAATACAATGTACGGTCTCCATAATACGAACTTTTTTCGAAATTTTTCTTTTGTGGATATTATCTGTACAACATTGTTGTAAATCGGTATGTCCACGCTTGCATGTTTAGGCCCTCCATACTAAGCTACTGAAAAGAAACTACACTGATTTGTAACTAAAATCGCTAACTGTGATTGATAATTGTAGTCTTGATAACCAACATTGAAATACCCCTTAATACTCTACTAGAAAAAATCCATTTATCTAATAATATGGATCGCAATGGACGTTTAAATATAGCGATTTCCGAATTCCGATCAAATTATCCAATAGAAATGGTTGCTTATACTCCCACTTATAAGAAAAGATCATGACAGCCAATGATAACGTAAACTCGACGGAATAAGTGAGTCATCCATGGTTTTCTAAAATGTTATTTCCGTCGCATTTTCTCTTATAGGCAACGGTTGCTAACCCTCCTTCGGGATATTTATGTTCTAAGGTAACCAATCACTCCAATTACAGTTCACGATTTTAGTTACTACTGAGTTTAGTTTCGTTTTAGTAGCTTAATGTGCGGAGGGCCTTATTACTGGTACAATTAATAACTACAGAGTCATGTGTATACAATATTTATTTATGACATGTACAACAGTTTGTAATTTTGCCAAAAAATAAAGTGAACGTGGATGTTTCATGTTTGGTTTGAAGAAGGAAAAGGAAGGGATGATCAACGGTAAATTCCTCAGTCAATCTTATCGACATCAACATTATCCCCATATCTAAACAGAGCACGGAATCTTTTATGTTTACTAAGTCACCTTAAAATTATTATTTAATAAGTAGATTAAGCCCTTAACATTAATTAGTTAAAATCCTTATAAAAATAATATTATCTAAAGCTACTTAAAACTACTATTAATCGATTGAAGAGAGAGGCCTTTAGTTTAAAGATGGGTTTGTGATTTTGCCCAAAAACAACGGAATCGTGGATCTTTCATGTTTGGTTTGAAGAAGTAAAATGAACGGATGATCAACAGTAAATTCATAGTTTTGGGGAGTCATCATCATAGAATAACCAACCATTATCATAGCTAAAAATTAAAAACAAATTAAATTTCGAGATTAAAACAATGGATTCGGGGAAGGTTTGCGACTGAGATGTAGATCAATTACAAAACAGTAAAAAGTCTAGAACCTCAGCTGCTGACGTTCCTTCAATTTTTAGTCAAGAAAATTGTAATAACTTTTATAAGCCTGAAAGATGGTTATATTATAATGGTAGAAGTAAATAAAATTAGCAAACATTACCACAAAGGAATAAATAATAATTGATTCGACAGTTGCAAGGTGTTTAGGTAGATTTAGGATTTGCGATTTTGCCAAAAAACAAAGGAATCCTGGATCTTTCATGTTTGGTTTGAAGTAGTAAAATAAATGGATGATCAGCTATGAATTGATATATTTTCGGAACATATAATGATAAACCGAATGGAACATTCATCAACACAGCTAAAATTAAAAAAGTATTTTATAAGCATTTTCAAAAATTCACTATGTAAATAAAATTCTAATCCTTTTGAAAGGACGAGAAGGAGAAGAGATTGTTATAATCTTAGAGTTGTGTTAAATTAGCAACTATAATGAACATTTAATGGCACACCACCACCAGTAGTAGTAGTCATTTTAGCTCTGTTTTTGGTTTTAGTCTCTTCAGAAGCCCTATTGATCTTAATAAAAATAATATTATCTAAAGCTAATTAAAACTAATGTTAAATAATTGAAGAGGCGTTTAGTTTGAAGATGGATTTGTGATTTTGCCCAAAAACAACGGAATCGTGGATCTTTCATGCTTGGTTTGAAGAAGTAAAATAAAAGGATGATCAACAATAAATTCGTAATTTTCGGGTATCATCATCATAGAGCAAGCTGCTACCAGGATGGCTAAAAATTAAAGAAAAGTTTAGTGGTAATGAACTCAAGAAGAACGAGGGATGGTTAATGTAAATTTCACGAAAAGGATAATAATTTCGCTCGATATAAAAAGTGCAGAAAAAATTTTAAGATGCAGAGACTCCAAAACTAATTTTAATCGGAAGGAAAGGGAAAGGAAATTGGTATTTGTTAATTTTTTAACCTTACACGTAACTTGTAATTTCTAATTTAATTAACTGAGGTGTTAGATATTAAATTAAAATATTAATATTTAGACTACTGAAGCAACAGTTGTAGAAAGTTTAGGTTGAAGTGGATTTGTGATTTTTCCCAAGAACAATAGAATCGTGGATCTTTTATTATGCTTGGTTTGAAGAAGTAAAATGAATGGATGATTGGCAATAAATCGATACTTTTTCGAAAACGGGAATAAAGAACAAGACAGCACCATCTCCATATCTAAAATTATACAAGTATTTAAAATTTTTCAAAAATTTCACCAAGTAAATAAAATTCTAGTACATATTATTGAAAAGTGGAGAAGAAGAAGAAGAAGAGGAGTTATGATTTGACTTTAGAATTCAAATATTAACAAGAGCAATTAAAGAGTCAATGACATGATCATCACACTGTAGTGATTAGTCTTCAAAAATATCCCATTCATTCGGGATTCACTATCTAGGATGTTATCACTAATTAATTACTAACAAATTACTATAATTTACAATTTCTAAAATATGCTTCTACCTCTTTTGAATTTATTTTAAGAACACATCAAAAAATAAAATTAATTAAGAAAATTCAAAAGAATACTTGGCTAACAGAAAATAATCCTAAGATCTATAAAAAATATTTTGAAAAGAAAAGAGTAGGTATTAATATTATTTATCGAAAGAAACTGCGTGAAGTAGGCCATGTAACTTTGCCCAAAAATAACGTGGTTTTAAAATTTTTGTTCTTCAATTGAAAAAATAAAATAAACGGATGGTCCGCTGTAAATTTAGGTTCTTCTATGTCCCAAATTTCACAAAAGAATTGAACTAAAAATAGAAAATAAGGTAGTGCTTTATAAGTCCAAAAAACTGAACATTTTACAAAATAATTATAATTATAAAATAAGTTTTAATTTGGATTTATAATTTTTCCCAAAAATAGTGGAATAATAGAAGCTTGATGTTTGAATTGAAGAAGTAAAAGAAATGGATGATCGACTGTAAATTCGTTGGCTATCGACACCATGTAGCATTCTACTTGCATTATCATTGCTAAAAACAATAAATACAAATGATTATCTCAATTTTCAAATTTCTGAAGACTTAACAATGTAAAAGGCTATTATATAGAAAATGCCAACAATCACGATACTGATAGATAAAAATAACTGACTATATGATTTCTAATATTTATAACCTCTCTTCAGACTCCCCGAAGTCAAGACTGTTTTATGGGCGATTTTAAAATGTTGAGGTATTATTTTACGCACTTACGTCAGCAAACCGTGTGTCAAAATTATGAGTAATTTTTATACAGGGTGAGTCGGGAGGATCGCACCAAACGCCAGGAGTGTATTTTACACGTAAATATGAGACGAAAAAACCCAAAAGTTGTAGTCCCATTTTTATTGGTATTCGAGTTACAGCGTCTTAAAAGTTGAAATATTTGATAAATTAATTTCATTAACTTAGAAGAACATACTGTATAACGATGAAACCACATTCACCCATGATGACATTAACAATACCCGCAACTCCCACTTATGGTCCGACGAAAATCCTCACATAAAAGTCGAAACAAATTTTCAGCATCGTTTTTCGGAAACGTGTGATGTGATATCGTCTTTAGTTTCGCCTAAGAGGAAATAAATATTTGGAATTCTTACAAAATGATTTACAAGGACTGTTAGACGATGTTCCTCCAAACAGTAAAATACGCATGCAGTATCAGCATAACTGCACGATGGATGCAAGTTATTTTGTGAAAACTCTGTATCTTGAAAACAAATAAAAATCGGACTACAACTTTTGGGTTTTTTCCTCTTATATTTACGTGTAAGATACACCCCTGGCGTTTGGTGCGATCCTCCCGACTCACCCTGTATTAACAGCCGGTGGTATAAAACTTTGATTTTTACATACAGTGTCCCCTACAGTGTTGTCCTTGACAAATCATAATATAACGTTTCGTCAAAAAATAAATTGAAAGCCCCATGTTAAATTAAATACCGACACTAATTAATCGAGAGCTTTATAGTAGGTACTTGATTCAAACATGTTAATAACAATTGATTGGGTAGTAGATGTTATAATCGCCTTAAGTACCACATAAATTTATAATTTATGCTTTAATGGTTGATTACTCTTTCAAAATTTCATTTATCTATAGACCGTTGTAACTCCGCTACAGAGACATTATTAATCGGAGTGGTGTATAGCAGATTTTTCAAAAATCCTCCAAAGAAGAAGAAGTCGGCTAGAATGAAGTCTGATAAAAGTGTTCGTCAAAATCTTAAAATGGATGCTACCTCATTATAAGTATGAGGTAATGTGATGAAACCCCATCGTTCATAAACCCACATCCCTTGGCATAATTGTAAAGGCACGACCTATGGGAATCAATTTTCCAAAAAACGATGGTAAAACGGTCTTGTCAACGAATTCGTCAAAACAGAGAGGTTTGCCTGAGAGTGTAAGACTAACGTATTGGTAACTTTCAATAGTGCTTTTTCAAAGTATGTATTATCTATTCTACTGAAGATTACGAATCTCCACTACACTATTGTCTGTGTAAATAGCCCTAATAGGTAGAGTAATCGTCAGATCTTAGCGACCTTAAATACGCAGAAGAGCAGGTGAGAAAGCTGCAGAAAAAGACGCCCAAACATTGTTTTCACAATGGGTTTCACAGTTTTCACGTATTATGTAACCTTGGTGATGGCGTAGTACACGATTTTGCTTTCCGCGCAAGTCGTTAAGATCTGGCAATCACTCTACTTCACAATTTAGCGAAATGTTCAAAAATCGCCCTGTACGTATTGTGTATTATAATACAAAATTTTCAAAAGCAGCAAAATAATTCCTTATTGCATTTTGCACAAAGTAGGATTTATAATTTTTCCGAAAAATAATGGAATGGTCCAGCTTAGGTGTTTAGACTGAAGAAGTAAAATAAACGGATGATCTAGTCTAAAACGCTTTGGCATTGAATTGCATGCCATTAATGCTAAAAATAATACACAGCATTACTTTTTACTCCACTTTTTAAATCTCAAAATATTATTTTTAATTTTTGAAGCCTACTTTTATTAAGAGCGGAAGTAATTTCAAACTTTTAAGATATAGTAAGTAATTACCAAGCAATTAAAATAAGTACCTATAAGGCTCTTCATGGACAAATTACAAAATACTAAATTTAACTATTTCCCTCACATTATAATAATAAACCATGAAATAAAACTTTGAAAATTTAGTCCAATGAAATTACCATCAAGAGATTAGAGCACCTTTATGAATGGTTGCTGCATAGTGACTTAAGATTTTACCATCAAGTAATTAGAAGAGCCAATAAACTGAACAAGTTCCATACCTACTAAAACCCATTCTACACCCTGTAAATTTTAGAACCGATTGATAATTTGTAATTTCGATGAAGTGCTATGAATGCAAAATCAATAAAAATAGAATAAATCAGAAAAATATGCTAAAACAATATGAAAATAAGCACATAAAAATTCACTCAAGATAAATTAAAATTTTAGAAAATGTAAAAAGCAGTCGACTTAAAGAGTTACAATAATACTTACACGAATATAATATGAACATTTAAGAATCATTAGGTTGAGAAATTCTTCCAACAAACAAAATCGTATTTGAACTTTTCAACATAAAGATGAAGGGTTGATTGACCTCAAATTGCATAGGATAAATTAGACAATCCATAGTTATCATTGCAGCTAAAATGAGTTTAATTGTTATAAAACAAACTTTTAATACGTAGCAATAAGACAGAAAAACGGCTAGGACACGATTACAATTCTTAGGCCGAGTTCTACATTACACATTTATCCCCAGGATTTAATTTTAGTCCAAGTATAAAGAAGTTTTAACAATAGCGTGAACCGATTTATACTGAAACTAAAATTAAATCTTGGGGATAAATATGTAATGTAGAATTCAGCCTTAGCAGGATAGCAATAACAGGGTAGTAACTACGAACCTACATTAAAGCCCTACTAAACAAGAGACTGTGCAAACGGCTGAAATGAATGAATTAAATGACAAGAAAACAATGCATTTTGTATTAGAAACATGAGAGGATGGATTAATTTAGAAAAAATACTTTTTAAGTAACATTAAGCATATTTTATTACTTTTTTAAACATCAAAATATAAATTATTTACAATCTTTTATAAAATTAACAACAAACTGTTTTAAAATATTAAGAAGCAGCGTTTTGAATTTTTCCCAAAAACAAAACATTTCTTGCTGTCGAATCTTTATGCAAGAGAGCAATAATGAAAGGATGATCTGCTACAAATTGCATTGTCGGAAGCATTATCGGCATACAACGAGCCATCATGATCATACCTGAAGGCAATCATACATTATTTTACAATTCAATCATTAGTTTGTTTTTAAAAAATTCACTTTAAAAATCACAGTAATTCAAGTAATAAAACATGTCCCTCCCTCTCTCCTTTAACTAAATTAACACATATATGGAATTTCATATTCAATTCAAATCCTAATAAATTCTAAGATGATTTTACATTGAAACACACACTTCTTGCCGATTTATGAATTTCTGAATTTTCTATTTTAAATATTTATTGAATAAGTCCGACAACTATAAACATAGGCAGTTGGATAATGTACAATTTTGTTTATTTTACTAAAGAATCTTAAATTAAACGAGAATTTATAATTCCTCGCGAAAGTCTTCGTTTTTAAATAAAATATTATTGACTTTTCCACTAAACAAAATACTTTTCACATTGTCGGAACCTTTATGTACCTACAATTTTGAATAAAAAGGGATGATCGGCTACAAATTGCATTGCTGGAAGCCTTATAGACATACACACTATTAGCACACCTAAGGGCAATTATAAATTATTTTACAATTCAGTCATTATTGTTTCTTAAAATTTCTAACAACACATTAACAACCACCTTATAATTATTTAAGTAAAAAAATAATACAAACACCCCTAACTACATAAATGCACATAAATGAGATTGCTTATACTAATTCATATTTAATTAGACTCCTTGTAAAATATATGTGAAACGTTTGATATTTAAATTGGTAATACAAATACTTTCTTACAAAAATGAAAAATGTTTATTTAATTTGTTCAACAAATTATTATAAAGTTTATTTTACTAAGGTGTCTTAAATTAAATGCGAATTTATAATTCCTCGTGAATGTCTTCATCTTTAAATAAAATATGATCGAGTTTTCCATTAAATAAAATATTGTTCACATCATTGGAACTTTTATATACGATGCTGAATAAAAATGGATGATCAGCAACAAAACTTATCTTCTCTTTTATTCGAATTGCTCTTTTATTACGAATTGCAAAGCCTGAAGCAAGGGATAAATAAATTATACACGAAAAAGTTTGGTAACTATCAATCAAAGTGGTTAATATTTAACTGCCATGAAAGGAAGTTAATTAAATATGGCTTTACAATAACGATAAAGTAGTAGTATGATAAAAAGAAAGTAGGAAAGTAAAGTAAAGTAGGATAAAAAGAAACAAGCATGATAAGCCAAAAAAAAGAAGGCCACCCCAAATGTGCCCCAAATTTAACCTCATTAATTTAATCAATACGTCAACTAAATAATTCTTGAAGCAAATTGATTTTTACTTAAAAATTAAGGCAAACGACACAATTGAAGATGGAGAAAATGAACCTTTTGTTCTATAAAATATTCCGATGATAATTCTAATCGTAACAGTTCAACTCAAATTAGCAACAAAGACTGGTCATTACGATCAACCCTTCAATTTTACAAAAACCTATTTGAACATTTAAAGCATCATCAAACGTTTAAACAACCAACACTGCAAATTTCTCAACCCTCATCAATTTTTTCCTAATAACTTGAATAATTCCTACACCCTTAATAGAGTTAAAAGTTTTCTCAATTGACTTTAGTTAAAAGTAACAAGTAACTCACCAGTAGCTGCAGCTGCTTCAGCTCCTTCTTCGTTAACCTCGATAAAAGCCTTTTGAATTACTTTGCTCACATAAAGTTGTTCGTCACTTTGGGATATTTCAGAAAAATCAGCTTTACTTTGATCAAAAATAACTCCCAAACCCATCTAAAAAAATAAACAGTTATAATTCCGATCAATAATCGACAAAACCAACTTACTTTTTCCAACACATTTTTCAAATCCATGCTCGTTTCAATTTTAAACTTTGGTAAAGTTAGTTCAACTTCTACTTTCCCCATATCCTCTGTTAGAGTTGTAAGATCAAAGTTTTTAAGTCTCTTCTCCAACTTATCAATTCCATCTCTAGCGTTTGGTAAGATAATAACCATACTGACATCTTTATTGTCGTAAGGAAGTTCCAAAATTTTAGAATCCAACTTTGAATCTTCACGATATAAATACTTCTCTTTAATGTGCATCATCTGACAATCGACTTTATTTTCGTTCGTAATATAAAATGGTTCGACGCGAGTATTAGCTTTGTCAAACTTATGGGCCCAATTTCCTTTAAAATAGACCGCATTTACAAGTACAAGGCGAGTTAAGGCGTCTAAAGCATCTGCACTAATTAGGTCTTTTATTTTTGAATTAGTTTTATCTTCCACCCAGGCATTTATAATACCGGCCGACTCAACGTTATTGCCAAAATCTAAGGATTGTGCTTCTGATAAAAACTGTTCAGCGGCTGCTTTTTTAAATGCATCTTTTAGAGGAAAATTGTTCATGACAAAAACTTTGTTTGCTACGTGAAGAGTTACATTTTCGACTGCATTTAAAGTATTAATAATGCTATTATATCCATTAGCTGCGGATTTTTGGTTAGGAATATTAAGTGTGCTTGAAAAACTTGCGGCAGTCGATCCGGAGGCCCCTTGATAGGCTAACGCAAGAACGGTATGGGCACTCAATGGTGAAAAGAAAATATTTTTGCCAGGCTCTTCTTTCGATAAAATATCATAAAATTGACTTGCGAATCTCGCATTGGCGCTGCTTACTTGAAGAAGATCGGAACTTGCCATTGTTGTTGAAATTGAAATCGTTACCAAATATAGTGATGCAAGTAGGGCTAAAATAAAACGATTAGTTTAATCACACAGTAATAGACAACTTTTATATACCAAAGCAAGTACTCGACTGATTTTAAAAGCAATCAAATTCTTCAAAAAGATTTTAAAGCGCACGAGCGTCAAGCCAAAATTGGTGGAATGAGTGAATCACCCAAGGTTGTTCCATCAATTATTATTAAAACGTATATCGATAAAAAATGACTCATATTTTCAAAATATTTCACAATGTTAAACTAATTAATTTTAAATAATTAAAAATGACATATTTTTTACAACAATCAAAAGCCGGCTAGTGACCTATTGTTACATTTTCAAATTTGACGTTTAAGATTTTAACAACGCCCCCTGTGCAATTTAAAATGATTTATAATAATTAAATTCAAAATAAGACGTACCTTCAAAATTGAGTTTTGGATTTCCTTCAATTAATTTCTTTAATTCAAGCTTGAACATTAATGTCTGTTGCGTTGCACACGTCTATAAGGAATAAAGATAATAAACAAATTTAACCTTCCCACCTACGAAATCAAACGAAGGAATTCCGAAGGTTACATAACGCCGTCGATAGCTATGTCGCCGACGCGTCGCGGCCTGTTGGCTAGGCAACACACCATACACCACCAATGGAAAATCTTGTGGAAACTTTGGGTTTTCATGATTAATTAGTTAATAATCAAAAATAAATCCTTTTGAAGTGTTTATTCGATATAAATGCTTTTTTATACTGATTAGATTACCTTATGGAAAAAATTACTCATAAATGTCAAGAGAAAATCATTGAATCACTGTTATTTCTAAAGCATTATCTTTGTGGAATTTAAGCGCTAATAACTAATAAAGGAGTAATAATCAAACAATAACATTGTTTTTAAAAGAAAATAATTACTCATATTAAATTACCAACAGATAATTTGTTAAAATTAAGTTTGATTCATATAATTTTCAACAAAAATAATTTTGTACTTTTGGCCCATGTTTATGGAGTATAATTGGTATAATACTTTAATTACTTATTATCTTGCATTCTATAGTTAATCAATCAATAAATTTGTCTTCTAAGCTATCAAACTACGTTATAAGTGATCTGATAACTGATCAATAAAAATAATTTTAAGAAAATGTCAACGCCTACACGTTAGCCCATACATAATACACCAAAGCCCAGGTTTAAATTATTGGATATCGTTTTGCAACAATGATCTAACCCACAATTATGTAGTTTTCCACAAATTAATTAAGCAGTTGAAAGCGCTTTAGTAAATTTGCGTTTTGAAAACATCGTCTTTTAGTAGATAGTATCACCATCGCCATAATATTAGTTAAATTAATTTTGATTGTTGTAGAAGACATCATGAAATGACATTTTAAAACTAAAATGTTAAGAAAACAAGGTGTGGGTTAGATCATTGTTGCAAAACGATATCCACTTATCTGACTTATCGCTAGGTAAATTAGGAAATTTCCTGGGGTCTGCAAAAGTAAGCGTCCTAAAATCAGTTTCTTGTTATTGCTAATATGCACTTATTGGCAAAGGTATGTGAGAAGATCTTGTTGCTCGTTTAAAGCGGCAAGTTATGTGACCGTAATATTAATCAATAATAATAATAATAAGTACATAAGTGATTGAACTGTAAAATGTTAACTAATCAGATTGCAATAACGCAAATTGTTAATTAAAATTGTAAAATAATAAAATGTAATGCATTATTAAGTAATAAAGTATACTTCCAAGAGACAAAAGTTGTGTTTTCCTTGTAAAATAAAACAACATTTTTAAAAACGTTCTGGAAGGATCCACGAGCAAAACTGGCATTTCCTTGCACTTTTCCAACTCACAATCACACTAGATGTTTATGGTTGTACCATGTACCTAACATTTTGGTAATTTCACAATTTAAAATCCTATCATCCTGGTGCAGGTGGAGGTATTAATCTTCTTGGGGTATATTATTCGTTGATTATGCTCTTCTCTAAAAACATGTGTAATGTGTATTATGATTACTTCAATAATACCAGTTTTGGTTATTAAAATAACTATTTAAATACCTAGCAGGTAAGGAGTTACGGATCAGCATATATAGGATTATTTTTCTAAGATTGCGATTTTGAAGTTTCATAATGACAGCGCAGGGTTGCCACATACCAACAAATCAAGCTAAAAAACATTGAATTTCAAACAAATTAAATTGTAATGTGACAACTCTGTACAGGGATGCCAAATTAAAATAGTCCCTAACTGCATTGCCTTTTCACATATCTAACTAACTTTAGGTTTGCTCCGGTAAGTGCCAAAATCGCAATCTTAGAAAAATAATCCTATAGGAAGCTGCAAAATACTGTCCATTTAACCGAATCTCTCTTGTCAAATAACAAAGTTATTTTACTACTGTTTGGGACATCACGTATTTAAACATTGAGATGAAGTACCCTAAAGGTCATTCAAAGCTATTTTTGAATTAAAAAAGATTAACGTTTTTTCTATCAATAGCCACCCCCAATCCCAATATACGAGCCCAGGCATTAATCTTTTTGGGGTATATTATTTGTTGAGTATGCCCTTCTCTTCTCTGAAAACCCATGTGTATTATGATTACCTACTCCAATCATACTAGTTTTGATTATTAAAATACCTAGAAGGTAAGAGGTTACGGATCAGCATATAGGAAGCTGCAAAATACTGTCCATCTAACCGAATTTCTCTTGTCAAATAACAAAGTACTCTACTACTCGGTTTGAGACACCAGCACGTATTTAAAAATGGGGCTCAAGTACCCTAAACGTCATTCAAAGCTATTTTTGAATTTAAAAAGTTTGAAGTTTTTTTTATCAATAGCTATCCCCAATCGCAATATACCAGCCCAGATATTAATCTTCTTAGGGTATATTATTTATTGAGTATGCCCTTCCCTTCTCAGAAAACTCATGTGTATTATCATTACTCTAGTAATACCATTTTTTGTTTATTAACGTAATTATTTAAACACCTAGAAGGTAAGAGGATACATATTACATATTATTATAGGAATCTGCAAAATACTGTCCATTTAACCGAATCTCTCTTGTCAAATAACAAAATTATTTCACTACTCCGTTTGGGACACTACGTATTTAAAAATTTAGATCAAGTACCCTAAACGTCATTCAAAGCTATTTTTGAATTAAAAAGATTAAAGTTTTTTTTATCAATAGAATTATTTATGTTCTCTAAATAGTAAACAATAGTAAACACTAGTAAACACCATCGTCAGTATAGGGGTTCTAATAGCTAAAGGTGCCTTCACATCTCAAATCTAACACAAAAATTCATTAGTGTTAATGCCTATCTATTTTTAAAATTGATAATTATTCTAAAATAATTATAAAATCATAATACCCTAATTTAACATCAGTAATCAAAAGCATCCGCAAGATTTATTGCAATTTTATTAAAGTTAATTACTTATTTTTATTTTATTACTTCAATTAAAATAGAAAAAATTCAAAACAAACTTTCTTTCCGATAAAGAAAAAAATGAAAAGCTTAAGTCATCCTTTGGTCCATTTACAAAAATTGTCTACTTAATTGGATTAAATTAGTTTAACAGGCACGTAATCCTTCTTCACCCACATCTTAAATATATGTAATATTATTACAAAATTTAGTTGTTAATGACATTTGCATAAGGCAACACTTAAAATTTAAATTCTCAAATAAAAATGTGGTTTTTAATATTTGGTGTTTTCGCGCTTTTCCAATTTTCTAAAATGGACGTAATTTCGAATCGATATTGTACGGATATGAGACCACAGTCCTACGTTACAATTGAACAGGTACGCAATTATTTTTAAATTTCCTTTTTGGTAAAAATTTGTTGATTGTAGTTGCTGGGGATGTGGTATGGGGTTGAACTAATTTCTCATAAGCACGCCGAGCAAAGGTTTGGAGTTCAATACGTGGAATCGTGCCCAATTGTCCACATTTCAGAAGACAGTTCGCCCACAATTGCCCCTCATTATAAGGGTAACACACGTCATCCATATGGCATTTATTATGACAGCACCGACCCAAATAGAAATCCATTGAATGTAAACGATTACAACAATAATAACAATAATCAAAGTGAGCGTTGGTTTTTGAATACAGTTTGGATATTAAAGTGTTGTTTTCAGATAACTATGATAGGGGGCCGTATGGGCCAAATTATGGACAAGGGCAAAATACTCAATACGAACAAACAGGTCATAGAGCATCGACGTATTACCAAGGAATAAGGTATGGTCCGGACGAATATCCAAGACGATATGCTGACGACATCAAACGTTTGCGTTTATTATGGACCGATAATGGAGGATACGTCGAATACAACCTAAGGTACAACACATCCAAACCAGGTTTTTGGATGAGCTCGGGACCTCAAAATGGTGAGTTTTACCCCCAATTAAAGACGAATTGGAAATAAATATATTTTGGGTTAATTTTAAGGCTCATCATTGGATTCACAATTTAATCAATTTGCTGGTACAATCCAAGTGATCAAAGCTGTGGGCAATCATTTAGTTTTGACATTCTGTTTTCAACTTCCCGATCAACAACTATACACGATACTATTATCGCGTGTGCCAAGATTAACAAAAAACGAAATTAGCGACGTACACGATCTTTTAACTCAAAGAGCGTTAGAAACAAGCAACATAAAAAAAATTTGTTCTGAAAACGGTTCGTTTAAATTTGGCTTAGATTTCTACGTTATTTTAAGTAGTATTTTCTTAATTTTATTTAAAACGTTCACTTAAATTATGTTTTTATTAAAATTTTAGGCTCAATTAATTTTTTCACCTTCTAATTTAAATGACTATTAACCTTCATTACAATAGACGACTGTACCCACCTACGTTTAGTCATTAACAATTTATTCATAGATATTAAAGTTTTCCGTATAATAATTAACGATGCCTTCCTGTATTATAATAAAACTTATTAAATTAATTATGCAAAATTGTGAGTAATTTAGGTCGTAATATAATAAATTTCTATCGTCCAATTGTCCAAAATTTTAAATTACCACACTGTCAAGCTTTTATTGGGCTCATTCTATTCTATAATTCATGGCCTTCTTTGGGAGTTCTTCTTAGCTTAAATTGCCACTGTTTCCAAATTGTTATCATTTTATCATGTTTTCCCATACGCGTTAACACGATTAATAGTCTGTCCTACGGAAGTGTCATCGACGCCCATAGCAATTCTGAGAGATGGGTTTAACCAAATTGAAGCCTAGAGGGCAGTGAGGGAGCATTCTAATTATTGAGAATTTCATCTATAAACACTTACATTTGACCTGTTTATTCTCTTACACTCTTTCTAAATGGGGAACTTTCCAGTGCTCTTCCTAAGAGTAGCGTAAGGAGACAGTAGGTCTGTTCGTTTGTCTTACACTAACTTACTCCACCTTGCTCCACCACCCTCCTGCTCTTGATGAGGAATAGGAAATACAAAGTCCGTTCTTTTGTCTTGCACTGGTTGCTCGTAACCGTGTTCGTTTCTACGTTTCCTACTTCTCGTCAAGAGTAGGAGTAAGTTGTAGTGAATTGGAGCAAGTTGGAGTAAGTTAGTACAAGACAAACGAACCTGACCTAATAACAAAGCCTATCCATAACACACACGGCTAGTAACGATAGCAGTTGATGCCGCACGCTTAATTAAAAAAAACATCTACAAGTATCCTTACACAGGACTTTTATTCTTCTATCTCAGATTTCTCCAGAATAGCTAGAGTTCGTTAGTGGCCGTGGAACAACCAACTGCCATGATTTACAAATATAGAATACCAGCAATCTTCTGCTGGTAAGCAATTATGGAATGACTATTTTACAGAAGAGACGACAGTCCTACGACATACGTAAACAACATAACGTATATGTAAGAGTAGAGAAGTGACAAGGAGCTATTCAAAAACTTTGAAGTAGAGAAGAGAATTGACAGGGGTACGTTCTCTTCGTGATATACTACTTATCAAAAGATGTGCACAGTGGATAATTCAACAAGAAGTCAAAAATGCAACGGAAGATTTCAATTATCAATTGGAAGTCCTAAAAGTCTGAATCTGTGACAAGTTGACGACACAACGATACTAGTCCTCTCAGAAGAGGAGAAAGAGATAATGGAAGTTCTTAAAGAAATTAAGGAATTCAGCTCAAAGGCAGGTTCCAATCTTAACGAGGCCAAGTCGTCAAATGCTCTCAAATGGTGGTAGACACAAAAGAGACGAGTCCCATGACATACGTAAACATCATAAGGTATATAACAGTAGAGAAGTGTATATACTAAAAATGTAACAGAAGAGTTTCAATTATCAATTGGAAGCCCTAAAAGTTTGAATCTGTGACAAGTTGACGACACTAGCCCTCTCAGAAGATGAGAAGAAGATGATGGAAGTTCTTAAATAAATGGAGGAAATCAACTCATAGGCGGGTCTCAATCTTAACGCCGCCAAGTCGCCAAATACTCTCTAATGGTGGTAGACACACAGGAGACGAGTCCCACGACATACGTAAACATCGTAACGTATGTAACAGTATAGAGAAGTGACAAGGAGCTATTCAAAAACTTTGAAGTAGAAAAGAAAATCGCCAGGGGTACGTTCTCTTCGTGCTATACTACTTATTAAAAGATGTGCACAGTGGATAATTCAACAAGAAGTCAAAAATGTAACGGGGGAGTTTCAATTATGAATTGGAAGTCCTGTTTGAATCTGTGAAAAGTTGACGACACTAGCCCTCTCAGAAGATGAGAAGGAGATGATGGAAGTTCTTAAACAAATGGAAGAATTCAGCTCAAAGACAGGTTCCAATGTTAATGACGTCAAGTCGCCAAATGCTCTCAAAGGGTGGTAGATAAGTGCTGAAAGTACTCAAAAAATTCTAAAAGATCTTCTAGTTATTGAGAGAAAAAAATACTTTCCTTCTATACATAAACGAGACTTTGAAGGAACAATTAAAAGAAGAATCGATATGGCAAAAGCATATTCCACATATGGCTCTGAGACGAGGACGATTACCGCCGCATAGCCACTGATTGGTGGAATCTTTTGAAATGATCTGCTACAGAACTATGTTGAGGATTCTTTGAACGATCAACAGACCTATGAATAGACGCCCAAAACAAAGGAATAATAGATAAAGAAGATGATCACTTAATGGGCTTACCGAAAGTGTCTTACAAGTCTATAAGTATAAAAAAATAATGAGAAGAACTGAAAACCAGGGCACATAGCGAGCACTGGAGGCTTCTTAGTGTCTTGCGGTGCTCGAAACTGAGCAACAAATAATAAAAAGAATGCAGAAACTAGACACATTTTTTGATGATTAAAAATGTTGGGGCTTCTTTTCAATTTCAAAGTTTCCAGTATCTATAAAGCTCAGAGCCCTACTAATGGTTATTTCGATTTATCCTAAGTACAACCCTGTGTTTTTTCAAATCACATCCTGGCCATTCCTTTTGTTATTAATCGCTTTTTAACACCCATGCACTCTCTCTATACTCTATGATAAGGGTCTATAAAACGTGTATTGCACTCAGGAACGGCTCCTTTGCTTCAATTAGAACTCACTATATGTAGATTAAAATTAAAAAAATTAAAATTTAAATATTTACCACATCCTTTGGTAATACATAATTACATGATTCAATTAGAGCTTTCAATTGTTTTATATTGCCCTTTTAATTAATTAAATTAATCCTTTCGCTTAATTTGTTTTTAAGTTTTTTTATTGTAAACAAAATGAAGGTTAACAAACGAATTTTAGCCATGCAGAAAATTTGCACTTTTAAGTGAAAATTTTAAATTTAACTAAGTCCATATAAAAATATTGTTATTGTTACTTTTATAATTTTTTATTATAATTATTTTATGAATAATAAAATAAAATCCTGTTATAAAATCTGCAAGATGGTTTTATTACGAGAAACCTGTTGATCCTTACCAAAGCGACGCCGCTGTAAAGGGTAACGTCGCGACGCGTCCTTTAATAAAAAGGCGTACATGTATAAAAGCACCATCTGTTAGAAACATTGAACCACACAGTATATAAAATATGATTAGATAATATTTAATTAAACAAAATACAAAAACAAATATGAAATTTTTAATTGTTTTGTAAATCGAGTATAATAAAGTTTCTTATTAAAAAAAGCGCGTGACTAAAAATGAAAAATAAAATTCGTGGTGCAGTACATAATATTCTAAAAATATCTCATTATAATTAGTATAGAGCTTATAGAATTATTTCAATCACACACAATAGTACAATACGCATTAATTTCAGGTAAGTCTTTTCTAATTTTTATTAAAATAATAACGTGAATTATAAATGCGCTCCTTTTTCGGATCAATAGACAAGTTGAATTCATTTTGAATTATTTTTGAGGTTATACTAATCGCTTTTCTCTTGTGCTAATCCCGGGGAAAATTTTTAGATAAATTCAACCCAAAGCACGTTGATTTAAAATTAGCTTTAAGAAAGCTTGTGTGTCGGTTCACGATTCTTTAATTTAAAAATTTCTACTAAAAATACTTCAGAATAAAGACCTTGCAATGTGTTTGTATGTTGTTGAAATAAAACCTAAAGAAATGGTTTAAAAATAGAATTTGTAATTTTTCATTGATGGTTCATTGCTAAGAGACGGTAGGGAATTGACTGTGAGTGTACATTAAGCCATCCACTTTTGATGGTGGAACTAATTCAAATTTTTGCATGTTTAAACAGTCTCATGAGCATTTTAAAAAGTATCAAATCTACACTCAATGTGAGCTATTTTTCAACAAAAGCTCTTCCTCCAACACCCTGCAAAATAAAATTCAGAAGCCACAAGCTAAAATGTAAATGGACGATTTTCTATTGCCTCCTTGAAATGGCTCAATTTTGCTCAAACGCAATTTTTGGTCCGGATGTTAAGGGCTTGAGCCTTAACGTCCTTAACATAAGTTTTTGGGTCACCAAAAACACCTCTAGTAGCACGCCAGATTATGCACTGATGCCTTCCTAAAGGGAAATCATATTAGTAGATGGAGCTGCATTTTTATAACAATTTTGAGTATAAGAGCATTTGGAGATGATTAAGAACTTGATGATGTGTCTTCAGGACAGCAAGTTTACCTACTGCTTGCTTCTAAGACTCCAATTTAATGCCTTTGGACCGTAGCACGTTGTACAATCCTGCTTCAAAGCCTATTATGTCCAGACGTCTATTTGTAGGAGTTTCTTAAAGCGATCTTGTTCACGATCACAATTTCTGTAAATCAATGTTTTCTTCTTCGGCGCCAATAAATTAGGAGCTTAACGTTTTATTATTATTGCGAAATCCTTAGGAGCTGTGGCTAGAACAGGCTTAAAACTCTCCAGGACAAGCTCAGCCTGCGCTGGCGTACCTCTGGCTACGGCCCTGTTTTAAGCGTTTCTCACTGTGAAACGATGCATTCTTATTGACTAAAGAATATAATAAATTAGCATACTTTATCTTCAATTTGTTTATTTATTTTTAGATTAAAATGGCTCTAGTTATGTTACCATGCGAATTTCCGTGGTGGAATACAGTAAAGAATCACTTGGAAAAAATGTGTAAAACAAAAAATACGTTAGAATTGATTGAAGGAATGAGACAAATACACGATTTGTGCAAGTAATAACTGAACGATAAAATTGTTGTTACTTTAAGTTCATTAGTTATTGATATACTTTTTAGTATTAGCTTAGATCCAGACGATGATGAATCTACGGATCCGGAATTATTTATAGAATTACTCAATTTTTTAGATAACGAATTAAATAGCGAAGAAAGGAGTAAATTTTTAAATAAAACGTTACCAAATATTGTTAATAGAGCTTTAAATTTAAAAAAATGGAAACCGAGAGGAGGATTGCATTTTAGTTTGCAACAACAATGTAAAAGATCTACCTAAAATTTATTTTTATTAATTAAAAGTGCCATTTTAGCTCATTCGACGGAATTGGAATACAATTTTATATCGTCTTTGATAGCGAATGCTTTTTTTTCTACTTTTCCAAAACGAACTAATAAAAGTCATCCAACATTACAAGACTTTAATTTTACTAATTTTTTTAAACATTTAGACACCAATGCTCAAAAAGCCAAACTAAAAAGTATTTTACATTATTTTGACTGGTTGGATAGCCATGAAAATTCAATTGGAAGCATTCAGATTAAAAGACAGGTAAAATTTCATCTCTAAACGTACCTACATCGAGTTTAATAAAAATTATTTGAATGTACCTCTATAGGTGATGTCCAGTAAAGAATGGTTGACTATTGAAGATTGGTTGGAATGTACTTTACCTTTGTGCGAATTGCATATTAAACACGAAGGACGTTTGGATAGATCCAACGATGATTGCTTACAAATGTGTTTCTGTAGCACAAATGTTGGTGGAGACGTTTTGAGCCAAGGTTCGTCTCAGGTGCGTATAAAATCCTCAATTTCCCACATTTTACATACATCTCATCGTTACTCTTACTCTCTGCCTCAATTGGGCCTGTTTGTCATTTGTACCAAGCCATCAATTCCAAGTTTTTGGCGATCTGCATTTCGATATGAGCACGTTCATGTCCATTTTTTCTGTTTCCCTCTTAGTCACCTCAATTGTTCTCATTTCCACCACATGGTCGTCTACATACCCCAGTAAAGGCTCCTCTTCACACACAGGCTTGCCTTCCGGTTTGCCTGTGCTGGCGGCCTGCACAGACGAAACCGGTGGCCTGCACAGTGCACAGGCCAAACCAGAGCATTGTACACATAGCGTTCAGACGGCCTGCACAGGCAAACCGGAAGGCATGCCTTCACAGGCTTTAAAGCCTGTGTGTGAAGAGGAGCCTTAAGAGGTTCTGACGTTTTAAACAGCTCACTGTAAATTCGTTCACATCTCATAACTCCTTGTTAAGGACAAAGGGACTGGATAGATTTTATTTGTGGATGGCATTCCATAGTTGTATCCGAAGGGTCAGCCACTGTTCTAAATTTGTACACTTACTGCTGTTGAGTTGACTGTCCATGACTGCATATGCTATGCTTACAGATGACTACCGTTGACAGTTCAATTTTTGTACATTGACTGCAGAGAGTGAACAATCCCTCGGTTCTACCCTTGAAACATCACTAATACATCTCATTATCCTATCAACTCGACAAAACTAGTAACAGATTTCATATTATAGGAATGTATTAATTTCGTAACGTGTCCAGAAATTTTACCAATACTCCTCCATGCAGAAGCTTTAGAAGATAACGAAGTCTTAATCATAGAAAGAGCAAGACACGTATCAAAAATAATGGATCCTAAAAACAAAGCTTTGGTTGAAAAATTAGAGACGCCATTACAAGTAAGACCTTAATCTCCTTCAAGAGACATAATAAATTTACATTTTTAGGTAAATTTATGTTGTGTCGATGCGGAAGATTATCGAAAACTACCAGTGAGTCAATACGAAGAAGATAACATTCTACGTGAACTTAACAAGTGCCTATTGGCGTTTCGACAAACCGATTCAAAGCACCACAATCAAGTTGAAGAATTATGTCAACAATATAATAGAAAAAGAAGGTTGACACCAATAGGTGAATCTGTGAGTTCGTCAAACGAACCTTCCGAATGCAACGTTCCAATCATTAAACAAATATCCTGTAGTACAAATAATAGCGAATCGTTACAAAACTGTGATAATAACTGCGCAGATATTTGTAGATTAAACGTTAATTTAAATATTGATAATGTTTTTAAAAAGCAATCCAATCGTGAGGGCGTTTTAAATAATCGTAGAGGAAAATTTATTGTTCTCGGATCGTCAGGAGAATGTTTACCAGTTAAACGATGCGAACCAGATGTAGGAAGTACCTATTCGAGCTGTTCTTCAAGTGAAGAATTTCACAGTGCCAAATCAAGTTTAGATGGTAGGTATAAAGTTATTTCCGAGGGTTCAACCACTTTTCTGAATTTGTACACTGACTGCATATGCTATGGCTGCCAATGACTGCAGATAACTTCCGTTGACAGCTCAACTTTTGCACATTGACTCCAGAGAGTGGATAATCTCTCGGTTATTTTAATATCAACAAATTTTATTCATATCATTTTTTCATTTTTCTTAGGTAGCGACGACGAGGATGACAAACACCAAACTAACATAAACACATCATTACCACCATCTGCTTTAAAAAGAGGACATTCGAAATTTATTTCTTCTTCTGATTCAAGCGAGGAATCAAGTTTAGGAGATAACGAAATTAGGTAATTTTAAAATTTTATTATTAAGCACCAATTTAATCATTCCAATTTAGAGTAAAGAGAAAAGGATCAACTGGTTTTACACTACAAGATGAATATCCTTTCGAAAACCAAGAAGAACAATGGATTGATAAATTTAAGTCAAAGCATCAAGGAGTGCGCAGAAAAGAATCATCCGAATATAGTTTTAGCACAGAATTCAGGTAATAAGACAAAGAAATAAAATAAATAACACTAACAATAAAGTTCAGTTCAGAACTAGAAGAAGTTTATGAACAATTCTCACAATGGTTACACGATCCAATATTGGAAGTTGATAAAGAGACTAAACGTGTCTTAGATCCAAGAGACTTAGCTGTGGTACAATTTGCTGGTTCTTTATTAAAAAGAACTTTAAGCGAATCATTTGCTGGTGTTTCTGTAACAGATGGATGCGAAAACGCATCGAATTGTAGCAGAAACTCCACAAAGAGAGAAAAGGTTATTTTAAATGCACGTTCGTTGAGTTTAGAACTTGCTAAACAGAAGCACAGGCTCGCGTCACAATTGGTAAGTATTTAAAAAATATATTTATGTCTCTAATAATCCCAATTTCAATATTAGTTAACACAAATTGTTGAAAAGCCCAAAGGAAAAATAAAAATAGTATCTACTGGAAATTGGGGTTGTGGCTCATCTAGATGTGGTGAAGTTCAATTAAAAGTTGTTATACAGTGGTTAGCAGCAAGTGTGGCTGGTGTACCTGCTTTAATTTATTACACATCGAATCATCAACAATTAGCGATGCTCGATACCGTATGTAGAATACTCAGGGATAGAAAATGGACTGTTAAAGATCTAACTCAAGCTACTTTACGTTACGCATCGCATTTAATATTGGGAAAAACAAAAAATACAAGTCTATTCGAAGAACTAATAGGAGTTGAAAAAGGCACAAGTTCATAATTAATATTTTATAAGACAGTTTGTTGTTAAATTCGCTTTTGCAATAAATTCCAGTTTTAATATGATTCAACTTAATAGTTCGATTTAGAATATTTACAAAACTACAGTTCCTATAAGTTGTGCCAGTTTTTCTAATTACTGGTTTTTTTAATTAACTTGAAATAAAAGATACTATTGCAAGCCTTATGAACAGGAAAAATAACAAAAGGACTTTTATTCCACTTTAAGAAAGTTACAAGTACGTTTTTAACGCTTCAAAATTGAATCAAATTAGAACTGGAAGCTTGGTATATTACAACTACCTCAAATTTATCCCATATTTTTTAAAGAATTTAATAAACATTTAAAAAATTCATTCTTTTCTAAATTAAAAAAAAAGGTAATTTTGTTACCTTCACATCCCTTGTACCGACATCGCCTACTTCAAGCTTTCCTTCAGAACAATCCAAAGTCAAGTCTCTAGTCAGTCTAGTCCTTTCAATTTCTTCCACTTTCCCACCCTTCCTTCTCTAAGAAACTGTCTCACATCAAATTCTGGGATAACACACCCCTACAATTACATAATGGTGGAATTACTAATCTTTAAATTATTCCGAATAAAATTAATTAAAACCATTTCAGTAAGACAAATATTTATTTAAAGTAAGACACTATAGTAGTTAAATTTAAAAAAATAAAGACCTCATTCTTCGACCCATACCTTGTCTATCGTACAACAAATTAAATTTATTAACAAACAAATTTAAATCGTTGCATCCTTTGGTTAAAGCACCCAAATAAGTCATCAAACCGACATCGTTGCATTGCTAAAAAGTACACATTAAACCATGTAAATTATCAAAAAAAATAACTTACATTGTAAAAATCTTGTCTAAACTGTGAATTTTGAACAACTGGCAAGCGGTGACATAGTGAATAGGTTTCACGTAATATTTCATGATTTGCAGGCAAAACTCCAGCTTGAACAGCTTTCATGTATTCTAATACTAACTTAACTCGTGAATGCAACATTTTAATAGCACTGTGTTGAGCTGTAAGGTGTTCTGCTACTAAAGAGCTTTCACCTGCATCAGTAGATGACATTCGTGCAACATGATCTACACCAATTCGTTCAGCTTCTTCAGTTGCTAAAGTATACACTAACGTAACAAAAAGCATAGTTGGTTTTCCATCAACTAAATCAATTACTGACTCATATAGAGTAACTGGAAGATGCTACAAATGTTCATATGAAGTAATCGAATTAAAAAATAATGATTCAACTTACATCCATATTTTTATCATTAGGATTTAACTTAAGTAAAATAGGACTTTCATTAATTTCACAAATTTGTTTATGAATTTTAATATCAGTGGCACTTGAACCTTCGCCTGTTGTATACCAGCCGATAAAATCCATATCACTAAAGACTTGTTTAACTGAAATATTAAAAAACAGTTTATAAAATGTAAATTACTACGATTCAAACTTACATTGTTCTTCCTTAGTGTTGTAATAATCTCTATCAATTACAACATCTCCACCAATAACACTAAACACCAACTCGAACGAATTCATAACCTCAATGTTTCTTCCTTTTTGTTTACCGATTAGAGCCCCAATAACTAAGTTCAAAATTTTAATAAAGAATAAATAAAAGTGAAACAGCTTTACCTTGTTGAACAGCTCCTTCTTGAGCCCTTTCTCGAGTCCAGTGTTCGGATACGTTCATAATAACCAACGGATGCAAAGAACAAGTAACCGATCCGACTGTTCCTGTTGCCATTACACTTTTGTCGGCTTCTGAAACTTCCATACCTGAAGTTTTTAAACTATCGGCTGTTGAAGCTTCTACTTCCATGTCTACATCTTTTGAAACACTCATTTTTAGCCGATGAATGATAAATCAAAACAAAACGTCAAACTCAGAAATTCAAGCGATGTCAAATAAAATGTCGGTAATATAAATTTCTACTTTTCCGATAATACTACAGCGCTCAATTTAAATAGCAATTTGAAGTTCTTATAATTAGTAATATGGAAAATTTACATTAATAAAGTATATAAATAACAATTGTACTTAAATATTTGACTCTAAGCTTAATTAGATTATTTCAAACTTATAAAAGTAAATAACATATTTTTTCCATCATTAACTGTTATTAAAATATTCAAGATCACTTTTGATTATTTTCTCTACTTTTCTTCTTCTTCTTCATCATCATCGTCTTTATCTTCATCATCATCCTCATCCTCTTCATTATCGTCGTCCTCATTAATATCTAGAGATTTTAATTTTGCCATTAAAACATCTTTACCATTTTCATCGCTTCCAAACCCTTCATCAAACTTATTATTCATATATCTAATAAATGTGCGCCTTTTACGTTCGGGCAACATCTGTAATAGCCCCTGTATGTCTTGATCATTTCTTAACTGATCATCAGTTAAAACTTTATTAGCCACTATTTCTTTACTCTGACAACACTTTGTACATTGTTGTAACTTTTTACCACATTCCCCACACATAACATGATACGCTTGTTTTACATTCCTCTGATCACATTTTATACATTTCTTAGCTTGTGTTAAAGGTTTGTACTTCTTGTATTTTATTTTCCATTCTATTATATCCTTGCAACGTTGGCACACATGACTCACAACGATGCTATTGATAAATTTAGTTCGATGGCTTGTGTCGTGCAGAGTATTTTTGAATGCTGATCTATTTTTATGTTTTTGTGCCCTTGTTCGACTGTCATTCCCTTTTTGTGTTGACATTATTACGAGATCTGCAAAAATCAACAATTTAATTTTTATTTAAAATTACAGATAAGGAATGAAAGTTTGTGCCAAGAATAAAAATGTCAATACAGTATTAATTATTTATTAACATTATGTACACTATTTTATTTGACATTTGCATCTTTAAGAATGCTATCTCTATTTGCAACTAAAAGTTGAGACTCATATCTATGAATTTCTTGTAATTGCTCTTGACATAATTTCTGTAATTTATCCAATTCAGCATTTAATTGCTTTAAAATAATTTTATTCCCTCCTAAAGAATGTGCAACTTGCTTATTAATAATATCGGCTATGCTTGTAGCTAAACTTTCATATCGAGTCAACTCTTCTTTCAACTCTTGCCCTTTTACTCTAAAACCAGTTAACACATCCCAATGTGTCCCAACTGGTCCTACTTTTGTATTCACTGCAGTTAGTTCTATTTGTTTTATTAAACATTCTTGATATTCAATGCTAGTTTGAAGTATTAAAGTACGAAGCACTCGCATAAGTTGAGCTAAATATTTTTCTCCTTCTACTGTAGCTCTTTTAATTTCTTCCTCAAATTGCTCATTCAGTGAATCTTCTTCATTTTTTAAAGCATGTAGTACTCCAAAATTTAGAGTAAAAATTAACTTGGGAAAATTATTATAAATTCTACGACTCCCATGCTTTACAATAAATTTATTTAAAATAGGAATGAAACGATAAGCACATCTCAGCATCCTATCTCTTATCCCAAAAGATTTTCCTGAAAAATTACTGTGTTTTTAAACAAGATTTGGTACGGCATTAAACTTGCGAAAAGTTTTAAATTTAGCGCTGAATGTCAAAAATGTTTCATTTCTGTCAAACTCGTATTAAAAAGTGAGATAACAACTAACCTTCTTTGATCCCTTTGATCCTAATTGATTTAAATATCTAAATGGGTTCGTTTATAAAACTTTATAGGCATCTTTTAAAAAACCACCCCATAATAATTCAATCTACTCAAACTGGAATATTAATGGTATCAGGAGATGTTTTGGCACAAACAGTCATCGAAAGGAAATCGATAAATAAGATAGATTTAAAAAGAACTAGTCAATTTGGTGTTATGGGAGTATTTTTAGTAGTAAGTTAGATTAAATATTATTTACCTTAATTAATGTGTTATTTTTCAGGGTCCAACACTAACCGCGTGGTATCGAATTTTATCCAGAACGTTCGGAGATGTTGGTAAAACGGTCGTTTTGAAGAAAGTTGCACTTGATCAATGCGTATTTGCACCTGTATTTATAGGAATATTTCTAACTTCGTTGGGCTTCTTACAAGGTAAACAAATCGACGGTATTTCGAAAGATATGAAAAATAATTACAAAGATATTTTAATTAACAATTATAAATTGTGGCCATGCGTTCAATTGTGTAACTTTTATTTGATACCTTTGAACTACCAAGTGTTAGTAGTTCAAAGTGTAGCGATTTTGTGGAATACCTACTTGTCATTTAAGACACAGTCTACTTGAACTATTATTGTGCGCTAAAACTACTATTTCAAAAAGATGCGTATTTTGCATTTACGGTCAGATTTTAAGAAATTTGGGATTTTTTTAAATGTAATTCTACGATCTGGAACATTTACATTAAGAAGAAGTCATTTTTGAGCTTTCATGTGGCTTTCATACCACTTTTTTAAACTTGGGACTCAACAATATTTTGTAATTTAAAAAAATAATTAATCTAAACTGTATGACTGTAACTAATAAGTAATAGAAGTAAGTGTACTACTATTGAGAAAATAAAAAAATATAAATTACTACATTGTTATTTATTTGTACACATTATACATATGTGAGTTTTAAAATAAAGTACAACAAATTAGAAGCTAAAAAATAAATAAATCTAATCTTAACATTTGTTTAAAATACCCCATTTAATTTTAAATAATTTATACCACAACCATAGTTATTATTCAGCAATTGGCTGACCACACAATAAATTGTTTAAAAATATAAATTTATTTGTGTTTACATTTATAACAGGTAGGTGACTTTAGGTACATTTATTTTATTTAATACTGTATAGGCCATTTAAGCTATTTAATACTGCTAAAAAATATAAAGTAATTACCAAAACTACATACGGCTTATACTTTAAGCACGCATTACACAAATCAGTTTGACTTGATCAAATAAAAGCCATTCTAACGATTCTTAATTGATTAAGTCATTACTCTTACAGGTACTAGAAAAAGAAAAGCGAAAGCAAAAGTTTAGGTACTTTCAAGTCGATAGTTTTGATCTATTTTGCACTAAATATCTACAGTCAGACATTCTCGGAATGGTTTTTGAGATCGGTCCGAGTTGAAAAAAAGGAATGAAAAAACAAGACGCTTTTATTTTAGGGCTTGATTAATAAAATCGTCTTATTTTTTAAGTTTTATTATATTTTATTTAGCAATGTTTAGAAATTATTGTCGTATCCGAGCGCTCCAATACGTCGAAGAGTTGCCCTTTTTCCAACTGACGATAATAAATTTCTATTGCGGTTTATTCCTTCTTGTTGTTGTTTTCTTGTTATTTCTAATAATAATCTGTTACGTAATACGTCCAAAGAGTTTACTATGGATAAAGATGGTCCTTGTCTTTTGATTCTTTCATCCCCCGTCAATGGTTCCTGCAAAAAAAATTATTCAGAAAAGTTATATTTAAAAAACTGTTAATGTTTCAATGATTGTATAAGTGGGTATGTATTATTGATTTGATAAGTTATCGTTAATCATTAATCAAGGTAGAGGTATTATGTGACTACAATTCTAAGTTAGTGGATTTTAACAAAAATTTAAAAACTTAATTAGCCCGCTTTGACTAATTAGAGCAAATACGGTTCGATTCAACAAAAAACACGTATCTGTTGGTTTTTGTGATTACTGATTAGAGTCAAATTTTTAGTATCATCAAAGCTAACTTAATTTAAATTAATCCACCCACCTACTTTTAATTAATCCATTCTAACAAGACAAATTTGAAATGGAGCTTTAAAACAAGAGTATTTAAATATTTATGATTAATTTACCTGATAATCGACATCTTTGGATTCCATCTCCGTGAGTAAATAAAAGCGCGGATCCGTTACAAAGTTCCAATCATTATTGGGTCTGTATTTAGCAGCTAATTTTGGTAAAAAATAATTTACCGTCTCTTGATCCGCTTTTAAATCGAGAGGTTCAATTTTTCTTCCATAATAAGTCGACGCTTGTTCGGATTTAATACAAACCATTAACGAAAAGCATAAAATGTACACGGGTACACGCATGTTAAAATTCTGAAACTGAAATATAAATTAATTACATTTAAATGTTATGTAAGCAAATCGATTAATTTTAGAAGTTTAAACTTGAGCTCGTTTTATATAAAATTGTGCAAGAGTTGAATTTTAATAAAATAGTCGAGAAAAGAGCGTAAATCCAGAAAGGTTCAAAAGTTAAAAGATTTAAGAATTAATTATTTAACATTGTTGAAGTTAAAGTAGAGTAAGTAACTTATAAATTATATACATTTTAATTAATTAATTTGTAAACATTATTTACTCTGGTAAATATTTTTCAATATCTAGCTTCAACTCAAGGGCTCATTTGGAACAAATTTTGACTATTTGTTGTCTGTATTTCTTGACAGAGTATTTGCTGTTGGTGTAATTTTTGGAAGTTTATGCGTTTAGTTAGATGACACAATGACACACTACCTTCTTTCATTTTAAGAATTCCAGTTGAAATTTTTTTTATATCTTATAAAAAATTTCCATTCTGAGGAAAACTTTTTTAAAAATTAAATAGCAATAGAATAAACTTTTTAGCTATTTGAGTGCCAGCGAACACGAAAATCTGGTTGGCTTCCACAGGCAGTGGCTTAAGGCCTCAGGGCTGTTAATATTAAATTTCTAATTAGTGAGGAAGGCGGGAAACCCAACTGAGAGGGATGGCAAAGTAAAATCTTACTTTTTATGTAAAAAGTAGTTACTTTGCCATCCCTCTCAGTTGGGTTTCCCGCCTTCCTCACTAATTAGAAATTTAATATTAACATCCCTGAGGCCTTAAGCCACTGCCTGTGGAAGCCAACCAGATTTTCGTTTTCGTGTTCGCTGGCACTCAAATAGCTTATTCCCAAAAGATGGGCCTGAATACGATCACCCCGTTTTTTCTGTTACCGGCCCCAATACTATTATGAGATTATTTTCAATTTCCAAGTATCAGACTAATCAGCAATTAAAGAACATATCGGGTCTCTCCTTTCCGCCTCCCCACAACTTCTTAAGGAGTCATCTGACGTAATATCACTTTATGATTAACATTATAGAACATAAAATTATCTATCAGATTTACTCTTAATATTTTCTATCTAAAAAAATATTTTGAATTTACAAGTCGAATTTAATAGCAGCTAAATAGCAACTTTCTATTAAACCGCTTGAATAAGAATTTAGTTCCATTTTATGTAAAATAGGCTAAATTCTTATCAACGTCCTCTCGTATGTTGTATACTTAATCATTTATAACTGACAGTCTATTGAAAGCTTTGAAAATTATATTTTCATATGAAAATTGAAATGTAGTATGTGCTTGATATGGTTATAGATAAAGTTGTAGCGGTGTGTAATAAAATCAGTAGCTTAATTTTTATTTTAAATGCAATGCCGAAACCAATTATTTTTATAACAATGTTCGTATAACAAAGATTAAAAGATTTGTCCGCTTTTATGATACCTCTATAATACCTAAGGGATTAAAAACTGAATACACGTTCACTGTAGTGAATATCATACGAAAACCTATATTTCGCGCAATAGTCCTGCTGGGACTACTAGAAATGTATTATAGATCTCATATAACTGTGTGGTACACAATTAAAAATTATATAGGGTGTGCCAATACTTAAAATTTGTTAAAAACTGAAAAACACTGAAAAGATCCATTATTTGTAGATTATCTGATCTTTGAGGAGTTTTTAGATTTGCCCCTTCATACGTGTAAGAGACTAACAAACTTTTCATAGGGTATTTTCCAATTTTTAAAAATATATCTAGAAAATTACTGATAGCGTAATCCCAAAACCACATTTAAAAAAAATTGCGACTGTAGGTTTTGCCTAAAAAAATATTTGAAATTCAAACTATAAAGTTTCCCACATAAACGCGGCGTGACGTCATGGGTTGTTACTAGCTTTTATTTCGAGAGACCATCTACATGTAACTAAGCAACAAACGTGATTTATACGACCAGCTACGTTACTTCCGTTTAACTTTCACTTTGAAACTGTAGCATTTTTTAATGCTTTTTCTAAAGTTTTTAAAAAAACTTTTTTTATTAACATATTTTTAGTGTGCCCAAGTCATGATAATCGACTTTGCTATGCAATAACGCAGTAATAATCGATATTTAAAAAATTGGAAAATACCCTATTATTTAGTAGACTTGCATAAAATGATTTTTACCTGAGGCAGGTAAAAAAATTAATTAGAACGCCAACGCGAACATTTAAAAAATTATTAAAACAACAAAAATGTAAAGGTCAAGACGTAAGGGAAAGTAATGAAAAAATAATGTAAGAAGAAGTGAAAAGAGTACCTACTTGTTGAAAATGTACATAAATAGATTATGTCTTAAATTAAAAGAAACATCTTACGGTCTTGGCGATGAGACTTCTTCATTGTAATAATAATTAAGTGATCTTAAGATCTTAAAAAATTTATATACCTATAAAAACTTCCGAAATACAATTAGCTATTAACTAACAGAATAAGTTGGTTCTTGCTATTTTTCTGACAGTGTACAAATGTACTTATCATAATCCATTTTAGTCCATCAAAGTTAAGGGAGTTAATAAAAAACCTTCTATAGTTATTAAAAATCATAATATATTGTTATCGATTCTTTTTCTTTTACCGATTTTCGTCATCAGCAACACAGCAGCCACTAATTCATTCATCTCATCATTAAATGTAGGAACTGAAATTAGGTGTAACTCGTCCTTTTGGTTATAAAAAGATTGAGATTCGAAAGAATCTTTATCGAGAATTTAATGTTCTTCCTTTTTAACTAAGGGTAGAGGGTGTCTATACACTCTTTTAAATGTCAAATTAAAATTGTATACTTGAATTTTCATCACAGGAAAAGGATAGCGTGGGAAATATTTTCGAAAACGAATAATTTTATAAGAAATTAATAGAAATTTTTAAATCTCAGGAAGTTTAAATGACTACTCAAATGGAATCTGCCACTGTTTGCACCGCCAACATTTATTTAAGATTTTCCCACTCTATGTTTTACAAATCGACACTATATTTAATTAGAAAGTTATTGATTTCATTTGTTAAGAAAGTTTTAGGGACGAATTTTCAAATATTTGTATTTAAATTGTAATTAAGGTACATGAAAATCCAAAATGCCTTATACTACCCTTTACATCTTCGCTAAAGCATTGAATTTAAAGAATTTTTAGAATCTTAGAATTTAAATAAAAAAGTGTTTGGAAAGCTACTAGCAATATAAATAATTGCTACTAGCCTTCTTCTTAAACGCTCTTAAAATAATTTCTTAACTTTTTTTAACTATTAAATTAATTTAAAAATACACAACGCACTATATTTCACTAAAAGGCATCGATAAGGGAAGGGTTGTGGATAGTAGTTCATTTGTCCTACTGAGCCTTTGTACATTTCAACCCTTGAGAACAGCACGCATTTTGCGAACTTTTGGAAAATTTAAAAGTAATAAATAATTTAAACTCAGCTATTAATACACTCAACACTTAAAATGAAAATTTTACAGTTTTTTTTCAACGTTCTCAACCTGCAAGGATAATCGAGTATAGAAGTAGGGAAAGAAATTCCAAAATACTTATGTCATGCTAAAGGATAAGCAGCTAGATATTATACACCTGATCCGAAATTATTGAAAGTTAAATTTATTTTTTTTAAATCGCACATTTTACAGTATATACAGGGTGTAGTAAGAGAACGGGTTCTAACGAATGGGCGTGAAAGTTGATATTTAGACATTACGCTTGTAACCATTAGCCATTATATCGCAAATAGTCATAATTCCTGATAGGGTAAGGTTCAAAGAAAGCAATGATATATTTGTATATAGGAAATAAGAACCTAATTAGTGAGAAGATTCCAATTAAACTAGGCGTAATTAAAAAACATAAAAGGATATTGGGTAAAAACAACATTCTCTGTTTTTTTAAATGACACCAAGTTCAACTGGACTTTTCTCACTAATTGGGCTCGTATTTCATATATACAAATATGTCATTGCCTTCTTTGAACCTTACCCTATTAGGAATTGTGACTATTTGCGATATCAAGCAAATATTAAAGTCGTTAACGGTTACGGGCGGAATGTCTAAATATTAACTTTCTCTGAATGTCATGAACTTTTATGATGGAACTAGACAATTTTTTAAGAAAAAATAGAGCAGGATAAAATAAAATTAGCAAACTTATTTAAAATTGAAAAAATGTAGAAGATGATCTATTTAAAACAGAAAAGTTTGTACAGATTCTGGTATAACCGGAAGAGAAACTCGAAACGATTTCCAATAAACTGCTAACCGAAATCCGATGATCGTCGTGATAACAACAGCTAATTTTATTGCCTCGTTTAATTATTTATTGTACCTATACCTTACTCTCACTAGACTTCTATGTGATCTGTTTACTTACATCCATTGAAAAAATATAGAAATAAACAAAAACTAAAAGAACGCTTATGGTTATACACGTCCAAAATTTTTCATCAAAATTCAGCTTTTCTTTCAATTAATAAATGTTTTCGTTTAATTAAATCAAACTCGAAGTAATTTACTTCATATTGGTTGTAAAAAAAGCAATTCCACAAAACAAATTTGTATTAAAATGTATATAACCTCTGATTATTAACAAATTTCAAACGTTCAGAAATATCAGAATAAACAACATTATGCAGGTTCAACAACACTGTAAATACACCTGTAAATTTCCTACAATAATAAGCCCAATTAGGGGATGTATAAATTAATTACTTATTAATTAAATAAATAAACTTCATCAAGCTTAGAGCATAAATTTCCACACTCGATTGTGGATTAACTTTATTGTTGTAAGAAATACAAGAGGTGATGTAGATATTTCAAATTAAAGACTTAAATTGTTTTGATTATAATATTTTCTCTTGTTAAGAGGTTAGTTATAAAACTTAAAATTAAACAATTATTAATAACTAGAGTTATATTAATTAACGCTGTTGGACGTTACTTTAAAATAATTAAATCAACACCTTTGTTTGTCTTGGAACTAATATGAAAGGATCCTCAATTCTGAATCTTAAATCCACCTTAAACCCGCTTCAAATTTGAATTATCCCTTCGTGCCAAAATTAGAAGCAAATTCGAGATGTATGGGTCGTAGGAAGCCGATCAAAATTTATTGATAAATGAAGGATGTTCGTGTATATCCTTTTGGATTAACAAACGTTAAGGAAGATAAATGTCAAAGATATTTCTCTACATTAAGCTGTAAATGTGACGAAAATTTCTGTTTAATCGATGACTCTAATGGATGTTAATTTTTTCAACTTAAAATATTTAAACCACAATTAATTAATTTACCTACACCTTTTCACTACGCGCCATTATCTAAAAGGATCGAGTTCCTTTTATAGGTAGTGCATTAGTTTCGGTTTACAGTTTGGTTAAATTTCTTTTAAGAGTCTTAATTTACTTTTAACCCTTTTCTTCTATATTTTACTCTACCCTTATAATAGAGCAGCCTCAGAGTTATTTTTCAAAGAATAAAAAATTTAGGTTTTCCAAAAAAAACTACAGATAAAGAATAATAGAAAGTTTAGGTGTTCAATTAGAAATGGTAGTGTGAAAAAATCCCTAAGGATCAAACACTTGAAAATTAAAAGCCATTTGTAAAAAGGTTTTTCTCTTAAAACAAAAATAAAGCAAATCTGGCAAATCTCTTTATTTGAGCATAAAATTCTTTTGTCGTTAAAAATAGAGAAGTCTGAGCTTAAAAATTAATTAAAAATGTATTAAGTGACACGAATTAATTAAAAATCCTTTAATTTAGAACCGGAAATAAAAAGTTTAATTAGTCAAAATTTTGAGTTTCTAAACAACTTCTTTCAACAATAAAATCAAAGGCTGGTCAAATATTATTTTATTTTAATTTTCCTTTATTTTTATTATATTATCTTCGAAAAGTTTGAAATAAGCGTTTCTTGATTTATCTCAAGCAGAAAATTAAACGAACGGGATTTACTTGGCAAAGAAAGACATAATCAGTTATCATCTTTTTTGTAGCGCAATTAACTCAAAAGGGATGAATGAGTTTTGTGCTTGTTATCAGGGTAATCATGTTTTATTTCATCCATGTTAATTATAGTACAATTCCTTATGAAAGATGCAAATTTAGGATTACGTAATTGCTCAAACATTGCGTTAATTTTAGTTATATATTTATGTCCATTTTCTATTATGTAAACCTACACAAAAAGTAGCAATTTCTCAAATTATAAACTTGAATTTGTTAAAAATAAATAATTTCCTTTCTAATCAAATTAAATTACGCGCGCTCATGCGTAATGTGTTGCCTAACGTCAATTTATTAGTTGACAAACCATAATCAACATAACCTCAAAAAATCTTAAATTTTTTTGATTTGTTCGTTGGAACAAGCAACTAAAGCGAATTTCAAAGTGAATATAATTTTTAAAATGTTAAATACTAACGAAACGTGCTACACTTGTTTATGTTTTGAAGCTGGAGATTTAATTGATATCAACGAAACCGATACAGATAACCTTACGTATTTATACAAACTTAAAACTGTTGTACCTTCACAGTTGGTGAGTTTTTTTACTATTGAAGAAATTATCTAATTGTTAACTCATTTTTAGGAAGAACTAAACACCACTAAAGTATGTAAAGGTTGCGTTAAACATTTACGTATTGCTTACAAATTCAAGGTAATGGTTATTCAAACACAAGAAATTTGGACTAAACAAAAATGTGAGGACAAGACTGGTTTTTGTGAGACTGATAACAGCATAAAGATCGACTTAACAAATTACAAAGGAGAACAAGTTTGTACACCTTTAAAAGTATTCGACGAAACCTCAAACCAAACGAATGGTCCTCCAATTAAAGAAATTAAAACTGAATATAACTGCTTAAATTGTGACGTAACTGTAGACGAATTTGATCCAAATCATTTTTGTATAAAGTATGAAAATAGCAAACAAAATGAAGCGGCAGCCAAATTAAAACCGAGAGGAAAACTTAAAAACACTGAAATTCGTGAGTTAAATCAATGTTTTGTTTGTAATAAGCTATTTGATAAACGACTTAAGTTACTAAAACACATTAGTCAAGTTCACGAAATGAATAAAGTCCATTATTGTGAGATTTGTAAGAAACGATTTAAGCAGTTATTTCATTTACACGAACACATGGCTAGTCATACGGGTGAACGTAATTTTACTTGTTCCATTTGTGATAAGAAGTTTCAACGTCGATCATCTTTAAGCAGACACAAATTATCTCACGAGAAAGCGCCTGGTAATAAAACTAAAAAAACTCCATTTTTGTGTACGGTTTGTGGTAAAAGTTTTCCATTTTCAAACGGTGTTCAAAGACATATGAGGGTACACTTAGGTATTAGAAATCACGAGTGTAGCATTTGTCAACGTAAATTTACACAGTCGACACATTTACAAGTACACATGCGAACACACACTGGAGAAAAGCCATACATTTGTGATACTTGTGGCGAAAGTTTTTCTTTAAAAGCAAGTCTTCAAAAACACATGACCATTCATACAAGACAAAATAAATTAAATGTTGATTTGTCCGAATAAGTGGTTGTTATATTATTAATAGATGTAATTAATTGTTGATGTATTTATTTTATAATAACAATGTTTTTAATTAAAGGCATTGAGTTGTGTTCCTGTTCCTTATCCTTATCGGGTTTTCATATCTTGAGGAAAACTAGAACCTGGTTCTGAACTTCTTTAATTGTTATTTTTTGTGAAACCAAAGAAGTTTAAAAGTTGATGTCGTTTGGAGAACTATTTTAATGAGTAATTTAATGCAATTATTGAACAAAGCTCAAATTGATTAAAGTTTTAAAATGAAAACTGAATTTCAAAAGAACGGAAAATAAAGTTCTTCAGAGGTTTTCAATTTAAAAATTCTTTTCACCTCGAATAATAGATGTTTCTTTGCTTTAAAATGGTTATTTTGATAGAAATGTCTAAATTGCTACTATTGCTGACTATAATATTTTTAAATTTTAGAATTGAATCACAGTTGAACAGAAATAATTTTTAGTAATAAAAAATTTAATTTGAGCCTCCTTAGAAAAAATATATAAGGCAGCGAAATTTGAAATCAAAAATTTTTTCTTTTCAATCAAATAATTTAGGATTGATGAGAAATGTCTGAAGACGATTTATGGCTATAAAATAGATATTTGATTACAAAGGAAATCTGAAGTTTATATTGGAGAGGACAATAAATTATTATTAAAGACGTGATGTTGGATTGAATTCAATCAACGTATTATAACGTTAATTGATTTTGGATTACTTATTTATTGAAATGGTCAATTAGTTATTTAAAAGTTCAACAAGTTTGGCGAGAGAAAGGGATGAAATTGATTCAATTTGTAACAAACAAAAAGTTTTTAAACTTATTTAAATAATCCTGCTTTTTTATAAAGACTTTTTTTCCAAATTCTTAAAGCTTTTTAAGATTTGAAATTCTTTGGCCTTTGGAATAAAATTAATTTTAACATTGTGGATATTATTTTTTGAAACCTTGTTATGTGTTATCCAGTTAATGTATCTTTACTTTGTGTTTGTACAAACAAGAAAAGTAATGAAAATAAAAATAACTTAAGAAAGCGTATAAAATAAAACTAACGTCAGAACTGATGATAATTTTCTGGTCTTTTATTTTTTCTGTCACGTTTCGTTATTTTTCTAAGAGTAGGTATTACATTATTGTAATTGATTTTCATCCTACAGTAATTTTGCAGCTTTTATTAAATGGCTAATTGTAGTTTATTTTATACTATTCAATCACGTTCAAAAATGGACTTTTAATTAAAGTAAACCGTCTCGAGTTGTAACTATAAGTAGTGAAAGTAACAACAAAAATATAGAATAAACAGAAAATAGGGGCTCTTCCTGTATAATCATGCTCTCATTGTGTATCGTCTATAACTACTTGTATTTTAGCCTATCTCTACACGACTCTCTGTGTTTATGCCACTATCTATCTAAGGGCTATTTGACATGAACTAAATATCATACTACCTGTTAGTAACTGAATCAACTCAGAGGCAAAAGCACGGGAATCTAAGCTTTAACATCGTGCACGGTCGTGCTTCGAAATTTCTACGCAAGGCGTTAAAGCATAGATTCACGTGCTTTTGCTCCTTGAATTGATTCAGTTACTAACAGTTAGTATGATATTTAGTCCATGTCAAATAGCTCTAACTTTCACCTGAATGCATGTCTTCGGACCTTCTTTTCTCCTAGTTGTCAGTACAGCAATTTTTCTTACTGCTTGTTCTCCAGCCTAGTGGCCTTTTCAACTATCTATGTTTGCCTATTTATCTATCAGCTTGTCTGTCTGTTTTTGTATAATTATCTGCATATTTCCACTTGCCACAATCGCGAGCAATCGGAATAATTCCTAACCGGTATTAATTCGGCTGTGATATAACCTATCAGACTTTTTAGTTATTTTAAAGCAGCTTTTATTGCGGAAATGTGCTCTTACTAGGAACTGATTTATGATCATCAACTCAGATGGCATCAGGCATATCTTCATAAAAAAATTCATTGCCTTTAATTGGGTAATCAAGTAGTACTTGCACCTACAAATAGTATTAGTACGGGGCATTTAGATTTCATTACATGGGTGCTCTTGAGAAATAATTCCGAGACGATTTTGGCTTTAGACTTCTGAAAGAGTATATCAGTACCCAAGCTAAAAAATACATTTTGCACAATTCTACCAAATCTCGCTACACTTCCTCCAACTCAGGCTGTGGTCACGCAGCATGTACTTCGAACTTACTACCAGATCCAACTGTGGCTCAATATAAAACTTGTTGCGGAGGAATGGGGATGGAAAAAGGACTCTTCACTTGGATTGGTTCCAATTCCTACAACCAAGGACCCTGCACCACAGACCCTGATAAAATTAGTATCCTGCTCTTGTAAAGCATTATGTGGAGGAGCTTGTGGTTGTCGTAAAGCTGGGCTTCATTGCACAGTAGTTTGTAAAAATTGTGCAGGAGAGACATGCGAAAACGTGCCGGATGCACGTGTTCAACCACTGCACGTGAACCAATGCAATGGTTCAAAACAACACTTTCGAAGAGGACGCAAGAGACATTCACAGGATCTTTACAAGCGATGGAAACGAAGCATTCATTGATGATACTATGACAAATTACCAAAATATGCCAAAATACCAGAAAAATGCCAAAGAGAAATCTAGATAGTGGCTTGTTAGGATTAGCCCTGGAAAACTGAAATTGGCATAGAAAAATTAATATAGAGAATTAAAAGCTCTAAAACTTTTATTTAACAATTTTTCGATCTAAGTGACATAAAAAAAATCTGACCAGTATAAAAAAATTATCCCCTGCTACGTAGTATACGTATGTTTAACAAATTGTTTTGTAACTTTTAAAAAATCGCTATAAGCGAAACAAATTACTGATACAATTTTATAGGAAATTAAATTTGCAACAAAAATATAGCAAAACTTTTTTTTCTAAAACCTAAAATACCCGAGTTACCTAATACGCGCGAGATACAAAAACATCTCTTAAGAGTACGACTGCTCCTTTACACCACGGGGTAGAATTGTGCAAAATGTGTTTTTTAGCTCGTGTACTCTGATACTCTTTCCAAAATCTAAAGTCAAAATCGTCTCGGAATTAGTTTTCAGCAAAAGTCTTAATGCCCCGTACTATATTGCTGTTACTGAGATAATGCCATAATTTCTAGTACCCCTCGAGGCTTGAATTATTTAGGTATTATAAAGCATGAAGACCTTAAAGGACGAAGAACATGAAGAGTTTCCGTTTAGGCTCAAGGAATCACTCCACTGGTTTATGTTGTTAATTGTCGTTTTGTCTGGCCTGGAAGACAGCTGAACTTCCAATTACAGAAACTAACCTCGAATACTGGAGATTTATAGAATTATTAGTTTGGCTGTACTCATTGAAGACAAAATTTTGTTACCTAATTGATTTTATTTTGAACTGTATCGTCAATGTAGGTTTCGGCCACTGCCGTGAAATTCCATCCACCGTGGCGTTTTAATGCCATGATGTCGCCACCAGCATCAACCAATTATAGGTGCTTTCCATTTGTCGAAAAGTACAGCTCTGAACAGTACTCTACGTTAGAAGATACCTATACTGTGACTCTACTGTATATTTATACAGTAGGGTACTGTTCAGAGCTGTACTTTTTTGCAAATGGAAAGCACCTATTGTAGCAGATCTACGACGGAAGAAATGTCCGGTATATAAATTGGAATTCGGAAGATTTAAATAAGTAGCCATTTCTTTTCACATGTTTCCAAATTTATTTATTCCTACGTTTTGGATAGTGCATTTTCCGTTAACGTAGTTGATAAAGAAAGATAGACTCAGACAATTTTTTGGTCGCAGATTTATGTATTTCTTGCATATTTCATAATACTTTTCTGTAACTGTGAATTTTCGTGTTGTTTTTGTTTTGGTATATCTTTAATTGTACCTAAAAACAACGGATGTGGCCATACGAGGAACTTTTTCCTGTTGTATTTTTTTGTGCATTTTTAAAAGTTTAGGTATAATTTTCAAATTAAATTTTAATAAAAAAAAAATAAAATTATAATATTTGACGGACAGGAAAAAGTTCTTAGTGTGGCCACATCCGTTGTTTTTATTACTAAATTTATTTTTATCTTAATATAATTAAGTACATGATATTAAAAAATTAAAAAAAATTTTTTTTTTAAATTGCTTTCGTCCGGGATCGAACCAAGAATTTCTGCGTGTAAAAAGAATTTCAGCGGAAGTCAAAATATAAAGTATTTGGTATCGTGTAATAGCTAATTTTACGATCTTTCAAAATATTGAAAAATATACAGGGCGTTTTTAAAAATTTTTGTATTTTTGTAATTTCTGGTTTAACCGGAAGCGTTTTGTTAATCGAAAATAGTGTCAAATAATAGATATTTATTGGATTGATATAAATATCCAATTCCGTTTAAAAAAAAATTTTTTTTAATTTAAATTTTTCCTCTCCGTTAAATATTATAATTTTATAATTTTTTTTCAATAAACTTTAATGTGATATCTTATTAATGAAATATATTAAAGAAAATTTTAAATTAAAACCGTTTAATAGAATTGCACAAAAAAATACAACAGGAAAAAGTTCCTTGTATGGCCACATCCGTTGTTTTTAATAACGCATGAAGTTTGGGATATTTTGATATGTCAACTGTATGTTTAATACCTAATGTAGATTTCAGAGTTGAATAATGGGTCCATAAACTTGTCGACTTCAATTTCTTTGATAACTCAACGAAATAAACGAGTAAGAAGTTTTCTGAAAAGCTGCTAACCTTATTTTTGTCCCTCCAATCCATAAATTGAGAGTAATATTTTTCATATGTCTGCTGATTTTACGGGCAATAAGTTGCTTGCGGCTCTTGTTGCTTGTTCCACAATCTCTGGTGGCGTAAAATTCAGACATTATCACCGAATTTATGTGCAAAAAGTATAATCTAACTAACTGCCAAAAAATAATTAATTTTTTTTACTACTATAGTCTAAAATGCTACCATTATTAACTCATTTTTAAATAGAGAAATTAAAGGACCCCACACAATTCTTATGGGAAATGGCCCTCGGTGAATTTTCCTAAAAATTTAGTATATTGTAAGTATTTGACCTACTGAACAAAAGTCTCCATGGCCACGAACCCCTAAACCTAATATTGTTCGTGTTGTGGAGGCTTAAACTACTGATAATCTTGTCACACACAATACGTATAAGAAATGGCCCTCGGTGAATTTTCCTAAAAATTTAGTATGTTGTGGTGTTTGACCTACTGAACAAAAGTCTTCATGGCCACAAAGCCCTAAACCTAATATTTTTCGTGTTGCGGAGGCTTCTAGTGCTGAATAATGTTGTCACACACAACTGTGATTTTTTGAATTTTATTTTAAAAATGCAAGTTCGGTTGCCTCACTGCTTTACAATATTTAATCGGAGACACATGGAATTTTCTTCAATATTCGTTAATTCTCTTTCAATACCCTGATTGCGATTCAAACATACTCTTGTGTCATTTTCTAATTATAGGTTTGGAAGATCATTATCTTCACGCCTTTTTATTGCAATATCCAGCCTATTATCAATGTCGCCTATTCCAGGCATTCTTACTAAAACTTCCAACATTACAAAGATAACAATTGTATCAAACTTTTCCAGCTATAATTAAATCCAACCACAGTTGTGTGTGACAACATTATTCAGCACTAGAAGCCTCCGCAACACGAAAAATATTAGGTTTAGGGCTTTGTGGCCATGGAGACTTTTGTTCAGTAGGTCAAACACCACAACATACTAAATTTTTAGGAAAATTCACCGAGGGCCATTTCTTATACGTATTGTGTGTGACAAGATTATCAGTAGTTTAAGCCTCCACAACACGAACAATATTAGGTTTAGGGCTTTGTGGCCATGGAGACTTTTGTTCGGTGTGTCAAATACTACAACATACTAAATTTTTAGGAAAATTCACCGAGGGCCATTTCCCATAAGAATTGTGCGGGGTTCTTTCTCAATCTAGGTAAATAATAAAATATTATAATAATCAAAACTGTTTAATCAAAACTAAAATAAAATAATAAATAAAAATTAAAAAAATAAAATAATAAAATATTATTTTGTAAAAATCCATTTTAAAATCCAAAATATTATTTACCTAGGTAAAAAATGAAAACTGTTTTTATAATTTTTTTTAACGATATTTTTATAAAAATTGATATTACTACACCATTTCCAGTTGTAATTCAGAGTATTTCAATTGTAATTCAGAGTATATCAATTGTAATTCAGATTAGTCAATTGTATTTCAGAAAATGTCAATTGTAATTCAGATTAGTCAATTGATTTTCAGAAAACATCACTTGTAATTCAAAATAGTCAATTGATTTTCAGAAATTCTTTCTGAATATTAATTGATATTTTCTGAATATTAAATGACTATTCTGAAATACAATTGATATTTTCTGAAAATCAATTGACTATTTTGAATTTCAAGTGATGTTTTCTGAAAATTAATTGACTATTTTGAATTACAAGTGATATTTTCTGAAATACAATTGACTAATCTGAATTACAATTGATATATTCTGAATTACAACTGGAAAAGGTGTAGTAGTAGTAGTTACTATATTAATAGTAGTAAAAAAAGTAGTAAAAACAAAAATACTGTCTTAGTCAAGGCAATACGTGATATTGGTGGAAGTTTACTAAATTTGAAAAATAAAGTTGTCATTTTATATTATTATGATTGGTCGTAGAAAAAATAGTACTTTATAAGTATCTTGCCCAACTATGCCTTTACCCTATTGCCTTTCTTTTTGGATCTGCTTACTTTAATCTGTCTCTTCTCTTCCTTATCTACCTGCCTGCCAGTGTCTCTCTGTCTATTTCAGGTCGCCTGCCTGTTTTTTTTCTAGCCGGATGTTTTTATTTTTGCTTTCCTACCCATACTCATTAAGGTTTATATCAACTATTTTTTTTCATTTTGTTTGTGGGGTACCATGTAATTAGATTTTTTGTCATGAGAAAGTGCCACAATATTATTTTTTATAATTTTAAAAAATGTTGAAGTTTGGTCCTACTACTTTTACTAAATTTTATTTTATAAATAAAAATCCCATCAAATGCTGCTAAGCTGATGGTACCACTAAAAAGCACCTCATAAGGACTTTCCAATCATGTTGTATAACAATAGGAGGTTGCCATTTAGGATTTTTTAGTTGAGGTGGCTGGAACCTATAGGGTATGTGCGGGATGAACAACTTACTACTGCCCGTATTTATAGACAGATCTCAAGCACTTGCTCGTACTCAAGACTGAGACGAGGCCGGTTGCTATTGGTTTTCATTGTATAATACAATAGAAACCAATAGCAACCGGCCTCGTCTCAGTCTTGAGTACGAACAAGTGCTTGAGATCTGTCTATAAATACGGGCATACATCATTCTAGTTCATGCTTCATTCTATCCAAACGGTTTGAAGAAATTTTTGATATCTCTTTTTTCTTTTAGCTTTATAGAGATATGGATTGTACCTCTTTACTGAAAATTTACAATTTTTGAAGAAAAAACTTGAAGAAGTATAACAAAATTTTAACAAGGAGTACAGAATGGCAGGGAGCTCGATGATAATTGAAAAGTTGGATTTTAAGGATCACTCTAATAGTCTAATACCCATGGCAGTAGGTAGTTGACTGACTATACTTTTTCAGGGGCGCAGATATTCCTAGGCGATCAGTGTAAAATTTTGAATTACTAGTTTTACGCACCTGATATTTTTGAAAAGGGTCACCCTGTATAAATCTGAAAATGCCAGAATTTTTTATTTATTATTTTCGAAAAAAGCTCGGATTGAGCGTAACTGCCGGGACGCTGTAGCGCTTTTAGCGCCCCTTGCCAGTCCGCCATTGACCCATGGGTACCACCTAGGTCAGCGGTCGGGAAACTTTTTTAGCCATTACCCCAAAACATTTTTTGTGTAAGTCAATATTACCCCCTCATTTTTAAAAGGAGAAAATCAATATAAATTTTAATTAAACACTATTTATTGAATCATTTTACATGGAAAATGGAAAAAGTTGTATTTCCTTATTACCCCCAATAATTTTATTTTTACCCCATTTAGGGTAATTTACCCCGGTTCCCCGACCGCTGACCTAGGTACATGTCTGTCCTCTTATGTCTTCTATTTGCCTATTTTTCCCTAAATTTGGGTCTGTTTTTCTAGCTTGAATCCCTGCTTGTCTATTTCTGTCTATGTGCCTAATTTAACTTACCTATCTCTTTATCAGCGGGTTTTAGATCGGCTTCAGTATAAGTGCAAAACAAATTTTTGTTGCTATCCTTTTCAACCCGAATTAAAAATCACATCGTGGGAAATATTGTGGAGGTTTTCAATAAGAATTTTAAATCAGTTTGTTTGTCTACTTCATTTCATTCAGAGAGAGATAAAAGCTGTTGATCAGTTTTTTTAAAACTGTAATGAAAACTTTACAAACTTTTTAGTAGAATTTTTCTCAATATTAAAAAACAAATTCATTAAATATTTACACGCACCTCCTCTCTCTAACAAATTCAAATTAAGTTTTGAAAGTGTCGTTAATTAAATTTTGATTTATTTTCTTTTAACAAAGATAATTTATACTTTCAATTTATTGACAACAAAAGGTAAATTTAAAAAAGTTTTCGTTTTTGAATACAAATTAATTAATCCATTACTGCGTGGAAAATTTGTAAAGTTCGATTAATCTTTGACAGGGTAGGTTTTGTTTTATTGTATAAAAATGTAGCTCTTAAAGCATCAAACAAAAATATTTTCATATGTGGCTTATGTGAGAAACCAAATATATATCTTATCAAAGAAAATAACGTCAAGGAGTGTAAAGAGAAAACATTTGATGATACAAGAATCTTATGTTGATATGATACAACAAACTGGCATAAAATCGATTTTATTGTGAAAAGTTAGCTTTTTTCATCGTACATTTACGTGTATGAGTTTACATTATACGATATTTGACGTTAATTTTATATAAATAATTACAGGATGTCGCGACGTCCAAGTACTATATCAATTCTTTTCAAGTGATTGAACCTATGGAGATAAAAGTGAACGAGTACGAACAATCCTTTGGTGCTAATTACATATTATTAATTATTGCAGTAATTGGTATTTGAAATAATTGTTAAATGAGAAAGACTAGATAATGGTTAATCGTTTACTAGTTTTGATTGGTCTTTAATAGGTGTCGTGAGATCGATAAATCAATTATTTGCCTTCATTTACCAAAGCCCTCCTAAGCTCAGCCACAGCCACTTTAGGTATCTATTGTTTGACGTCATTAATTAACAATGAATACATTTCAAATTATTGGGTTAATTAATAAACAAAACGTAAAATTTGAAAAAGTACCACCTACTGGTGGAATCAGAATCAGATTTACCAATATTGAAAACATCAGGAACAAAAACTTCCTTACTTTCCTTATTGAACCGTTTCTAAGAATTTAATGACAAAAGCCCATACAAACGTTGCTCTTAGAATAAAAAGTCAGAATTGTCATAGTACGCAGAAAACTTGGTCTTCTTTTTTCTTTGATTGCCTAGCTGTTTCCAGAGTGTTTAGGAGCTACTTACCTGCATACATAGGCATTTGAGCCTATGGAGGTCTTTACAGTGTAATTTTACCTTCAAAGTAATTTGCCATTGCCTTCCAAAAGGCGACGCCTTGTAAGTATGTATACAAGATTTATTAATTTTCATTTTATTAATTAAATCGTCGAGATTCTAACCCGATGATTCTAGAAATGGCCTCCACAACACTTATTTCGATAAATTAAATTGTTGAAGTAAATATGTTTATGGTGTTAGAAAACTTGCAAACCATACGATCTGATTTGGTCAGGTCGATTTACATTTTTTTACTACCCTTTATTCTAAAATTGTACTTCGTATTATCCATAAGTCGGTTTTTATCTTTCTCACTGTACAAATATTTTCATTTCAAGAAAAAGTCTAAAAATGTTATTTTAATGACTTTAATTAATTGCAAATTGATTTAAATAAGCGTAAAATTGTTGAGTTGAATCATTAATTTAAATTGTTGTTTGCGAAGATTAATTAAAAAAAATAAGGGTAGATTTCATTTCTTTTTAACCAGCAGTGGTGATAATACACTGCTTTTTAAAGAAACTATTTTGAATTTAAATTTAACAACTAATTATCAGGTCGTTTTCCCATAATTACAGGTTAAGTGAGGTCCAATACCGTAATTAGGGTGGAGAAAAATAGGATCAGAAGAGCTGAGAGCACTCAGCACGGCTTTATAATTCAAAAATATTTAGTTTGATTGAAAATGTTCTTTACATCAAAATCAATAAATTTTACATGTTCATTATTAGTTTTCATTGTCATTTAATTATAGGTTGATTATATTATACAGAGTGTTCGCGAGAAGTTGGCCACTATTGCCAGGAGTGGACTGGCAAGGGGCGCTGAGCGCTACAGTGTCCCGGGTTCCTGAAAATCTGAGATTTCTCTCGAAATTAATAATTAAAATATTCCGGCATTTCCAGATTTATACAGGGTGGGCTTAAGACTAGTAATTCAAAATTTTACATTGCTGACACCTAGAAATATCTACGCCCCTGAAAAAGTATAGTTAGTCCGCGCCTGTTTGCAATGCACTGAAGAAAACAATTTTTGGTTCGCATTTAGTGTTTAAGAAGTTTTATCGCCGAATCTCCAGAACCTAATTAATTGTCTAGAATTAATCGTCTGTAGATTTTCCATAACCCCATAATTTTTTTATTATACGATCCCATATTTAGAAGTTGAGAAATTAAATAAAACGTGAGAAAGGGTCAATGTACTTTAAAATGTACAGAGTAGAGTGTTTCATTTTAAGAAATTAAAAGTATTCTCCGCAAACAGTAATACAAAACCCTGTAGATATTAAAATAATTTTAGGTTAATATGAATAGAATAACTTTTGCATTTAGATGTCTGCCTTATTTCGAAAGACTGGAGGAGCTATCGAAGACTGACGCTTCAATGAATCACAATCATGTATGAGGTAACATTGTAAAAATAATTTATTATTTTTAATTTCGGCTATTTCCGGTTACATCGGTAGCGCTTTTTAAACAAAAAATATAAAAGGAAATGAGTCGTGATGCCTATAAGTAAGTGCAGGCTCGAGCTGGCCTAACCGGCTGACCGGCGATCGCCGATAGGGCCAAGTGAAATTGGGACCTTAATTTCACAGTACAAAAATATGTTTAAAAATTTCTAAAGTTGATCTAAGCTTGTTGACCTTGAAAATTCCAAAAATGAGACCTGTGAGAAATCTTTGGAACCCAGACTCGTGATAGTGTCACTACTAGCTACGCCACTGTATTTGGGGCCAATTTATTTTGTAGCCAGTGGGGGACAACCACTAGCAAGTCCGGCCCTGATTAAGTGTACCTAAAAAAATTTCTTCATTAAACGATAACAAGATGGTGAAGCGTATAGTATATTTTTTTTAATAAGGTGAGACTACCTGCTTTGAGGTCATTATCTCTTTAAAATTTTGTTATCCTATTGTGGTTGGAGTGTTGTAAATATATCATTTTTAAATTACCCTATTGTAGTAAGTTGTGAGAAATAAACACTTTTACAATAAATTCTTTTTAAACTCGGAGGATATCAGGTCCGTATTTAACAAGTTTTCAAATAGTGGACAAGAATCCTGTAAAATATAAAAAAGGAATTAATTAATTTATTTATTTGAAATAGCATGTTCCCGATTTGGTTATATTTATGTCACTAAACACTGTCACAAACACATATCAATTCACTGTCTGAGTCGTCATCTTCTAAATTAATTATAAACGGAGGGACTTCTCGATCAATTCTCAAATATTTTTCGTCGATATCTGTTACATGTCTTACACTGTTTTTCCAATTTGTTGAGGTGATCTTTGTAACTTCTTCTCTAACTAACTTCACCGATTCATCATTAGAGGTAGGCGAGCAGTTAAGTCTCCTTATACTACGTTTTAATTGTCCCCATATTAGTTCTATGGGGTTCAAGACGCAGTAATAAGGAGGTAGTCGCAAAACTTCATGGCCATAAGTTTTCGCCAAGTGATCTACGACATATTCTTTATTATAAGTTTTCGTCTTCAATACCTCGAGAAGTTGTGCTTTCGTATAAAGTTTCTTCAAAATACATATCTTCTTGAATTAAGAACTGAGAAATTTCTTCTTTCCGGCTGCTACTATTTGGCACCTTCTTAATTTGCCTGGAATGGTAGCTAGCATTATCCAATACTATTATGCTATTTGGCGGTAATGCAGGCAAGAGCGAATTCTTAAACCATTCTTCAAATAGATCCGATGTCATATCTTGATGGTAGTCCAAACTGGAACTGGGGATATTCTTTCCAGAAATCAAGCATTCGCCAATCCGCCCTTATTTCCAGCGTGCAAAATTATCAAACGTTTGCCTCTAGATACTGGCGTATCGAGACAACATTCTTGTGAGCCATCAGTTCGTCCCATTGTGGTAACATCATGGGTGTCGTACCATGTTTCGTCTAAATAGACTATATAAACTTATTTTGATCTCGGAAGCGTTTAATTGCCCTAATGTAGTTTCCACGCCATTCTACTAATCGTTTAGATACCAAAATTGATTGCCTTTTATCTAATTATTTAAACTTAAATCCATTGCTTCTCAACAACTTATATGGTGCACTCTTCTTGAAATTTTTATGTCTGAATCTAAATCAGCTTCCAATAAATTGTCCAAAGTAGGCTTGAAGGTTAGGTAGTAGGTTACTAATTGAATATCACCAAATTTTACTTTTCCACACTTTTTTCGTTGCCTTATTTCGTTGAATTTATAACTAAATTCACGACCAGTTATAGCTGTTAGGGCTTCTACAGACACGGTCAGTAATTTATTGGAGTTATTTAGTACGACTAAATTTTAATGTCCGAATATGGTAAGTTACTAAATTACTGGCCGTGTCTGTATGAGTCTTTTAGAGATAAAGTGTAAATTAGTAATAGAGAGCTCATTAACCTTATTTAAATTTAAAATGGCACATTTTAATTGGAGAAATTTGATTTCAATTTATCATTTAAATAACTTATTAGGAAAAAATAAACAGCGTTGGGTACATTGGCACTCGAAAGGTTTCCTCGCGCCTAAAAGTCTTCTCTCGATGCAAACACTTCAATTCAGTGAAATTCATCACACTTGATTCAATTAAGAAAGCGTGAAAGTTATATTTACTGAACCCAATAAAATTATAAATTGAATAATATTAGAAATTTACGAGGAAAGAGCCATTGTATTGGTATAGAAAAATTCGCTTGAATAACTGAGATCCATCCAAGATGTGCAAGTATTGAATAGAATTTTTTTGTTAAATATTTTTCGATATTTATTCTAGAAGAATATCGGTAAGCTTTATGTGACTAGAATAAGTTATATTGTGATCACGATCAGGTTGTAGGTGTAAAAAAGAAAATTTTTCTTAAGACTTTCGTTTCCATAACTAAACTGTTTTGTGTTGAGAAACTGTAATTGACGGTTAAAACACGCAACTTATATTTGATCACGTACTACCTTATTCTAACTCGACTGGTCGCTCTATGAGCATTTTGATCATATTGCAGTATTTATCAAATTACAAATAAGTAATTTAATTACTTAATAATATTTCTTAAAATATTTCAAGAATTCTCGAAAAGAACGTTTACTTGAATATTTTCTCGAAAAAGCTCCTAAAGCAATGGTTTGCTCTGCTACAACCAGTGGCGTAACAAAGAGTTTTGGAACCCTTTCGTAATATTTAGAGGCCCCTAACCATTCTCGTTAATAATCATTTTATTTAACCACAATTCGATTTTATAACGAAATTTCATACTAAACCATTTCTCGGGGACCCTTTCGATCATGGGGGGCCCTCTGGCTACAACCTACAACCCTTAAAACTAATAACGTGTATAAAGCTGTTGTGATCTAATGTATTAGAGACTTTAGATTTTCACCCACAATTTTGAGAAATAAAATAAAAATTTTAAATGCCATATCACTTCAAAAAAGTTCATGACGAACCGCCGAGAAGAAAATGCCCTAGTAAAGCTCTAAGCTCAGAATTAAGTTGTTTTAATCCCACAATAAACTGTAGGTCCCATACGATAGTACCTTATCATTATAAAGTGGTCAAATTACCAAAGTATGCAGGAAAACCCCTATTTGGAAGTTATGAAATTAAACTTCGTATTAAATATTGAAAAAATGGTTTAAATATAAATTAGTTTTTGTGTAATTTGAGGTCTGGAATAATTTGTTTTAAACTCGTGGACAAGATTAATGCTTTTAGTTAATAATGACATCAAAACTGCTGACAACTAAATCCCATCTACAAAGCAGCGGTTCTGTAATAGGCTTATTAAATGACCTGCTTACAGTTTTTTAATGCAAAAAGATTATCTGCCATGATTATACACGACAAATAAAGTTATTCTCGAGAATAAAATTTATATTTTTTAGACATGGCAACGTAGCAACGTTACAATGTCAAAGTTTGACGTTTGAATATAAACAACCCAAAAAAAACTTAACCTCAAATTTTAATATTTATAATTTTATATTCAAACGCCAAACTTTGATATTGCAACGTTTTGATACCATGTCTACTAAACGTTGCCATGTCTAAAAAATATAAATTTTATTTTCAAGAATAACTTTGTTTGTCGTTTATAATCACGGCCGTATGTCGAATTAAGAAGTTTTTCTTCAAACGTAAAAAAAGTTGACATTTTGTTACGGAATAAGTAAGGTTAGAGTTTACTTCTACCTCCTAGGATGCAAATAGTAGATTATATACTTAGGTTGAGAAGATATAATTAGCTTCTTTTTACAAGTTAAAATTAATTTTAAATAATATTTGACAATTGAACTACATACATGCAATTGGCAAGAGATGGCGCTTCAAATTTTTCTTTTTTTAGTTTTAATTAATTTTTGCATTTGAAGAAAAAATAAATTGTTTCATGCCGAGTAAAAGTTTTTTTTATGATCGTCAGTAGTTGTCAGACTCAACTTTTCTTTCGTATGACAAGCCCTAGTGACTCGCCGAAAAAAGTGACACTTTTACTTCCTATATGACAATATACTACTTTTATTATTCTGTTGTTATATAAAGCAATCAAAATAACAGTTTTAGAAAAAACAGAAAGACTTTAATAAACCAGACTCATACATTACCCAATAATAATTAATAATTTAGCATTAATTAAGCATAGGACTGCGTCTATCTGTCTATCTGTGTCTATCTATCTGTCTGCGTAGCTACTTCGATACGTGTCTGGCTGCCTGCCTACTTATTACTCTCTCCCTGTTTGTATGTCTCATAAGTTGGCGAAACATAGTAGGTTGACATTCGAGCTTTGGAAAGGGGCTTGGAATGCCATAACGCAATCGAAGTTCTCCCCAAGGTGACCAGTATTGTAGCTACTTAAGTTCCTATATTATGACTGCGTTTTACCGGTTGCCAGCGTGCCTGCCTGCTTACTTGCCCAAGGACCTGCCCTATAGTATATTTGTATTTGCCACCACTTGTAGTTCGGTAAAGAGTTACTAGGTGGCACGTAACAACATCATGGAAGTAGCACATGATGGTCATTCTGTCGTGTGACTTGTAACAAGTAAGTGGTAATTGTGTGTATATAAGTTTATGTAATTAAAACGAATAAAATTAACAAGATCATATTGTGTTTATCAATCATTATAAGATAACTTCACGATATCACATGCCCTTTTTGCCAAAAAAATCAAAAATTTTATTCCAAACCTATCACCCCTTTAATAGCTTTGAAAAAAATTCAAAAAATGTCCATTGTTGATGAATTTTGTTTCCTTTTTGTTATGTATTTGAATGGAATTTTCTTCAGGGGGTGAAAACAATTAATAAAACAGCATTCTTTAGAAGCACTGATAACGTGATAACAATACTCTGCAGCTGTTTTATAATTACCCAGGTACTTTTTTCTATTACTTTTTAATTTATTATGTAAGGAAATTAATTTAAGTTTTAATTTCAATTTAAATGGAGTAAACGTTTAATTCATTCCAAGCTATAATAAACAAACTGATAAATATTTACTGAAGGTTTAAATTCAAGCGTGCATAGTAATGCATAATAATGCATAGTGTGCATTTCATCCGCAAAATTTATATGGTGGCGCTGATGACAGCTCTGTCAAATACTTATATATTTGAATATTTCTCTTTCGTAAATTTCATTTTTTTTCGAAAATTCAAATAATTGGTCCAGTTTTTGTGCATAATACGCTACTATAGACCAATGTCCATCATTTTCTACATTGATCTGTACTAAACTCTAAAGAATAATCAAATTGTGTGCATTTTTATAACTTATTCGGCCGTATTAAGAAAACCACAAGTTCAAAAATTTTCAAAAAATTACAGTATTGCTAGAAACTCGGTTACATTTTGTAGAAATAAATTGAGGAAATTCTGTCCTTTACTTTGGAAATAAATTGCAAAAAACCTCTTTTTTTAGCGTTTTCTTGCTGTTATCCAAAAACCACAGGTTAGAGTTTGATGAAAATTATATAATGTCGTTTAACAGTAGGTATTACATAACATATATTTTTTTCAAAATTTTTGAACTTGTAGTTCAAAAAACGCAGTGTGAACTTAAACCTGAATGAATTAAAGAAAAATCTCGAGAGATTGTATTGATAATACGCAATTGAAAATGTTGAAAAGCAATAAAAAATTAGAGTTTCATTACAATATAATTGCACATCATTTATTTATTTATTTAAATGATTACTATTCTATTAGGTATTACCTACAGGTTTATCAGAAGCGTAGGTATGGTAAAGTAGGTAGGTATGTATATCAATAATTAGTATACCAATAGAGCGACAAAGAATAAGGATCTTTCAGGCCAATCTCAAAAAATAAATTAATTTCTACTGTTAATTCAAATACACAGTACTCGTAGTAGGTAGAGTAATTGCCAAATCTAAACGACCTTAAATGCGCAGAATGCGTATGTAACCTATGTAACCTTGGTTATGGGGTAGTACACAATGTTGCTTTCTACACAAGTTATTTAGATCTGGCGGATCTGGCAATTATTCTATGTTTTCATATTTCTTTAAGTGTCTATAAGTAATAGGAAACCATCAGAACTAAAGACTTGTGATCTTAGTAGTTAGTAGGCCGGCTAGAGTGGGAACGTATGCACTACTCTACACATAGTTCTGTCATTATCTGATGTGCTGTTAGTTCACCGATTTGTATTGACACGTGACTTTTAGAATGCTCAGTAAATAATTAATTTAAATTTTCTAATTAAATATTTAATAGGAGTCATAATTAATAATAGCTAAATTAAATAATTTAACTCAATAAATCAATTTACATCTTAATACGTATTAAGGTGGTTACGTGTAGGTAAAGAATGGTGAACTGAACAATTACTAGATGTTTTCTCCAAATTTATCTTCTGGAGATACTCCCAACGTACTAGCTTTCATTTAAAAATGAAATGCCACCCTATAATCCTTTAAATAATCTAAGTAGGTAAAAGAACAAGCGAATTATTATTTAAATTTTTCTTTATTTTTGTTAAAATCGGCTCTAAGGTCCATTTTAGACTATTGGTCCAGCGGGAAATGCCCGACATCTTTCCACGTCTCTTTTATCATTACGGTTGAGAGCGGTGCATAAAGTACTTAAGTATAATCCCAGCTCAATTGAAATTTCTAGCTTGCATGGAATTAGTTATTTAAAATTACATGACGGCAATGCTGTTACATGGAATTAATCCACTAATTTAAATCAAATAAAGTTTTTTAGTGAATTCAATATTTTGTACATCTGAAAGCAGTTTTAAAAACTTTTGATACATTATAAAAGTGGCATAGCTTTCAATTTCTATTAAATTTTTATAAACGCCCAAAACGAGTATTACAAAATATCGATTAAGTTAAGGGTTGTTAATATTGCTGTTTCACTAAACCTTTACAATAGTTTTATGTACTTTTAATTATTATATTCAATTTTATATTTATTATTTCGTTTTTGACTTGTGTACCTACCTAAGCATAATTATTTTGACATAATATCAATAAATAAGGCTTAAAAACGTAATATATCATTGATTACTTAAAAACCACCTTGTGTTGGAAACACGAAGAAAATTTACAATAGCGCTTGGGAGTTATTATACCTAATAGAATTGGAACCGAAATATGAATCAAGGACCCACTGTTGCTCAACTTTATATGTTAAAAGTTTTTTATATTTCGTTTTTTTTTTATATAATGGATCTATTACGACACCAAAAGTAGTTTCGTAATACCTGAAGGCGTGTCTGATAGAAGTAGTCACATTAATTTTTTTTCGAAGTTGATACCTATATATTTTTTAAGCATTTCTTTTTACTTTCTCCGGGCTTGAACTGCTGATTTTGAAAACGTGAGGTCGTACTTGTACCAACTAGACTATACAGAACTTCCTCCAATTTTAAGTTCGAAATGTCTTATTATAGTAGGGATTTTACGTCAACACAACAACCTTTCGGTAATCAGCTGATTTTGTGGTACCAAAAACTGTACTGTATGTGTACTTTTATAGATTTAAAAGTATTTTAAATTTTAATTTGAAATAAATTGATTAATTTATAAAAACTTGTGAAACGAGTAAACGACGCCAACTTCCAATTGTTCAAAAATATGACATTAACATGCGATCTTCAATAAGGAATTTAAATAATTTATATTTTGTACTAAACATTAAGTTTTATTTAATTTTTATTTCAATTCAATAAAATTTAAGATAAAAATAAATTAATTTTAAATTTAGAAAATTTTGAAATATATACTTTGTATACATTTATACAATACATGTATACAATATACAATGTATATTTGAAATTATACTGTCAGTATATTATAAACAGAAGTACCAACCAAAAAAATCTCAACCTCAATTTTGAAATTTAAAATTTGTTACCATGTTAATTTAAAAGGCCGAAATATAAAAAATATTGTACAACATTTGTGTTACAAGGGATTATATCTTGTTCGTGGAGTTGCTCCACTCGCTACGCTCGTTTCGTAATCTTCTCCACTCACAAAATAAAACGCCTCTTTTAACACGTATATCATAAACTGCTATTAAGTTTACGATTAGTGGATATTTAATTAAATTAAAGTTCAATTAAGGTTTAATTACGGTTTTTAAGCAAACGATAAACTGACAATTTTCATGTTAACCTTAAATTAAATACGTACAATTAATACGTCCTTTTAATGAACAATCCTTACAAAAATATAAATTGAATTTCATCAAATAAAATGACCAAACTTTCCATTTTAAAACATTAAATTATAAAATCTAAAACTATGTTGCAATTGCAAGTAGTTCTTTAACTAAAAGCTTTCTGTCACCACTGCCACCTTTGCCATTTCTCAAAGTAAAACACACTAACACACAAGATGAGAAAATACTAAAGTCAAACGACTTGATAGGTTGACTAAGAGTTTGACGTTTCACATTTCGCCCTATTGGGAAAAAAATTAAGAGTATTTTAAAATCCGCAAAGAACATAATATCCTGAAAATAAGCTTCACACATCACATATCAGATAGTGATTTTTAGAAAAGAAATTCGCATTTTTCTTCTAAACCAAAAGCTTTAAAACAAGAAATGGCGACAAATGCTTATTGGAATGGAATTAAAATTAAATTATTTTTTGTAATCCAAATAGTTTTTCATTTGCGATTTTTCTGAAAAATAAAAGTTGAGATTTAATTAAACATTTAAGGGTAGCTACCACGTATACATGTAAACTGTATATTTATGTCAACGTCAAGGTGTTAGTGTTAAAACTTGTTGAAACCACGTTATTTTCAATCCAAGATAAGAGATTAAGCACGACAACACCTCTAGTCAAGGTGTAAAGAATTTAATAGCACATAATCGTAAAATTATGCAGTGAGTTTCAAAAATATGACTTGCTTTTGTTTGGGGTAGAAAAATGTTATTTTTCAAATTTTTCACAAGTCCTAAATCTGGAGACATAATTATTCGTTATAGCAATTGTACAAAAAAAAACATTTAAAAAAATAAGTCATTTATATGACTTAAATCATTTATATCAACATTTATTAGTCATTTATATCAATAAATTAATAAACTCCTACTTTTACGGATACGAAGTGTATTATTATTATTAATAAAATATAAGGACAATGACCAAATTAAATTGAATGAATTAGTATTTAAAGACGCATACGTCGTTGGCTAAAAAAGGTAATTATTAAAGTTCAGTGTTTGGTGATGCTCAAAATTGCTAATTACTATTGAAGCATTGAAATTTGTTCGTCAACCGTACAGCGACCTTTTACATATAACTGTGTAAAAATAGAAAAAATATAACGAACTTTATAATAAAACTAATTTTTTTTTAATTATAAAAATTTATTGAATTAGTTAACAAATGGTCATCCATTTGATTGATTTATCGAGTTCAAGAGTAATTACTGGTAACTTTATACTATTAAGATAATTTATTGTAGGCGTCCTAGATTTGCTCACCTAAATCCTTATTTTATCTCAGAAATTTAACCGTCTAGTTCAAACTTTGAGAAAATGTCAGTCAAGAATACTTTTTGATTAATTAATTTGTTGTGGCTATCGCCTAAAGAACCAAAAGGAACCGGTGTGGTTGGATAATTATATTTATTCGAGTAAGTTGAGCACCCTTATATATGTTTAGGGTAGGTTTTATTCATATGTGCTCATTATTAGTTTTAGTGAGTCCTTAATGATGTTAAATTAAACCATTTTTAAGTATGGAGCTTTTAATATTGTTTCAGTGTTAGATTGTCCATTGTCCTAAGATTTTAGTATTTATAAAATCTATTGAAGGGTTTTACTGGCGTGTATGTGTATGTGGCGTGGGTGTAATAAGATTTACAGAGCACAAATTTATCTATCAGTACCACTCTAAACATTTTATGACTAAACTAGTTTTCCGAAAAAGTAATTTAGAGTTTTCAAGTATCAGTCGAATCACTGCTACAAGAATATGTCTCCCCATAATAACCCTTTAAGGAGTTATCTGACGTTACATTAACATCAGATGAAACTTGTAGAGCCTAAAATTTTCTATTAGAACCATTTTTAATATATTCCATACCTGTAATAGTTTTCCTAAAAAATTGTTTTGAATTTTCCCAGTATTAGTCGGAATGACTGCTAAGAGAACATATTGCGTCTCTCCCCACCATAACTCCTTTATGGGTTATCTGACGACAATTTTAGCTAAAAACAAACTTACATATTGACGATAATTATTTTTTAAATCAAAATTACAGAGCATAAAATTATCTATCAGAACCACTCTTACATTTTCTATATCTAAAAAATTGGTTTGAATTTCAAAGTTTTACAGGAATGTTTGCTTTAAGAACATTGCGCATCTCTCCCCACCATAACTCGTTAACTAGTTATCTGAGGATAATTTTACTAATAAACAAAATTACAGAGCGTAAAATTATCTATTAGAATCATTTTTAATAATTTTTATACCTCTAGTTGTTTTCCGAAAAGATAATTTTAAATTTCAAATAAGTAGTCAAATCAGCACTGAAAGAACAAATCGTAACTTTCATTTTTCACGCAGTACTTTAAATAAGGGTAGTTTAGCGAAGAGCTAAAACTACGATTTTCTAAAAAGAAATTAAGCTTTAATTCCACGTGTGCGCTAAACTGAAGTTTTCAGGAAGCCGATCCTGTATTATAACACAAGGCGACACTGCTATTTTTTATGGATTAAACTGTACTTAATCGAAAGGGTATGCATATTGAAGCTCAAAAATAAAAAAATAAAAATTTTTTTACGAGTTGTTTTTGAGATAATCCACAATTTGTGATTTTTTTACCATTTTTTACCATTTGTTTTTCTCAAAAACTGCTAAAGGATGCTAAAAAATTCAAAGTTTATGTTAAAGAAAACATTTCAATCTTTCCAAAAAATATTTTTGAATTTTTGAAAAAAGTTCCAAAAGTTCAAAAAAAAAGTTCTAAAATTTTATTTTTAATTTTTTTAGAACTTTTTGAACTTTTTTTTTTGTTTTTTTACTTTACCTGAAAAGAGCAATTTTTTTTACACAAAATAGTTAAAAATTAGGAAAATCCTACGAGTCAATAAAATATGAAGCTTAAGATTAAAAACAAAAGAAAGATTTGTATACAGGGTGTCCGGCATAAACCTCCGTTCCTTGAAGTGGGTGATTTGTGAGCTCAAAATAGAGTGATAAAACCGAATTTACCTTAGTCCAAAGTTGTTTGCCTACCAAGTTACAGCGCAGCGCTTTGAAGTTCTTCAAAAAAAAATCGATAAATAAGCGTAACTTTGGAATTAAAAGTGATGGAACAACGAAATTTATGGAATATACTTTTCTTGATGAGAGGAAAAACTTGGTAATCAGTAAAAATCGATATGATTCTTCTGAGGTGGTTAGTTGCCCCTCCCTCGATGTTAACGCACCCTTAACTTTTTGTTTTTAACTTTTACTGATTACCAAGTTTTTCGTCTCATCAAGAAAAGCATATTCCATAAATTTCGTTGTTCCATCACTTTTAATTCCAAAGTTACGCTTATTTATCGATTTTTTTTTAAGAACTTCAAAGCGCTGTAACTTGGTAGGCAAACAACTTTGGACTAAGGTAAATTCGGTTTTATCACTCTATTTTGAGCTCACAAATCACCCACTTCAAGGATGCCGGACACCCTGTATACAAATCTTTCTTTTGTTTTTAATCTTAAGCTTCATATTTTATTGACTCGTAGGATTTTCGTAATTTTTAACTATTTTGTGTAAAAAAAATTGCTCTTTTCAGGTAAAGTAAAAAAACAAAAAAAAAGTTCAAAAAGTTCTAAAAAAATTAAAAATAAAATTTTAGAACTTTTTTTTTGAACTTTTGGAACTTTTTTCAAAAATTCAAAAATATTTTTTGGAAAGATTGAAATGTTTTCTTTAACATAAACTTTGAATTTTTTAGCATCCTTTAGTAGTTTTTGAGAAAAACAAATGTTAAAAAATGGTAAAAAAATCACAAGTTGTGGATTATCTCAAAAACAACTCGTAAAAAAATTTTTATTTTTTTATTTTTGAGCTTCAATATGCATACCCTTTCGATTAAGTACAGTTTAATCCATAAAAAAATTATCAATTCTAAATTTATCGCCTTGTGTAATAAAATTAAAAGTAGCACATTAAGGTAGGAGGAAACTAAGTAAATAGCTAAAAAGTAAATAACAATAACAGTAAAAGCTTTATTATTTATGTAATAGACAGGAAAAAGCAGAAAAAGGAAAATCATGAACATCTCAAGCAATATCTAGAAAGAAAATATTTTTTTCAGTCATGTAGTAAAAAATTTGGAATTATAAACACTAAAGACAATTTTAAATGAAAGAACTTTAGACATTTTTTATAAAATTATCATCTCAAATACTTATTGTGATGATAACTTAGTTAAAACAAACTTCTCATAAATTAAAGTCGAATATAGAGTAAGTACTTATACCTACTTGTTAGTGAGCATATTATAATTATTGTGAACTGTTAAAGCAGAATGGTAATTAATGACCGACAAATAAATTAATATAATTGTCAATGTGTGTTTTGCGATAATAATGTATAATAAACAAAGTTCAATAAACTAAATTAACACAAGTTATTAACCAATGGTAAACTACATTTTCATAGCGACAAGTTTTTATGCTTTTTTGTACAGAATGACTGAAAAGCGTGGGGTAGCATGAGTATCTGAAATTTTGAAAAATTGCCATTGTAACGCACTACCACAAGTGGCTCCCTCCTTCACTCACCCGTCAAAACACCCCAACACTAGTGCGCACCACTCACCCACAGATGGCGCCACCGGTGTAACTCCCTCGCGCAACTACCACTCAACCGCAATAGGAGGACCACCCGCGCAACCACTCGTCAGTCAAAGTCACTCACGATTTACTTCTGCTTCTTGCAATAAGAACAGAAAATCTTAAGACGTTCTCTTCGACTTACTACGTTGCATCGTGCAAACGAACAACCTAGCAAAGTGAAGTGTTATTGTGTTATTGTGTGCGCGTATTCGTTCTACTTCGTAAAGACTATTATTGTGTTATTTGTTGCTATTGTAAATTTTGTTATTTCTTTTCTTGTTATAAATAAATTCGTGTTCTCACCGAACTCATATTTTCTTGTGCTAACCTGGCTACCACAAGTGGCGCCCAAACTCGAGGCCGAACGCGAACAAGGACAAGTAAGATGACAAGTGCACCAGTACAGATGACGATGGAGCAGCTCCAACAACTGCTCGAAGCAGCTACACACAACGGATCACCAAGAGCGGCGGGATCGTTCAGCAAGTGCACGACACGCTACAACGGCACCACAGACATCCACGCCTTCACGGAAACGATCACTATTTACAAGGAATGCGAAAACATCACGGATGCACACGCACTGAGAGGCATCACCATGTTATTGGAAGAACCAGCGCTGACCTGGTGGCACGGCGTCAAGGACACGCTCCACACGTGGGAAGAAGCCATCAATCTCCTACGAACAACGTACGGACCTCCACAACCCGTGCATCAAGTGCTAAAGGAGTTTTTTTCACAACCACAAAGAGACGGTGAAAAATCAGATCTTTTCATCGCAGGGAAAAGGGCCTTAATAGCGAAAATCCCAAACAACGACAGACCAAACGAAAAGTTTCAATTGGACATGGTCTATAGCATGTTAGCAACAAAAATCAGACAACTAGTTCCCCGAACCAAGTTTGCCTCATTCGGGAAGCTCATGGAGGAACTACGCAGGATAGAGGAAGATCTTCAGCTCGGAGTCCCTTCCCCAACAGAAACCAAAACTCGTTGCGCCTACTGCAAGTATCCAGGCCACACGAGGGAGGAATGCCGAAAAAAGAAAAAGGACGAAGCCCGCACGTCAAGTAAACCAGTGGGAAGCATCACAAAAACTCCACAGTCCACCCCGAAACTCGCGTGCTATGGGTGCGGAGAACCGGGGGTCATAAAAAGCAACTGCCCGAAATGTTCAAACAAGACTGGAGACATAGGATTATTCTTAGCAGAAGCACGACCAGCGGTCCGCCTATGTACCAGACCCATCATTTCAATAAAGGTCAAAAACGTCACTGGAGGAGCCTACGTGGACACCGGAGCTATTCAATCCATCGCAGGTACGGTCCTCTACAAGCACCTTAGAGACACAGGTCATCAATTCACACCGCATTACGTGAATCTTGTATTAGCCGATGGATACGAAAGACCACAAGAGGTCCTCAGTACCACCACCACGGTGTTCCTGGAAAAGCGCCCCATACGAACACAGTTTCTGGTCATTCCCGGGGCCCAGAATCGAACACTACTAGGAGTGGACTTCCTACGAGAAGCCGGAATAATTATAGATCTGGCAAGAAATCAGTGGAGCTTTGGGGACAATCCAACCGTACACAGGTCGTTCCATCACGAGCCATCCACGGGATTCTTCCCTAAGTATCAATTGGTTCCCGTCGAGGAAAACCGAACGCCGACAAGAAGAAGAGGCGACCCGGTAGCACAAGACCCTCGAAGGACCACCCAAATCATCAGCCATCTCTTTGGAATCGAGACTCCAGAAAGGAGAGAAGTCTCCCGTCTTCTACCGACAGAAGAATCAAGCACAGAAGAATCAAGCACGGAAGAAAGAAGCGTCACAAGCCCCTACGAGGTTTTCGCTGACCCTAACTCTGCATTCTACACCCCGCTCGACGACGCTCCGCCAATACCAGAAAACGTGATCTTCCCTCACTCACCACGAAAGAAGCTTCCCCGATTGGACATCGCGGCCTTCCACGTCGAACTCAGAGAGTACGAGGGTCAAACACTTAACCGCCTCCAGCGTAGCCAAATGAACCAGCTCCTAGCCGACAACGCCGAGGTCTTCAAGCCAGGGGGAGAGGCTACCCCCTATGGCGAACATCGGATAAACACTGAGGGACACAGCCCCATTGCCACCCCTCCATATAGAATGCCAAAACTAAAGCAAGATGTGTTAAGGAATGAATTAGATACCATGCTCAAAACTGGCATCATCGAGGAGTGTGAATCAGCATGGGCCGCACCCGTAGTACTAGTGCCGAAACCAGACCAAAAAGTGCGCGTGTGTATAGATTATCGGAAGTTAAACCATATTACCACCAGTGACCGATATCCCCTACCACGGATGGACGATCTCCTTCACACCGCTAGAGCCGCTGTAATCACTACCCTAGACCTTCAGTCGGGATATTGGCAAATCGCCATGAAGAAAGAGGATAAAGATAAAACCGCGTTCGTCACGCCCTTCGGGCTGTTCCGTTTCACTCGCATGCCATTTGGGCTAAAGAACGCACCGGCCACGTTTCAACGGCTAATGGATAGATTCCGCACCGGTCTACATGACGTATCGGTATTCGCGTACCTAGATGACATCATAGTGCTCTCCGCGTCTATCGAAAATCATCTCGCAGATTTAGATAAAGTTTTTCGTCGCTTAAAACAGTTCAAGCTATATGCGCGTCGTGAAAAGTGCCGATTCGCCTGTACTAAAGTGAAGTATTTGGGGCACATCATAAGTCAAGATGGCCTTAGCGTCGATCCATCAAAAACCGAAGCTATCCTTCAGATGTCAGCCCCAAAGAACCTAAAAACGTTATTATCATTCTTACAAACCTGCTCGTGGTACCGACGTTTCATACCCAACTTCGCGAACGTCGCCCAACCGTTAACAAGTCTCCAGAAGAAAAACGCCACCTGGACGTGGGAGACACCCCAACAAGAAGCCTTCCAAAGGTTGAAGCACCTTTTGGTTACTCCGCCGATCCTCCGCCAAGCAGACACCTCACTTCCCTTCATCATTCGTACTGATGCTAGTGGATACGCTCTGGGTGCCGTACTATGCCAAGGAGAAGGTACGGAAGAACGACCAGTCGAGTACGCAAGCCGCCTACTGGTACCGGCTGAGAAAAACTACTCTACAACCGAACGAGAAGCCCTAGCCGTCGTCTGGGCACTTGGGAAATTCAGAGGGTATGTAGAGGGAAACCCCATAACTCTAGCCACGGACCATCAACCATTGAAATGGCTCCTCACGCTCAAGACACCGTCCGGAAGGCTAGCTCGCTGGGCGTTAGCCCTACAATCATTTAACCTAAACATCGAGTATACCCCGGGGAAACATAACGTCGTAGCAGACACGTTGTCCAGACCACCATGTCCTCCTCACGACGGAGAGGCATGCAACATCTGCATAGTCACTATCGACATGCCCCGCAGGTCAATCGAGGATATCCGAAACGGACAGCTGGAAGACCCAGAAATACAGAAAATCATCAAATGTTTTGAGGACAAAGATCCCACGCTAACCGAATATGAGAAATGGACATCTCGAGGATACCTTATGTCCCAAGGAGTACTATACAGATATTCTCACGATTCCGACTCCGAGGACGCTCAACTGGTAGTACCCGCACACGAACGATCCTCAGTCATGAAAGAATATCACGATCACCCTACGGCAGGACATTACGGCGGTGAACGCACCTACCACCGTATCTCCTCACGCTACTATTGGACCGGAATGAAAAAGTACGTCCAAAACTACGTCAAGGATTGTATCGAGTGCCAACGATACAAGGCTAGTAACCTTAAACCTGCAGGGTTGTTGCAGACCCCAGCAGCATCTCAACGCTTCGAACACATCTCTATCGATCTATTTGGACCATTACCAGAGGCTCCAACCCAAGAACGATGGATCTTCATAGTTGAAGACACCACATCACGTTGGGTAGAACTCTTCGCGCTAATCCAAGCCGATGCTCAGACGTGCGCCCGCATTCTCATCTCTGAGATATTCCTCCGGTTTGGAACACCCAGACGCATAAGCAGCGACAATGGCACTCAGTTTGTCAGTAACATTATGCAGTACGTTACTCACTGTTTAGGCATCAAACAATCACTCACTCCCTTCTACCATCCGCAAGCCAATCCTGTGGAACGAAAGAACAGGGATCTGAAACCACAGCTCGCTATACTCGTCGGAGACGACCACTCGTCTTGGCCAGAGCAACTACCGGCCATAAGATTCGCAATGAACACTGCCCTATGTCAAGCTACAGGTCACTCCGCAGCATTCCTTACATTCGCCAGAGAACTAAGGACCACGGATGATGTAACTCGGGATCAAAAGGCAATCATCCAATCAGAAAATTTCATACCAGAGATCACACCCTACCTCGTGAAACTCACGGATACATTACGAGAAGCCAAACTCCTTGTTGAGAAGCAACAAGATGCCAGCAAGAAATACGCAGACCTCAAACGACGAGAAGGACCAATCTACGAACCAGGAGATCTCGTATGGGTTACCTCCCACACGCTAAGTAAAGCAGCACAGGGACTATCCGCTAAATTCGCACCTAAACGAGACGGCCCATACGTAATCCTGACGCAGAAATCGCCAACAACCTACGAGGTCGCAAACCCAGCCAATTCAGGAGTCATCATTGGAACCTACCACTCTTCAGCGCTGCAACCATTCCATGGACCTTCTGAAACTCCGCCTGCCCCAGTGCAGCCCATACGAAGAAGAGGAAGACCCCGCAAGGCGACCACCCAGGATCCTGGATCTTCGTCGGGACGACTATGAAGATCCAGAGGGGGAGTCTGTAACGCACTACCACAAGTGGCTCCCTCCTTCACTCACCCGTCAAAACACCCCAACACTAGTGCGCACCACTCACCCACAGATGGCGCCACCGGTGTAACTCCCTCGCGCAACTACCACTCAACCGCAATAGGAGGACCACCCGCGCAACCACTCGTCAGTCAAAGTCACTCACGATTTACTTCTGCTTCTTGCAATAAGAACAGAAAATCTTAAGACGTTCTCTTCGACTTACTACGTTGCATCGTGCAAACGAACAACCTAGCAAAGTGAAGTGTTATTGTGTTATTGTGTGCGCGTATTCGTTCTACTTCGTAAAGACTATTATTGTGTTATTTGTTGCTATTGTAAATTTTGTTATTTCTTTTCTTGTTATAAATAAATTCGTGTTCTCACCGAACTCATATTTTCTTGTGCTAACCTGGCTACCACACCATTAATATTCTATTTTATAAAATTTTGCTAATTTTTCTTGAACAATCTTTTGTGGGACGCTTTTAACTCGGTAAAGTGGGAAGTGAGCGAATGGTATTGCATTACAAAGCATCTTGGTTGGAATATGAGTGCGAAAAGCCAAAGAGACATTTTTAAGAGAATTAAGTCGGGTTTTAGACTCGCCCATTCACAGTGTTACTTGATCACTCACAAAAAACAAAGCTGGTGTCGAGTATTTTCCAGTGGAATAAAAAGTTGTATGGTCCAAATTATTCCTCAAAAATTCTTCAAATGTTGAAAGTTTAAATTTTTTTTTAATTTTTAATTTTGAAAATCTCTTTCCAATACCCAGCTGATAGGTATGCTCGTCATGATAAACTGGGTATAATTGTTGCTGTCGAAATATAAACCTTTCACTCAAAGTAAGTTTTATGACAAGTTATGTTTAACTGTATTTACAGGTTAATATTAACAACTTTTCGAACAATCAAAAGGTAAATAAGCAAGTCCTGTAGGTAGTTGAATAGAGAACCGACAGTTGAGAGCTCTTTTGTAGCTTGGGTTTAGTTAAAATTGAAGTTTCAAGTTATTATTAGGGCAAATTAAAATTAAATTGGTTGTACGTTGCATTTCTACGAGAAATACTGTTAACTATTAAGGATAAGAAAATAAATAAGTGAATATTGGATGAAGGCAATTATTTAAAGTAAATACAAGATACAGGGTGGGTCTTAATATTAGTAACTTTATTAAGTATAAAAATACTACTATATTTTGATATAATTGCTTCAGGACTTCTTAATTTTGCTCGTTTTCCAAATTTAAACCCTTACGACGTTTTTCTTGCGAGGGAAGCTGAAAAATAGGCTTTCCATGACTTCACAGGTGGATTTCGCCTGTAGTGTTCTTTTGTAATTTTTACATAATTAATTTGGGATCTATTAATTCATCGACAAGAAACACATAAGCCGCTCCCAAAAAAATGCACGATATTCTAATAGAAGTTTCCTATTGGTCGAATTTTAAAAATCCGGTTTACAACACTACAAGAATTGACGTGCGTCCACCTTATTTGACTGAAATTTGTAGGGAGTGGCTTAGCTGCATCTTATCGGTGAACAATGTATAATAGCCTATACGTATACATCTATACATAGGTATAATCCGTTCACTATTTATTTGCGCTATGGTTGGCCATGTTAGGGTGACAGATTCCACCCGGTTTAAATTAGATAAAAATCAGTTAGGTTAAGCATTAATAGTTGTCTGTCATTTATGTGTGTTATGTTATTGTATTAGTTGACACTTAGGTTGGGTATTATCACCTTTAGTCGAACTGCTAGTCAACTTGACCAATAGTTGACAACCGGTTTTTTGCATACAATTTCTACAACAAACCAGTTTTCAACTATTAGTCAAGCGTGGACTAGCAGTTGACTAGAGGTGATAATACCCGGCCTTAGTGTGTAGTGCCAAGAGCTGTCAGTGTCAATAGTGTCAACTTTTTATTTTGGCAAACCATAAAACCAAAGTTCATGGTCAACCATAGCGCAAATAAATAGTGAATAGACTATATATGGTTATGGAGATTCCCCCTGTATTTTTAAAGCTAATTCTTGGAGTGCCAAAAAGAAAATAATTAAGTTCTTGTTTTAATTGTTAATTAAGTTATTATAAATTGCTTAAGCTAACAATGTAAATACATCGTCATTATAACAAGATTATACAAGAACTAAAATTAGTTAATTAATTCTGATAAATTACTTCAATAGCAAATTGTATTTTTCCGAGTATAATAGGATATTCCAATTTATAAACTCATGAGCGTTTATTAATACCTATGTCAAATGGAAAAGGTAAACAACACAACATACACACATACTTTTTTTATCAGATAAGATAATTCTCATTAAATATGGAAAAATTATCAAATTGCGTGATAAATGGGGTTAATTTCAATCTAACATTGGTTAATTAATTTTAAATGATTGAATGAACATTGAATACGCTCTACATGCATACATGCATGAAGAAAGCCACGCTATTTTCAGTTACAACATTAAATACAACACAAATCGGTTAATTTTTCAAAATTGTCTTTTAAACTGGGTGCTCCTGAAATAGTTCATCAAAATTCGAGCCTTTATTAGGACGTTTTTCTAAAAATTTAGATAGGAAGATCAATCGATTAATGTGATGCTTTTGAAAAACTAACCTAAAATGAAATTTTTAGTTTTATGTCAATAAGCGCGTTGGTCTAATCGTCATCAACTTGGGCCCAGTCCCTCCGAATTGGAGGTAGAGTTCATACAGGTACGAAAGAGTACACCTCGTGACGTCATCTCCGCAGTTCCGCCTCTGTAATATCTGTCAGTGGTGTATGAAAGAGTTTTAAAACCAAAGAACTAATTCAACTACAAAACACAAAAGCTGCCACTGGTTAATTTGATTGTAAAATGAGCTGTATGCGCCGGAATTGTTAAAATTCGTATCTGTCAATTTTGACAGCTGGCATCTTTCGTACCTGTATGAACTCTAAGAACAAACCCATTTTGGTCTGAACGACGTATTAAAGTAAACCCCAAATACGTTTCCGGAATTTTGCATTAAACAGATATTAAGAAGAATACTCAAGATACCTATCAAGTGGTATGTCTAATGGTTTTGATGAGCTAACCTAAAACGACATTTTAGTTTTTAATATGCCAATAAGGGTGTGACTGACATCAACTTGAACCTGGTCCCTTCCGAATTGGAGGTAGGAGCAAACTCATTTTGTTCTGAACGACGTATTTAAGTAAACCCCAAATACATTTCCGGAATTTTGCATTAAGCAGATATTGTCTAATTGATTCCTAACAAGAATCAGTAGTCAGTACCACGTATTGAATTATACATGAGAAATGATTTGCAAATTCCCGTATGGGTGGATCATAAGTGCGTTTTTAAGTGACAATAAACAATAAATCACCTATATGGTACTATGACGATACTTCAGTAAGGAATAACTCATAGCAAAGTATAGATAAGACGAAAAGATTTTTAATGATACTCAGGAGCACGGTAATAGATATTGAAGGTATGCCGACGGGCTATATTATTACTCGTAGCGAACTGCGGCCGATTGTGAACGCATTTATATGAAAGAGAAAGCACATTAAGGGATATTGTCACAATAAGGCAATAAGGCCACAAAAATGCTTAAGAGATATTAGCACTAATTCAGTGTGTTTAATCAGTCATCAAAATTATTAATAATCAATTATTTCATTAAAAGCTGATAAGTTATTACAAAAATGCGTTAGTTAGCCGGGGTAATCTACGTATTAATCCTATTAAAATGCTTTCTCTTTCGCCGCTAGTGTTCAAGCTTTGCTTCAACTTAGAACGTCCGTTGGCATATATACCTTCTATATCTATTACCGTGTCCATGAGTAAATCAAAATTTCTTTAGAAGCATATGTTTCATGTTGTATACAAGTACCTAGGTATCCTGTACATATCAATTAGTTTTTTATGGAGTTTTTTATTAGAACTACTCTAACCCTAATCAACCGACTGGTTACATTAATTATTAATTTTTAATTTATTTAAAAAAAATAGAAGCAGTAACTATTCAAACGGAAATAAGCCTCATTACTAGCATTAGATTATACAATAGGAGAAAACTAAGTTAAAAACCATGTCTTAAAAAAAGACCAATGGAAACAATTTATGAATACCTAATGATTCGAAAGGAAGCCATTGGAAATAATAATATTATTAAATAATATAATAGCCCTAAGTGAAACACTGATAGAAATCTTATAAATAAGATATTAGTCTTAAAAGTTTAAAATTTTCCTCCATATCCATAAAATGCTAAACTAATGTTATTTTGGGCATTAAATGCATAAAATTAATGTCGTTAAAAAAGTATTAAAAGCTTTAGATGTATTAGTAAAAAATTTTTTAAATCAAACATCACCATTTTATCTTGTAATCAATTTTTAACTTTATTAGTAGCAAATTGCTTTCAGGGGTAGTTTTAATGGGTACTAAAACTTATAGTACAAGTTAAAAGCAGTGTCATAAATTCTAATTCAAATAACACATTTTGTAGAAAACTTGATACAGTTACTTACATTTTAGTGTAATTATATAGTTAGTATGTATTTTGCCAATTAGCTATGTTTTCATAGGGAAAATGTAGGGAAATAACATGGAAAGTGAAATTTTTTTTTAATTTCTGCTCTTTATTTTAACATATGGAGATAAAAATGACACCATTTCATTCAATTAACACTTCACAATCCATCAATTTGTTTATTAAAAATTACACAAGTTTGTAAGTCTCCTCTTGCCATGGAAAACAACATAAAATCTCAAATGTCAAAAATAACATTCTGTAACCTGCAACACAAATCCCTGATGGCCACGCCCCTTTAATAATATAAATACGTTTACTATTAATAATTATCCGTTCACTATTTATTTGCGCTATGGTTGGCCATGTTAGGGTGACAGATTCCACCCGGTATAAATTTGAAAAAAATCAGTTAGGTTAAGTATTGTGGAGTAGCGGCTTTTATTCAATTGTGTTAATAGTTGGTCTGTCAGTGGTCTGTCATTTTTTTGGTATTTTTTTAATAGGGAAAAATTCATGGCCAACCATAGCGCAAATAAATAGTGAATGGATTATACGTAGAACTACTACTTGCAGTAAACTTTAAAAATAAGAAAATAGTTGACGCCTTTGTTTTTATATTGTTTTCCATGGCAAGAAAGATTGTGCGCTTGCTTAATCTTCTCGTTTCAGAATAGGGTATTTTCCAATTTTTAAAATATCGATTATTCCTGCGTTATTGCATAGCAAAGTCGATTATCAATGACTTGGGCACACTAAAAATATGTTAATCAAAACAGTTTCATCAAAAACTGCTTTAGAAAAAGTATTAAATGATACAGTTTCACAGTGAAAATTAAAACTGAAGTGACGTCACGAGTCATACACATCACGTTTGTTGCTTAGTTACATGTATTAAATGTCAGTTAATGTGTAATCAAGGTTATAATAAGTTGGAGCTTATTAGTTGAATATTGACGAATATTGACAGCAACGACTCGTGACGTCATGCCGCTTTTATGCGGGAAACTTTATAGTTTGAATTTCAAATAATTTTTTTGGCAAAGCCTACAGTCGCAATTTTTCTTTAATGTAGTTTTGAGATTATGTTATCAATAAGGTAACTTTCTAGATACATTTTAAAAAATTGGAAAATACCCTTCTTTCGGTCAATAATTCTTAGCAAAATTAAATAAAAACGAAAAGGGGTTACTTTTTCTCCTAAGTTCTTCTTATAAAAATGCCAAAAAATTTTTGAATGGACCATTAAATGTTAACGTATTAAAAAAATCACCCTGTAGATGCTGCACCATTTCCTTTACTTTTAAAAGGATTATTTTAAAATGATCATGTAACAAACTGTCTTAAAAACTTAAAATACTAATCAAGAGAGAACTGAGCACTTCCAAATTGTTCTTTGATAATTCCAAACTCGTTAACTAATAATATAGAAGTTTCAATTCAATTTGTTCAAAATTAAGCTGAGCCTACGCTACGTGTCTTTTTGTTATAATAATAATACTCCCAACTAATGACGTAATAACAAACTGTTTTAAATTATTTTTCTTAAAGAAGTTTAGGAATTAATTGTTTTGAATACCACCAAATATTCCTATTTTAGTTTATAACAACCCCAATGTATGTGGTTACATAGATAAACAATTTTAGCAACTGTGTCACTATTAATGCCTAAAGACAAAAGTGAAAATTCTTTCGAAAGTCTCGAATTTATCTGCTATGTTATAAAGGAAATTGAAGAATTTTATATCATTAATTATAAGAAATAATATAACCTCAAAATAATAAATGTGTAAATCAAATTAATTGTTAATTAAAAAACAGGACGACTCAGGGGAATTGACGGGTAAAGAAAATCGTTACTACTTTTATTAGGGTTATTACAACAACTTGTTGCCTACGGCAGTGCTTTCCAACAAGTGTTTTGAAAAACCACAAATTCTATTCGCCTTTGTCACATGCTTTCTACTTTCTACAAATATTTCGCGGTCCTTTTAATAGTAAAAGAGTCACTTAATGATGCTCTATGACTAGTTTAAAAATAATTAAAAATAAATTAGCAACTTTTTCAAGATAATGCTAAAATCGATCTAATTTAATCAAGTAGTGATAAGGGTGTAAAAAAGAACTAAGGGTAGCTAGGTGTAGAATATTATAGTAATTTAAGTATAAAAAACGGTAAGGGCAGTTTACTGGTCAAAGACAAAATGTTTGGGGACTAAGCGAAGCGCAGTCCCCAATTTTGTCTGAGACCAGTAAACCCTTAACGTTTGTGATGCTTACAACGTTTTTTGCACGATAGAAACTTTTCCTTAATCATAAAAATGAAAATGTCAAAAATTATGTTTTAATTTTTGTGCAACATAATTTTTTAGATGGCTTTATAAAAATATTTGAAGGTGTTACCATAGTGTTATTTACTAACAAATTGTCTCCGCTTTTTGAAGTAAAAAATTCTAATATTTTGCTGCATAAAAACGAAAAAAAATGAGTGATTTAAAAAGTGTGGACAGTGAAATAGAAGAAGCTTGGAATATTGGTTGCTCCTCTATTGTTCCTGAAAAGTCGAGAATTCGTTATGAGAATGTATACAAAATCTTTAAAAGCTGATGTGAGGATAAAAATCTACAAATTAACGAAAAAATTTTGCTGGCTTATTTTGTACGACGAAATGAAAAGTTGAAGTCACCTGGAAGTCTTTGGGCTGAATATTCGATGCTCAAAAGTACAATTTTTCTAAATGATGGAATTGATATATCCAAGTTCACAACCTTGATAGCATTCCTTAAAAGGAAAAATGTTGGACACAAGCCAAAAAAATCGGACATTTTCACTAAGGAAGGTATGACGAACTTTTTGAAAGAAGCTCCGGATGATGAATTTTTAACTCTTAAGGTATTTTTACATTTATCTATATTATTGTGATTTATAAGATAAGAATTTTTGTTTTCATTTTTAGGTGGGAATGATATTAGGTATATCAGGCGCGTGTAGGAGAGAAGAATTGTATAATATGTGCGTGCAAGACATAGAAGATCGAGAATCATTTTTGATCGTGAAAATTCCCAACACGAAGACCAACATCCAGCGAACATTTACGGTAATTGACAAAGATAATGATATTAACTACCTGGAAATATGTAGAAAATACTTCAGGCTACGCCCACAAAATGCAAAGAGTCAGCACTTATTTTTGAAATATCATAAGGGGAAGTGTAGCAATCGAGTAATAGGCAAAGGGATTATTGGAAGTTGGCCGTCAAAAATCGCAAATTTTCTAAAATTACAACACTCCAATACTTACACCGGTCATTCCTTTAGGCGCACTTCGGCGACCTTTTTAGCGAATAAAGGAGTAGACGTATTAGGACTGAAGAGGCATGGTGGGTGGAGATCGTCCACCGTAGCAGAGAGTTACGTTGAAGATTCGCTTGAAAACAAAATTGACTTTGCTAAAAAAATTTTAAATACAGAACAAGGTAGCGCCGAGGTGAGACAAACGTTGAATTCAGTAGCAGTTTCTCTAAATCCAAGTGCCGCACAAAGTAGCGTTATTACTTTTAGTAGTTGTAGTAATTGTACGTTCAATTTCAATGTGAAATAGTAGCCGGGACTAGTCTGTTATGTTATCCCATAACAGAAAAATCAGGATTATCGTATTCAGGCCCATCTTTTGGGAATTAGTTATTTGAGAGCCAGTGCTTTGAGCAGCCAATCAGATTTTCGTGTTCGCTAGCACTCAAATAACTTACTCCCAAAAGATGGGCCTGAATATGATCACCCTGATTTTTCTGTTTTTGGTTCGAAGTCTTATTTATTATTATTTAATGTTTTTTGAATTATATCGTTTTTAAATGACTATTTTTTATTTTTTTTACTTACCGTTCTAGAACGGTAAGTAAATTACTTACTGTTTTGTTTATATGAGTTACCAGTAAAACATACTTACCGATCTGCCAACAAACGCGGTAACTAAGTGATATCGTTCTATCGTGCAAAAAAAAATATAAGAAAGCAATAAAAGTTTGCCTCTTTGATTTTCATTGTGGCTCTGACAATGGGCCTGTAATAAATAACTCAAAAGCTTGACATTTTTTCTTTAAATTTGTTTATTTTATCAGGTGAGACTCTATGGACATATTTTAAAAAACTAATTTACTAACTAAATAAAGACCACCCTACTGACCATACCCTCCTATTTGCTAAGCTACTAAAATTCCAGTAAATGGCACAATAAAAGGAAAAAAAAGTTATGCAATTATTTTCTCTAATAATTATTGAGAAACTAAAAGAGCTGTGGGCGAGAAAACTTGGGAAACTCTGGTCTATGAGCAATCTTTACCTATTGGTCATCAATTAAGACGTTCTAGTCCTAATGGGAAATTGGTAGAACAATATTCTTTCCTACTAAAAAGGAAAAACAAACCTTAAAACACTATGGAACAACTGTGAAAATAAAGGATAAGATTCTTAATAAAACAGAAGGTCTTAAAATTTCATTAGTCGTTTTACGGAAATTGCAGTTTTCACATTTTACATGTATATAGATACCATTTTAACGGCTTTGAAACTTAAATAAAAAAATAAAAAAATAAAAATAAATTTTAATCCAAAAAAAAAATCAAATAAAAATTAAATTAGTTTGTGTGAAACAAAAGAAAATTATTTTTCTCGAAAGAACAATTTTTGTAAAACAAAGTTTTCTTTTTATTTGGGTACCTACGTGAAATAACATTTTGAAAATTTATTAAATTTAATTTAAAAATTTTCAGTATAAATCGCATTACGTTTAATAACTAAAAATCTGTTACTTTGCGTTATATGAAAAGTTTATCCCGCTGAAAAGCCACAAAAATTTTGCAACAAATACCTCTCACAAAGAGTATTAGAGAAAAACTTTAAGTTGAAAACATTTTCAAATGTTTAGATTAAATTGTGATTTGTAAATTAAAAAAATAAAGTTGTTTACGCTGGAAAACTTTTAAAAGTGAATTTTCTAGTTCTCCTTTCCTCGAAAGTGGATCAAAGCAAGTGCTGACATTGCAGCTTTGTGTATATCAAAATGACTAGATTTGGAAACCAGGGGAATAAATTTAACAAGACGAAATAGTTGCTTTGAGGGATAACAAAGTATTATGGGCCTTTAGTGTCAAAACTTTTAGCTTAAATTATGTGCACTTTTTGTATAAATTTAAACATTTTTATTTTATACCTATAGCGCGTGTCACAGGAGAGGTGTCATAGGACCAATACGAAATGATTTAAAGTAAGAAAAGGCTTTACAGGGTGGCTCTTAAACCACCGACGAGCTTCTACAAATTTAGTGCAAATCGTTTCACCCCATCGTTCTCTGTTGAGCAGTGCCGGATTAACAATAGTAGCAGAAGTAGCAAATGCTACGGGCCCGCGTCTCTGGGGGCCACGCGCCCAGTAAGCAAAGTAGTGATGTAGGAACTGGCGCACTTGATTTGTCTAGTGTTATCTGTTATCTCTAAATTTGATATTCCATTAATAATCGAGAAAAGCTTGTAAAAGGGCCAAGGGCGCCGCCCAGTGGCGAAACTACAATAGTAAAATACATTATCAAATAAAGTTTTTTTGGTATAAGAAATTGCTTAATTTCACCTTACAAAAATATGTTTAAAAATTCCTAAAGTTAATCTAAGCTCTTGTGACCTTGAAAATTTGGGAGGTCGTACAAAATCTTTAGAACGCAAACCCCTGATAATGTCGCCACTGTGAAAGCCTCTCAATAACATTTGCTACAGACCCCGCGCTGGTTTAATCCGGCCCTGCTGTTGAGAAAATCTTCTCGAATTTCTAACTACTTTTTGGACATACTGTATAATGAAAAAAACTTATTGTTCCTAATTTCCCATTTTCTTTAATTAAAACGAGGATTAAATTATTAAGCAAACAATTACCTATTAAAATTTTCGTAACTTACAAGGAAACCGCTTTGTTCTAGTGGGTTATTCTTTAGTGAAAAGCTTTTTGTTTTTTATCTTTAGAAGTTTGAAGATGTTTTAAGCGGTTAGTCTAAATAGATATTTAACTAAAACTACCCTATGAAATATTACAATAAGTTCATTACATTAATCTAACTTAATTTACGCTAGATTTAAAACAAAAAAGTTTAATTTTGTAAATAAAAAACAAACGAATTTATTTTTTGTTAGATTATTCTTCAGGTTCTTTCAGCAGAACCGTATTTCAAAGTTTTTCTTATTTAGTTTTCTATCTAATAACAGCTTACTGACACAATATTTGTAAGTTCACAATAGAACGAGATGAAGAAAATGATTCAATTTCTCAAACGTAGAGAGAGCATTTTGTCGAGCCGAAGACGAGTGAAGAAAATACTTTCTTCACTAAGTGAGAAAAGCATTTTCTTCACTTCACTGAGTAAGGAAAGTACTTTTTTTACTGCTTGCATTTTTCGTCATTGGAAAAATTTGTTTCACATTCACAGTAGAAATAGAATGTGTATTAAGGGAGCATTCACGCTGACTCTAAGGTTGAATTCTACATTACACATTATCCCCAGGATTTAATTTTTGTCTCAGTATAAACCGGTTCACGCTATTGTTAAAACCTCTTTATACTGAGGCAAAAATTAAATCCTGGGGATAAATGTGTAATGTAGAATTCAACCTAAGAGTAAGAACAAGAATAAGCAAAAAAGTTTAGTTATGCAGAACCAAGGTTCACGCTGGTTTCCAAAACGATAAATATTTTTACTCTTATAAGGTTATAAGACCTCGACTAATTTCGGCACATTTCGTGACTATCATATGATCTCATGAATTTAGTATACCCGCTCATTTAATATTGAGGTTAGGCACTTTTGCTTTTTAGTTATCACTTTAAATCAGCCGAACTGAAGCTACGAGTGCGCATGCCTGTTTTCTACAAGAGCAAATTGAGCATGAACCGTCTGTCTACGACAATTCTACGCCTGTTTTTGTTCTTATTCTTATAGTGAGCATGAATGATCTCTAAGTGCTATTTCATTAGGTTAGACACAGGGTCGTAGCCAAGGGTATGCCAGGGCAGGCTGAGCCTGGCCTGGAAAATTTTAAGCCTGTTCTAGCCAGACCTTGCTAAGGATTTCGCAATAATAATAAAACGATAAGTTCCTTATTTGTGCCGAAGAATAAAACACTGATTTGCAAACTTTGGACAAAAAACTTCCGTCATCAGAAGAAATTACAGTGGTCAACAAATTTATAGAAACCTCAAAGAGAGAAAGCCTTGATTTTGGTTTACACAGTTTGACTACGGCCTTGGTAAGTCATACGATTTAAGAAGACCCTCTAGGTCATTAAACTAAAGAACGTAAAAATTAAAGCACTTACTGATGGATTTTGGAAATTTTCACGCTCATTTCCATCCCATAAAATTGAAATGTTAAGACTCAAACTTTAGACTCTAAAGTTACCTAGAGGATATTTCGTGCTGGAAGAGAAAAAAATAAAGAAATTTTTTTAGTAAGTATTTGATACACTGGGCTGCTTTTCCAGAAATACAGCCCTGTCTTTCGGATGGTTGTTGAAAAAAAATTAATTTTACCCAAAATGCTATGGTCTGGCAATTTTTATAAATTTTAAGGATCTTCAAGGATCCTCTCTGAAATTATCCTTCGCTTTAAAGTCAACTCGAAACGATCTCTGCTAATAGTTTCATGAAACACGAGACAGACTAACAATTATTCTAAATTTAGAATGTAAAAAGTAATGCACCCCATTTTCTAATTTTCCTTTTTTTTGTAAAATAAAAGTTTCAAACATTTTTCCCTTAAAATTAAATTGTCTGTTAATTTAGCAACGTGATGATAATTATGTGTTTCACATATTCTCCACTCTCTCTACGTAGCGTTTTTCTGCCTCATTCATACTACCCTCATAATAGAGATTGATTAAAATTGTAAAGCTAGTTTTGCTCAAATTGTTCAACTTCATTATTGTCGTTAACTTAAAAGCGTTTTCTTTCTCTAACGCAATTTTAATCTTCTAAAAAGACGAAAATTACATAGTAACCAACCCGCATTTTGTACAAAATGTGTTCATTTTCAAGACGACAAACGTCATTTCAAATAAAAAAATATTTCTGTCTGTCTATGTGAACACGATAACTTGCGAACAAATGGATCAATCGATTTCTTTAGCATAAAACATGTTCGTCATATGTCAAGACAATGCTTCTGATTGTATTTGAACAAAATTAGCCCACTAGAAGGGATGAAATGGGGGTTGAAAATTACAAAACGGAACACATTAAAAATAATCAAATATCGATAACAAATTGTATTGGAAATTGTGAATTAAATACTTACTAGTTTAAAATTGTAAGAAATTCAAAAATATATATTTTTGAAAATATGTTTTTTCTTCAAACGTCAAAAAAAGTTGACATTTTGTTACTGAACAAGTAAGGTTTAAGTTTTCCAAAAATTGATTAAAACCTAATTAGATCACTTCGTTACATATAAAATTAGCTGACGAATGTATATGTATTTCACCTAATTCAACACCAAAATAACACGGAGATTCTACTTTTACATCCTAGGAGGTAAAAGTGAACTTTTACCCCCTAAGGTAGGTAAAAGTAAATTCTAACCCTAAATATTTACAACAAATTGTAACGTAAAATGATATTTCTAAGCATTTGTAATGTAAAAAGGTAATGTTTTTACAAATTTTCTGTTATAATTTATTCGTTGCGTTTAATAATTACCTTCTTTTTACAAGTTTAAATTAATTTTTTTAAATATTTGACAATTGAATTACAAATAATTTTCAAGAGATGAACACTTCAAAAATTTTTATTTTTGGTTTTTAAGTTTGAAGAAAAAATTAAATGTTTCATACGGAGTAAAAATGTCACTTTTTTTAGGCTAGTCAGTAGGGCTTGTCAGACGAAACGAAGTTAATTAAACAATCTACTATTATCACACACGTTTTTCGAACTCGTATGTTTGCTGGACTCGGCTTCGCCTTTTTCAGCAACTTCACGTATTCGCCCGAGAAATTCAACTCTTCGTTCTTGTATCATAAATAACTATTAAAGAGTTGGACAATAGAGCCTTAAATATTCTTCAGGCACATGTACCTAAAGCCTACCTATATGCTCATAGATATTTAATATTTGGAAATTATTTTTTTATTTAACTATTTTAATTATTTATTTATTTACATCGGTGCTATAAAGCCCTTGATTAATTTAGTTCTAGAAGTAAGTTTAATCAGGAACATCTGATTTGTTCCTCTAATTAACGACATTAAAGTTTTACATTGCCATTGAAAACAATATAAAATCCAAAACATGTATATTTTTTTCCATGGCAAGAGAAATTATCCATAATATGTCTAAATTGTATAAATGTAATTTTATTTGAAATTTTTTTAATGTATCAACATTAAATAACAAATTTTCCGTACATTAATTAATGCAACTAATTAAACAATATTTCATAATTCCACAACACCAATAAATTGTCACTTTTTTCCCAGTTGGCTTATGTAATTAACAAAATTTGCAAATGTCATTTAAAATTTTTATAGCCTTTGACGTTAATAAACGTTTTTGAAAATTCATGCGTATCAAAGGAAAATCCCCAAGCTCAAATCATAATTTTTTATTACCAAATCGATTGATTAACCTGAACAAGAATTTACTAAACAAGCATAACACTCTGAGCTAATAACATAATCTATCACATCATAGCCAATTTATCACTTTGCATCCCCACGTCGGTATAAATTACCGGAGTGAGGGCTTCTTGAAATTAACAATTAAAAACTCTGATGTGGGCATAATGTAACTTTTTCGTACGTACTAAAGCTAGTTTTACGAAAAGATTCAAAATATTTTTTTAATTTAAATCGTGAACTATTTTTTTTAAATATGACTTCCTTATACAGTAAAACCCCTTTATAACGTTTTTTCTGGATATAACGAACTAAATCTTTGGCCCCATTTTAATATTTTGTTTATTTATTGTGTTTTTATAACGAACTTCCGGTTATAACGTACCAAATTTTTCGTCCCCTGACGGTACGTTATAACGGGGTTCTACTATAATTCTTTAAATTTAATCATCTGTCTTTAAAACATCCTGTATAAAGCGCATAATAGTGTCAAATATGTTATATGAAAGTTTTCAAGCTAGTTTCAGTTTATAGCATCCTCGGGCTTTCTCCTGTCCATTACTAATCCATATCAGGACATATCATACATGTACTGCATCTTTCATTTATATCACAATATTCAAACTTTTGTTCGAGTCTTAATATACAGATGAACGACTTATTTATTCTTATTACAGGCGATTTAATGCTTTAAATCGTTTAATTTACATTTTTGTAACTATTAAACCAGCCCCTTCTTCTTATAGTACTCCACTTCTAAAAATACTCCACATAAAAACAGAGAAACATTATATCGTTATGAGAAAATTGTTCTTTCTACAATTCTTCCGGGTGGTGACCCAACCTCTCGGTCATAGGCATTTAACATGCAAAATCATACTTTGGTAATTTCCAGCTTCCCAATTAATTTAAAAAAAATCTTAAGATAGAATTTTTAGAGCACAAACTTTTGCATATAAATCAATAAAAATAATTTTTGAAAGCCTTAACGCCAGAAATTTAATTTGAAAATTTCGTAAATTAGCATAATTAGCGATTGCCATGAAATACTGAATTGTTTGGCGTTTTATTTTTCAAATTAATATTTGAGGGTAATTTAAATTAATTAACTGAAACTAAAAATAACAGTACATTATATTATAAGTGAGAGAAATAAGATTTTATATGTGAGTGAGATGTTTATACGCGAACGCGAAGCGCGTGAGTGTGTTAATTCTCACGATACTGTAAGATAAATTAATTTTTAGATTTTTCTTTCTTAAATATTATTTATAATTAAATAAATTCAATAATTGAATACAAAATACAAAATTATTTTGACCGATGAAGCATAAAACGTTTGGAAATTTTTATTTATGTGTCAAAGCAATCGCTACATCTGCTAATTTTCCCAATTTTAAAATTAAATTTCTGGCGTTATAAAGCTTTCCAAAATTATTTTTATTGATTTAGATGCAGAAGTTTGTGCTCCAAAATTTTTATCTTAAGTTTTTTTTTTCTATAATTAATTGGGAAGCCTGAAATTATCGAAGTACGATTGTACATGTTAAATCCCTATAACCGAGACGTCCGGTGACCACCCTGTATAAAAATATACAGGATGTATTATTTAAAACAATATTTAAGCTGAGACCACCCTCTTGAAACTTGAATTAGTGAACTGCGATTCTTTGTGAGAATTGTGAGACTTTGATCCCAGCAGCAGCACCTCCATTCCTGTTACTCCTCCAGCCATCCCAGATCCCACACTTAAAAACAACTCAAGAATATTGGCGTTGCTCAACGTCACTAATTCTAGCTATCTCAAGCTGGGAGGCCCCTTAATACTGATCTGCTAATCTATCTAATCTTGTGGAAGTAAATTTTAAATAATTGCAAGCGACGTGCACACAGTCTCGTCTTCTTAGTTACATCCTTTGCATTTAAAGTCGTAGTTATAGGTATGTATAAAAAGTGTATGAAGAAGTCTATTCATTTGGCAGCTTCCTGTCAAAATCTCTGCCATTAATCGTAGACGAAATCGAGAAAGCTGCAGATAGCGTTTTCTGTTTCCTTTCAAAGGATTGTATTAAGAAGGTTTCGCTAGCTCATCAGAATACTCAGTATCATCAATTTAAGCCCTTTAGGGCTATTTTCAGGGCATTTTTAGCGAAGATTTTATTTAGTATTTGTATATATTCAAGCTACAGATTATAAATGAACCTATGAACACCCAGAGGCGTTAGAAGTGAACCTAAGGCAATTCCCATCAGGCGTCAACACTTTTTACGTATTGTCAAGCACTGGAAAGTGGACAGTTGTAAACAATTTGGAGAAAACTTTTATTAAATAAACCATACTGGCCAAATCCTGTATACACGTACAGCCAGCCTCACAATTATTGTCCACCCTGGCTATACGCCCGGGTGGTTATTACTCAACAACGACAAAAGGACATAAGGGGAAGTTGTTGATTTACTACTTGTTGGCAAAATAAAGTTACCCCTGAATTTAAGTATGAGATATTGTGATGGTTACATCCACAATTCGTGCTAAACGTAAAACCAGGGTGGCCATTAATTGTGAAGCTGACTGTACAGTAAACCCTGCTTAATTAATTAAGCTCAAGCTAAGTCGAATTTTGTATCAAAATAAGAAAATTCAGAAGTACAACGTTCGCAGGGTGTTTACTTTTGCTGTTTTATTTTTCATTAATTTTTGTCTAATGCGTGAATACCAAAAGCGCACGTTCACGTAAACTCTTTGACCACTCATTCTTACAAAAAATCTGAATGTTGTTCTACCTTTACAACAAAATCACTAAATCACCCATTTTTACGAAAAAACAAAATTTTTCTTTTGTAAAAAGTTGGCCTCCTTGTAGTAAATTATCCATCCTCACAAGAAATCTAAATTTTTATATAAAAGAATTTATTCCTTCTTGGAATAATTTTAACAAGCGCCCGAGGGGTTATCCACTCTCTGCAGTCAATGTACAAAAGTTTAGCTGTCAATGATAGTCATCTGCAGTCAATGGCAGTTATAGCATTTGCAGTCATGGGCAGTCAACTGTTTTTGTTGTCGTGCTCCTTATTAATCCGCGTTATTAGTTTAAAGTAGATGATATTCACCCCAATTACTCATACTTAACAAATGTTTACCTAAATATTAATCCATCAAAACCATATACCTAAATAGTATGAGTTTCAATGTTAATGCAGAATTTACTCGTACAAGAAGAGGTATCAGGTGTTTGTCTAGAATTTTGAAAAGGACAAATTGCGACATAATTGCTTTATTTTAAATATATTTGGTTAATTAATAACAAAATGTACATTCAATTTAATTATTATACGCAGAGAAGTTGAAACGGATTTAATAATGGGAATCACGGTGCTTAAGCTTCTTACGCAAGTTTGAATTCGTCTAGGATCTTAAAATGCCGCTTTCTATGTCACATTTTAATACAAATTTCCAAGTATAAAGTTTAAAATAATATACTTCATTGTTTCTTGTTAAAGCTTTTACTCCACAACGTTTAAGATTTTTTTCTAAATGACATTAAAACCTAGATTATGTCAAGTATTGCGAAGCTTTGAAAATGTACCTCTAGTACTTAGTTTTGAAATTTAAAAATATTTAAAATAAATTCCTTAAAAAGGGGTTAAAATTAAAATTAATTTGGCAGTTCAAGTGTTATTTGAAACTTAACAAAATATTGTACTTCTCGATAGCTAACTGCTCTTAAAAAGTCCTCACCAACTCTTTCATGTGGGAGCGCACATACAAAATTAATGTAAACAAACATACATTGCAATAAAAATACATTTGTCATATTTTTTAAAAACAGAACCCATATAAAATTTATAACGCACATTAAAAAATTTTTTTTTAAACCAGCGACTTTAAATTTGCATTACTATGTTTGATTCAAAGAGCTTCAAGATCAATTTCAGTTTACTGAAACTTTCTATTTTAAATTTTGTAAGTGCTTCCCCATCATACTCTCAAATTAAAGTTTTAGAAATAGTTTCAAGTTTGGATACACTGGTGGTGACCACGGCTCTCGGGCACAGAGATTGAACTTGTGAAATCATTTCCTGCTTTGCTAATTATTTTAAGAATAAAATGCTTCAAATAAAAGTTGTAAGGCGGAAAATTCTGCATCTAAATCAATAAACAAAAATAATTTTCAATGCTTTGTAAGGGCAGAAATAAAAAATAAAAAATTCGAAAAGCACCTCAAAGTAGCAGTAGGTGTTTTTTCTATGTTATGGCAAAGAAAAAGTACCCTAACGAATAAGAAACGACACCAGAATTTTTTGCGTAGATTTTAATGCGAATGTCCCTTGGATATGTCAAAAATTGCTCCTAAACCAATCATATCATCTAGAACACGCGCCATTTTTTAAATATTTAAATAAAATAAAGTTTCTCTTCAAATCTCAAAAAGTTTACTACTCAAATGTCAAATTAATATTGTACCATAGAATGTAAATCGACGATGTTTATTTATGCATTAGTTTCTACTGCCCATGATATCACTTTCCGAGGGTTTTTAGAATCAGTGTGACATAATTGTGCATATTTTCTATCAAGCATCACTTTATTAAAGATTTATATCAAAATTGAGTGTATTAATGCAATTAAACCAACATCTTTATAAATGCAGATGGCCTACGATCTATGTCTAATTAATAAGGTTATGTTATACTTATACTATGGTTATGTTGAGACACTGACATATCCAGCGCACATGCGCATTAGGCGAAGACTAACTTTTTCATCCCCGTGTCATTTCTTGTTCCTTATCCAAGAGTATATTTTCTTTGGTTATGGTTACGGTTAAATGTTGTCAATAATGAGCTAACTAAAAATTAATAGTATATTATCCAACGAGCGGGTAATGAAGCTCATTACCCGATGCCTTATGAAACTAGTGCCCTAATATACTATATCGAAAGCATTGCTGAATATTCTTGTATACAAAAGGTTCTAAGTTTTGTCGTTACGGTCCTGCACAAAACTTAGGATCACATACTGATCATCAAAGTGTATTCTTGAGGTGTATTTGTAACATTTTAACATCTCACTTACTGTCACATTACCAAATTGATTTTCGTGTACAAAAAAATTATATCGTCCAGACAAATTTTGTGCTGTTGCTATATCTAATTATTATATCCACTCTTGAGAACTATTTTATTACGTAGATCAGCCAAATTTAATTTTCTTTGATGCAAAAATAATTAAATAAAGTGAAAATTTTTCGCTATTATTAAATCAACTTAAAATGCTAATGAGCAAACTTGATAGTTAATGCGAAGATGCGATACAGCTTGCAATTTAAAAATTAATTTTTTAACGCCTTTTTTTACTTTTACCCCTGAGAGATAAATATTTCAAAAATTTTATAATTTAGTCACATGTCAAGCATTTATTTTAATTTCCTAAATAAATTCCAATATGTCAAAAAATTTGTATTCCGGAGATAACTAAAACGAAGATGCTGAATAATTGTGGAAAATTTATTTAGTTACCTCGTGGTTACCTCAATGCTTATCTTTGCAAATCAAATTACCTACTGAACGTAGCTTTTCATTTTTCTTTAAATTATTGTTTTTGTTTGTTGGCAGACAATTTTAAAAATTGCTGCGATGATAACGAACTAAAACAAAAGTTTAAACTTCAATGATTTGGAATAGTTGGTATATACAGGGTGGAGCTAACTTATAAAATTTTTCAGCCAAAAAGAACACGTAGTGGTAGAGATAAACAGACCAATTCTTGTGGTGACAATTGATCTGATTTTTGGCATTTCCAAAATCGATATAATAAATAATGGAAAACCACAATTTTTTTATTGACGAAGTAGTCTAATCAAACTACGATTTGACCTCGTATAAATTCCCAGAAGGCTGAATTTTTGTATGGGCTTTGATATTGTCCTTTTAAACAATGTCTCAAAAGTCCCCATCGATCCGAGTGGAGCTAAAAATTTTATAGGGGGGTGAAGGTAAGAAAATACAGTTTTTGCCAATTAACTCGTAAACTATCGATTTTTCGATATAAATAGCGATTACCAAAATTATAGATCACAAAATTTGCTACAGGAAATGTTCATTACTATTACACAGTGTCCTAAGTTTGCTGCACATTGTGTTACTTAAAAAGAAGATAACCTCTAATGCTTAATTGATTCGTATCTTCCAAGGTATCCAGTTTAGGGATAGTAAACCCCAACACAATTTGAAACATTATTAAATTCTTTATTACTTTACGCAAAAATATACAGAGTGTTCCATTTAAGAAATCAAGTTTTCGTCACTTGAAAATGACCAAGTTTCTCCCTCTAAAAAAAACACCCTGTAAAATAAAATCAATTTCTTGTGATGGGAAAGCATAAAGGACAGTCTTAACTATGTCTCCAGCAAAAATCTTTTCTTAACTTGTAAAAACAACCACTCCGGGATTTTTTTAAGCAACTATCCTGCATTTATAAAATAATAGTAGTCAAATTTGGATTCGTATGTTCGTCTACGGAAAAATTTCCAGAAAGCTGGATTTTTGTGTGAACCTCCATATTGTCGTTTTAAACAATATTTCAAAAGTCCCCATCGATCCGAGTGCAGCTAAAAATTTTGTAGGAGGGTGAAAGTAAGAAAATGCAGATTTCAAGAATATCTCGTAAACTATTGATTTTTTAGCCAAAGTAGCTATTATCAAATTTGTAGTTTATAAAATTTCTTATAAAAAGGATATTATTATTATTTTTAAAAAGTTTTCTAAATATTAAAATATTAAAATATTAAAATATTCTCCTACAAAATTTTTAGCTGCACTCGGATCGACGGGGACTTTTGAGACATTGTTTAAAACGACAATATGGAGGTTCACACAAAAATACAGCTTTCTGGAAATTTGTTGCTTTTACTACATGATATTAAAAAAAAATTTTTTTGTGTGGTTTTGTCCGGGATCGAACCTAGGATTTCTGCGTGTAAGCAGAGTTTTTAGTCTTAAATACTAATTTCATTTTTTTTTAAATTTGGCATAGGTAAATTGAAGTCAAAAATATACATTGTTTTATATGTTCAGAAAGCAAATTTTACGAACTTTCTACAGTGTCCGCAAAAAAGTCTGCACCATATGGGATTTTTTTTTATTATGCGTGTTTTTCGAAAATAGTTTTCGGCATCTATCTCTGCATAAAATAAAACCAAAAATGCGTAAAAAAAATTAGTTATGTCATTTACGCAACACCGCCAAAACGTCTTTTGAAAGTTTCGATTGCCTAAAAATGCCTTTATTTTTCAAAACAGACAAAATCATCATAAGGGAAAATTGTTTTTATTCACCTGAAGATACTAGATACGAAGTTTAAGAAAAAAATATTAACATTTTCATTTTTTTGTTTTTTTGAAAATTCTCACTTATTTATAATTCTTCGGAGTTCTTTTCTTTACATTTAAATTCTAGAGATCCACTTTGATCCAACAAGATCAAAATATTACGTTTTGTTCTTAATTTAGTCTAATTTTGGAACATAAAAATATTTTCATTGAAAATGATAGGACCATCTTGGACTATTTTCCCATCTCTGAATTCATCTTGGGAAATATTTTAACCGCAGTGGTCACTTATTTTAGAAAAATATCGGCGAATTTTAATTAAAATAAAAACTGACAGATAGAGGTCCCAAATGATGTCCAAATTTACCCGAAATATCCTGACAATAAACTAATATGAAATTTATTTAATTTTCCTATCAACAATGCTTACTAAGACAGACAAAATTGAAATTGTTCTAATTCATGGCGAGAACAGAACAAACAGGGATACAGCTAATAGTTTTAACCACTGCGGTTAAAATATTTCCCAAGGGGAATTCAGAGATGGGAAAATAGTCCAAGATGGTCCTATCCTTTCCAATGAAAATATTTTTATATTCCAAAATTAGACTAAATTAAGAACAAAACGTAATATTTTGATCTCGCTGGATCAAAGTGGATCTCTAGAATTAAAATGTAAACAAAAGAACTCCGAAGAATTATAAACAAGTGAGAATTTTCAAAAAAACAAAAAAATGAAAATGTTAATATTTTTTTCTTAAACTTCGTATCTAGAATTTTGAGGTAAATAGAAACAATTTTCCCTTATTATGATTTTGTCTGTTTTGAAAAATAAAGGCATTTTTAGGCAATTGAAACTTTCAAAAGACGTTTTGGCGGTGTTGCGTAAATGACATAACTAATTTTTTTTACGCATTTTTGGTTTTATTTTATGCAGAGATAGATGCCGAAAACTATTTTCGAAAAACACGCATAATAAAAAAAAATCCCATATGGTGCAGACTTTTTTGCGGACACTGTATATATTAAAAAATATACAGGGTATTTCATTTAAATTGCTCTAATGCTCTAGGGGGGTGGGGGACATACATCCACACATTTTGGTTCATGAAAATTTTTTTTTTGCAATTTTGGAATCAGCGTAACTCAAAACGTCGAGAAATGCAAAAAAAATTTTTTATTATTATTATTAATTTTTTGTCTCGATTATAACAACTTTTTCTTGGATTGGAAAAAGTTAAAAATAATAATAATTTTTTTTTGTTTAATTACTGTGGAAGGTAAACTTCCGCCTGCTTTCCGGGAAACTATCGACTGGGTGTCTCCTACAATAATTAAACTAAAAAAATATTTATTTACTTATATTTACAATTTCATGTTAGGATAGCATCAATTAACACTCCCAGGAGGGTATTTCAACTTTTATTTTTAACAATTGAATTTTAAGCACTTGAAATTGACCCACTATCTGTCAGACATGTAGAAATTCCAAAGAACAGATCAGAGATTTTAAGTCGATTTTTAAATTTTCCAGAGCCTGAATTGTTAAAAATACATTTTTGGGACTCGTGTGGCTTTTGCGGATCGTGTGGTGCTGCCAAAAAAAGCCCAATTTTACGTATTTCTAAAAACTTTTCAAAATTAATTTGAAATAGTGGTTCTTTAGAGCAAATAAAAAGATTTGTAGATTTTCAAGCAATATTCTAAAAATATTACACTTAAATTCGCTTTTTAATAATAACACTGACGTGTTCATTTCACGTATCATACTTTTCACTCGCACCTTCATTATATTAAATTTCAAAAATTGCTTTCTTGCTTATCAAACGCGAATATAAATCTAAAAAAGTAGGAAAAAACTGTCATTTTGACTTCATAAAAGTATAAAAAGTGTTTGTTTATTTTATTTCGTAAAAAAGTGGATTTATCAAATTGAAATGGATAAGAACGTAATCAAAATGCGCTTGTATTGTTCTTTGACTGGGAAGCTCGAGGAAAAAATTGTAGTAAAATGAAAATGAAACCAGATATGTATTCGAAGGAAAATTGGAAATTTAAAAACTGTAGAAATAAATTAAAATTTTCCGTATATCGAGATATTCATTAACAAAACCTCATCTGTTTTTTCACTACCACCCCAGGATTATTTTTCAATTTCAAAATACCGGAATTTATCATAATAAACACTGAAGCATGATCATCTGCTACAATGGATGTATGTAATATGTATTTTACCGTTTTAAACATGTTTTCAACAACAATTACCTATTAGAATGCACTCATTAAAGCATGGAATTTTCATCAGGAATTAATATTTTTGAAACTTCTATTACGAAAAGCTCTATATGGCCATAGCTAATTTTACGATAATAGGGTAATTGGTTCTCGTTTTCAGTACCTATAGGACTATAAAATAGTCTTCTTTTCTGAAGCAATAATAATTTTTGGATATAAATAATAAAAGCTTATTATATTTCCATTTCTATGAAATATTCCAACAAAGAATAAGATAACTAATTTTCATTTTTTCTAAAGTACGAGAGAAAAATCTTATGAGGAATTCGACTCCTTTCTTTAAGGAATGCGAAAAAAATTATTTATTCAGAAAATGCTTAGCAAGGGTTTGAGGACGCCTTTGATCCGTAAGGGTTTATTATTAAAAGTAAGAACACGATTTTTTGGGCCCCATATTCATCAGGAATGCAAGTGCAAACTGCTTGATTTTTTTAAAAGTATGATAAAGCAAGAGAGAGAACGCTTCTTAAAGCTAGGCTCACTTTCCAATTAATTTTCACTGCATGGATGAGTGCAAAGTTTAAAATTCTTATTACACTTTCACAAATTAATTTTTTATACAATCTCATATCATTCTTCTCTCGAATATATAGACCGGGCTTTTGAAGTTGCGAGATCGAGTACAAGAGACAATTTTTATAGATTTTAGTTTACCTAAGTAAAAAAGTTTTTATTTTTATAAGCAAATAGTTTTTGAATATTCACAAACGACTTTGCTCTTATACGGTCTTTGCTGTTGGGACATGATAAAAATCGTTCTTTTTCGAGCTTTTGTGACATTTCTTTTTTTTCTGCTCATAAATATTCATTTGAATTTATTTATCAATATTTTCATTTTTTGAAGCAAATATCATTCCTTTTGTAAATCAAATTTTCAACATTCGTCAACCCTTTTCCCCCAACTTGGGCCATGTTACAATTTTCATTTTCCCAGAGCATTATAAAATTTTTGTAAAAATAAATAACTTGTTAGCAACAACTATAAAGTATAAACGATTTTTTTACCACAATAAATAAGCACAAAGGTAGTCACTCACAAACTTGAAACAATGTCAAGTACTTAAGGGCATGAAAACGACCCAAATTAGATATTCTAGGTCGTCACGAATTTGAACCTTAGAAAGTAACATCAAACTGTATGTATGTATATTAAGGTATAGTGTATCAAAAATTATATGGGTTGTAAGAATTTGGCTTTCACTAATGTAAAAGGGCAATCAAGTGGCAATCAAACGAATGGACAATGTAAACAAATTATCGACCTTTTCATAGGTAAAAAAAATCTGTTGTGTCAACACAAGACTTTCCTATTGAGTTGGTTATTCAAAGAGTCGATTTTACAATCATGGCTTAAGCTAACTCGAGCTAAACCGGATATAAACCCGCATGAGGGTATGCGCTGTAAATCTATGGTAACGTAAACGAGTTACGTCTCGTTACGAGTTACGGCCAGCTTAAGCTATGATTGTAAAATCGACCCTAAGACGTTTAAAAAACAGAAGAATACAAAAAAAATTTATAACACTGAATATAGAAAAAAATTCTCTACCGTAGATGATGCAAAACAATTATATGTTGCCATTTAAAAAAAATTAAATTTCTTCAATTGCGCGCCTCCTAGCGGATCGATTTTGAACAAACTCTCTTCTGCATTTCGTTGTTACCTAATAAGACCGTATACCCAATTTCAAGTCAATCGGTTGAGGCGTTTCTAGATCGAAAGACTTCAAAACATATATCCTGTGCTAGACTTCGGAACTTATGAGAACAATAGGGCGGAGCCAATATCTTGCGTAGTACAGATGAAGGGAGCTACTACTCTCTCTCTCTATCTCTAAAATTGATGCGAGCAGATGTTACCAAACACGTTTTCGTTATAGCGCATTGGCTCCACTCTATCGATCTCATAAGTTCTAACGTCTATCTCAAAATTTTTAATCGACCGAATTACAATATTTTCCTTACTCTATAACCTATAAGGTACCTACATTGTACCTTTGGGATATCGGAAAGTAATTACTCAAGATCAAAACTTTGCTAATCTATGCCGGCGCACCTGCCACAGCATGGTACACTAGGCACTAGGTTGTACCTACTCCTGTTCAGATTCGCCTTGACTTTTGTAGTGGACAGGATCTAGGCAAAGCTAAGTAGGCAAGAGTCCAGGCTTAGGTCAGCCGTTGTGGCCACAACTTTACGGATGTAACTCTTCCAATTGCCAAAATGAATAATCAAGCCATTAAGACATCTGGTTGTCCCCTTGCAACTTACAACTGTCCCCAAGTATTAGGGCACTGTAAGAGTTAAAGTCGTCAAACCCTAATAAATCTAGACCAGCTATACCTACGGGATACCTAAGCTCTATTAATGGAATCATACTAACTGAAAATGGCATAAACTGCGAAGTACCCACGCTTTGAATGAATTTTGATGACATTTTTTTATCGAGTTTTCAATAACCTAAAAATCAAAGTTTATACTGAAAAAAATGTGCATTTGCCTCATCATTTTTTTAAACCACTTCTTGTGAATTCAATTTTCAAAATCTTAAATATTAGCTGAAATAGAAGCTCTATTTCATAATTTTTGGTACAAATGCTTACACTTTTGATAATTAGTAACTGTAACTGTAACAGTAACTGACACATAGATGTTAATAAGAATTTCATCATGTCTTTTTGAATTTTTTTTTCGTCAACTTGTTCTTTGGTTACTAATTATCAAAAGTGTAAGCATTTGTAGTAAAAAATATGAAAAAAGCTTCTACTTTAGCTAATATTTAAGATTTTAAAAATTGAATTCACAAGGAGTGGTTTAAAAAAACGATGAGGCAAATGCACACTTTTTTACAATATAAACTTTGATCTTTAGGGTATTTAAAGCTCAATAAAAAAATTTCTTCAAAACTCATTCAAGACGTGCGTTCTTCGCAGTAAAACCCTCGTTCACTCCACTATATAATATAGCAAGGTGTGGAAAACCCGAGGCCATCAATGGAAAAAAATTATTTATCATTAATTCGCTAAAAAATAATGAAAAATCTAACTGTGTGGGCGAAATAGAATCTTTTTTCCGTCAAATTTCATTCGAAGAAGTTTTGGCGAAGCTCCATCTTACTACCGACTCTGAAAGCTTGCATTTCTGCCTTTTCTTATCAGTGATAAAAACAATTGCTTTTAGATTGTCTCGCCCCCCTTTAAAGAATTTCAAGATTCACTTCTGATTTTTTTATGCCTCGATTATAAATCACACAGCTACCATACCACTTTCAGCAGTGAATTTATTCTGAACTGCCCTTAACAATGGAACCTTCATGACATACTCTCTCATTTAATATTGAAACTTTATACCACAAGCTTCAACTACGTTTTATAAACTTTATGCTTTTTGTACAGGCCTTTATAAAGGTTAATCCGCTATTTAATAAAAAAAATATATATTTATTTGGAAATAAAATGAAAAAAGTTGAAGAAGTCATTAAAATGGTAATTACTATACATATGAGTTTGCCAAGTAATTTATTTCGTCGTAATAACTAAAACGAAAAATAAACTTTAATACAGAAATATTTAAATTTTGCAGGACAACACGCGTCTTGTTTGAAGTAGCTACTTGTGGAGATATAATTATTATTACACAAGGCATACCTATCCTCCAAAGTATACATCACATCGAATTAGAATTTAATTATTCATTATTGTTAGTAGATGTCAACGTAATGTGCAATCAGTAAATACTAAATATTTTAAATAGGGTTGTTTTTAATTGAGAAATTAATTTTCCCAAGTGCCGCACGTCAAAGCGTGACGTTTTGGAGAACTTTGCTAGGGATTAAATAATTTATTAAGCCAATCTCTTTCGATATTCAATTATGTTAAGTTTACAACATTTTATTTTTTATTTTGAATATTTAAATATCACATTCTGTAATATTTTCCACAAATAAATATTGAATTTAATAAAGAAGTCGTATAAGCAAATGAATTGAACTGGTAACCTCATATTTCTTTATTCAGTAACTTTCTTACAATTATTTCTGCTTGAATATTAATACTGCTTCGCTGTATTTTTTTAATTTATTTTGTCGAAATAAATGATTAAAAATTTCGACAAAAGATTCTATTTGCCTGTCTCAGGACCTAAAAACCCATTTTTGGCCTCCCCTCTACCAGTTTTATAAAACAAAACAGTCATTTGACCATTTTGACACTCCGTTACATGTTAATGCTCAAAATAACCACCTACTTTACCTAGTATAAACTACTTTGTTATTGACACTACTATAAAGTCATATCAATCGCTCAAAATCGAGCGATGAAATATGTTGTGTGAAAATAACGTAAATGGCTCCACTTCAGGGAACGTAGGAATTTATTTTACCGATAGTCAATTAAGCTTGGGTTTCCTAGGAAAGCGATGCCGTCTAATAGCGGCCGTAATATGACGGCCAATGACGTCACAAAAAGCGTTTCCATATATTTAAATGTACATGGTTTCCTAGTTAGCGGTGCTGTCTCACTGCTTTTAGGGATATTTTCGACTTCACCGCTACGTGACGTCACCACCGTCATATTACGGACGCTATTTGACAGTACCGCTATCCTAGGAAACCAAAGCTTTAGACCTTTTGTTGTGACTGGTACAAATTTCATATTGACATTTGCGACACCAATCATAGCACAGTAAAGTATATCAGATATACTTTACTGTGCTATATCTCATACTCTATAAGAGAGGGGGCACAGTCGCTGTTTTCTGAATGTAGCTTTAATTTTGTAGTTGTCAAATAGACGGTGACAGTATGATGGCAGTACTCCAGTGTAAAACATGTTATTACAGTTTCCATTGTTCCCTGATGCTCTAGAGCCTCTAATTACAATTATAGGAATGGAATGGTACGACTTTATTGTAGTGATAGTAGTGTCATACTATACGAACTATCAACGCAGACGTCGGTTTTCACATTAGACACAAAAAGAACAACCTCAAATTTTCATAATTACATATTTACAAACGTCAAACTTTGACGTTGTGCAACGTTGCTATATCAAGGATTTTAAATTTAATTCTCAAATTAAAATATAATTCCCTTTTATGCGACCGGATATAAAAGTATTTAATTTATTAATAAATCAAAGGAGTGCTAAATATTTATTGCCTAGCGTCAGTGCAAACGGTCATCTCATAAGTATCACTGTAGATAACCTCAAATTCCAAGATATTCGCTTTAAGTACAGTAAACCCTAATATAGTTTGAAACATAATTAAATTCTTTGTTACTTTACGCAAAATATACATAAAATATATAAAAAAATATATATAAAATATACAGTTGCATTAAAAAAATTAAGTTTTCGTCACTTGAAAATAACCAAGTTTCTCCCTCTAAAAAAACACCCTGTAAAATAAAATTAATTTTTTATGATGGGAAAGAATATAGGACAGTCTTAACTATGTCTCCAGCAAAAATGTTCTCTTAAGGGGGTAAGCTCCGCTAGTAATTTTAATGGGTTCGGCCACCTTAAATTCCGCCGTAATTTGTCAGTTTTCATAAAAAAAAATTTTCAACCTAAAGTGCACGGTGTATTACAGTGCGGTACAAGGCATTTTTTAAAATTACTAATACTTAGCTTTTCAAATATGAAATGAAAATTGCTTACAAGTGTCATGCTTGTGAAGCGTATCATCAAGTAAAAGAATGAAAATACCGCTGTACGCATTACAACCATGTTTATATTTTACATTTTTGTAAAAAAATCGTCAAAAAGTTTTCACACTTTTTCAGAATTACAGTTTAGCTAGCCCGTATTTCGGCTAATTTCGGTATACAATTGCCTATCATTCAAGGACAGCTTACTTTTTTACCAAAAAGGCAGGGACATCAACACTGATGTAAAGATGATTCATATTTTTTGTTTTCGTACGCTTCGTTCATCAATGAACATCAATTATCTATTTATCTACTATATGTCTACTATATCTACTAAATCGGGACTTTTCACCTTAAGCTATAAAAACAAACACCTTGCGATTTGTTTAAGCAACTTATAAAATAATAGTGGTCAAATTATAGTCGGATTTTTCTGCGGAAAAATTCCCAGAAAGCTGAATTTTTGTCTGGAACTCGATATTGTCGTTTTAAGCAATGTCTCAAAAGTCCTCGTCGATCCAAACCCTGCTAAAATTTTCGCAGGGGAGTGAAGGTAAGAAAATCCAGTTTTCTAGAATATCTCCAAAACAACTGGTTTTTCGGCCAAAGTAGCTATTATTGCTATTATCAAATCCGTAGTTAACAAAATTTCCTGTAAAAACAGATTCTCTACAGGTTTGTTCCCCCACAGCTCGAACTAGTTCGTAACTGGGCGGAGTGTGCGCAAATTGAAATTCGTATTGCCAACTTCAATGTGCGCTTGCGCTGTTCAGTTCTGAACCGTTCTGAACTGGTTCGACTGTTTGTAGGAACAAACCTTACATAAATTTGAAATCTCTGGTCTTGATTTTAGGAATAAAATTAAAATAGAGGGTACTTTAGAGGAATTTTTAGAACGTTTCAATCACAGTTTTTAAACTTGCAATTCTTAAATTTACCTATGATGCTTTATGATAGTATCATAACTGACAAATCTGGCTTTGGATTTTGTATTAATTTTTGTTTGTACCACCATAGCAATATAAATAAACAAACTTTTATTTTATTTGAAAAGTTCAACTGGTGCCAGCCATTTAAAATTTAATAAGTGTATAATTTATAATTTTATTTTGTAATGGAAATTGCGAGTAGTAGTGAGCATAAGAGCCGTTCCAAGCATAAGAGAAGCTGTAGATGCTGTAACGCTGGGAAACATTGTAGTGAGAGCGATTGGTTTTTTAATTTTTTACATGAATACAAAAAAAGACATTTGGGCTGGAATATAATTAAAGTAGCTGAAAATGGTGCAAAAAAGTGGCATAATTTCAACAATGTTGAAAAATCAAAATTTAAAAAATGTTGCTACGAACCCATAGACGCTTGTTGTCCTAAAAAGCGACGTAAGCCAAGTTGTCCTAAAAAAAGGAAAAAGCCAAACCCATGTTGTCCTAAAAAAAGAAAAAGAAAATCTTGTCCTAAGAAACGCAGGAAGCCAAATCCATGTTGTCCTAAAAAGCGTAAACGAAAAAGCTGTCCCAAGAAAAGAAAGCCAAGCCCTTGCTGTCCCAAAAAACGTAGGAAGAAGAAGCCATGTCCATGTCCATGTCCATGTCCATGTCCATGTCCACCTCCTTGTCCAGGAACTGGAGCCGAAGCTGGCGCTGAAGGCGAAGGTGGCGAAAGTGGCTCGGCCACTACCTTATTTTTCTAACCATTTTAACTGTAATTTTCTACTAAATATACTTTTTCTTCCACAGAGTGTCTTTTCAAGTAACTAAATAATTATTTGTGCACTAGATAACAGTGTAAAGCCTTCATGACCGCGTAAGACAGTTTAGGGCCTTGTAATAATTTTTTTGGACCTTCTAAATTGTGGTTGAGTTAGAAATTTGTAATAAAACACTACCTATGTAATAAGAATTTCCATTTTATTACATAGTGTTTTATTAATCGTCGTGTATTAACCAATTACCAATGAAAAAGTTTACAAATTACATTAGAAATGGTTATGAATTTACATATATTGAAAATTGACTTAGAAATTGGCCTTTAGAGATTAATAATTCAAAGTTAGAATTTAACTCAAATGATAACACGGAAACGGGGGAAGGCGCTAAATTTGGTTTTCAGATATTAGTTCGACATGAGACAGGGGAGGGGTCATTTTCTTCCAGTTAATCAATTCTCAACTCTGCCGCACTTTTTATACTGAAATTATTTTATACCAAATAATTGTATTAATTTAACATTTCATGGCTGTTCATAGTTTTTATTCAATAGATATCATTACAGTTCTTGTAGATGAAGCTGGTGAACAGCAAACTGCAAATGTAATTCCCTATGTAAACTGGCTATGTTCCGTTTTGATCGTGGGCACCCGATATAAAATTCGATGAAATTTCGGTAAATTCTGAACAAAAGTCTTCATGAGCGCCAACCCCTAGGACATCAAAGTCGTTAGGATAGTTATTCTAACGCCCTCTAGCGGCTATACCGAAACTAGCCTGTTAATAATTTTTTCTACTCCCATATGTGAAACTAAGCATTTCGTCATCACTTACTCGTTACGAAAATAGCATTTTCGTCTCTAGTGAGAAAAAGTGTTATTACAAGCAGATGTTATTTACAACATGAGGTGAAACCAGTTTTTTTGTGGTCGGTTCACATTTTAGTAAAAAGAATTATTTTTTTAAAATGTACTAATTATCGTCGTAGAAAAAATAGCATTTACGACTCGAGATGAAATCCGTTTTTTTCGTTCGAAAGATTAATTCACTCGCCCCTACGGGGCTTGTGAATTAAATTCTATCTCACGAAAAAAACGTATGTTTCATCTCATGTTGTAAAAAATACTATTTTGTACGATCAGTCATTTGAAGCTATTTACTGCATATGTTTTCACGTAGTAAGTTGAATTTACCAGTTGCTAGGATATAATGCGCGACGGTAAGTGTTTTTACTGTTCTAGAACGGTAAAACGTTTTGTTGTCGACTTTTCATATAGCAAAGCTACTTAATTTCATAAAAAAATACAAATGTCATTTTTGACATTTGATTTTTTTAATAAAAAATTTATTTAAAATAAAATAGATCTATTATTTCTTTGTCTCTGATCGTACAAAAAACGTTATAAGCATGTCGAACGTTAAGGATTACCGGTCTCAGACAATAATTGGAGGCTTCGATTCTCTCAGCCTCCAAACAATTGTCTTTGACCGGTAAACCAATCTTACCGTTCTTCATACTTAATATACTATTACGAGCCTTTTTGATAGAAATCAACCATCAACTTAAATATAACCAAAATTCTAAACATGCAAATGTAACTTTTGGATAGCATTTACCTCATTGATATGATTATTCAAATACACGTTGGATTTTTAGAATTATTTTATTCGTGCCTCCACGTCCTTTAAGACCCCCCCGCGCCTCCCCCCAGCGATAAATTACAACTGTAACGACAAATATATATAATATATCGGCACTTTGTGCCTCCCCGATAGTTAAGTCGGCACTTCGTGCCTCCACGTCCGTTATGACCCCCCCCTTGCTATAAATTATAAATCCGACAAAATATATGTACTTATCGGCACTTCGTGCCTCCACGTAACACGACTCGGCACTTATTGGGATTAACAAAAAATGGATCAGTGTAGGTAACTATCAAACTGAAATATAATAAATTTTAATTTTTGACAGTTGTCACAAAATTAATTCAATTTTGATCTTTACCTACATTGATCCATTTTTCGATTTCTAAAAATGTACTGCAACATAGATCCCTGATGATGATGACGAGTGGTGGGAATGCGTAGATACCTAAATTGATATTTTTCTCAACCAACGCAGTAGTCAAAGCGTCGTCTGCGTTGATCTGTCGTAGTTTTACCACAGTATAATAATATGCTACGCATACAGTAGTGCCGACGTGCAAAAATTGTGTCGCTAATATTGTTTTGCGCATGCGTGAATTTGTACTATCCGTTAAATGGCGGGTTATTGTTGAATACAGTGCACATTCAATATAGCAAATACATTAGAACAAATACAAATACATTATTTGCTACGCATACAGTAATGCCAACCCCATGGTTACCATTGTATTTCTTGTTGCCAAAATCAGTGACCTTGAACACCGTCCGCCATTTTTCGGATAGTATGAAGTATATAAGCGCGCGTAAATTCAAATTTATTTTTATAGGTTCTGTCAGCTGTCACTGTTATTTTTATATCTATTTGTAAAGGGTAGGATAAATAAGTATCTGAATGTATTGAAATCATGTTTCATTAGTACAAGGTACCTTCCGTTTCGGTTTTTGATGCAAATAAAAAATATTTAATTTATAAAAAATATAATAATAACGTGCACATTCGATTTGTCATTCATGCTCGTTCATGCTGACATAAAATTTATAAAAAATAGTTGCCTGGTTTCTTTTATCATAGGTGACTATATTGAATGCGCACTGTATTCAACAATAACCCGCCATTTAACGGATAGTACAAATTCACGCATGCGCAAAACAATATTAGCGACACAATTTTTGCACGTCGTCACTACTGTATGCGTAGCATATTATTATACTGTGGTGACAGTATGATATGATGACATTACTCCAGTGTAAAACATGTTATTACAGTTTCCATTGTTCCCTGATGCACTAGCGCCTCTAGTTGCAATTTATTGGATTGGTATGACTTGATAGTAGAGAAAACTACGACAGATCAACGCAGACGACGAGTCAAAGTAATTAAATTATTAAAAGGGCAAAATCTGCACGAACTTATCCCTACCGCTCGTCAAGTTAAATCTGTTTTGTATTACTTTAATAAATTGTCTAAACGCTCTAAACTGATCTAGACTCTATGATATTTTTTGTAATTTGAGTTGTAGTAAAAAATTGTTAAGGGTTACAAGTATCGTGGCCCATTTACCAATGTTGAGTGTTGAGTAACAAAAAATATGTGCTTATTGGCTATTTTCCATCTATTTTAATGACTTTGACGCCCCCTATCTCAGAAGGGCGAAGTCTTAGGAGTTTTCGCCCATGTAGACTTTTGTTCAAGAGGTCAAAATCTACAGCTTACCAAAATTTTATCAAAGACAGAAACCGTTTTTCATATAAAAAGTGCGGGTTTTTTTCCAGTATTCAGTTCTCAGGTTTGGGGTAATATTTATAATCTATATTTATGCATAGTTTTGATACCGGGGCAAGTGCTTATTTGGAGAACGCACGATAGGTAGGTACTAGATATACCCGGAAAACAGAACAACTTTTAGAGATTTCCCTAAAGTAAGCCCATGGAAACTTTTTGAAAGTTCTTAAATAAAGAATCCGTATTTGGTAGTAGGTTAGCTTAACTTTTTCATAAAATTCAATTTCAACAAAAATAAATTAAAAATTTAAGATGGAAATATTTATTTTTGATGTGAATTTATTCTCGAAACAAATAAAAATAACATTTAATCAAAAAAAATATGTTTACTGGAATTTTACATTTTTTTAATAATTGTAAAAGTTTACGTTGTATAAAAAAACAACTTTTCAATCAAAAATTCGACAAAGTTGTCCTTTTTATTCCCAAAGGAGACGTTTTTGTCAAAGTGACCTATCGAGACCGCCCAGTTATGAGTTGTGGATTTATGGGATTTATTGACTACTTCAAATTATGTTTTGATTTTTTAGTGATTTGACATTTTTAACAGATAATTTTCCAAACACAAATTTTCATTCTTAAGAAGGAATTAGCAAAATTGAATTATCTAGAGAATTATACCTGTGTGAGCTTTACAACAATTATATTTAAATTAATATTTATGGATGAGCTCACCACTAAACCAATTTGTATCTCGAAAATTAAACTAAGACAAGATTATGCTAATTTGTATTGGATACAATTTGAAGAAAAAGAATTGTAGGTAGCGAATCGAGTGAAACTTTTAATTTGAAAAGCCCCGGAAAACTAACAGTTAACACCTAACACGATTTAAAACTTAACAGTTTATCCACTTTAACTGTAATAAGGATTTGTCTGATTGATTAAGAAAGTAACTTAAAACGGAAAACAAGGAAAACTATTACCAACTATACAGGGTGTTTAGAAATAAACGCATGAAATTTCCTAAAATTAATTTGTAATTCTCAAACATGCTAGTGAATAACTTATACTTATAGACATACAGGGTGTTTTACTAAAAGTCAACATTTTGGGTAACTTTTAGCAATAATGGATGAAAAAATAATATTTTTGAGTGTAGTATCAAATTACGTTGTTTGTTGTATGTACATCGAACCCAATACCTTTTCTTCTGTTCAAACAAACAAATCGACGTTAAACTGCATCATCTTGTATATGGGTCAACACCCTGCAGTTTTAATTACAAGTATAGACTATTGCAGAAACTAACTTTCAAATGCTCTCTTAATAAATCGATAGTTTTTTTGCACCAACTAAAGTGAGATTAAATATATTTGAGACAATTAAACTGTTTAATTCGGCTCATTTGGCTGCAATAATTTTTTTTTATTTGTTAAACTTTCATTCATTTTTTAAAGTGTGACTTTTGTATGATTGATATGTATAAATTACTAAATACGAGTACTTGCGCGTAATTCCCATGAGTAATTTTCCAAATTTTCAATTTTTGAATTTTCTCGACACATAACTCAATTTTAAACAATAGGAAAAATTGTTACTTACTTTAATTCGATGTTACGTTCAAGAAGAGCTCAACAGGTTGGTGACGTTTCAAAATTTTTAATTTCAAATCAAACCCCACGCGTAAATATATTTTTTATTTTTTTGAAAACCCGATTTTAATTTTCGGGCTTTTTTCACTTTTTAAAAATTTTCCTTTTCTCAAATTTTTACGTACACTACTTTTAAAGAGACGCACGGTTTGAAATAAATGTGTTTCGTCTACTGTTCGTAATAAGCGCCCAAGTTGTGAACGTCGCGACGCTCGAAGAGCGTCTTTTAAACCCCCTTGTCATGCGCGGCATAAATATAATGTTAGTTGGTGATTTTGTTAAAATTAATCACAAAAAATTAAAGTAACGTCATATTCTAATTACGTTTTAACGTTCTCTGATTTTTAAGTTTTATTTGAAATTTCTTATTTTTATTTAAATTGCGAAAGATGCTAAAAAATTAACTATGCGGGCCAAGTGACGTAATTACTGATTAAGTCATTGAATTATATTCAGATAACGATGATTAACGTATACTCAATCATCTAACGTGATTAGATAATAATTACACAACTGTTGCAAGAGGATTGTTAATAATTTGGATAAATAAGTGGTTATCCATCCGGTATTTTTAAGTGGAAGCTGGAATAAAGTGTATTAGGCCAGTCAATCGGTAGTTTTTGATAGAAAGTTTTGGAGGAGTTTTGATATTTGAGTTTTTTATGTTTTTCAGGTCGCTGAAAACGAATTTGAAGTTTGCTACCAAAAATTTTTCCCCGGAAAACAGTTATAAGCAAAAATAAGTAAAAAAAACTACTCTTTTTCAAACTTTCGGTTGTAACTCGAAAACTATGCATTTTTTGTCAACATTAAACTACAATAAAAATAGTTCTAAGAAAATTTTCTACATTTTATGTCCGTTAGTTTTTTTTGTCAGGCAAACGGTTTCGCCGCGATCGCGCCTCGAAGTTGTTGCAACCTACAGTCCATTGAGAAATGCCACGGTAGTGTTCCTTAACCGTGTTAGTAATCACTCCTACGTCTTTAACTTTAACTATTACTAAATAAGTCAAAAAACTGATTTTATTCAAATTTTTGGTTTTAACTCGAAAACTATACGTTTTTTGGTAACGTTGAATGAAAAGAAAAGTTAGAAGAAAATTTCATACATTTTAGGTCTGTAAATTTTTTTTGTCAGGCAAAAGGTTTTACCGCGATCGTGTTTAGAAGTTGTTGCACCTGCCGTCCAATGCGAAAAAGCACAGCGCGGCTAAAATGTTGCAATAATCTTGGAAGTTGGACACTAAGGGCATTAACATGGCATTAGTCCATTTTTGTTTTTTTCGATTTCTTCTGGGTTTTTCAATGGCAGCCACTGCTGGACTTGGTAGTATAGGTAAGTACCCGTAAAGAATGTTCTCTCGCTGCAGCTGCAGATGGTAGCATGCGACAATGTGAGTCTTTGTCTCATATGCAACTTTGATGTAGCACTTATGTCTCAACTTGTTAAGTGATGTTACTTCTTTCCCACTGAAGCCGTACAATTAAATAAGAAATCGTTCACCAGCATCAGCAACCATTTTTTAGTAGCATATGAGGTTTTAAATACCTAGAGGGTATCTGCGAGATCGCGATTGTTAGTCAGTCAGTCATGAACTTCATTTTTCCGTGATTGAACAAAAAGGATGTGGTATCACAACCACTCATTGCGTGTAAGGAAAATATATTCTCAGCAACTGTTCTACCCACTGCAGTGAGTGGGGAAAATAAAGCTCTACAAACTTTTTCCTTTCCAGGTTTTAAGAGGTAAACATTATCATCTTTGCAGAGGTCGATCAAAATTACTAAAAGGTACATTCTACATCCTCGCCTACAATAAATACAGCTTCATATTTTGGGGGCAAGAACAAAGCTATGTTCACTATCAGCAAGTCGGCGTCTTCCTTAGCTTGCTTACTAGTCAATAGCCGCTGATGTGAATGTCGTAATAACTAATAAGCGTTGCTAGTAACCGAATTTTGTTTTTTGGATTTGCAAGAAATTTTTCTTTAAACGCTGTGGGAACCATTGTTTCGTCAAATATTATGTGGGCAGAAACAAGTTTTCTTGATCTTCTCAATCGCTCAGCGCATATGGTTCCACCGTCTGTAAGATCAGGATAACCATCGCCATCACATATAACTGTAGCGTTTGGTTACTTATTTTTGACATAAAGAACATATCTATCACAGATGGAAGAAAATGATTGATTGCTATTGCTAGGTCACACAACCCTATCCAATAAGAACCCACCATCTACCACATTTATACAACTTTGCAACTAAACTTCACATCTGAAATGCGTTGGAATGCTTTGTAGTACAAGCTAGAGTTGCTTCCTTTTCTTAAAATATCGTCAAAAGAGATAACGATATAAGGAATCAAGACCAAGATCATAGGCCAAATGCTCCTCGAGCTCTTCATCCGACTGCTTAGCAATGGTATTTCTTTGAAACAGAGTGGTTGGATTAATTGGAATTGGAATCAGTTCATTATTGATCTCTTTAGCAATGTTCATTAAAGCAAGGGGTTGCACTCTGTCTTTGCGTTTGAATTTGACACTTTCAGCATTTCCACCAACAACTCTGTTAATGCCGTTAGTGCTCATCTCCCAAGACTTATGACTGCTTATTCGGGCATGAGCCACAATTTCCTTACAGTTAAAGTTAAAGGTGTAACAGTGATTAATAACACGATTAAGAAACATTAGCGTCGCATTGTCTCATTGTAGGTGTCTGACTGTAGGTGCAACAACTTCGAGGAGCGATCGTGGAGAAACCGATTGCCTCACAAAAAAAACATACAGACATAAAATGTAGGAAATTTTTTTATAACTATTTTTGTTATCGTTCAACTTTGCCAAAAAATGCATAGTTTTCGAGTTACAACCGAAAGTTTGAAAAAGAGCAGTTTTTTTTACTTATTTTGGCTTAAAACTTTTTTCCCGGGAAAAATTTTTGGTGGCAAACCTTAGATTCATGTTCAGCGACCCAAAAAACATAAAAAACCCAAATACCAAAACTCCTCCAAAACTTTCTTTCAAAGGTCCTTTTCAAGCACCATTTGACTGGCCTATATGCTGATTAGTGATTAGCATCTCACGTGAGGATGTTAAAATGTTGACAATTAATTATATGAAGATTTTATTAATTTTCATAATATGTAATTGTATAATAATTGTATAATTATTATCAAAGAATTATGGTAAATCTGGCAATACCGACGCCGATATGATCGTCAAAATTGGTATACTTCGTTACTACCTACACTCCTTTCAGCAATCAGAAATAGCTAAGCCACTCCCACAAAAAGCGCACGATATTTAAATAAAATTTTTCTATTGGTAGAATTTTGAAAATACGATTTATAAAATCACAAGAATTGGCATGCCTAAATCTTGTATGACAGAATCTTGTGGGGAGTGGCCTAGCTATTTCTGATCGCTGAACGGAGTAAAGTAGGTACTAATAATATCACACATAAAAAAGTATGTGCTATTTAATAATTAGGTAATACGAAGTAGGTAGCAACGATTACAATAACTAGAACGGTAGTTGGAGCTATTGCAAATCAGAAGATATGCACAATAAAACATTTACGACATTTGTAAATAGGAAGTTAAGAATTAATAAAAAGGCTAGAATGAGGACACGAGAGGGAGTTGCTAACTGGCTAAGTTTACAGTTAGGCGGGTAGTTGGGATTGAGAGGGTGAGGAGCCCTAGTTAACGACTGATCGTAAGGAAGACGCGAATTTAACTCGTAATTAAGTGTAAAGTATAATGACAGCAGAATGAGTAAGAGATTATTATTTTAAGAAACATGTATTTTACTGGAACTCTTGGTGTACATTTATAAACCTCCCAATTGTCCTGGTACAACGTGAGAGTTCCCCAGGAGTCACGAATTCAGTCGTGACAATAATATATTAAAATATTTAAAACTGTATGCCCCTCGATCCTCTTTCGCTATTAAAACTTTTGGGGTTGATTGCACTAAACTAACGCTGAGGGGTTGAAGTATATGAAAATACTTATAAATATGAGGAAACACCTTTGTTTCGTTTTTGATATGCCAACCTGTATGTATAGCAGCCTATGCTGGCTCAAGCGCTCAAAGTTTGAATTATTGCTCTTTATTTTCTTCTATTCTGTGCCAACTACCTACTACCAAATTTCCGTCACCCACACTTTTAAATCCTCCTTTGCTGATTTCATACATTTTCTTGTCAGGCCGTTTTAGTCCAGTGCTCACTTTTCTAACTGTTACTTTTATGGTCACCATTTGAGCCATTGAGGGTATAAATCATGACACTTTTACAACAAGGGATATATTTTAACTTATTCGGTAATGCTTTTTAATAATAACATACATTTCTGGCATTGACATATTTTTTTGGTTTAAAAAGGAGATAAACAAATTTACAAACAGAGCAATCCCTGGCATCCCCGCAGGCCCAGAATGGCCCGCCCAGACCAGTCCTGGCGATTGCCGGTGGGGCCAATGAAATTGGGGCCAAATGAAAATAAATGGAAAAATCAAAATGAAGAAAAAAGTTCATAATAAACATACAGTGTGTTTCACTTTAGATGAAGACACATGCATAACTTTTTTGTTTTGATTAATGAATTGCTTAATTTTACAGTAAAAAATATAGTTTAAAAATTCCTAAAGTTGATCTAAGCTCGTTTACCTTGAATATTCCAAAAATTTTCGTCTGCGGCGCTATGGGGGCCTGTCTGAAATCTTTAGAACCCGGACCCGTGATAGTGACGCAACTCAATACGCCACTGCATTTGGGGCCAATTTATTTCGATGCTAGTAGGCCCAACCACTAGCCAGTCCGGCTCTGCATCCCCGGCGATGATTCGCACCTTGGAGTCGTTGCAAGAAGGTTTAATTTATAAATAAATGTAATTTCTTAAGGTTTTACTAAATAAATGAACTCTATGATCATTTAAATTTGATGCTAATTTAATTTCCATTAGTTAAATTAAACTAACCAATTTGCCGATAATTAACTGCACATAGATTTGTTCTTCTATAGTTTATACTAAAATATAAAAATAATATTTTGAATTTTCGTGCTTGGTAAATTGTTGACTATTACAAGAAGTTATTTGAAACTAGTGTTTTTCAATTTTCTATAATATCTTTGGTTATTATATACATTTATCTTCTTTTTTTAAAAGCTCCCGTCGTTTTAAATATTAAAGTAAATCTTTGTTTGTGGGTTTTATTTGATTTTTTTACAATTTTTTTTGAAATTACTGATTTATTTTTAATATCAACAAATGCTGTGGTGATCTTGAGCGGATTTGTCAGTGTTGAAGCCACTAATGGAATACATTAGATAACTTAAAAACTGTAACAAAAAGCTTGAACAGCTTGTTCTTTGCGCTTCTTTTGCTTGCTTGTGACGTAATTACCTTTGAAACGACAATTAATAATCATCGATACTCAAAAAATAAGAAAATTTTTAACATCATTCTTTTAATAGCTAATTTGCCGATAACAACGCTACACAAAGACCTTTTTAGCAAACCTATACTCTTCTGTCGTCTTATGTAGAGATAAAAGACCTAAGGGGTTTAAGGTGAAATTAACCCGCGCACCAGCTGTTACGTGATAGGGAAATAAAACAAAAGAACCTTTGAGCGACATGGATAATTAAACCTACCACGAAAAAACAATTTACGTTACAGAGGTGGGATACCTCAGCACCTGTACCAAAGAGTACGCGATACGAAGGTTATTTTCTTCTTGGTTTATTACCTATTGCTTAAAATATTCATATCAGGAAATTAAATTAAATTTCAATTATTGTTGTCTGGTAGTCTCAAATATTTTCTAGAACAATACTGTACATTATTTCTTCAAGTGTCCCGATGTACAAAAAGAAAAATAAAACTCAGTTTTTGAACGTTTAGAGTTAATTTTTTTTGTTTGGTCTAATTAACGTTTGTATAACAGTGACGCAAATAAAGAAATTAAAGCCTCTACAAAAATAACTCTTTTTGTGCTTTATAAGCTCGGACAAACAAACATAAAATAAAAATCATTTACATAACATGAAGACAATTAGTAATTAAAAAAATTTTATGTTTTACTTTCGTATAAAAAGAGCATTACTACAACCGTTGTTAAAGACAATAAAATATTATATATTTATTTTCGTAATTTTATTTATGATAGGAAAATATTTTAGTTCGAAAAAATGATCGAATTTCAGTATTGAAATGGAAAAGTGCCCTAAGTGAATTCGATACTACGATAAATGTATTTTATTAGATATAATGCGCCCACTCTATCGTGAACACTCTGTACATAATAATTTAAAAAAATTACGTATGTAGCATTTCATAAAAGCTAAAGATTGCGTAGGTACATTCGAACATTTTAACAAATATGCTCATTTAAACTCTTAAAAATAAATAAGAGGAAAAAGATTCGCATTTACGAACTATAGAAATTATTAAGTGTAGGTACAGACTTGATTGAATTAGATGTTTAGATAGATGTCTATATAAAAAGAGATACCTACAAAGAACTGCTATCGGTGCTTCCCCGACATAAGATAGCTGGTCGTTTTCAAATATGCATATTTTTTTACTGTTGCGCTGAGAAAGACTACAATAAACCATTTTTTAAGAATACCCTGTTTTGGAATTTTACCTCTTTTACGCACCCTCGACTCGAAGAGGGTAGTTTTAAATTAAAACTTCTTATTTATCTATCTACAGTGTGTTTTACTTTAGGTGAAGACACCTGCATAACTTTTTTGTTTTAAAGGTAATGCTAATGACAATATAATTTTAGCAGTTATAACTGGTCCTCAACTAAAGTCAAACACACTGTATCCAAATTTTACCCAAAAAAGAACAAATTTTGTTCTAACTGATGGATAAATAGACAGATAGACAAACAGGCAATAAGCTTGAAAGTGTTTTGTTTCTCGCTATAAAAAGTTGAAATTCGGAAAAATCACAACATAAAATATTTCAAATTTTCAACATTGGTACAAAGCTCACCCAACTTTTGCAATTAAATATCTGTGCATGGTAACCTACATTTCATTACCTACCTACATACCAAATTTTCTTAAAATTGCGCAATTCAAAGATGAAAAATAACATTTAACGATGTTTTTCGTATTTTCCAAAAGTTGGAATTTCTTTATAACTTTTATATTAATTTTAACTTTTCTCTTAAACAAGAAGTTGAGTTTTTATTTTTCTTAATTTTTTACTAAAATATTTTTTATTGAGTTAACCGTTTTTCAATTTTTTTATTATAAAATAAATAACGTCCATTCATGGGACTGTAGTTTATTTTTATATAAGGGTTGAAAAAGGTGAAAAATGAAAAATATTTAGATAATAATTAGGTACATGAAACATTTCAAATAAATTTAAATAAAAAACTACACAAACATACCCTAATGAGAACGAGATTATGTGTATAACACCGCTATTATTTATAAGAGAGAAAAACTGGAATTTCGAATAAAATATTATAAAGCAGAATATTGAGTATAAAATACGTTTTTTATGAAATGTAACAAGTAATGAGAATAAGACAGCTGCCAACAAAAAAGAAAATGTGGAAAACCGAAGCAAACATGTTTAAAAGTGAATATATTATTGAAAGGCAGAAGACGTCAATATATTAAAAAAGATATATTAAAAAAAGAAAAATATTATCAGCTTAACCCTGAGAAGCTTAACATAAGATATATTTTTAAATAAGTCGGGCTTCGCAAGCCCGGGAAAACAGAAAAAGTTCAACTTGTTGCTGGCCGTCTATAGACTAGCTTGAAACGTTAATTTAACAGTTTATCAACAAAATCGAGTTGTCATAAAATAAAAAAAGATTTTCTAAGGCCAGTTTGCACCACTTTCGCTTAACCATTAACTATAACCTAAATTTGTGCTTTGTGACAGTTTTTTTGTTGATATAATGCATCACCTGTAAATTTCCAGTTATATTTAAGTTATATTTAGTGGTGCAAACGGGTCTAAAAGCCATAAGAAAAATATATTGATAGATCCCAGAAGTCTCTGCTATACATGCCAGTATCACCAGTATCTAAGGTCGGTTTGCACCACTTTCTTTTAACTTAACTATAACCTAAATTTGTGCTTTGTTACAGCTTTTCAGTTGCAATGGATATAATGCACAAGTAATTATTAAACTATTACTACAATTTTAATTTGAAAGGAAGTGGTACAAACGAGCCTAAGTTGGAGAAAATTGTATACTTACAGGGTAACACTTAAATTCCACTGGTATTACAGTGTTAGAAAGACGAAATTAGAGAAAATTCCAAACAAAGTAGTAACTTTCTTCCCGATATTTATTTAAATAGAATTTGATACAAATTATAACGTTAACCTAAATAAATTTTTATTTTTATTGGGGCTTAGTGTATTCAGTACTTTTCGACAGCTTGATTCGTTCACTGATTATAAGAGATTTCCCGGTGTAATAAAATTTTATCTCCTGCTCGTAGTCAATATAATTATATAATTCCTAAAAATGCACATAAATATTTATCCAAATTTTCCATCTTATACTATGTTTTGTATAAGAGCACCATACGTTTATCAAAGTTTACCTAGCTGTAAAGTTATTACTAACTTATTATGTCAAATCGAACATACCTAAGCATATCTCAATAAAGTATACGAATAGTTAGTACTGCTAGTTTTTATTAAAAGTTAATTATTTATGCTATTAATTGTAATGTGCTGAAAAAATGAAATAAAGTGATAGAAATAAATGAAGACTTTTCAAGTATAATTATAGAAAATCGTTAAAACACTAACTTATTTTATTTTTCTTGTAATTTGTAGAATATCTTTAATTTTATAACTTATTTAATTTATTACAAAACGGCTTTACAAGCCCACTGAATCACGAACTTTGATTTGATATTGTTGGTGCATATAAAAGTATGAAATCCACAGACAGTTAGGTCTTGAACACACTGGAGCTATCATCTATCACCAGCTACCACTACTAAAATTTTAACCCCTTATAGTATCTATGATTAAAGCGTTAAAATTTTAGTATTGTAGAACTAAGAATTAAATTTACTGAAAAAAATTTAAAAAAGGCATGATGAAATTCTTATTAACATTTATACATCAATAACTATAATGAAGCACTTCTAGGCATCTTATAAGCTTTAAATTTGGCACTAGTGTGAATCAATGTCCTAAAGATTTATAAAAAAAGTCGTCAAGTCCTGAAAACCTCCCGGAGGACAAATTGAAGGAAAGGGGGACAACACCCCCGTTCTTTTTAGAGAAGGTCAGACCTATTTAGGAATATTTAGAATGTGTTGTCCAATGACACTAAATTTCAAGTTCTTAGAAAGTTTTCAAGTGCTTGTAACTCAAAGTAACAAAATCACAAGAATTGGTTAAAAAGATGATGAGGCAAATGCACACCTTTTTACAGTATAAACTTTGATCCTTAGGGTATTTAGAATTCAATAAAAAGGTTTCATTAAAATTCAATCATTTTTTTTAGCTAATTCCTAAGGTCTGTTTTACACGAACTAACTATTTAGTAACTGTTAGTTACTAAATGAACTCAAGGAGCAAAAACACGGGAATCTAAGCTTTAACGTCAACGTCAAAATTTATCCGCCCATTTTGACGTTGACGTTAAAGCTTAGATTCCCGTGTTTTTGCTCCTTAAGTTCATTTAGTAACCATTTAGTAACTAACAGTTACTAAATAGTTAGTTCATGTAAAACAGACCTAAGATTGAGTCTTTGAAAATCGCTTAATTTTAGAGTACAGAAATCTTAAAAAATTCTTAAAGTTGATCTGAGCTCTTCTGACCTTGAAAATTAAAAAAAAATTGCCTGCGGCGCTATTAGAGACTCGCAGGTAGCTCCCCCCTCAAAATTATTCCTTAAGTTCGTTCCTGCCCAAGATATTGATTTTTAAATGAAATGTTTTACCAAGGAAAGCAATTGTTGTTCGTAAAGAATTGTCGCCCCTATTGAAACTTTTGAAATTGTGTCTGCCCCCCTAGAAAATATATGCTGGCGTCGTCACTGAGGGGTAAGGAGTAAGTAGTTTAGCATAGCGTATAGCAATACGCTAATAATTACAGGACCCCAGTCCCAGGATTTACAGTTTTACAGGTTTACAGTGAGCGATGCTTTCCTAGTGCAAGTGTGCAGGCATATTTAAGGAAACTTAACGACTGACTAGCTCTAACACATCTACAACAACTCCTTCGTGCAAATCTTGGGTCGTGAGGGGATTGGGGTCAACAAGCTCGAGGGTTATATCACTACTAATCTTCAGCACACTCGTCTTGTTAGCCATGAAAGTTAATCATGACACTTTTGAAAATTAGATCATGCTTCTACGACTTCCAGTTCGTGTCTCTAAGGTCCATTATCATACGATTTGTGCATGACATTCCCTAATTAGCAGAGCGAATTATAGAGCATTATTGTAAACTAAGTCGTTGACAATCGTATATTTCTTAATGGCCCTGTGAATTTCCACTTTCAGAATATGTTACTGAACAGTGAATCAGACATGGAGTTTAATGTCGTTACTTTATCACTAAAAATAATTATTTCAGTAGAAAACTTACTAAAACTTGGCGCTTCAATAAAAGAATCAACCGTAGACGTAAAAAGAAAATAAAGCATACCTTTTTGTCTTTTTTGTTGTCTAGTTACAACTTACAAACACGATCTATCATTAAAATAATATCCAAGACTCTAAACAGCGAAAAACTATAACAATACAAAAAAAATCAACATTTATAAAGATTTAAAAAATTTGTTCTATCCTAATATTTATGATATAAGAGCGAAAAGTTGAAGTCCTCGGACGAATACGTGAAGTTGCTAGAAGATGCGAAGCCTAGTCCAGGAAACGTTATTTTAAAAAACGATGGAAAACAATCGTTTCGGGACCCCATTTTTGCGACTTCGTGCGTCCGTTAAACCTTTACTATACCACAAATACACATTAAATTTCAGTAAATCTCTATTGTGGAGATTATGGCCGCTGAAAAGTACTATAGTATTTTGCTCTAACTCGCTTAGAGTTCGAAATAATCTGTTGTATTATTCTTTAAACTTTTTATCGTAGAATAAGCTAACCTGATTTGAATAGCTTTTAACCGTCCTGTATACTTTGAAATACGCAGGAAAATTAAAATATAAAGAGGTGTTAAAATTAAAACCTTTGAGCTCATCCACCCACAGTAGAATTCCATTTTACGTTTGTAGAAAACGAGAAGGCGATGCTGGAGCTACTCAGCTTTCCAAAAACTCCAAAAACATGTTAATTTTGCTTGTTATTTTAATTTTGCTATACAAATTACTAATAGGGGTAGATTTACAAATAATATTAACGAAACAAATTCGAAAAAAGTTAAAAGAGTTTGGAGAAGATTTACATAGCACCACAATAGAATTTCAATTAATTTATATATTTGTTAAGTCGTTTTGAATATAGTTATAATTCAAGGAGTTATTAAATTGCCCTTAAATTTGCATATAGATCTTTAGAAATTGCTATAATTATTTACGAAAACAATAATGGGATTCTCAACACATAATAGTGATAATACGCTCAAACCAATTTGAATTATAATTTGACGTAGTTAAAAACGCACTCGTTCAACTTGAAGCACTTTAAATTATAATTCAATTTAAAAAAATCCATTTTATTTATGATAATTAGATTGTAAAAGGGTCTTTTATTGTAAAACAGTGACGAAAGATAACTTTATATAGTAGGGATAGGGTTTAATTGTAAATATTATTTCACCCACGCCACGCCAAAGGTATTTATAGTCTCATTAACTTTTGTGTACTCACTATAAATAGCAAATATCGAGTGTTGCTAATATAAAATTAAAATCTTTTATATCATTGCTATAAAACTGTTTTATTGTTTGATAAATTGATATGGCACTTTTAACAACATTTTAGTCTGGATGATATGTACGTGTTCAGTCTATCTTTGCGGATCCACGTATACTATTATACGTAATACACTCAATACACATTTTTATCTAATTTAGTTCAATTTTGCTTACATAGCAAATTAAATGCATTAACTTTGATGGCATTAATAGTTAGTTGTAAATAAAAACGCATTAGGGTATTGAAAAAGAATTACTACCTACCTAAAATCAAAAATATAATCGATATAGATTTAAGATAGGAGAAAATTAATTCTTCAAGCAATTTTCTTTAAAATTTGAATTTTTATAAAATGATAAAAAAGTAACGTAATGCCTAAATATTTTCAAAAAACTTGAAGGAAATTGGTTTTCTAACGGCTTGAGAGTAGCAGTATCTGAAAGCCACTTAAGTTGTAACACTTAGAAAATACTTTGAATGTTTCTGATACACATTATACATATACTAGCAGGACCCGTGGGCTACGCCACACGCCTTTTAATTTAGCGGCTCCTTAGTTTGCAAAACCCTTGGAAAAACCTATCAAATCTTAATTAGGTATATATGAGCCCAACATACTCTACAATGTAACAATAAATCGATATTGTGAAATTTGTGGGCATACGAATGTATGATAATAATAATATGTAGAAGCAAAAAAAGGTCGCTATGATGTCTATTAGGAAAAAGTTAGAAGCAGGTGCTTTTTATAGTGCACCACCAATGACGGCACCTCCACCACGGTTTCATCTGAACCGTTACCTCAGGAAACCCTCTACAACCACCTGCTTTAATTTTAAGTAGCACCGCCGCCTTAGGGACCTCTATAACCCCCCGCTTTAATTTAAATTGGGAGGCATGTGCACCACTAATGTAAACATTGCCGTCACCACGCTCACCAAAATCCCCGCTTCAGGCACCCTACAACCACCCGCTTTATTTTAATTGGGAGGCACATCCACCACCAACGACAGCACTTCCGCCACCGCAATCACCAGAATACCCTCAGGGCACCCTACAACCACCCGCTTTTGTTTCATTTGAGAAATACGTGCACACCACCGCCACCGATATCACCAGAACGCCGCCCCAAGGACCCCCACAACCACCTGCTTAAATTTCAAATGGGAGGCAAGTGCATAACTAATTTCAACACTATATCGCCACCTAGAACAACAGAACTGCCGCCCCAAAAACCCTTACAACCACTCGCTTTAATATCAATTGTGAAGCACGTGCACCACTAACGTCAGCATCGCCGCCACCGATATCACCAGAATTACCGCCTCAGGAACCCCTACAACCAACCACTTTAATTTCAATTGGCACGTGCATCACTAAAGTCAGCATCACCGCCACCGAGTACACCAGAACCGCCGTCTTAGAGACCCCTACAACCATCCGCTTTAATTTTAGTTGAGAGGCACATCCACCACTAACGTCATCATCGCCGCTACCGAGTACACCAGAACTGCCGCCTCAGGGCACCCTTCAACCACCCACTTTAATTTCAATTGGCAATTACACGCACCGTTAATGACAGTACTGCCATCTCAGGGAACCCTATAACCACCCGCTTTAATTTCATTTGGAAGACACGTGTACCACTAACGACAGCACCCCCCCCCCGTATTACGAACACCGCCTCCTCCGTGGCCCTCAACAACCACCCGCTTTTATTTCAAATGTGAGGCAGTACATTTCTTGGCGAATTTGTTAGAGTAGATTTTTAAAAGTAAAATTTGAAATATTAATTTTTATGTGTCAATAAATTATAGAATTTAACTAACTTGAAACCATAAAGGAACGCATTCAAAATTGATTTATAGTTCATGGTACATTTCTGTATAACCATATAACGTAGTTTTAAATTTTAGTTTTTGGGAGTTCTTTCACATTTTTGCCAATTTCTAAGGCCCCAGTTGACATATCGTAATCATACCTAGCCTATGTTACTCCCAAAAGTACGGTCTATATGTGAAAAAAAAAATTATTAAAATTGGTTCGGTGGTTAGCGAGATCTTAAGTAACGCACATACATACATACATACATACATACATACATACATACAAACATCTTACTTTATATATTAGTATAGATACATTACATGGTTAATGTTATTAACCCTACGAGGTATACAACTATTTCCTACGCCTAAGCATAAGGTGGGTGAAAAATACCCAGCGCCGTTATTTTAAGTTAATAACGTTGTAAGTACTATTATAAAAAATAACTTTACTTGCATAATGAGCTTTATTAATAAGGAAATACAATTAATGCCATTTTAATTAAAAAAACTTGGATGTGGCCATACCAGGAACTTTTTAGTACGTATTGCCCTTTTCGGTTAAAACGAAAGAAAAGTATAAAGTGTTTGGTATCATCAGATAGCTAATTTAGCTAGCTTTCAAAATATTAAAAAATATACAGGACGTTCCTAAAAAATTTTGATATATTTGTAATTTCCGGTTTAACCGGAAGCGTTATATTACACGAAAATAGCGTGAAATAGTAGATGTTCATAAGATTGACATATTTGCTAATTTTCAAGCTTTCATTTTTATTACACAAGAAATGAGAACCTTTTCAAAATTTTGACTTTTAAAAAAATAAAAACTACGGTCCTGTTCCATACAAGTTATTAAAATAAACGGCGTTCGATAGAGAACAACGATGTCTATAACATACCCAAAAATAAAAAAAAACGACCGGAATAGATTTTGAGAAAATTTATTTCAAAATTTTGACCAATTTTGGCCCCTAAAAAGTAAATTTTGAAACTATTTTAAAAATTGATTAAGTTAGGACGAAAGCCTTATATTTTGCTATAAAACTCTTTTTTTAAATTTTCATACTAGTAATTACACAATAAATTACATATTTTTGAAATTTCAACATTCAAAAAATGAGAACTCCGGCTCTGCTCGGTAGAAATTAATAAAATTAGGGGCGTTAGATAGATAATTACGTGTTTTGTAGCATATTCAAAAATGAAAAAACGGTCAAAAATACCCACCTTATGCCAATGCCGCTAAAAAATGTAAAACATCATTTTTGAAAAATTGTAACGGCTTAGCACTAATTTACTAATATACAGGGTGACAATAATCTACCCACGTTACATGGGTAACTTTGTTATTAAAAGAGATACAGAGTCGGTTAAATTAGAAAAGTTGGACAGAATTATACGGCCATTCAAATTCCGTTTAGAAAAATTAACATTGTTGCCAAGTTTCTTAGTTATTTGACAAAAACTAATAAAATGAATTTTTTTTAAATGCTTATAACTTTTTTATTAATGGAGATAATTACAATTTTCAAACAATAGGTAAAAGGCACTACTAAAAGCCAAATAAATTAATAACAAAAATATTTTTTTATAGCGCCCTTTTGGAGATATGATTCAAACTTATGTTTTTTTAAATACAAACCTAACCTCAATTTTATGTCATTGAAAAGCTAACTTTTATCTCTTTTCAAAAATATAAAAGTTGATAGGGTTAATTTTTCAAAATTTTTTAGTACTTTTTTCGAATTATTTTTCCACCTTTTTTGATATATTAATTTATTTAATTCACTTGTTTCTTTTATATTCGATTGTTTCATAGGTAATTTGATTTTTAAAATTTATTTTGACATAAATTACTAATTGAGCGTGTCACTTGTCATGAAGTTCAATTTTATTCCACGAGGTTCGCACAATCGACGGTCCCAAACGTCAAATTACAGTATTACCAAATTACTTTTATTGTATATAATTATAGGGATTTTTTCAAATTTGTTTGAATTAAGTAATTTGGTAATACTGTAATTTGACGTTTGGGACCGTCGATTGTGCGAACCTCGTGGAATAAAATTGAACTTCATGACAAGTGACACGCTCAATTCATTTTCTAAAATAAAAATTTTTTCTCTAGTACTTAAAAATTTTGAAAAATTAATCCTATCAACCCTTATATTTTTGAAAAGAGAAAAAAATTAGCTTTTTAAAAACATAAAAATGAGGTTAGGTTTGTATTTAAAAAAACATAAGTTTGCATCATATCTCCAAAACGGCGCACTAAAAAAATTATTTTATGAATTAATTATTTGCGTTCTAGTAGTGCCTATTATCTCTTTTTTGAAAATTAAAATTATCTCCATTAATAAAAAAGTTATAAGCATTTAAAGAAAATGAAATTTTTCAGTTTTTCGTAAATATCTAGAGTGCTAATAGATTTTTTTAAAAAACAAAAGCAGCATCGAAGTGGCCATAAAACCATGCACAATTTTCTCCATTTAACCGACTTCGTATCTCTTACGGTGTTCGAGATCCCCATGCTGTGCACGTTATACTGGACACACTGTATACATAAAAACAACATATCAAAGAAGGCATTTCCAAGAGGAAATTTAAAAAGACTTAAAAATAAAACAAATAGGCATTGTTTAAAGTAGGCCTGGGTAGAAAATACCCACCTTATGCCTTAGTTAAAATGCATCGATTAGATAGATTTTTTAGGAAAACCTGTGATGTACTTATGAAAAATATTTTGAATGTTTCTAGTAGGTAATTTTACGCTTAATAATTTTTGTAATGGGTAAAATTTGAGTTAGTTCACTCCTTAAAGAGTTATGGTGAGGAGAGACACGGTTAATGTTATTAAAATGCATCAATAATTATAATACTGCAACTGAAACTTTGATAGATTTTTTTAAGAAAACCTGTGATGTACTTATGAAAAATATTTTGAATGTTTCCGGTAGGTAAATTTTACGCTTAATAATTTTTAAAATAGGTAATATTTGAGTTAGTTCACTTCTTAAAGAGTTATGATGAGGAGAGAATGCATCGATTATACTGAAATTTGAAACTTGGATAGATTTTTTCAGGAAAATCTGCGATGTATTTTTGGCAAATATTTTGAATGTCTCTGGTAGGTAATTTTGCGCTTAATAATTTTTGTAATAGGTAAAATTTGAGTTATATCACTCTTTAAAGAGTTATGGTGAGGGGAGAGACGATATCCCATAATAAAAAAACTCATGGTCATAGGGAATGCGTAGTAGGGTTTGAAAAGGAGAGAGTTATATAAAATAAAAGAGATAGAGAGAGAAAGGGAATTCAAATAATTATTGGTTTATATAAATTTGGAGTGAAGGAAGTGTGATAGGAATTGGTTTAAAAAATGTGGAGTGGTTTGTCACCATAGCAATCATGTTCTATATGTTTCTGTCTCCATAGTTACCATATCTATTACCATATTTACTATATGTCAATGTCCGATGGGGTCATCTGTCAATGTCAATTTTGTCTGTTACCATAGTTACCGTAAGTCAATGTCAGGAGGGGTTATATATGTCATGTCAAATGTCTCAATGTCACTTTTTTCTGTCAGTTATCTGTCACTGTCAATGTCACATTTGTCTTTCTTTTGTCATCTAAGCTTCGATTAGACTGAAACTTGGAATTTTGATCTATTTTGTAAGAAATCTACTATTTCTGATTATGTGTTTTTTGGTACTATTCCAGAAAGCTGATGAAGATCGTAGTGTAAAGATTATTAATTTTTCATTTTAACTTGACAAAAAAGTTATAAAAATCTGAATTTAAAAAAAAATGATCTCTTAGGATTAACTGTTCCATACGTCACATTTAAATTATTCGTTGACTAAATGAACCTATGTAGGATAAAATTTAATGAATTGTAAAAATCTCCCACATTCATTTCCAATTTGAAATGATTTGAAATCCAACTTAAATAGGTATTTAATTTTGTCGAAAAAGAGAGTATAAATTGTAGTAAAATTAAATACATTTAATATTGACGCACAACCCCTACAGGTTGTAATTTAACGCTGCTTGTGACTAATCATTTAAAAATTGAAAAATTCGAAATCGTTTCAAATTCGAGAGACGAGGTTTTTATTAGCAAATTCACGCATTAAGCAAATTTATACTCTTCATCAAAGTTAACGATTCACTTCACGTAACAGTAGTTCCCAAACGATAGCTTAATAATAAAAAAATTGGGATTTTGCATTGTCCCTATGTAATTATTGCGCAACTAATAATACAGGATTTCTCGTGCCTGTGACGTTGTTGCTTCACGCTGATGATAACCGTTTACAAAAATAGGCTGTTTTATCTTTATTCCTAAAATAATCATAATGAATATCGAAAAGTTGTTCAAAAGGGTCAACCATGGTTTTACCTACAAATCTATAGTAGGTACCATTTGGCGACCTTACGTCGTGGAACACCCTGTATATGTTTGGGTAACTTGAAACAGATACGTTTATGAATAAATTTTTGAAAGAAAACTATGCATTTTCATTTAAACGCATATCTAAGACTTTTCAGTTCATTTTAATAAATCTGCACCACAGAAATTAATATAGCACCAGGCACGTAACTAGCTTCCTAAAATCAGATGGGTACTTTTTTTGGGTGAGCCAAATATATACCTAATATGTATAGCCCATAAAACCTTTTAAAGCTGATATTTTGTGTGTAATTCAAATTACACTGTCTGAACTTTTGCTTATTATTGTAATTTTATCAGGGTGAGTCAGCAAAAGTTTAGGTGGGCCTGGAGGGCCTGGGGCCACCCTGGGGCCAAATTTTCATTATATATTATTCTTTTATATCGTGGTACAATAGTACAAAATATTTCTATATTTAAATAAATAAATTCAGTAGGTAGATAAAAATCAAAAACTGACCTTCCTCAACATTGTATGACTGAAAATCGCGTCTCAACAATCCAAAAGGCACAAAACACAAGAACAAAATTAAATGAGTTTTGCAATAACGCAAGTTCAAAATAAACTAAAGAATTTAGTATTTCTAATGCAATTTATTATAATATTTCGTAAACTACTTATCACATTCCCCCAAATGTTCAACACATCTTATCGCGTTGAACCAAACACAAAACACGGCGTTTAAAAAATTATTTCGATTATCTCAAAAAATTGATTTATCTAATAATAATGCAATTTTGTTTAAAATATTTTTATTTTAATAGAATAAAGTATACAAAATTCCTGATATTAATTGATTTTCGATTCGCTGTAACAACCATCAGTAGAAAATTTGTTTTGGCCTGTTGAGAGTCACTGATCCCTAATGTAGCAACATTATGCAACTTATAAAATTTAATTAAAAGTAAGCAAATTATAAAAAATAAGGTTCTAAAATCTGCACAATGAAGGTACATTTTTTCTAATTTTTCAACTCTCTAATTTTATATTGGAGAATGAACAGATCTGTACCGTACCTGACACCTTCTTGCACAATATTCAGATCACGTAAATAATTAACTTCAATAAATAATGATTAAACAAATAATAATTAGTGAAAGATATTTGAATTTTTTAAATTGGACGTTATTAAAATTTTTAATAACCAAGCCTTTAACCCTTTAAATTATTTAAAAAATATCGAGTCCATCCCTGACATGACAAAATTATATATACAAATCTAGCGAATTTTAAGAAGAAATATAATTTTCGCTTTCAAATAATATACATATAATTTCTAATTTAATTTAGAATTTTAAAATCTTAAGAATTGATTTTGATTAACATCTTCCCTGAGGGTCTTGGAACGAAAGATTCTTTATAATTAAAGGATTTAAGAATAATCAAAAGAACTAATTAGAAGGGAACTTGTTTTATTTATTATTACTAATTTCAACTGCTTGTTCATATTTCTTTTCAACGCAAAATAAAAATAAAAGTTCACTGAAACTTTATAATTGTGTTGTAAATTCATTATCAGAAATTTTAATTATTGTAAATTGTAATAGTTTTAATTCGTAAGAAGTTAATTATTATTATACACGTTTTTTCAGAGTATGATAATTACTGAAAAGTCTAAAAAAATTAAACTAAATCGCACAAACGAGACATTTTAGGAAATTTTATTTTAAATTCGCCGCCCAGTATATTTATTCTCCACAAGGTGGCGCATTATTCAAACCAACAAATAGAAAGAACGCTAACTTAACGCCATTAGTTGCGTCTGCTGTTTACTGCTTCGGTATGTTTTTATGTTTCTGAATTTATTTTTTAAACTAAAAGCCATCTATTTTAAATTATCGATTTTTTAAATACTATAAATCACAAGATTTCTAAATCTAGTATTATTTTTGCTTTATTTTATCAAATTTCAATTTTAATAGCTATAGGTTATGTTAAGATTCCTCATGGTTTATTAAGTTTTTATTGTTTCAGTCCTTAAATTTGTAAAAGTCTCTACACACTACAAGATGGGTAGAGAGGACAAAGCTTCCTGGAAGTCAAACTACTTCGTTAAACTCATTGTAAGTACAAAAAATTGCTTCGTACAAATCGACTTTTAATTTATCATGATGTGTATATTTTTCGTCTCTCAAGCATTTTTAATCTGGAGCTAGAAATAGTAGAACTCACCAGTTTTAATCTTGCAGTGTGGAAACAATTTTCTGATTCCCTAACTTTATAATTACTTATTACGTATTTTAAGAAAATATTAACCTTTGTTCCTTTTTGCAGCAACTCCTTGAAGATTACCCCAAGTGTTTCATTGTAGGCGCTGACAATGTCGGCTCTAAACAAATGCAACAAATTCGTTTGTCCTTACGTGGAAATGCTGTGGTGCTTATGGGAAAAAATACCATGATGCGTAAAGCAATCAAAGGTCATTTGGAAAGAAATCAATCCCTCGAAAAACTTTTACCTCATATTAAAGGTAATGTAGGCTTTGTGTTCACTCGTGGAGATCTGGTCGAAGTTCGTGACAAACTCTTGGTCAACAAAGTACGTGCTCCTGCTCGTCCTGGTGCAATTGCACCTCTACCTGTAGTAATTCCAGCTCAAAATACAGGTTTAGGTCCAGAAAAAACTTCTTTCTTCCAAGCTCTTTCAATTCCAACTAAAATTTCTAAGGGAACAATTGAAATTATCAACGATGTTCATATTTTGAAACCTGGCGATAAAGTAGGAGCCTCCGAAGCAACGTTGTTGAACATGCTCAACATTTCACCGTTTTCATATGGTCTTATGGTTGAACAAGTTTATGATTCTGGTACCATCTTTGCACCTCAAATCTTAGACATCAAACCTGAAGACTTACGGGATAGGTTTTTGGCTGGTGTTGCTAATTTGGCAGCTGTTTGTTTGTCAATTGGTTATCCAACACTTGCTTCTACTCCCCATAGCATTGCCAATGGATTCAAGAACTTGTTGGCTATTGCAGCAGTTACAGATGTTGAATTCAAAGAAGCTGAGACCGTCAAGGAATTCATCAAGGTACAATTTGTTTCTGAACTTTTCTTAATTAAAAAATAATAATTAGTGATGACAAATTTATTTGACACTGGTAACATGCTGGCGCTAGAAATAGTTGAACCCTCCAGTGTGCCCAATTGTAATGAAAATAAACTGCTCTGAACATTTCTTAGTATATAAAAATTTCATTTATTTTTGTTTATATGAAGAATTAATAACATGTTTTTTTAGGATCCAAGCAAATTTGCTGCTGCAACTGCTGTTGCTGCTCCTGTTGCAGCCGCTGCAACTAAAGCTGCTGCTCCAGCCAAAGAAGAAAAGAAAGAAGAGTCTGAAGAAGAAGATGAAGATATGGGATTCGGCCTTTTCGATTAATTTTATATTTTTGACGACACGTATTTTTGTTGCTTTTGTACCGAGCCTGACGTCATTAAATAGAATGAAACATTTTTTTTGTGTTATTTTTTCATTAAAAGATGAAGCTGTTAGTAGTTTCATAACATTAACTCCCAGTTTTTGGTACATAACGGCTTCATAACTAAAAGTTTGCTAACTTGATAGAATTTTGACATTTAACAAGATCTGTTCAGCTAAAGTAGTAGCAGACTACAGTAAAAGGGGTCAAAAATCCCCGCTGAAGAAGATGTCGCTGGTCATCAAGATAGCTTGTTGAGACGGGAACAACGCAGAAAGAGATAAAATAAGTTTAAGCACTTTTGACCTTAAAAGCCTTTCACATTTTTTTAATATAGATTTCGGTAGTCTCCTAGTGTATGGTCTTTCTAGTTCTACAAACTATGCCTAAGAAGCAAAAAGTTCAGCTGTAATATGTATAAGTCACTTGCAGTGGAATCTGACGTTAAATTGCCAGACACTGGTGAATTTGAGGAAATTAAATAGCCATTTGTTTCAAATCTACATAAAGCTGTGATTTTGTTTATAATCACAAATGGAATGGAATGGGACTACCACCGAATATTTCACTTTTTTTTGTAGTAATGGATAGAAACAAAAAAGAAAATCGTTACTTTTTAAAATTTTTGCTATAACTTCTATAGTAGGCCCAAAATACATTTTTTGAACTCCCTGTGACGTCACTGAGTCTGCACATAACGGCAACTATGTTTCTTCTATAAAAGAGATGGATTAAGGTATTTTAAGGGCTAATAACTGTTATGGTTGAAGTACCTTCTATTAAATATAATATAATCTAAATAGGTGTTTTGAAGGTGTGGAGGAAAGAAAAAAAATTTGGAAAATTTATACAAATTCTAGTGTGTATAGTATATCCATTTTTGGAACGAGAAATTGCCTTCTTAATCCTTATTATCTCATTAGCACCCTACTGTGTTGGGTACCAATAAAAGATGCTTAAAATCTTCGAGAAAAAGGTAAAAATGAATTTCTATGCCAAAAGCAGGTATATAAACCCTTCTAATGCTTCATGTAAAAGAAATTTAAAAAGATTTAATTTAAATATTATGTGATATTTTGCACATTTTTTGTAAAGTGAAAAGCATTAAAAGGGTTTATACCTGCTTTTGGCATAGAAGTTCATTTTTACCTTTTTCTCGAAGATTTTACTGGTACCCAACACAGTAGGGTGCTAATGAGATAATAAGGATTAAGAAGGCAATTTCTCGTTCCAAAAATGGATAAACTATAATACAGTTTTTACATAAATTTTGAAGTTTAGTTGTGTCAGCGTTAATATAACCTTTAATATGACACTCTACACTGTAAAATTATAGGTGTTTAGTGTCACTGTGACACTGTACACTGTAATATTAAAGGTATTTACTGTCACTGTGACGTTGTTTAGTATTATATTAACCCTGAGTCCTATAAAGCTTGGATTAGCTTAGTTCGACAACTAACCTCAAAATGGAATTGTTTATTTAATAGTTATCAATACTGTTTTGTCAAAAACAGCTGTGAGCAGGTTAAATTAATTGTAATTCGTCAGTAAAGTGTTATAGCAAAGGCGGTAACAGTCGCAAGAACAAATACAAAGTTCCATTTTAAGGTTAGTTGTCGAATTAAGCTGATCCAGAGCTTTATAGGACTCAGAGTAAAGGTTATAGAGACAATTGACATAAATAAATTTCAAAATTTTTGTAAAAGCTGAATTACACACTAGACTTTGTATTACTTTAAAAGAACATAGTTATAACACGTACAAAACTCTCGGTGACGTCACAAAGAGTTTAAAAAAATTATTTTGGGCTGAATATACAAGTCATACAAGTTACAGCAAAAATAAAAAGACCTTTAAGCACTAAATAAGCTAAAGTTTTATAAAAAAAATTAAAAAAAAACGTGTCCCATTCCTCATTAGAATGAAAAGAACGTGTTTTTAAAAGGTCCATTCTCATGTGACATTAAAGTCATGACAATTGAAGTCGTGACAATGTGACATTTTTTAAAAGGTGTTTTCATATATAATACCACTAGAGATAAAATTTTGTCGGCAAAATTGTTCGATTGTTATGAAAGTTTGTTGCTTGATAATTTCGCGAATGACATTTCTCAAAAAATCACGAGCCGTACGGCGAGTGATTTTTAATTAAATGTCATGAGCGAAATTGTCAAAAAGAAACAAACTTGAATACTTACAAGAGAACAATTTTGCCTACAAAATTTTATCTTGAGTGGTATTCGACATGACTATTTTACGAGAGAAAAATTAAGTCTATTTTCACTTAAAAAACTTATTTTTTACTGCAAAACGCAATGCGATGCAAAAATGTCAGTTTGACAATTATTTAATTTCCAAGCTGACTTGAACATTTAAAACGTCAAAAAAATTGTCGCTGAAATACCATGTTGTTAGTTTTGCCAAGGTACTTGTTTGTCACCTGAATACTTGATTTTATTGTCGCTATAATACACTCTAGTGAAATAGTCATGTAAATTAATGTCATGGAATATTTGTGGAATAATAACCTCTCACTATACACAACGTACACAACCATTCAACACAAAAAGATAATGGCTGCCACGACAATGTGACGATATCGTTTTCACGGAGTACCGAACGTGACATTTTTTCAAAAGTCGCAAAAATATCAAAGTTGGTTTGATTCTCGACATGGTGTCGCGACAATTAATTCAAAGTCATGAAAACACGACTTTTTTAGTTTTCATGAAGAAAAATGTCATGGCATTAATTTTCACGACATTAAAAGTCATGACTTTATGTCACATGAAAACGGACCTTGTGCAAATTTTCTCATCTTTTATTAACAGTGATTTCAAATATATTATGCTTCACCCTGTAGTACAACATGCTATATTTTTTTTAAGGACATTATCTTTTATCTATTTATTTATTTTTAATCAACTAATTACGCAAAATAATTGTTATTGTTATAAAAGAGTTATTTTTAGAAGAAAATTGTTTAAATATTTATATTCAAAAACGACAGAAAGTGAGGTTAAGTGTTATTATATGAACTTGTTGTCCTTGAAGGAAAATGAATTTATGAAAGTAATTAGTGACAAATTAAATTTTTTATAAACATACGGTTATGTTAATTTAATTTATTTAAAATTATGTTGATATTATTAGTACAAAAAAATGATGAAAGACAAGACCAAAATCTGCCCATTGTTGTTAAATCATTTTGATTATTCGCCCGATACTATAGATTTATTAAAAGACGATAATGCAATTAATTATTGGCTACCTTGTCTCGAAGATATGGTGAAGAAATTTGTTAGTTTAGTTTCTAATTTAAATCCTGATGACATTACTGCCACAGAACGAGCAAACCATTGCTGGCAAAAATTTCACGATTTAATCGAAGAGATTAAGTGCAATACAGAGTATGTTGCTTATTCTTTCTTTTAATAAATAATTACGGACGTTTTAATTTGCAGGACTATGAAGCCTTTAAGTGTTAGGACTCTTTTAGAATTTAATGAAACGAATTTAAGGAAAAATAATTTTAAAGACGCTTGGTTCTTACAAAAGGAAAAAGAAACTAACGCCGCTTTTATGCAGTACGAAGACAGATTAAAAGAAATTGATGGTATTAATGACTTTTATTTAAAATGGGCCGAACTTGCAACTGGGTTGGTTGCTGGAAATATGTTCGATTGGGGTGCTAAAGCTGTTAGTGATATTTTAGAACATTCTAGTGGGTTTGGTTTAAGTCAAGCAATGTTAAAAATACAACAGAGACCTTGGTTTCACGATGATCTTGATAGCTGGATTAACAAATTGCAAGTACGTCTTTTCTTATTTATATTTTCTATATTTACCAATGTATTTATTACAGAAAAAAACGTATAAAAAAGTTATTATATTTATCGATAATGCTGGAGTTGATTTTGTCTTAGGTATTCTTCCATTAACACGACAATTGTTGAAAATGGGGACGTGTGTGGTGCTTACAGCTAATTCGGCTCCAGCTTTGAATGATGTTACTTATGAAGACCTACAAAGTTATTTAAGAGTTGCAGAAGTAAAATGTGAAATAATTAAAGATGCAATTATTGAGAATAGATTAGTATCTTATGAAAATGGTCAAACAGGCCCTTGTCTTGATCTTCAAAATTTAACTTTAGGTTTGTGTCTATTTAAATTTTTTAAATACATTTTATCTTTCTAAAATTTTAGAATTATGTAATGAAATGGTTGATGCTGATTTATTAATACTTGAAGGAATGGGGCGAGCTGTTCATACCAATTTAAATGCAAAGTTTAAAGTAGATTGTTTGAAATTAGCAGTACTTAAAAATGAATGGTTAGCCAAAAGTTTAGGAGCTCAACAATTTTCTGTTATATTTGAATATGATCCTGCACCTGAGCTTAACAGTACCTGATGTAATCGCATTGAATTTATGTGTAATTTTACAAATCTGATTAATAAATATTTAATTAATTTATTCGTAATGTCAATGTCTAATTAGATCCATAATGAATATTAATAACGTTTGAGAAGTACTACCGTCTGCAGCAACTTGTATGAACTTTCAGTTCACTGCTTCAAGTAAAAAATGTTTCTTTCATTAAGTTCTAAATTTGATTGCACGTTTACATATAAGTACAACACTAAAAACTTGAAAGATTTTTACATTAAATTGCGTTGAATAGTTAATTTTAACTTTTTCCAACCAAAAAAATTTGTTATTTTTGAGAAAAAAAAATAAAATATTTTTTGCATTTCCCGACGTTTTGAATCCCCGATTCCAAAAATGCAAAAAAAAAATTTTCGATTTTTTTGAACTGAAATGTCTATGTATGGCCTCCCCCTAGAGCAAAAACTACTGAAGCGATTAAGGTGGTTATATTTTGGGAGCATATTTGCAAATTTGGGCCAAATTCATTTCTACTTGGCTATAAGATAGTACACGTGAGCCCCAATTGAAAAAAAAATTTTAATTTTTTTATTCAAAATGGCGGCCAATAGAACGATTGTCCCATTTTGTGGTTTTTCCCTTATAACTTGGCCGATAATTATTATAAAAATTTGAAAACGGCATTGTACAGCCAAAATATAGGGCTCTCGCAAATGTCTACAGGTCAATGATGATGGAGGAAAAACTGAACATAAACTGGGACAGATGTAAGATACATAATGTAATAATGTAAGATGTATATGACGCCATTGAGGTTACAAGATGCTTTAAATGCAATGGATTCAATCATAAAGCAAGTCAGTGCAAAGCAGCTACAGCTTGTCCAAAATGTGCTGGACCTCATGATGTAACTCAGTGCAAAGAAACCGATGACAAACGTATATGTATAAATTGTATGCATACAGTTCTGAAATTAAAAATGGAATTGGATACAAATCATGCAGCATGGAGTTCGGACTGTCCAGTGTATGAAAGAAAAGTGGATCAATTGAGAAATCAAATTGATTTTTTAGAGTAAACGAAAAAAAAAAAAAAAAAGTGGAGATTTTATCTAAATATTTAAAGTATGCCAAAACACGCTGAACAAGGAAATTAGGTACATGAGGAAATGAAAAAAAAAATGCGTTATTGTTATTGCATACAATCAAACTGACCTTCTAAACAAATTACAAAATACGCATAACAACAATTTAAATGAAATGTCAGCAAACTGGAAAAAAAACATTAAAAATCTGTGTCAATAAATTAACAACCTGACTGTGCAAACAAAAAAAAACTTCCGGTAGTAAACAAATGGACAAATGGAGTAATACTTTCAAAAGGCATTTAAGTGAATATGTGGAATAACACTAATCAGGAATGAGATCTAAGTTATAATTGTGTACTTATATCTAGATTTAAGATTTAAATAATAATTATTGTAACTTTTCAAATAGTATTATTACTAAATAAAGATATAGTCAACTCCAAAGTCCAAAGTAGGTTTGAGTTGAGAGGGGATAAGCAACGTCTGGATTAAATTTTGAAGAACGTATGTCGCTGTGTTCAACTTTTTAGTGTTTTTACGTGGTACCAATAATTGACCCAAATGTTTCTAGATATTTGAAATATCTGCCGCCTAATTTGAAGCTAAATAAATTTACAAAATTATAATTTTCAATACACGTTCAAATTTTGCGTTTATTAATCAGTTTTTATAAGTTGATTAGTAGTTAGTGACGTGTTTGTTATTGGTAGAGTTGTTCGAACCCAAGATGTTTTCATACAAATAGTATTTTTATTTAAAATCATGTGAGGTTATGCGTTGTTCTGTTTTATTAGTTAGCAGGATAATAATTAATAAGTGATAATCACATTACTAGGTGTGTATATTTTTTATAATATACATTACAATATGGCCAGTGCGGTAATTTTAATTTGCATAATTTATCCGTAGCAGCGACTGGCAAAATTATAAAATATCAATCAAGAAGATCTACAAACTTCATAGAAAACGAATGTCGAATCATAGCATAGCAAGACAAGAAGTCAGCTGATGGCCAAGAACTAAGTTTTACATACAAAATAGTAATTTGCCTCGCAATATGTTAGGTACACACAAAGTTCGAAGAGATAAAAAGCACAATTAAAAAGAAATTTCGAAGCTCGTAATGCAGAAGCGATAAGACCTAAATGTAACTGCAGTCCAACAACGATTTCCTTTCGAAACGTAGTAACTACATCTTAAAGCGATTTTCTATTTAGTTTATGAGCTTCCTTATATTCATTGTTGTAAGCAGCACCTTCGAGTTTTGATTTCTCGATAAAAGTGCATCAAAGTGTAGCTTAAACTGTAGCATCTCAACCAGTTATTTATGAATTAAATATCTTATAGTATTAACTCCTACAAGATATTTAAAAGATATGTAATCTAATAAAAAAATTTATTTAGTGTTTAAAGCTTTTTCAAGTGTTTAATGCGTCAGCTTCCTAAAAAGTAAAAATAGTTTTTGTGACGACTACTAATGAAATTATAATATGCTTTAAGTTTTTTCAAACATATGTACCATGCTTACCGATGGCTTATTTTACCGTGTTGATGATAGAGGTATGGTAAAACACCAGAAACCGGTACACAAATTAAATAAACGAACTTATCTTTTAATTTATATTTAATAAAATAACAGTCACTTTAATTAAACAACAAAATCTTATAACACAATTAAATTATTGCCAAAATCCTACCATATTTTTAGACAAACTCTTTTAAACGATCTGTTTTGATTTAGCGCATTCAAACAAAAAAAGTTTCGTATTACAGCAAATTTTACATTAATTATTTACTGTTATGTACTATTTACATTAATTTTTATGCCACCCAATTGGCTTACAACAAAATACTTTGAATATGTTTTTAACTTGAAATTATAGAAATATCTTTCTTCGATGCTAGTTTTTTCTAATAGGTTCATTTGCTTTACCAGTTACATTAAGCTCAAAGTACAAAAGTAAATGCCATTTATTCCTATCGTAGAATGAACATCTCACCTGCAACAAAAGTTGATACCAATATTACTGATTTATATAATTATTAAACTATTTTACCTGTTAGAGATTTTCCAACTTATTTTTTCAAAGTTTCATCTTCTTGGAACATGGATAACTTACATGGTTACAATAATAATTCAAATCGATAGATAATTATGTACAATGAACTACTTTACATGTTTTAAATAGGCTTTTTACAAAAACCAGCTTGAATTTGTGAGGTTATGTTTCTTTTTACCAAGTTAATTTTATGATATCTACAAATAATTAGCATTTAAAAACAATTTTTCTGCATATTTGTAAAGGTTGTAATGTATACTTTCTGTTTACTTACCTTAATCTCCCTATTTTAATGCATTTAATTTATAAATTATATAAATTTGTAAAATCTGACGTTTAAGTTTGAAATAATGTAGAAATTGCTACGACCTACGTTTTCGACAGGTACATTTAATTGTATGGTCGACGTTTGTTAAAGCTTGCTATCTCCTTTCATACGCCGATAGTAAGTGAAACAGATATATTTAACTATTTCAATTTTGTAATCAGACGAATATTGCCCACCCCAAACCTAGTTTGGAGTTGAGTATACTTACTTACTTACTTACTCTCGTCTTAAACAAGTCGATTTTCAAAATTACCTACCTTTAAGGCGCCAAAGTAGGTCAAAATTTTGAAACGGATTTTCTCAAAATTCCCTCTGCCATATTTTTCTTTTTTGGATATGTTACAGAAAACGTAATTCTCTATCGAAATAGAAAAAAGAGAAAAACGCGATTAAAGCCAGGTCGGCCTGGTTGCACCACCTAATGAGCGGAACTTCCCAAAGCTTTATCTCCTACCTCCTAGACGTACTAATTGACTTAAAACTTTGGGAGAATATTCTAGACTTCTAGACATATTGTACTATTTTAATAAGACAATAAAAAAAACTCGATATTAAAAATTTTCAAACCCATGTAACCCCTTAAATAAAATTTTAATAAAAAAAATACAAAATTCCAAGATTTGACGGACGGAAAAAGTTCCTCGTATGGCCACATCAGTTGTTTTCTTTGATGTTAACAGATTGTGAGGCGGGGAAATTTTGAAATTTAATAAGCACATAAATAATTACAAATTGGTTTTTACAATGGTAGAGAATAAAAATTAAATCAGCTAATATATTATTAACATTTTCTTTCACGTTAAAATTTTAATTAAAAATTAGGGCACCTAACAATTTTTGGAGACGTCCCTGTATTTATATTCATAGCATAGCAGTTAACTCAATCATTCATAATTTTCTTGATGAAAATCATCTAAATACTTAAATAATTTAATTATTGGTTACCGGTAGGCGTATTTGTTGTTCACGTTCATCGTTTAAACTTTAAATCCGTTTAAATTCCATTGGTTCAACACCCGATAGTTGTAAAAAGGGTAGTTGCTATTAATTTTGGTTTTATTAGAAATCAAAATTGCAACAAAACATATTTATTTAACTTTTAAATACATTCTTCGTAACTTCGAGCTAATTTATTAATCAATTACAGAATTTTCAATCGGCTTCCTCGCTGCTTACTTAAAAAGTTAGGTTAGGAGTGAAAAGGGGTTACATGAAAATGTCCTTAAATCATAAAAATTATGTAAGCGATTTACGTATAGCTGTGATTTGTTCGAGCAACATGAATAGAAGTATGGAGGCTCATGCTTTTTTATCAAAAAAAGGATTTATAGTGAAATCCTTCGGTACTGGTGATAAAGTAAAAATTCCAGGATCTGCAGCCGATAAACCAAATATTTATGAGTTTGGAGTTTCGTATGATGACATATATAACGACTTATTAACTAAAGATAAAACTTTATATACTCAAAATGGTTTATTGCATACATTAGATAGGAATAGGCGAATTAAAACTAGACCCGAAAAATTTCAAGAATGTACCGATAAATTTGATATTTTAATAACTTGCGAAGAGCGTGTTTATGATCAGGTGTTAGAATTTATGGAAAATAAAACTCCTTCAGATAATTCAATAGTTCATGTCATTAACATAGATATTCAAGATAATTTAGAAGAAGCAACTATCGGGGCCTTTTTAATTAGTGATATGTGTTTAATGGTGAGTTTTTAAATTTAGTTGAAGCGATAACTAATACTAAGTTCAAATTTTAGTTAGCAAAGAGCGAAGACTTGGATAACGATATTGATGACTTTCTTCACAATTTTGAAGAGAAATGTAATCGTCCGATTTTACATAGTATATCATTTAATTAATTGAAAATGTAACGCTATATTTTTTTAAAATCATATAAACATAATTATTTCATTGTAATTGTAAATATTATCAACGCATAATGCTATTAATTATATTGATTATTGTGTTACAAATTATTTTAAGTGAAATCTTCCAAGATGTTGCACTAGTGCTGATCCAAGTATGAATAAAGTCTTCTCGATTTTTCTCGCTTCTTTTTATTTGCATGTTTATTAGCAACTTTCCAAGGTTTTGGTCCTACAACTGTAGCACTGCTATGACTAAAAATTATAAAAGTTTAAATCTTGAAAAAAACTTGAAAAGTTTACAAACCTTCCTGATGGAATGCAAACAACTCCTTTTGTATGTAGTCCTCTCGATTCTGAATCAAAGTAATGTTTATTCAGATCTTGCTCAGTAAAATTTATTTTATTAGCACGAAGTTCTTGAGGAGGAATTGTTTTTCTTTCATTAATTACTCTTTGTCTTTCAGGCCAAGTGTGGTACTTGTCTTGTTCAAAACCAGGAGGAGCATGTGCATATAACAGTTTACCATTTACAAAATCTTTTAACACATATCTCGCTGATCTGGGATTATCAGGTTGACCATTAGCAGTCATAAAGCCTCTATTATCTAAAACAACACGAATTGTAAATAAAATCAAAATAATATTCTGAAAAACGCTTACATGCATGTGCATTTAATAGTTCTTCTGAAGTAGGATTTCGATTTTGATCTTCGCTTTCCATTGGCAATGGTATCATAATACCATATTTGTCCTCAAATATATGTCTTGGAATCAAGCTGCTTACTAAATTAATTGGAGGAACGTGATCTCGCATTTGATCAATAGGTAAAATACCATTGATAATCATTTCAGCTTTGGTGTAAACAAATGAAGGCATAACAAGACCAGGACAGTCGCACAAAAGAATATCTTGATTTAAATATAAAGTTTGGAAATGTTTTGTTTTACCAGGAGTAGCAGAAACTGATGTTTTTTTAGCCGATAAAAGTGCATTAATTGTAGAACTTTTTCCAACATTTGGATAACCAACTAAACCGATTGTTGTGTACGTTTTATTAATTTTTGGTCCTTGATAATATGTTTCGAAAAATTTAATTAACTCTGTTCGACTCAATATTGTACTTGAATTACCAGCCTCAGTTTTTAATTGCTTCTCATCTTCATCCAGAGGATTTGCTGAAGCTTCCGAACTACTACTATCAATCTTTTTAAGTATATTTTCTAACTGCTTTTCACTTTCATTAACAGCAATTTCTAAAGCTTGTAAGTCTTCTGTAATTTCATTTGAAGATTCATCTTCATCTGAGCTGACATTTTCGACTACTTCTGTTTCTGCTGTTTCTTCTTCAACCATAACAGCTGAAAAAAATACCACACTGACATTGTTTTCATCAAAATATTTACTCCATGCTACCCTCTGTTCTAAAGTCAAGTAATCGGCTTTGTTAATTAAAATTAAATTCATTTTATTAAGATTAACTTCTTTAACATATTTTTCTAAATCCTCGCATCGAAAAAGTAATGGATTTCTACCATCGACGATTTGAACAACCACATCGCTACGTTCAACAACACGCCATAATTGACGCCAAAATTCTAAATTTTTCTCAAATGGCGTTAACAAACAACCTTCATCTTCTTGTAATTCAGCTAAAGAACGTCGCCATTCTAGAAATTGTTCTTTCTCAAGTAGCTCTAATTCTTCAGGAGTAGTTTCTGAATTCCACCTAGGTCGTCGTGGAATTTTAATTAATTCTTTGTGTTTTTCATGCATACTTTTAACTTGTTTCGTTTCTTCAGGAGTGAGCAAGCCAACTCTTAATTTAGGGTTTACAAATTTAACGTTTAACTTTTCAGCTTCAAATTCTGTGCCTGCAAGTTCGGCTGTTGATAAAAATTCTTGAAATGAAGATTCTTCAGTTACTGATTGCAAATTTAATCTACCCCAATCGTAACCATCTTTAATCTCTGTTGTATGAAGCTAAAATTTATAACAGAACAACTTTATAAGTTGGATATTAGAAAGATTAGTAAACTTACCATGTTTTGGTCTCCAACAAATTTTCTACCTTTAGAACTACCACCAAAACGGTTTTTTATTAAAGTTCTTCCTAAATTCGATTTATTTTGTTTCCCCATGTTGTTTTACACAAAATATACCACTTTTTAAGCAAAATATTTAGATGTAACTCTAAATTGACATATTAGCACGCGATTTTGACAAATAACCTAACCTCAATCTCATGTAATTTTTTTGCGGAACAGTTTCGACCTGTTCCGAGTCCGACGTAATACCTGTTACAAATATCTGTTCCAATTCCTATACGTTTTGGTGCTAAAAAAAGACTAATCGTTGGAGTGGGAACATAATTTTCTTATCACTGATAATTAAATAGTGTAGATATCATTAATTTACTCTCATGATAAGATAACAAGATCTTTTATAGTTTTATATTTACAATCCCGGAGCTGTTCCTCGGAATAGCAACTACGTACCTGTTTCAAAATAACAGATTCGCTCATTTCGTACCATCTCTACACGAAACTCGCAAATCAAAACTTCTAGGATATTGTGCAAGTTCATCCTTATCACAGAGAAACATGAATGAAATTAAATCGTTAGCAAGTGCTCCATTATATTTTTAGTAATGGATCTTATCTATTTACATTACAATTAAACTTTTACAAGTTTTAAAACTGTTTTAAAAATCTATCATGTAGTTAGCTAGCGAAACTGAAAGTAGCTCATTAAAAGCTATTAAAGCTATAATTTAAATTTTAAATCATAAATTGAATAATTATTATGTGGGAAACCAAATTTTGAAAATTGTAAGTAAACATAACCTCATAAATTCCTCATTATTTATATTTCGATAATTTTCAGATTTAAAATGGTAGCAAATATTCTTATTCAAATCACTTTAGTGTACTTAAGTTTAACTTTATGTACTAGTAATGGAGATTTTACGATTTGGGGACCAGGGCTTAAGCCAGATAAAATAACTATGCCTGCAAGGTACTTTTTTATTCAACAATCTCTGCATAACAAAAGGTAAATCTTACTTATGTAATTATGTTTTGCTTAATCGACTAACAGTTGTAGTGAAATTCAACCTGATGTAAAAATCCAAGGCACCAATAGTATGCAACGTGCTTGTCGCATATGGATAAATGTTTTAAGTAGTACTGATTGTTTTTATATAGTCCGTTATAAATTATACGAAACTTGCAGAGATTTAACAATAAGTATTAAAGTTAAAGATGAACATATAGCTAAATCGCCGTATATATTTTCGAATAAAGTATATTTAGATAGTTGTGATTGCAATCACAAGAGAACTATTGACGACTGGTTATTAGAATGGGAATGTGGAGATGTGCCAGAACAAATTTTAAAGGATCTTTCTATTTTTGATAAACTTAATTTTGACACCTTAAGAACAAAGGTACCTACATCTTAATTCAAATTTTATTACATTGTGTACTATTTTAATTTATGTAGATGATCGATGAATACAATAACCCGACAGCAACTAGTTTGTGCCATTATATTATAAAAAATAATGTGGTTTATAGAAAATGTTATGGCAAATATGTGGGGTTTAAGATGTTTGTGGATAATATTTTATTATCGTTGACTAGAAAAATGATTTTGCCCAATCTAGAATTCTTCTTTAATCTTGGTGATTGGCCACTGGTGAAAAAACAGTTATGGCCAATATTTTCATGGTGTGGTAGTCACGATAGTTATGACATTGTTGTTCCAACATATGACATCACAGAGTCAACTTTAGAAAATATGGGCCGGTAAGGAAGTCTAAATGGTTAATTTAAAAGTTATTATTTACTCTTTTCTTTTGTAGAGTTATGTTGGACATGTTATCGGTACAAGGAAACTCCAAAATTCCATGGGAAGAGCGCTATCCAAGAGTATTTTGGCGAGGTCGGGATTCTAATCGCCATCGTTTAAATCTTATTGATTTGTCTCGGGACCATCCTACTTTATTTAATGCATCATTAACAAATTTCTTCTTTTTTCGTGCTGAAGAAGAAAAATATGGTCCAAAAAGTGAACATGTTTCATTTTTTAGTTTTTTTGATGTAAGTAAAAAATGTTTACTTTGTTTACACTTAATTTTTACTCTACTATTGTAGTATAAGTATCAATTAAGTATCGATGGAACAGTTGCTGCATATCGTTTCCCATATCTTCTTGCTGGAGGCTCCTTGGTAATTAAACAAGCGTCCAAGTATTATGAACATTTTTATAATAGTTTAATTCCAAATGTACATTATCTGTTAGTTAAAGAAGACTTATCAGATTTAATAGAAAAAATTACTTGGGCTATAGAAAATGATGAAAAATCTCAAAAAATTGCCCAAAATGGTATTAATTTTGCCAAAAATAATTTGTTGCCAAAAAATATTTATTGTTATCATGCTACGTTATTAAATGAATTTAGTAAGAAAATAATTAGCTCGATAGAAATTTTGGATGATATGGAAATTGTAGAATCTCAACTGGAAAAAACTCATTGTGATTGTTCAGTAAATAATAAGGATGAATTATAATTTTTATATTTTATAATAAATAATATAACGTAAATAAAGTATTATTTAAAGAGATGAACAAATTACTCTTATCAAGGGTATATTTCAATAGTATTTTAGAAAAAGTCAGAATTCTTTAAAAATTTACGAGTTTGCCAGGTTGCCTAATACTTCCATTTTATTTTTAAAATAATTAATTTAATGCACTGGAGCCGAGTATTTAATTTAAGGGGTGGGAGAAAGATTGTAAAACTGTTATTGTTAATTAATTATACATACTGTAATATGAAAATGGGAGCACTAGACAACCCAGCAAGGAGCAAGCTTGAAAGTTGCAATTAAAATTATATAAATCTTCGAATTTTTCTAAAATACCTCCAACCCCAAAATGAACCCATTGCAGCCTACTATGAATTTGATTTAAATCAATTAATTGTTATTATAAAAGCATTACAAACTACTGTATTGCACACTGCAGGTAGAGTGTATATTTACTAAAACAGTAAGTACTCTTTTACATCTACAAAATAATATCAAATACATGTAAAATATGCAAATATTTCAGTACAGAATTAGTCTTTAATTTGTGGAGCTTGTGTGAAGTCGTACACAATGTTTATTTAAATCGTCTTTACGGGCAAATTTACAATCACAAAAGTGACAAGTATAAGGTTTTTCACCCAAATGAATTTTCTCATGTCTTGTTAAATCACTTTTAGAAGCAGATCTATAATTACATAAGTTACAATGAAACGGTTTCTCTTTAGTATGAATTCTCATAATGTGGGTTTTCATGTGACCTTTGTCAGAAAATTGAAAATCACAAAATTTACAATGATAAGGTTTAAATACTATTTTGTCTTGTATTTCTGAATGACTTTTCATATGAACTGTTAAACTACTTTTTGCAGAAGTTTTAAAATCACATATTTCACATTGAAATGGCTTTTCACTTGTATGAGTTCGATGATGTCTCTTCAAATCGCTATTACATGCACATTTATAATCACAAAAGTTGCAAGAAAAGGGCTTTTCGTTGGTATGAATACGTCTTATGTGTACATTAAGGTGACTTCTGTATGAAAATTGATATCCACATGAGTCGCAGGAAATTAATTTACGTTTTTTGTCTTTTAAATCGTTTAGTTCCAAGTTATTTGAATCGTTCGAACTCGAATTTGTGTACGTTGGCCATAATTCTTCAAAATTTCCAAGTAATGATTCCCTCAATAATGAAAAGTTTGTGTCTGAAACAAAAAAGTTCTAATGAAATAACGAGTTTTTTATTTCTCAAGAAATATCGATTTTACCCAAATTAGTTGCTGTGTTTTTAGTTTTACTTTCTTCATCGATTTCTGTTTTAATCTTCGTTGTTTCCATCCCTGATTAGAACATAAGTATCTTAATTTTTAGAATAATGAAGACGGAACACAGGAGACAGAGGTTGAGGTTATGTTGATTTATTATTCTTTTTCCATTGCTTATAAACAGGATGAGACAAAATTATAGTGCAGATGCAGGGTTTTACGTTTTTCGTTGTTTAGCGATAAGTTTAGTTAGACATAGTTTTTGAAACAAAACTCTCAATTTTTATAGAATTGGGAGCCCAATATATGCCAAATTTGAACGTTTCTCCTATTCCGCCTGTGTATAAGAGTCCAACTTTAGGACGTGATTACTCTGAAACTAGACGGACGATTTTGTTTAAATTTAAAATTTAAGTGTAAAATGCTTTTTTCTATTTTGCGTTTACAATATACTCATTACAGCATCGAAAACCGTCTAAAACGATGTTGTAATGTTCTACTTTTAAGTACTGTTTCTAGTTTTTTTTTAGTTTGAGATTGGTTGACATTGGTAATTAAAATAATTATTTTGACATATGATACAAATCAATTATGTAAAAATTATTCTTAATTTTAAAAAATAATTACAAAAAATGCTTATTAAGTAATAAATACCAAAGGAATAATGTAATTTTTACGTAAATTGATTAGTATTAAAGTTAAAAATATTAAAATCAAACAAACTTTACCGCCATCTCTTGGTAAAATCTTAGAAGTTTAAATAAACGTCAACTGTCAGTAGGACCAACTTAAGAATTTAAGCAATAAAATTCTCTAACACGATTTTTTTAGAATCAATTTTTAAAATAAATCATTGCAAAATAGAAAAAATAGTATAAAACACTTGTGTCACAAGAGCTTTTGACGCACTCAGGCATTTGCAGACCTCCTTTCAGTCGGTCTGGCAAAATTTGCCTTCGTGCGTCAAAATGCTATCTTGTGACACATGTATTTTAATATACTATTATCTACATATCTGCAAAATTTTATTAAAAACTCTCAAAGTTCGTTTTAGTATAATCCATTCACTCTTTATTTGCGCTATGGTTGGCCATGAACTTTTATTTTTTGGTTTGCCAAAATAGAAAGTCCCTATTAAGTTGACTGACAGCTCTTGACAATACCAAAAAAATGACAGACCACTGACAGGCCAACTATTAACACAATTGAATAAAAGCCACTACTCCACAATACTTAACCGTACTGATTTTTTTCAAATTTATACCGGGTGGAATCTGTCACCCTAACATGGCCAACCATAGCGATAGCGCAAATAAAGGGTGAATGGATAATATGCAACTACCTTAATATGATATGTCAAATTAATACAATTATTTGACGGTTACGTAAAGGCACTGTTGCCAGCTTGTTTGAGTGCATCCCTTCCACTACTTGAAAGAGATAATTTTTTCAACATTTATTAATTAATCTCAAAAACTGTTATGTTATGTGCGGTAACTTAACTATAGTCTGTTCCAGCCAAAAAGGTTTGTGTTGGAGGTATAGGAATGTACTAGCTTTGTCGCGCACACTTGTATTCTAATTAGCGCGATCCTTTACTATTAGCTCACCGTTGCCAGTATGCCGTGCAAGTTTACCACGCCTTATACAATGTCCATATAGACATTTATTTTTCGTTATAAAATTAATTTAATACAATTAATAAATACATACATATATTTATTTATCAAAAATTGTAATTATTTAATTTTTTTTAAATATAGAAATTGCTTCGTACGCTTCTTTTTTTATTCACTAGTAAGCAAACAATCGTGTTCCCTTGATTAAAAAAATTTAATTGAAATGCTTAAAATAAACTGAATAAAGCTTTAAAAAGGCAAAATATGCATATTATCAAAAATTGATTACCAACAAAGGTATTTAAGACAAAAATGTGTACTTTGATCATGCAATGCAAATCTCTTGCCGGCCACTTCGTTATCGTGGGACGCGCTTCAATGTAATGCGGCACAAAAAAATTCATAACTAAAAAACTATAAGTCGTAAATCAATTTTCTTTTTTTTAAAAACTTCTGCGTTATTTGGACTTCAATTGCTTCGCAGCATATACATAGCAATTTCCAAAAATAAAAAAGTTTGTCGATTAGTGAAAATATGCATGCATTTACAGCGAGTTCGGATATAAATTGTAATGTAAATAATGTTATAAACAATATTTTGACAACGGCAAAAAAACTACCAGAAGCGCTCATTTAAGTACTTTAATTTAAAAAAAAAATTAAGTCGATAGCTCAAATAGAATTGGAGATAAGATGATGTAAAGCTTAAAAAACGTTTTTTCAGAAGTTTTACATTTTTAATATTTTTTCAATATGAAAAAGGCCTATACCGCGTAAAAATGTTTTAAATGCCCATATTAGGTGTCAAATAACCTACTCTTACAAAATCCACACGGTCCTATGCGTTCTGTGCAAAAACAATAATAATTCGTATATTAAATCAGGCAACGCTGTTCCCTATACCTCCAACACAAACCTTTTTGGCTGGAACAGACTATAGCAATTTTTCTTTTTTTTTTTAATTTATTAGTTGTTGCTTAATGTTGATTTAGTTTTTTATAAAAATGGTAAGAAGGTTTTGTTGGCTAAACTAAATATGTAACTAAAATTTTCAGTATCGCCTAAGGATTATTTTTCTAAGATTGCGTTTTTGACACTTACCGGAACAAACCTAAAGTTAGTTAGAAATGTGAAAAGACAATGCAGTTAGGGACTATTTTAATTTGGCATCCCTGTACAGAGTTGTCACATTACTATTTAATTTGTTTGAAATTCAATGTTTTTTAGCTTGATTTGTTGGTATGTGGCAACCCTGCGCTGTCATTATGAAACGCAATTTAAAAAAAAATCCTATATAGTACAATGTAAAAAAGTCTCAAAAACTCAAACTTTGAAATTGAATATCTCCGAATCTGTACGGAGATACGGAGAATGTTTTTCATTTTGCACTATTCGATTCGAAATTATTCAAATAATAATCTATTAAAATTTAAAAAAAATCGTAAAAAATTGGATTTGAGGGAACAACTACCGTAAAATTAAAAAATGACAACTGTGCTAATGTGAAAGATCCGGCACCGTCGCGTCGGTCACATGACGTCTCGGCTTGTTATTCAAATTCTGCACGCAAGCCTGCTGAAAACAGGCTGTTTTCAGTATTTTATTTACACTCAAACTCAAAAATTATAATTTATTAAATTCTCGATTTGAATTGCTTTTATAGTATAATAGTTTTAAAAAGCCCTATTAAAAGTCAAACAAAAAATCCAAAATATTGCCGTCTTGGGTGCAGATCCACGGATTCAATAGTCCCTTTTCGGCGCGGCTCAACTTGCTTAAGCCAATACGACGCGAAGTTGTTCACGGCACGGGTTACGTCCATTGCGTAAATAATTAAAATTAAATATGTATATCGTTTTTTATATAAAATAATTAAATTTAATAGTTTAGTGTTGTAATTTTGTGTATAGTGATTATAATTAATAATTTAAAGAAATTCAAAATTAACTTTTTGTGTAAAATTTGTGAATATGTGTAAGCGCGTTGGAAAACTGGAAAACGGCTTGCAGCTACACGGGGATAGAGAAAAACATGGAGGCCTTATTTTTATCAACTAACTACTCAATTTTGATGTTTATTATTAAAGTAAGTGATTTTTGATTTTAACACACATTGGATTGTATTATTTTTTACGTATGTACCAATACCAAGGTATTTTATTATTATAAATTTTAACTAAAAATTAAAGTAAAAAACGTAATAAAAATTTACCATAGGATTTGGCTTACCTATGTTAGTAGGCTTTGAAATTTATAGTTTGTTATCACAGTTAACTTTTCTATTTGTTTTAAAAAAGGAAATACCTACTACAACTATAATTTTTTGGGAGTTTTGGGAGTACCAAACCATTGATACCCACTTTTTCTGCAAACGATTTGGAACTAATTGATCTTATTAGAGGACATTAATGCATAATGTTAGTGGGGTAGTTAGAAATTTTTTGGGGGTTGAGCTGTGAAACCACTCACATTTTCTATGTTGTCAATGTAAAAGTCAGCCTCACAATTAATGGCCACCCTGATTATACGTCTAGCACGAATTGTGGATGCAATCATCATAACACTCCCTACTTAAATTTAGAGGTAACTTTATTTTGCCAACAAAAGTAGTAAATCAAGAACCTTCTCTTCTGTTCTTTTGTCGTTGTTGGCTAATAACTACCGTGCTGCCGTATAGCCAAACTTGCCAATAATTGTGAGGCTGACTTTTGTATTTACCTGAATCGTGTGTGGTGTAGTATCAGTTCACATTTGCGCGCACACTGTTGGTCTGTAGGTTGCCTCAAGGCAAGTGCGAACGTGAATGGCTCGCATTACGATAGTATCAAAAACTTAAGACTCAAAAGCCAACATTATGCAGTCTTTAGTGTGATTATCACTTATCAGATATTATTAGTGTGATGAGTTCTTTCACCATTCATCGTTCTTTTACAATAATTTAGTCTTTGAAATATTCCAGTGAATAACCTGGGCTATTTTAACTTATTTTGTATTCTAAGCTGCGAAAGAAAAACATTTTGGGGCACCTCATACTCAAAGCAGGTTCTTTTTAAAATTTTAATTAACTTAAATTTGAGTTAGAACCTATTTCCCTATAATATTAACTTTTTAAAGTAAAAGCAAATACCTGGGGTGGGGCAAATGCTTCAAGGGGTTTCAAAGCCAAATAACTTGACAAAAACGACAATTCTTGAATCCTTTTTAACTTGTCTTTCTATACCTACCCAATACTGAACTCCACTGTTATATTGAGAAACTGATGGTCGGTACCTTTGCTCCTGATTAAGTTCTGGTTAAGTTAATTTGATACTTGGTCAGGTATAACCAGTACTCGCCCCTCATTGAGTTGAATAGGAACTAACCTAACCATGGTTAGTTAACAAGTTTCTTAATCGGCAGCAAAAGTACCTGGGCTAAGGTTAATGTATCCAACCAACCCAACCACCTTAACCAACAGACCAACAGCTTCTAGTTTAAATTCTTTTTGAGGCACGTACTAAGGTACTAGGAGACACCGGGGCAGGTTGTGGCACGGGGCAGGTTGAAACGTCGTCAAAATTTCCTAAACAATAAATTTTTCAACAACCGCTTCTTGTGTAGGCTTCTAGAAGACGATACGATGGTCAGTTTCATGTAAAAAATCAACTCTATTGTTCAAGTGTTGTTGTTATTTCCGAAAATATTTATATTTTATAGGTACACATAAGTAAATTTTAACCTTCTATTTTGATTTCAATTAACTACCATTAAAAACGGCTAAGGTTCAGTTTTTTTTATCATAAGTGAATCATTGGGCATTAGTTTATTATATTTGCGAAAAATTTTAGTTGTTTGATGTTGATTTACTAATATACGACTAATATACTCAGACATAAAGAAAAAATGCAGCGCGGGGCAAATTGTAACATACTGCTCGGGGCAAGTTGTAACAGGTTACTGCTATAGTATAGGACAGAAGTGTATATGCTCCGTTCAAAAAGTAATGATCATCTGCAACCAACCCTGGAAGGTCGATAAAGTTCCTTTTTTGGTTCGGCATGTACCTATTACCATTACCTATTACCACTAGCAATTACTTCAGTTCAAAATAAATAGATCTGTAAAATGATAATTATGTATCACCAAATAAATTTTTTTCTTTTTACCCTCTCAAATCGGTAAAATGGGACAGAGAAATATGCGTTACAACGTACCCCGGACCGGGGCAAGTTGAAACAAAGATTTTTACTTTTTAAAAATACGCCTGGAGGTCTAATAATTAAGATTCTGTTATGTATTTCTAATAAATTAGGCAACCAAATACATATGCAACTTTTTTTTGTTACTAACCTGCCCAGGTCTCCCCTATAATTTTATGTTCTAAATTGATTTCATTTTGCAAAATAAATTACATAATTAGATGATTAACACGTCTAGATGGCGTGGCACAGGCTAAGAGCGTTTTTCTTATAGTCGACGTCTTGTATTTATGTCAAATTTAGACACTTTTAGCATGTTGGCAATATTTGCAATATTTGCCTTTTTACAATAATTTGCTATTCCAATGCGGAATCTGGGCTATTTTACGACAGAAAAATTATTTCGAACATCCCATCCTATAAAAACTTAGTGATTTGTTTTCTTTGGCTAAATATTTTCCTTTTGTGAAGTTTAGGTACATTACAAGAGAAATTATTACGTCAAAATTTACAGAAAATTACACTATTAAGCTAGCCTTGCACCCCAGCTTGCTAAGCTAAAGTTTGGTAACTATGGCAACATGTAGAAATTTCCTATACCTTAAACGAAACCTTAAAGGAGCTTTAACTCACTTTAATTTTATTATGAAAACGGTGGTAACTCAATAGAAACATTTCATTTCTAGCGTCAGAAAGCAAAACATGAGCCTATGAGCCAAGTTTATCTTCTATTGGTTTGAAAAAGAGAAGCTGGCTTCTCGAAGTTGTGATGCAAGGTTTTTCTCGGTAGACAGGGGCGCACCTAGCGGGGTGCGGTGGGTGCGCAATACCTGGGCCCCCGACTGCTGTCATCTTCTCCTAAATTTATTTATTTTTAATTAATTTTAGCTGCAGTAAACAATTTGTAACGGTTGAAAATTAAATTTTAACAATTTAAAACAAAAGCTCAAACAAAAACAAGTCACCCAAGAAGAATTCCTGAAAAAAATTTATAATTTGATACTTTATCAGAAGTATAATAAACTGTATCATGGTTTTAACAAAATTGTTGCTTGGAATTAAATTTTAAGTTTATCTGATGCAGACCTGCAATACACAATTTCTATTTCTATTATTAGGTAGTGATGTGCATTATCAGTCGAAACTTGCAATGCATCGGTCAATACCTGCTTTAGACTAGGACTGTTATCGAAAAAAACGTATCCTTAACCATACAAGCGGCATTTCATATAACATTTTGGTAACCGATGTTTTCCCAGTATTTCAACCCTGCTGAATACGAAAATTGCGGTTACCAAAGTGAAATCTTAACCGGAAGCGTGATATTCAAGATGACACCCAAGATGTCAGCTTTGTTATTTTTGATGGAATCATTATGGACAATCAAGACAAATATTTTTATTGGTTCGGATAGATAATTTTATACTCTACAATTTTTATTAGAGGTATAACTATCTTCAGATCACTCCTTAAGTTAAGGAGCTACAGTCGGAAGAAGCACCGTGAAATTGGAACAAATTCCCAGTATCGAAATGCTAGAGGAATTTCATATAACATTTTGGTAACCGATGTTTTCCCAATATTTCGACCCCCCTGAATCCAAAAATTGCGGTTACCCACAGTGAAATTTAAACCGGAAGCGCGACATTCAAGATGGCGACTAGGTTGTCTGCTTTATTAATTAAGATTTATTTGGATGGAAGAATTATTATTGAAACTTGGACAACTGTTTTGATTGAATTAGATATACAAGGTTCTCTACAATTATTATTAAATGTAAAAGTATACCGTAAGATTGCATATTAAGGAGCGAAAGCCAGCTAAAGACATCGTGTGCGTAAAAATCGTCGTAATATACATGTTTGCTCTTTTTATTTATTTTGATGGATTAATTATTATGGCAATTAAGACAAATATTTTTGTTAGCTCGGATAGATAATTTTATGGTCTACAAAAAATTACAGTAAAATCACTCTTTAAGGGTCTAGAGAGTCGGGAGAAGCACCGTGTGTTGTCAAAACAGAAGACGCAATATCCTCTTTATGATCGACTTTTATGGACTTGATTTGCTCTGATCATGTTTTAACAGATACATCCTAGCTGGATACTGGGAAAGCTACCTCGCTGAACTCACCAAGATGCTTCCATATACTGCTTTATGTATTAAGACGGTTTATACAACACTGGTGCTTTTATCGACTTTAGCTCTTTTAGGAGTGATCTGAAGATAATTTTACTTCTAATAAAAATTGTAGGGTATAAAATTATCTATCCCAACCAATGACAATATTTGTCCTAATTGTTCATAATTATTTTATCAAAAATAACAAAGCAGACATCTCGCAATTTTCGTATTCAGTAGGGTTGAAATATTGGGAAAATATCGGTTACCAAAATGTTATATGAAATGCCGCTTGCATAAAATACTTTAACTTTTGCGCCTAGTCTACTTGTTTAAGGTTTAATTAGTATAAAAATGTAAAAATAGAAGTGTTTTGAATTTTAATTAGGTGAATTTAATTAAGAATATGATATGGTAATTTTGTTGGATGAACTTTTTAAACGAGGTATCTAACAAAGCTTTCTTAGTTTTAACTTACTTTAAAAAGATCGAAAATCATTATAATTATAGGTAACATCTTTTCGTTTCGTTTCAATTTTCAGATGAGTGGGGCTGTGGAGCACCATTTTGCTGTCGAGACAGGATCTTCATCAAAGGTAAGTTCTCAAGGTTGAAGATTTTTCATAAAATCTCTTTTTTTTTAATTTTAAATCATACCTACTAATAACGAGTGAAAGAATGAAATAGAATTTTTGGGAAACTTTTCTGTTTTTAAAAGTAGGTAATAGACTGTGATAACATAAAATTGAGGTGATAGTATTCGGGCCCATCTCTTGGGGGTCAGTTATTTGAGTGCTATACTGAACACGAACTGAACAAAACAAGTCAGTTGACAACTAACTTTATAAGCAGGGCCGTAATCTGTTGATCACTGTAATCTCCTAATCTCTTATAAGGATATGGAAGTTTTTTGTCCAAAGTTTGCAAAAATTTGACTTTCTCTAAATAAATGTTTTCTTCTTCGACACCAACTAGAAACTTACCGTTTTATTATTTTTGCGAAATCATTAGCCAGCTCCGGCTAGAACAGGCTTAAAATTTTCCAGGGCAGGCTTTATTGGGCTCAGGGCTGTTAACAATTAATTAACTTTTAATTGATAAGAGGGGCGTCAGGAAAGCCACTTGAGAAGGATATCAAACCTTTGATATAAACAGTTATACAATACTTTGCCAGTGAAGGACAACCCAAATACTGCTTACAGTTGAATTTTTAAAAGACTGCCGACACGTGACCACCTTTAAATGTATAAATAAAGGTGAAAACGACTTATTTCGTGAGTTTAATTATTTAATTTAGTTAATACATTTATTGTTAATTATTATTAAATATTTGTTTAGAAAATTTATAATTAAATTAATTATTTATTGAATATTTTAAAAGTCACGTGTCGGCAGTCTTTTAAAAATTCAACTGTATGTATTGTTGGTATGAAGATGTTAACTTCGGCCTAGCTGTCAAAGCCATTATAGAGGGTAGCCAATTTTTACCAATGAGTAGTATAGAGGTAACCACATTTATTGGCCATCCTGGCTATACGTTTAGTACGAATTGTGGATGTTACCATCATAACACCCCATACTTAAATTAAGGTGTTACTTTATTTTGCCAACAAGTAATAAACCAACAACCTCCCCTTCTGTTCTTTTGTCGTTGTTGGCTAGTAACCACTCCCTGGCGTATAGCCAGAGTGGTCAATTATTGTGAGGCTGACTGTACCATGTAGCTACAACCTACATATTTATTTTTATTTAAAATTGAAAATGAAAAGTTGAAGGTCGCGACGCCTAGCGTCGATGTGGTAAAAAGTCGAGTGTGGCATCGTTTGATAGCTTCTTTAATCCCCTGAAAATTTCTTCCGAATTTTTTTTTTCTAAAGTTAGCCATTTTGAAACTGCAGGCAAAAAACGAAATTGACAATTTTCAGTTTTTGTGCGTTATCTCGTCGGTAGTGGGAGAACGCTCGTTTATTAAATTTTACATGATTTTACCATGGTTTCAGCGAGTCTTACCCGCGAGTTTAAAAATTTTTCTTGCGCTGTTATGCATTCTTTTTATTCTGGTATTGAATTAATAGGCGCTTAGTTTTTTTAAATGCGATATACATGAATGAAGAAATGTTCTGACTTTCATTTGACCTAAAAATAACCTAAAAAAAGTTAGGCGTTCAGCAACTGCAATTGCAAACACGAAAATGCAACTCTCTACTCTTCCATTTGACCAAACTAAACAATTCTTTTTTAACAAAAGAAATCCCCACATTTTGTCACTGTTAAAACCGAAGATAAAAACATCAGACGATTAGTAAATCAACAAATTCAACAATTTTAGAAAAAATAGTCAGTCAAAAATCAGTCAATGCACACACACAAAACTTCATGAGTTTATTATAACATTTTACACCCCAGTAATCAACCCCTTGATTCGTTAAATTGTGTTAAGTGCAGAGGAATCCAAAGATCTTCTCAGAAGCACATTGATTAATTTAAATCAATATTTTTGTTACACGAAATTTTTGTATAAAATAGTAAAAAGTGCAACCGAAATTTTACTTCTGAGAGAAAGCTAGGTAATTTTGAAGAAAACCATCGTCAATAATTTATTGTGTGGCTGTCCATTTCATTCAAAGGAACTTTGAAACTCCATTAGTTTTCGAGATATTCGCTCGCAAAAATTGTTAATATGGAACAAATTTGCCTTGTGTTTTTCTTGAAACTTTTGCCTATAGGGTCAACCTTTCGTTTTACAGTAAGTAAAAGTTTTCAGAATAGAAGTTGTAGAGCAATACATTAACGATTTTTCGAGCAGATATCTCGAAAACTACAAGAAGGAAGTAAATTTCCCTAAATTCTTGTAGGGAGTTTGATAAGCTTTAATTTTGCTAAAAGTAATTTTTTCCTTATAGTTCAATCCTATACCTAGGTTTTTTGTGAACTTTTTTCTTTCCTCCGGGCCCTTCTGATTTCTCAACCGGGCCTTGAAGCATGAGCTTAACGCTGCACTTCATGGTTAATCCAGCCCTGATTGCGTTCTTATAAGCTTCAAGAAGGATAGACACCAAATTTTATGCTTAGTTCAGCAGTTACCTATAGGGGGAAAGCGCTATGAAAAGGACGCGTTATGAAACGGACAGTATCAGTATCTTGAAAACCAAAAGGCATTTAAGTTTGAAATTTTAGTATAATGTAACTTAATATACTTCTAAACAAACTATGACGTGAACATAGTCCTCTCGTTTAATGCACCGGAAGTAGAGTGTTTTGTTTTTTATTCATATACAAAGTAAATATTGTTGCAAGTTTTGGAAGCTTCAAGATAGAGATTTTACTTATTTTACTTACTTTTATGGCAAAACGTATATCAAGGTATCTATTTATATGGACAACTATTAAAAACAAATTTGATTTTTGCATTTTAGTTTTGAACAAATATTCTTAAAAAATGTCGCGGTGTCATGAAACGGACAATTCATGGCGCATTGAAAAGGACGTTAGGTTTAAAAGCGTGTAAAAGATAGAAATTTTTAATACATTGGAAATAGATGTTTCAAAAACAAAAAATATTTCTATTGCTTTCAAATGTGTTCTGCACACGTAAATTAAGGCCACAAAGGAAATTTAAGCTTTTTTTGCAAACATTTTTTTTTAAATATTCTAGATTGTTTATTTTGTTATTATTAATTATTATAGCTTATTTTTAAAAATTTTTCTTTTTGAACAAGTTTGTAAATGAATCTACAAATCAATGATATTAAGTTTCTTCAACTTTTTTGTGCGAATGTTGCAAAACTAAAGAATATCCGTTTCATAACCCCATGTGCCCGTTTCAATGCGCAGGGTGCCATGAAAAGGACATTTCCCGATTTTACTTTAAAAGCTTACAACTTTTCAGTTTTGATGAAAAACTTAGTTTTTCTGCTTGGTATGTTATTATGAATAATTGTTTTGTTACGTTACCAAGTATTTATTAGAACTTATGTTTTGTTCAGAAAATAGAGCTATTTGAAAAAAAGTGTCCTTTTCATTGCGTCTTTCCCCTACTTGGAAGGTTTTTCAAACTGTTAATGTGATACTGATTGTGGCACATGAATATAATGTCGCTTTTGTTTTGTTTAAGTTCTTCTAAAAATTTACAAATTTCCAAACAAATTTTTTTGATTATACTTTTTAGTTAGGTAAATTTATGCGCCACAACAAAGGAAAGAGCTCGTTTTGTTTCTGTGCATTTAAGTAAGTGTGATGTTTTTAATTAATTCAATTAAGAGGATAACGAAGAATTTAAGTAGGTACTAAACAGAAAATAAAAATAAGTTGAATTAAAAATGTGTATACTTGAGTAGGAAGTACAAGAGTTTGTCCGTCCTTCTAACGCCATTTTGTATTCCTCGGTGGGGAAGATGTTTTCATCACTGGGTGTTGAGATTAAATGGGAGGAAAAAATCAAAACCAAATAATTCTTGTTTTCAAAAGTAAAGAGAGAAATTAGTTTAATTTATAACAACTTAAGTTACTTACCCCGACGAAGAAAAAGTTTTCTTTAAATTATCCACACTAAAAATATTGCTATAAATTCTTGACGTTTTATTTTAATTGGTATTTAGATACAGGTAAACTTTAAAAAATTGGCAATTATAGCGTGTAAATAAATATTAATTAATATTTATGAGAAAAGATAATAAGGTTGATTGTGATTAATGTGATTGACTTTGGTGCTCCGCCTTTAGGCAGCACCAGGTATAAACACAGCCCATCAGGAAAGTACCATGAGACAGTTTGGGCTCTGTTAGACACCAGGTAACGCGCACACCTGTACACCTGGTCGAACACTAACAAGTGATAATAATACACAAACGTTTTCAGCGTATACTTTTTACGTACACCTTATTAAAAGGGGGGCGTCCGGTGTTTAATTATGTTTTATGAGTTTGTTTCTTTAACTGTGTTTTATGCATAATTATTGCGGAAATACTTTGGAGTATGTGGATGTGGAGTGATTACAATAACTTTTAAGTTAAAACAAAGTAAGGCTAATTAAGCATAATTATATAACCGATAAGTATACCGTATGTTTATCACATAAAGTAACGTTTTAACATAATAACGAGTGCTTTTGGTTTCCTGTTTAAAAAAGAATTAAGTGATAAATAAGTTATTTATTATGACTAGATAAATTTAATTAAAAAACGAGTACTAATTATTTATATGAAAAAAAGATATTGTTTTAAATGCGGGTAATTAGTTACAATTATTTTAAAGAATTAGTGATTGTTTGTTTGTCGCGGTAAATGGATGTAAAAACTGAAATGGACTTAACTACACATTCGAGGGACGTTGTTCTACAGCCCGCTGATGGATGTAAAATGAGAGTTGCGAAATCGGTCTTTTCAATTAGAAGTCTTGTCGATCTTGGCGAAGTTGGAGAAAAAATGGATTCTAATAATATGGAAAATAAACAAATTCACGAAGGTGAGTTTTGATTTTTCAATGTCAAGTTTTTATAGCCTATTAAAACTTTTCAAAACCAATTCACACCCAATTTCAGCTGACTTATTGGTTATTGATTAAGTATTCTTATATACCTACTGATGTATTAAAATTGTACGTGTTACTGTTATAGATACTTTAGGCACAAATTCTTGACAGGCTTGAAAAGTATTTGAAAAAATATTAAAGTAAACCTTGGAAATGTTTCATAATAATTATTCATAACAAAAAAGATTTAACTATTTTTTATGGTTTTAAATTGCCCTTTTTAGAGAGCTTTTGATAGTTACCCTTTTTAATATACTTATACTATAATGAAAGTAATCAGATAATTCTGCTATACTGAGACATTGCTGGAGGTAGGTTTTTGTACTGTCAAGAAAAACGACTTGATGTTTTCAGGAAATTTTCAAAGTTTTTTTTATTTAAATAGGTATACTTCTAGGTATACTATATTTATAACATCAATTAATTATGAAAATACAATTATTCCATAAACATATGTGTTCTGTTGAATAATCATTCGCTGGTTCAATAATTTTGTGGAGTTTATAATTTTATTTTATGTATTTACGCTATAACTGTAGATGTAGATAGACTATAGTCCGATTAATCTAAAGATGCACATTTGACCCTTACCGGAACAATTTTAAAATTTGGATTAATTTAAAGTTGCACATTTGACGTTTCATAATGACAGCGCAGGATTGTTATACATACAAACAAATCAATCTAGAAAAGTTAGCATTGCAAACAAAGTGCAATGTTAGAACTCTGTACAGGGATGCCAAATTAAAATAGTCCCTAAATCCATTATGTCTGTTAAGTCTTCTAACTAACTTTAAGTTTGCTCCACTAAGTGTCAAATGTCATCAGTTTTGAATAAATCTACGTACGTATACGTAGTTTAGACAACTTAAGAAGCATAACTATGCACTTACAAAGTACAAACTATAATTTAATTTGCCCTCCAGTACGGAGTTGCCACATCACACTTTAATTTGTTTGAGAATCAAAGTTTTTTACCTTTTAAACGTCAAATGTGCACGCTTAGAAAAATTGACGTATAGAACAACAGTCAGCCTCACAATTAATGGCTACCCTGGCTATACGTTTAGCATAAAATGTGGATGTAATCAACATAACACTCCATACTTGAATTGAGAGGCAACTTTATTTTGCTAACAAGTACTTGGCAAAATACCAACCCTGGCTGCACCCTGGCGTGCAGCCAGGGTGGCCAATAATTGTGAGGCTGACTGTATCTACTCATTGTTATAAATTTAATGCCATAAATACAACACCAAATATTATTGTTGCTTCAAAACTATCAAAACGTTAATTATCCAAAGTGGCTAGTTTATCCTTTCCTTTAAGGCTCTTCTTCATTATTCTTCTTCCTTAAACTTCTTCATTTCACTTCTTCATTTCGAGTAAAATCAAAATTTTCTTTCAAAACGAGAGATAGAAAAATGAGAGAGAGTTCTAGTTCTTTCACCTGTGGGTGTACCATATTAATACAATTTTTCAAAATGAATAGAATGCTGATAGAGAGATGAAAGAAAATTATCTCATTAGGTAGATCCTATTATAGGTAACAATTGAAATAAACTTTTATGGAGTTTTTTTTATTATTTATCTCTTAATTTCATGTTAATAAAAAGTTAAATATTGTAATAGATTCCTTACTAAAGTACCTTTTCAATCAGGCCTATGATTGTGTATTGCAATTTGAAAATTTAAAAAGGGTGGTTGTAGTGGCTAAGGGGTTTATGATATACAGAGAGGTCTAAAAGTGTGGAACGGCCTTAATAACTTCTAAACGAATTGACTAAATGGAATGAAATGTGGAAGAAGTAAATAACGTAATTTTCCCTATTTTTTTACTACGTTTAAAAATTTTTATCATTTAAATCTTCAGAGTAATGGCGTCGGGATCAATTTTTTAAAATAGCCAGGAGGACATTTTTTGGTATTTTCTGAAAGAGCATTTTATTCCGATTTCAGACATGTGCTACAAACGGGGGTTTCAATTAAAAAAAGGTAAGTTATTTAATTTTTTACGTTAGGTACCTATTTCAATGCTAGTAAAAGGATTAACTTTTTATTAGAGTAACATTTCGTTATTTATCGCTTCAGAAAAGTAAATTTGTGAGTTTTCCATCTTCACTAACAGTTTTTTCTTCTTAGAAGCGCATTTGGAAAACTTTTTGTACCCTTATTCATTTTCATTGGAAATCCCAAAAATTTGAAACTTTTTAATCGAAATCCTTATTTGTAGCTTATGTCTGAAATCAGAATGAAATCCTCTTTCAGAAAATACCAAAAAATACCCCCTTTGCTATTTACAAATAACCTACCTCGACGCAATTACTCTGAAAATATTAATGATAAAATTTTTTAAATATAGTAAAAAAATAGGAAAAATTACGTTATTTACTTCTTCTAAATTTCATTTCATTTGGTCAATTCGTTTAGAAGTTATTAAGGCCGTTCCACATTTTTAGATCTCTCCTCCTGTATGTGTTCCATTTTTACAGGAAAATATATACCCCTTCCTGTCTTTGCTGACTTGCTAAACAATTAAAAACAATATTTTGAGTAATATTAGGGGTCGCTACTTTAAAGGTAAAGGTTAAACCTTGGTGAATTTGGGATTTAATTGTTTTTCGATTACTTACTGGTTTTATTATAAAATAAATAATTAGAGGAAAGTAACCAAATATGGAATAGTCTCCTAATATGGAATAGTGCCGTTTCTAAGAAACTAATATTGCGAGCTTTACTAACTGATTATTATTTATCTCATCGAGTCATATCATAGTCGTTTTGATATCAACACTCGGGTAAATATCAGGGGCGTAGTCAAAGCTTTTTGATTTGTTACCGTTTCAAAACTTTTTCAAGACATGTAAAACTAGTATTTTACATTGGTCTATGATCAATATTATCTATTTACTTTTTATGCTGAGGTTATTGTAGACATGTTTGTCTTTGATATTCACAAGCCTTTTTATTGATATATTTGGTCATTTCTAAAATATGAAAATAAATACGGACAATCAATGAGGATCCAATTATGGAATACCTGGGTCAAGTGGGCTCTGGGCACATAATGATTATATACCGGTCCATAGTTTGATACTTAGATTTGTGATTTCTGCAAGTAGATTACGTTTCCAATTTTTTAAATCGATGTTTGACCAAAGAAAAAAATTGTATTTATTTTTGCTATGTAAATATACTAAGCAAATTTCCTATTCCATAATTGGGTACCTATTCCATATTAGGGATCCTTTTTGATTTTTTTTATTTTTGTTATTTTTTAATATTTCGAATTTCGTTAGAAATATATAGGAGTGCTACAATATAATCACCAATGTTGTAGATGATCAGCAATAAATATTTTAAATTTTTAAAATTATTTTTTAAGTTTTACTCGAAAAACAAAGTGGTATTCCATATTTGGTTACTTTCCTCTATTATTATTATTTAAACACGCTTAAACATGATGATTTTTTTCTTATTTTACTAGCTTTTTTCGAAGAATCTAAGTTCAGCCTTTACTTTTAACTTATTTTTTGAATTTTGTGAATAGATTGACTAGTTTTTAGCGGAATCAGCAATAATGGCCCACTTGGCACGAACACTCTGTATTTTTGCTAATTTAGTAGCTACATTTTACTAGGGATTTAAATCTGTATAGAAATACATGGTGTCCTTGCCAAAGGACGACTATTGCTGTATCCGTTTAATACTGAAGATACAAAACCGGTAATTAATTTATTTTTCATTTTAGAACAAAATTTATAGGTATGACATTTTATTCTCTATAATGTTCGTTTGCACCGCTTACAGATAAATTGACAGATATAGTTTTTCTGGCGAATAAGTTGTCAAAAACCTTATCCATCTAACACTAACTGTAGAATAAATCAAATAACTAACGGATAAATTTTTTTCAAAGGCAGCTGCTGCTTATGGTTTTTTCACTGATTTTAATTTAATTTGTAAACCAATTACCAATGAAAAATTTACAAATTACATTAAAAATGGTTATGAATTTACATATATGGAAAATTGGATTTTAATTTATGTAAAAATAAAATATATTTTTACAACTTATCCGCCAGACAAACTATCTGTCAGTTAATCTGTAAGCAGTGTAAACGGCCATTAATTTATTATTATTTTCGAATATATAAAAATATTTAGGGTGATCCATTTAAAAAAAAAGTTACTATTATTGTGAATATATCTTGAAAACAACATATTTATTTATTTTTGTGTGTTTACCATCGTAATAGGCGGCAAACAATTGCGCTCTTTTACCATATTAATCAACTTTGTAGCTCCAATAATAAAAATGTTAGCAAAATGGTGCCAAGTTCGTTTAGAACACCCTGTATGCTTACAATACTGTATATTACAATTTAATCTGCCCAAAAAACTAATCTCAAGGCACAAAAGTCTTGCCAAGTTATGTGACTGGTGCTGTATTGTTCAATTTCGGAATGAAAAGCTGTTTCAGGAATTTGGGTTGTCTATTATAATTAAATAGCGCCGGAACTCATAATTTGCATTACCTACATTCCTTGATTTACATAGAGGAAAGTAACCAAATAAGGAATACCATTTTGTTCTTCGAATAAATATCAAAAACTATCTGTTGTGTCAACACAAGACTTTCCGATTGAGTTGATTATTTTAAGACCAAAACAGTTAGAAAACAAAAGAATACTATACATTTTTATAATCACTAAATAAAAAAAATTAGACGTCAAAATTTTTTTTTGTACAACACTCTGTACTTTAGTCGATATTGGACAACAGTTTCTTTTAAAAGAAGCTCAAGTAATTCTTAAAATCCTAAATGAGGTATCGTCGAACTTGTATTAAAAAGTCAAATATCGATTAATATACAGGGTGTTGTATTTAAAAAAATAAAATAAAAATGAAATAAAAAATATGCGTGACATAATCAGAGCCACAAAAGAATTGAAAAATTCAAAAAGTGACTTCCACTGGAAGTCTCATTACCTAGCACATCATGGTAAATTTCACTTGGATTGATTTATTGGTTATTGAGATACATATTAGTCTGGAACACGCTAGCTGAATCACTTTTAAAATTAAATCAGATTTTTCAATAAAGGCTCTCAGATTAAAGTAAAAGTTGATCTTCAATCAAAATTGAATAACGTAACTTATTTTTGTCTGTTAGCAAAAATCAATTTCTATTAGGTATGAGGAGATGTGTAATTAAAATAATAAAATAACTAATATGTAGGTGTACTTTAGCTAATTGTATAATAATACAGTCTATAAAAAATATGTTGTATACTTAATTATAGCATTTTATTTATTCAACAATAAAGTAAAAAAAATATATTTACTACCTATTATAATCAACATAAAGAAAGTAAATGTATACTCATTTATTATGCAAAATTTTATATATAAAAAAGAAAATTAGCATTTAAATTAAAGATATGTAAATTAAATTGAAACAAGCTGATTACATGAACTATTTGTAAAAATTAAGCAAATTTTTGAAAACTCAAGTTAATGTAAACAAAGCTATTAAATAATGACCCAATCCCACACTTATAAAGCCTATATCAAGTTTAATGAAACTGAAAGTTGTTTAATATTATAAATAAAGCACTGAAAACAGACCAATCATTAAAAGTAATAAAGTTAAGGATTATATTACTCTGAAGTATTGATTATGGCAAGCTAAACGGGCAATATATAAACTGCCTTATATGGAAAATCCCTCTTCATAATTTCTATCCAATTTAATAAAAACTGACAAAAAAAAAACATATTTACTAAAAAAAATAAATATAGAACGCAAAAAAATAATTATGGAACGCAACCAACATTCTTATATTTTAATAATTTCCCATACGGCGTGATTCGAACGTGGAAATATATATTTTTTCTTATCTCAGTCGGCGCACGCGTAAACGTTCACTAGTTAAATGTTTACTGCGTCGACATGACTAGCTTCGAGCGATTCATAAACCGCATTTGAACTACCACAATAAATTTGTTTTTAAATTAAAGTTTTCGAATATACACAAGTAAATTTTACATTTTAAGCATATTTTAAGTATCACGGTCGAGATTTTAGAAGAAAATGTAAGGTTGCTGTGTAATTTTATTTAATCGAATTAAAATTCAGTAAAATCAAATACGTAAAATTAAAGGGTAGCCGTTTGTACCTACTTAATATTTTAGTACATTTTTTTTGGAGCATCGTCCATCGTCTGATGTCTTTTGGTCGTTTGCAAGATCTTAAAGTACATACAAAGGTACTTATTTATTAAAAGCACAATTATTCGGTTTTCAATCGCAAATTGCTTTCAACATCTATTTAAATAAGTAACTTCGCAGTTGTATCGCTATCACACATTTGCTCACAGTAAAATCCAATCGTAAACCAAAATGTAGCCTTAAGCAGTTTCGCAGTATCTGTTTAAGGTGTTGTTTTAGGTCTACTTGGGCCAGTTTACACTGTCAGCTGAAACTGTGGTTTAAGCCAAGTTATGAGCAGACTGTGAAACCGAAAGATGAAGTAAGCTTAGCTTTCAGACCATGAGCAATCCAAGTTTAATTACAAAACTAGATTTTAAACCAAAACTGTCAATCCGAGGCTTAGCACACAAGACACGGGTCTAGGGCTCAAAAGCATAAGCAGAATTGCGATAGGGCGTTTTTTATAAGTCGGCAATAATTAAGAAGTAGGTACCGAAGAATTAAAAGTCTACAATTATTGTTCTTTCTTTTAAAAAATAAACGATGGTCACCGTATAGGAGTTATTTGTAAGGTTATGTAGGTAGGTGGGTTCTTTAGGTAGATCTATATCGCTAGCCCGGAAGAAAAGTGACAACTCAAAAAATGCAAATGTTCAGGAGAAGCACTTGAAAAATATTAATAGTTAGAAACTCGTTCTGGCTGTCAATGTTATAATCTAAGATTTGACACTTTTTCTGTTAAAAGTAATGTTTTGTAGTTTGTTTACCTACAAAACTGAAATATGGCATTTTTTGAGTTGGTCACTTTCTTCCGGGCTAGCGACATGTATTTGGTTCTACTTCTACGAAAACATACAAGAAGATACATAATCTTTATTGTTTATTTGTAAGCATAGAATGGGTTCGGTATCTTCACTAAAAGTTAAAATAATTTTGAGAGCAATTAATAAGCTTATACACACACAAATAAAGAAAGCAATTAAAATAAAGACTCTTTATTATATTGTTTTTATGGGTTCAACTAGACTTCTCTAAAACTACACTATTCACAAAACATATATATACATACTTAAGTTGTAAACATTAATTATTACCAATAACATTTATGCAGATATGATTATGGATTAATTTCTTACGAAAATAACATCGATGAGATTCATATTGAAAACACATTAGGTAGTAAAATTTTAAAACGTCTATTACCAGTTAAAAACACAAAGTTTTTGTAAACAAATATTATTCTTCTAGATGTACTAGTCCGAAAGCATTATATCTCTAATAGTTAAAAAGTGAACAATTCCATGAGCGTGGTACACAATTGACAAACAAAAAAGACCCACTTTGCTATTTTCATCTAATAGATGTTCTTCTTCCATATACAAAAACAAATCTTTGTAGTATTTTGAAACCACCGTTTACTTGGGACCAAAGTCTCTCGATACGTTGGTTATAGACAGATCTCAGCGCAATGAAGCTGCCTCTATTTAAACCTCTGCGCTCAATCGTCAGTCTGGCGACGCTAATGTTTTTCGTACATCTGTCGTCTAATCAATGCTCTGTCTGTAATAAATTGAGAAACTTCTAGGTAAGTAAGATTTTTTTATATGAGAAAACTACGAACCATAAATAATTTACACCTGGTACACTGAAGTCCGCCTTTGAACTGTCCTACGACTTCGAAGTTCCCTTGCAGTAATTGGATCGACAAGTCTTATTGTTGTCAAATTCTCGATAACATAGCATTAATTCCTGTAGTTTTTAAGCTGCTTCTTATGTATACTTGCTGTCGTCCTCGACACCTTTAAGAAGTTTATGTTAGCTTGGTGGTTTTATTAAGGTGTATAACATAATTAACTCATAAAAATAAATAAGAATTACCTTCAACCTTCCAAATTGGAAACATTCCAGTAAATTTCCAGATGAAGGAAGACATTCATCAACGTTCTACAGTGACGGTATATTGCACTGAGAAATGTGGTAAAAACTCTTCGAAATATGCGTCCATCGAGTTTTTAATAAATGAAAACACATACTTGAACAATTAATTAGAGACACAGCACTTATTTAAAACAAATCCAAATTTCATCGTCATGCCCAACTAGCTTTGCAAAATATATTTTCATGTCTATTTATTAGGTTTTATTATGACGCCGATGGAGTTTTTAATAAATGAAAACACTTTCTTATATAATTAATTATTTATTATTAAAACACGAGGTAGACGAGGTAGACGTAAATTCACATTGTTTTTCTGTGATCTGTCAAATCTGTGGTGGTTACAAAATTTAAACTGGAAAAGCGATGTTGCCTATTTTCAAATATATACAGTATGCGGAAAAATTTTTGAGATAAACTTCTCTGCGAGTCGGGACGCTTTTAAATTGAGATAAAATTTCATGATATGGGTTGGGATTATTATTTTGTGCGATTTTGATATTGAAAGCAATAATAAATAAAGGAACTGCGTGTTATTTTATTATGTCTAAAAAATTATTACTCATAATTCATAAAGCATAATTAATTAATTACAGAACTATTATAAGCGCTTAGCACAAATTAGTAGATACGTAAAGGTAGATAGATAGGTACATACATATAAATGCACAAAATATGTGGACCTATTTTGATATCGATTTATTACAATTATCTCTTAGCACAGCACATAAGTTCTATTTTTTTAGAATTTATCTTTTCGAATAAAACAACTGAAATATACCTAGTACTTAGAATTATTAAATGGTGTACATAGTAGGTATGGCAAAATCGGCATTTTTTTACATTTTTTATTATTGTTAAACAACCACTAACTGATTTGAGACTAGGCCGATTTGGAGGGAGATTATATTCATGAACTTTTATGATGAAAATTGGCTTAAGAATCTAGAAAAACACTGACAACATGCCAACTATGATTTATTAAAATTAGTTACACCTATCTAAAAAATTACATCAAACGATATACAGTTGTTCTAGGGAATCTTTGCCGCTGTATGTCAAGATAAGCCGACATACGTCGTTACAATTTAGCAGGCGTCATATTACGTAGCGCAAACAAAGATGCTACTACACTACGTATCAGATTGCGTGTTTTTGCGTACTTAGCCGAGTTCTCCACCGGCAAAGATCTGCTGGAACAACTGTAGAACATTTTATTCTCTATGTGCGCAATTGTTTTTGTAACTAATATAATAGAGGTACCTACATAACAAAATTTTTTGGTGGAACTGGAATAACTGAATAAATAGTGGGAATACTTTAATAGGAATATCATGATAAGCGACACGACGTCTGGCGGATTTTTTTGTACTATAACATCATCGCATAACATTTGACGTATGTTTTGACGTTTGGCGCATGTTTGTATAGTTTTTTTAAAAGCCATAAGTTCTTCGATATGAATTCTAATAAAAATAATAGTTTTTGTTCAGTGTCAACGTAAATCATGGATTAAGAGAAATCCAAACTTAAATGTGTGACTTAACTGTGCGATGTCTTAGTTCACGGTTTTATTTTGAGGGCGCTGCGATCTTAACCTGAGATCCCTAGACTTGTGGAAAATCACTTACTCTATGATATAATGTGATATACTCAGTTATACAGTTATACAGTTATATACAGAGTTGGACATGTTACTTATAAAATGTATCTTTGATTCAAGTTACATCGAGGGTTTACAACGGCTTACAAACGAGGCGTTAAAGTGAGGAAGATATTCCATCACCACGCATGCTCAAAGGCGTCGCTGTGTAACTTCTATTATTCTAAATTTTATTTTTTCGATTAGGTTAAAAGTAGGAAACCAATTTTTTTAATTAATTTGTTATTTTTATAAGTGCCGTATGATATTAGTGGAATATTTATTAAAAATAGTTAAAAAAAAAGTTGGTTTCCTACTTTTAACCTTATGATGGAATATCTTCCTCACTCTAACGCCTCCTTTCATATAACGTTAACCACAAAAGTAACGTTTTTGAGAATCGATGAAATAAAACTTTTAAGGTAACCTACCCACTGTATAAAAATATTACTTACAACCCATATAACTTGGAAAATATCAATCGTAGAGGTACAGTTTTTGACACTTCATACCTTGGCCTTCAGTATTACCGATTCTTAGCATTATCTCAAAAATCAATGTTTTGTAGTTAACGTTGTTTAACTCTAAGCCTTCGACATAATAATTCAGTTTCAATATCTCTGATACTACTTTCACCGCGAGTATCATAGGTACAAGATAAAAAGTATCAAAGATATCTATCAAAGATACATGTATCATTGATACTGCCCAACTCTGATTGTCATAGTTTAGTTTTATTGTAAAACAATCGGTCACTTAATTAATGGCCTGTACCCAGAGTTGGGCAGTATCAATGATACATGTATCTTTGATTCGTATCTATGATACTTTTATATCTTGTATCTATGATACACCAACTGAAAATATCTTGTATCAATGATACTGAAATAGAATTATCATGTATCTTGTATCAAAGATACTTATTAGCCTCAATGTGTCCAGATACTTTTTTAAAACTTAAAAATTAAAACTGTTTAGACAAGATATTTACTGTCCTCGTAGTTGAGACTGACCCCTTATTATTGATGCTTTCCCATCAAAGAAAATTGATTTTATTGTATACAGGGTGTTTTTTGAGGGGAACAAGCTTAGTTATATTCAAGTGATGAAATCTTGATTTTTTTTAAAGAAAACACCCTGTATATTTTTGCGTAAAGTGGTGAAGAATTTAATTATGTTTCAAATTGTACTGGGGTTTACTACTTATTTATGTACACTCGATAACTTTTTGAAGATAATGATCTAAATCGGTCTATTCCGTTTTCTTCTTTCTAAAACTGTTATTTTGGCAGCAGACTTTTAAAACCCCGCGAGTGATAGTAATACAGCCTTTGTTGTAGGAAATTTTACGATCTACAAATTTGGTAATAGCTATTCTTATCGAAAAATCGATAGTTTACACGACCTTTTGTAAGGTAATATGTACTTTTGGTCATTGGCCTATTAATAACGTATTATTCGCCTTTCTTCATAAAGACTCAAAAAATTGAACGCCTAATAGGTATGATATAATTACATTTTTAAAAGGAAATTTTTCTACAATAGAAGATAATCAGTTTTTAAGCAATAATTACTTTTTTATTTTACGATAAATCCTAGATATAAAATATAGGCATAGGTAATAATTATTTAGGTGTAGATTTCTGTAAAACAACAAACGCCGAAATTTTACACGTAACATAATTATTATTCCTTGGTTCAATTAAATTTGTAAATCCGCAAGTTGAAATAATTTAAATCTAAATAATTTAAATTGTACATTTATTCATTTTGTAGTTTGTAGGTAAACGTGGCAACGTTGCTTTACGTCGTACGTGATATTTTCGTCTCTAAACTAATAAATTTAAAACATAATCAAGGTTAAAGTGACGACATGGTTGAAAAGACCGTTAAAAATGCTAGCGCTAGCGGGGAACCCCCTCCCAAAAATGCGTCAACGTTCGCATTTTCTTCTTTCTTGCGTTTTTGTGTTTCCAACATGCTGCAAAAGTGCAAATCCGTTTTCAAAATTTTAATGTGTTTTCGTATAAAATTTTAAGTAATTTAACAAAATGTGACGTCGTGTTTTCATTTACGTGTGTTTTCAATTGAAGTTTGTTTAAGTAAAATGGGTAAGTAATAATTACGTTTTATTTAAATCTCCACCCTTATTTGTTAATCCCATACGAATTTAATTGTTTAAAAAGTACTATGGGGATGTACAGGATGGACCACAGAAAAATAAACGAGCGTTTTTATTTATTTTCGTTAATTCGAATATTGCCTAACATAAACCGCTCGCCCTCCAACCCTTTAAAAATACTTTTAGGATTTCGTTATTAAACGTTTTGAGCAAAATTTTTATTGAATCCTGCGTTGTTCACTTTTGCAATTTACTGTATACCGTAGGGTGTGCACTAAAAACACTTTGAAACGTGCAAGTAAAAATTACATCATCTCTGTACAGTGTACAGTCAGCCTCACAATTATTGGCCACTTACTTAAATTGAGTAGTAACTTTATTTTGCTAACAAGTAGTAAATCAACAACCTCCCCATCTGTCCTTTTGTCGTTGTTGGCTAATAACCACCCTGGCGTATAGCCAATTCAAAACGCAATTTCTTCAAAATTATTGATACGAATTTAAAATCCGAGCGAGATACCCTTGAATAGAGATTTTGACCAGCATCACCAAGATGCACCCCTCTTGTAAAATTTTGGATATTCATCTCACGACCGCTAGGGGTGTGTGGCGGTTTTTAATGTAGGAAATAAAATTGACCCCCTTTCAAATGAAGTTGAGAGAATAAATTGAATTTAAATTACAAATAGAAATTTAAATCTAATAAAACACGCTTGTTAAGTTTTCGGTGGTTCATTTTTCTGCGAACAAGGTAAACTTATAGAATTTGCTTAAACTTTTTTTTCCATATTTCAGGAGGTATCGAACTCTCTTGGTGCGCCGTAAAATTACATCTACATCAATAATGCACAACAATAATGAAGTTGATAATATTGTATCACAAATTCTGTTCAGCCCACAGTTGCGAAGGACGCTGGAAACAACTGTGAGAAGTTTTAACGGCACTGAGACCACCACACCGACAGCTACAGAGACAAATTTTGCAAATTTTAACTTTCCTGCTGGAACGCAACCTTCGTCCCTTGCGAGAAGTTCAAGTTCGTCTGAAATTGATCCGACACCATCAGCATCCACGACAGATAATGTTCGACAAGAGCTCCACAGGCTCTTTCCAAGCATTAGATCGAATAATAGACCATCGCCTTCGCTCCCAAAGTTGAAAAAACGAAATAATAAAAAAGGAATAGTCACATGTTTCAAGCGAGATGTTCTTTTATTGAACGAACCCGATTGTCTAACAACTTTAAAGGGAATCGCTAAATCTTTAGCTTACGAAAATGGTAAGTCGCTTTAAACCCTAAAAAATTGTAACGACATCATAGTTCGGTGGCCGAGTACTTACTACTTTACAAAGGTCATGTAGTTTTGGATAATTATGTTGTGTGTACTTTAGGCTCTTATTAAAAATCCAAGTTTTTAAATATGGCGCGCCTGTGCTAGCTTCATTACATCATTACGACCTTTTTTGTGTCACTTTCTTCGGTTTTTGCTCGATAATCGCTCTCGACTAAGGCGTCCTACGAAAAACATTGTTCTTGTGCCTTTATTCAAGAGCACAAAATTTGCTACTATTTATCCCAATAACATGTTTTTCTAAACCTTGCAGTTACCGATATACACAGCTTCAAAGCCCAAAATTTTTCAAAAAGTTAAGGAAAACTACCACAAAATACACTTTTTACCCTTTGAAGCTCTGTATTTCGGTAAATATGAGGTTTAAAAAATCATGTTATTAGAATAAATAATTGTAGTAAATTTTATGCTCTTGAATAAAGGCACAAGAACAATGTTTTTCGTAGGACGCCTTAGTCGAGAGCGATTATCGAGCAAAAACCGAAGAAAGTGACACAAAAAAGGTCGTAATGATGTAATGAAGGGGCGCCATATTTAAAAACTTGGATTTTTAATAAAAGCCTAAAGTACACACAACATAATTATCCAAAACTACATGACCTTTTGTAAGGTAAACCCACGCTTTTTACGACCTAGCCAGTGGACTATCAGATAATTATGGTATTTTTTAGGTTTTGCGTTTTCAAACGTCAAATTTTTTACAACATGGACTAACAAAGATATTTTAGAACATATAAAAACGTTATTTGAAGATCGTCTTTGTAATAGTGCATTCGAGATCTTAGTTCCTATGGGAGGTAGGGTTATAAAGCCTTCTCTACCACCGGGCGAACTATTGGAAGGGACATCACTAAAAACTTTGTTTACGCAAAAGGTTATATATGTAAGGCCTTTCGACAGTATTAAACGAACTGTAGATGGGGTTGTCCATGACGAAAAACCTTTGCTAAATAATGTAGATGCTGATGAAGTAACGTTCGATGGTTTTGATGCAGTTGTCCCAAATGTGCTACACGATGACGATGACGAATTAGAGGAACAATTTCAATACGACACCGAACGAGCCATCGTGAATAGTTGCCAAGAGAGTTATGATACCTCCGAAATTGCAATAACAGATATTTTAAGAAAATTAAGAAGTAAAATAAACGAGCACGTGATCACCAAAATAAATATTTATAGAGAAGATATATTTAATTGCTGCTTAAGGGCTTTACGTAGAGAATCGTTTTCTCCGTTTAATAAAATTTCGGTCATCTTTAGTGATATTGAAGGAACATCGGAAGGAGCGGTAGACGTTGGTGGCCCCACTCGAGAAATGTTTCGCTTGGTCTTCAAACATATTCAGAACAGTTACTTGTTTTTTGGAGACGCACAGAAATTTATAACTTTTAATAGTGAGGCCATTAAAAATAACGAATACTTCGATGCGGGACGATTGATTTCTCTTTCATTAATACACGGATGTTCTGGTCCGCATTTCTTTTCCAAAACACTATATTCAATCGTCGTTTATGGTTTTAGCGAGACTCGGCCGTGGATCGATGATCTCGAACCGGATATTCGAGAAAAAGTGGATGAGTTCCTAGAAATAGACGACCTATATACACTACAAGATTATGTTACGAACGAACAAATATTTACAATTGCCGGACGTCAGTTTATCAAAAGCTTGGAAGAGAAGGAACAGTTCGTGCAAGGTTTGTCACGCATCCACCAGTTAGTGTAACTTAAATTGGTTATTGTCTTTATGTTTCAGATGTTTTGAAATTCTACTGTCTCCATAGAACGAGGCCAGCTGTGGAGCAATTTCTCGATGGTTTAACGACAGGTGGTATACTCGATCTAATGATTAAACATCCCTCCTTGTTCGAGGATGTAATGTGCAATAATCAGGAGGAAATAACGGCGAGCGATCTACAGAACTTGTTCAAAGTTCAATTTAGCGAGGTGGGCAGCAACCGCAGGACTGTTGAAAATAGAATTAATTGTTATTGGAGAGATTTTCTGATCGATTGTGAAGAAAGTGTGTATGTTTTATTGTCCGCATGAATATTTGTTCATTTTTAATCTTGTTCTAGAAAAAGACGCCGTCGTTATGCCAAAAGATATTCTCATATTTTGTACTGGAGCCGAACAATTGCCACCTCTTGGTTTCGACTGGGATCCCAAAATAGTATTTAATCATGGAGAAAATATTTATCCCAAAGCGAATACCTGTGGTTTAGAATTACATTTACCAACTGTGCACAAAGACTACATGGATTTTAAATATAAAATGGCCTTTGGGATAGGGAACTCGGAAGGATTTTGCATTTGCCTAGGCACTGGATTGTTTTCATCTTTCTTTATGCTTTCAAGTTTGTAAAAGGAGGTATATGTTTTCAAGCCGTACTTGTAGTAATTATTGTTTTATTTGTTTGAAATTGAATTAATTGTTACATCGAACAAATTCGATGGATATGTAACGAAAGTACAAAAATGTTTTTTCTAATTTATTGGTTGTTCTTTAACTTGGAAAAATTATTAAAAACCTTTGTGTTAAGTTGCTTTGCTGCATTGATAATAAGAGAGTCATTTTGGCTTTCCACATTTATTATTGATTAGTAAATAAGTGTTTTAAAAAATTTATAATTGTTTTCATCTTTCATTATGCTTTAAAGTATGTAGGAGGACGTATGTTTTTAATCCTGTACCTACTGGTAGTAATTGTTGTTTTATTTGTTTGAAATTGAATTAATTGTTACATCGAACAAATTCGATGGATTTGTAACGAAAGTACAAAAATGTTTTTTCTAATTTATTGGTTGTTCTTTAACTTGGAAAAATTATTAAAAACCTTTGTGTTAAGTTGCTTTGCTGCATTGATAATAAGAGAGTCATTTTGGCTTTCCACAATCATTGTTTAATAAATAAGTGTTAAAAAATTAATAATTATTTTATGTCGTTGGTTTTTATGTACTTAAGAAAGATGTGCATTAATTCTGTACTTTGTAATAATAAGTTGCTTTGCTGCATTGATAATAAGAGAGTCATTTTGGCTTTCCACAATCATTGTTTAATAAATAAGTGTTAAAAAATTAATAATTATTTTATGTCGTTGGTTTTTATGTACTTATGAAAGATGTGCATTAATTCTGTACTTTGTAATAATTGTTTTTATTTATTGAAAATGGAATTAATTGTTAAATCTCACAAATTTGATGGATTTGTAACGAAAGTATACAAAACTATTTTTTCTATTTTATTGGATGTTACTTCAACTTAAGAAAATTATTAAAAACCTTTGTGTTACGTTGCTTTGGACGATTAATAATAATTGAAGTCATTTTGGCTTTCCACAATCATTGATTGATAAATAAGTGTTAAATTACTAATTTTGAGACTAAAATGATGAATAGTTTTATTTGCTTGTGTGTATTTTAGGCCATCTCTGTTATTCGTATCCAAAAGGCTTTATAAAACAAGGAACTTGTTGAAACGCCCAGATTTACATCGATTAATTGGAGCCTCTTTGTATTGTTTTAATTCACAAACTTCCCCTTTCGTAGAATTTCTTGTCGATAGAATGCTTTCGTTTTAAACAGTTTTACTTCATTTTTATTTAATACGTTATAGATTTCGACTTGGCTCTGTTTTAACAATTACCTAGAATTTTGTTTTAATGTGTTTCTAATTAACAATAATTACTTATTAATTGCAAATATACCTGTGGCAATAAAGTGTTGAACTGATGTATAAATAACCTCTAAGTTTATTGGGAGTATGGAGAAACGAATTAAAAAACACTCTTGGACTTACTATTGTATAAAACATGAAAATTGTTCGTATTTTAATTTTGCACAAAGTGTTATTTAGTTTGGTTATAATTAAAATAACGTCATAAGAAATGTTGACCTTGTTCCTTTTGCCTACTAGAAGGTGCCTGTTACCAGCTGTTAGTAGGTTAAATGTCACGTTTAACTTAAGTCGTTCAAATGACGACATGTAAACGAAGTGTCGACGATTCTTGGTGTCGCGCGCCCTCCGTGGTAAAATGTGAAAGCCGGTTTTTATAAATATTGCACTCGACGACGCGCCAAATGGGAAGAAATAAAATATTTATAAATAGGAGCGTTCAAGCAATATAATTTTTTTTTTTACGAAAAAAAAAATTTTTTTTGGTTATATTTATTAAATTGAATATCATATTTATTAAATTGAAAAATAAATATGGTACTTTAAAAATCATATTCCGAAAATCTTTATTGCCCGTTTAGCTTGCCATAATTGATGGTTAAAGAAGAAAAAGTTTAGAATATTGATGGATTTTAAATTTAAAATAAAATTTGAAAATTCAAGGATTTTCATGGAAATATTTTTTTGTAAATAATTTGCAATATTAAAATAAATATCATTTTTTTCTTTGCATTGTTAAAATATCAAATTGAGCATTTTGTTTGTTGATTTTGAACGTACCCTTTATCGCCACAAATGATCGAGATTCTCATACTAAGGGTCGCATATGTTACACCCCTGTATTTGCGCATTGCAGAGCATGCTTGACTAATGACTATAATTTCAATATTTGCTCTTGAAATGATTTCTAATTTTTCTGTATTGTTTTTACTATTTAAATGAATTTAAAAATGTTTTAATTTGTGTTTAATGAAGCTACTAGCTATCATCAAAAAATTATAAAAATATATTAACCTATAATTGAAATAACCGTCATCAAACGATACATTAAGATAATTGATATATCTTATTAATTTCAAATTTGATGAATTTCAGAGACCATTAATTCTAAACAATCATTAAAGGTGTTGTTTGCTTTGCAGTTTTCGTAAACATTTTTCTATTGAAATTTAGTATAATAGAAAAAAAATTGTTGTAAACATCATTAGCATTAAGTTTTGAATTTGCCAAACTACGCTAATTTTTGGCCTTATAAAATACATAAAAAAATATGAAACATGCATTAGAGTTTGTTTGTGTTATGATAATGTTAACAAATCAACTATATTTTGCATACATAAACAGAAAATGATAAAAAAATGTTTCAAAACCTAATTATGGTAAAAAAATATGTTTTTTATTGCTAATTTTGATGGGGACATTTTTATTCGTAATGCAATACGAATTGTTTGATCAAAAGATAAATCTTTGTTGAAATTACATAAAAACCTAATGACTATATATTGTTGTAAATTATAACCATCTATTTCCGTTTTTTATTTAGATGTGTAACTAATATAATATAACAATATGAAAAAAAAAAGTTCCAAGTCACTTCATTATAGTAGAACGATTTTAATCTCATATACAATAATTAAAATTATTTTGTACACAGTTAGTTGCATTATTAGCTAATTAAAATGACATTAAAAAGTAATTAATATAAACATAAATACAAAATAATTTAATTATTATAAACGTATTCTAAGAACATGACTCTGGCTGAATTAAGTGAACATAATTTAGGGCAAATTAAAATTCTTAATATTTACAGTCTTTGTCAAAATTTTAGTTATCTTCTGCGGATGAGAGTGAAATCATTATACCTAGGTACATATTTAAATAATAAAAAATATTTTTAAATAAATCTTAAAAGTTTGGTACCTACAAAAAATCTTCAAAGGGAGTGCGCTGAAGAAATTATTATTGAGAATTACAGTCAAAACTATAATAGGAGTAATAAGAATTACGATGAGGTATATTGACCACAGCTTATTAACTGTTTAGTTAAATAATTATCTACATTTACAACGGTTTCAAGAAATGTAGATATACACTAGAAACATTATTACATAATTAAAAAAAATAACACAATGTGCAAAAATAAAAGGCTTCATGTGTAAGTACTAATACAAATTTAGACTTATTAATAAAAGCTTACTTGCTTACTAGATTGAGCATCTCGTTGTAGTATTTGCCATTTTTCGAGAAAACATCGGGACAACAGTACACTGTAGAGTAGGGTGCTGGGGCGAAAAGATTGGAATGTAGAAATTTAAAATTTAATAGCATGCAAAAGTTGCCATTTGCGCTACTTAGTATTCTGGTAAAATTTGGTTTTATTCAGTCAACATCTTATGCCTCCCCAGCGCCTTTGAATATTCCTTATTTTAAGGTTTTTTACATAAATTAGCAATTAAGTAGAAAATTGCTTAGTGTCAACCCTATTAGGGTTAAATTAATCTAATATCGCGGAAAAGATACCTTATGCACTGCTTAAGCGCCGTACACAATGGATTTGCATAAGACATAACGCAATAGCGCATCGGCATAAGGAATCCAACCTTATAGAAATTTACATAACTAATTTATACGTAAGTTACATAAACATTCTGTAATAATGCATAAGAGTGTATGAATTGAAATTATTATGCCTTATGCGTTATGTCTTATGCAAACCCATTGTGTACGGCGCTTTAGTATTGTATTAAAAAATTTAGTTTCATTCCGTGACCATCTTCGGCCTCCAAAAGGACTTTGAATATTTCCTATTTTAAGTTTTTTTATACCATGTTAGCACACAAGTGGTAAGTTTCTAAGTGCCTCTCTGTTAGGGTTATAAATTCATTCCAAGTCGCGGAACAGAAGCCTAAAATTAAAATTTTCTCCATTGTAATTTTGACTAAAATCTCCTTTATTTGTCAAGATGTTTTTAAAACTGTAAGGACATTCTTATGACACTTTTAAGGTAGATTTTAGTGGCATAATTACAAAGGGAAAAATATACTTTGAAGGCATAGCTGCCTATGATTTATACAGCGTGGGTCAACGAAAACGAAACAAGCGTGGTTTCTCGTATTCAAAAATCTCTTGGACTCGTCGCTTTTATTATCGAAGGGGACTATTTTATTTACATTTTCGATAGACCATCCATACAGGGTGTTAAAAAAAGTGTCCAAAACTTGAAATTTGCTGTAAATTTTATTAGCCAATTTCCACCATAAAAGTGCTAATGAACATATATGTCCAAATCGACATGGTTTTAAAGTTACAGAGTGATTAACAATAACAAAAAATGCAAACATATGCCGATTTTGACATACATTACGTTCATATGAACTTTTATGATGGAAATTAGCCAAAGAATTATTATCCCTTAATATTTTTGACACTCTTTTTTAAACAGCCTGTATAAAAAAGTTAAGTTTATATAAATAACTCGAAAATAAACAATTAACCTTTCACGTTGAGGCGGGTGCAGGAAAATTGACCGTTTTTACAGCATTTTGATCAAAATAATATTTATATATTTTAGAATAATTATTTTTCTAACCAAAAAAAGTAAATTTTGTTTATAAAAATAACAACAATAATTATTATTAGGTAATCAACATTAATAAGTGGCAGTATTATAATGGTGTAGATACCAATAATTGATTAAGGACTTTAGGCATCCAGGGACTTGAAATTTGGTATCAGCGTAGACTATACCCTAAAGATCCCTAGACAGGTTTTCATGTAAATTAATATTTTGTAACTATGTTCTATTTACATCACAAGTTTTTTATGTTAATAATTAGCCGTTATCAAAAAATTCAGCTCACAATGCAAAATGTAACATACAAAGGCGGCTGCGGAACTCACTCTGCAAGGCCACAAAATCAACATACACAAAGATATTTTGCTGAAATTTCGTAATAACATAGAGTAGGCCTATTTATGAAGTTAGAAAAAAATACAAGCTTCTAAATACGAATTTGACAGAAATATGAAGAAAAGTATATGCATGCGGACTCCAGTTCCGTACCCGCCCTTTGAAAGGTTAACTACTTATAATAAGATACCTACATGCCCAAGTCTGGCCAGGAGGACGTTGTTCAGGCATATGTCTAAAACGAGCAGGCTTTGTATTGTACGGATAAAACTAAATTTTTTTATCTAAATCAAATAAATTAATTCAGCGCACTTTTTACTTTTGCAGGGTTATGTTAATTAAAAAGTTCGCTCATATTTTACCAACAAATGGGAAAAAAGGTTTAAGTTCAGAGGGTTAAAAGAATTGATTGACTAAATCACTAGAAGCTACGTTTTAAAAAGTGTCCTGAGAATGTCTTTACAGATTTTAAAAATCTTGAAAAATAAGGGAGATATCCCATATCCTTTGGGATTGGACTATAACTTAAAAACAAAAGAATATTTTTTATTTTTCATGGCTGCTTTATAATTTTATCAATATTAGTTTCTCAAAAAGAAAGATTGAGAATGGGCTACCGGTTTTTCACTAACTCTTACAGTTACCGCCGAGTTCCCATGTGAAAACATTCAGTTTTGGACTACCCTGTACGTACAATATGGCGACCGTAAACACTTTTTTACGTTTTTATAGAAATATGTTATCTTACCATCGACTGTCTCACCACGTAAAAAAATCCCACCGATTTGATTGGTTCAAACGGATTCTTTGCAATATATGTAAATAAAATTGCACATAATATTTTTAATTACGTCACTGGAATCTGCGTTAAAGTGTCCCAAGAATGCCTTTACCACTTTTAATAAATCTTGATAAATATTTAAATGACGAAATGACTCGAAACCAAAGAAGGTATCAGATAGTTTTGATTTCACCATTGAGGTAGTCTCAAAAAAGTAAATGGAGATCTTGTTATTAGTTTTCTTTTTTTTACTCTTATATTAACAAAGATACTCCATAGTGACAAGCTATTTGAACCACCCTGTACAGTTAAACACCAAAGTATATTTTTTGGCACTGGGGCTCAAAAAGTCTATTTATTATTCTGACAAACGAAAACAGTACACAGTGCAGAAAATTTGTTTGTAACAACCTAATAGAAAATTTTCATCATGCACGCATTGTTACTTTTTAGTAACAGTTTTCTCAAAATAAGAAAACATATTTTTCAACATTTAACAATATTTTCTAATAAATATTTTTTTAAATATTGAAATAATAATCTCGTAGCTAATAGCAAACTGAGCTTTTAAATTGCATTTTATAACTTATGATAAATAATTAATTTTCAATTATAATTTAATTTCTCAACTTTTGACAAGTCTGAAAATCACTTATAACTTTTTGATTCTCCTATAAATAGTTGTGGGTTTTATATTCAATTTAATTGCTAATTTATTAGTTAATTTATTTCAAAAAAATATTATAAAATAAATAAGAAAAACATTTAACATTTTTCCTTTTGTCATTTTAAAAGAATTACTTTTTCTAATTCATCCTGTAATTTAAAAGACAAAAAAAAGCAGCATAATTCAAATCATTTACAGTTAGAAGCTACTGTATTACCGTAGATGCATAAAAAATTGCAGAGGCATGATTAGTGTTTAAAATATAAAGTTAAACAATAAATTATTATTGTTTTAGTAACACGAAAGTTTACTTTTTAAACTTTTCTTACTACAATTAAATGTCATTAAATACAAATTAATTTTTTACTTATTTTAATATCGTGTGAACTATGATTTGTTTGTACTGTAGTACGTAATAGAAAAATTATTAACAATTTTCTAATTTTTTGATTATTTCTTCATTTTGAAAAAACGTTACTTTCGTTACGTTAATTAGTAATTACACCATGAAACAGAAATGAAAAATTAAATCTTTTAAGGACGTACCTATAGGCAGAGTTGGGCAGTATCAATGATACATGTATCTTTGATACGTATCTTTGATACTTTTGTATCTTGTATCTTGTATCTATGATACTTGAGGTGAAAGTATCTTGTATCTTGTATCAAAGATACTGAAATTGAATTATCATGTATCTTGTATCAAAGATACTTATTAGCATCAATGTGCCCAGATACTTTTTAACACTTATTTCAAAAATTAATAAAATTCAATAAAAAACAAAAAAAAATTTTAATTACTAAAAAAACTTGAAATCAAATTGGCAAAAGAGCAGGTACATAGGTATTGTTTGAGTTTGGTAAATGTTTGACCTTCCTGTCGCCATTCCTTTGTTAGAAGATTTTAAATTCTTCTAAAGAATGATGAAGAAAGTATCAAGTATCTGTATCTTGTATCTTTCGAACAAAAATTAAAAGTATCTTGTATCTTGTATCTATGATATTCGAGCTGAAAGTATCTTGTATCTAGTATCAAAGATACAGAAAATAAGATATCATGTATCTTGTATCAAAGATACATTTTATAAGTATCTTGCCCAACTCTGCCTATAGGTACATATTTTTATTAAGCCTATATATCTCTCGCTTTTCTTAGAGTTCTTGCATGTTTTTCTTGTTAACAGGCTGTCATCACGTAAGGTAGATGAAAACTACAGAGTTTACTATACCCGCCATTTCCTTGTCAACTTATTGGATATTTTTTTGATAATACTATTTTTTTATTTAGCCAAAATTTTTGATATTCAAAAAACCACCAAATATGGCCAATAGAAACTGTCTGTTTGAATGAAACCAGCATTTTAGAGAATTTTCGCATTGATTCCAATGAAATGAAAACAAACTTCTTAATCTACTTATTAAGAATTTGTTTCTTTTTTAATGCAAATTTAAATTAAGTGCCTATTTTCCTGTGTAAGTTGATTATGTATAAAAGTAAAATTAATTACTTAATTAACAACGCTATGTGAATAACACTAATTGCAATAAGGCAAAGTGTCTTGACGGAACTAAAAGTTTGCAGAACTAATTGTAACATTAATTGCATTAACGATTCTAAGTAATAATTAAAATCATCAATACTTGAAGAAGCGACGTTTGAAGTTGTTCAAATTGCAGAACGTAAAACATGTTAAAAAAATTTTAATCAATAATTACCTACATTAATCTACTTTCAATTAAAAAAAATACTTTTTATGATGATAATTTGCATTTTTCCTTTCAATTAATTGACATGTTGGTCGCTCAGAATCATTGATGCATGATCTTATTAGTGCAAATGAGTGTTAATGGGAAAAAATTACTGCATGTAATTAGAGTACGGATACTTTCCAGCTGAAAGAAGCTTTAAATGATACGAAAAAATTTTTTTTATATCGATTCAACTATGCATCAAAAAGTAAGCTTTGAAAAATATATTTTCTTGTAATTTTACTACTCTACACATCATAAAATTTTCTAGCCCGTAGGAAAATACCTTAGGCACCTTCATTAATTGCATGTTTTTACTTTATTCTTTAGTTGCCGTAAAAAAGTTATGTAAACTTTATTTTTTTATCTTTACATTCACGTGACCATCTTAATACGTATAAATTCAGATGAAAATGACGTATTTATTGGGTTTAATTATTTTATCCACGACCGTCCAATACTACGTTCATTACTCTATGATTTTTGACCAGTAATGCGTGTCATTACTCACTAGTTGCAAATCATTGAATAATATACATAATTACTCAATGACTATTACATTACTCAATGATTTACCGGGCGACACAGGGGATTAGAAAACTTTTATAGCTCCGTTATTTGTCAACGTATCAAAATAAAATTTGCTGTGAGTTATAGTCATATAAATTGCAATTTGTTTAACTACTTTTGAAAATTCTTCCACTTCCGATTTCGCCGGAAGTGAGGTAAACTTTCGATTTTTAAATGCAACACCATATATATTTTTACATTTTTGAATTCTACATTAAATTTTGAATACATTTCCATAAAAAATTAATTTTTTAAAATAAGAAAAAAAATTTTTTTTTTAAAATACTCGCGTATTCAATGTATATTTGGTTTATAATATTTGCAGTCGTGGATAAAGTATAGTATCCTACTCGCGGGTAATGCTCATTACTCACTCTAATGATTACGACACTCGCCATACGGCTCGTGTCGCAAATTCATTCTTGTGAGTAATGAGCTTCATTACCCGCTCGTTGGATAATATACTATAATTTACCTACATAAATCATTTATTGTTAATTACTATTAAATATTTATTTAGAAAACTAAATTAATTCATTGAGTTTTCTAAACGTCACGCGAGGGCAAAGATAAAAAATTCAACTTTACCTAACTTATACTGCGAACTATAAAGTTCTCTCAAAATAACTTCTGATTAGCTAAGAATAGGTATCGATATCAGCCCAAATTAATTTAAATTCAACATTAGGTAGTTTATATTATGCTTTTCTTCATTTTTTACTCCTGTCTGTACTGCAATTTATTCAGAATCGTTCCTGAGTAACACTTGACTTCTACTCTATAGTTTTTTTTATTAGAAGGGTTATTATAAATGTTGCTACCCTCTTTTAAAAAAAGAGAACAGAGGGGCAAGTTTAATTTATATTAATAAATCTTCTTTGGTAGCAAATAGGGCTGGGCGATACGATTACCTTACCCTGATACGATTTACAAAGAACAATATTTGTGTCATACGTTCCCAAATTACCCTCTCTCTAATCTGTACGTATGGAATGTACCTACTGTTAGATCATATTCTTATTACTGTATTAGGTACAGTTTTAGTTGTAGAATTATGGACTCTTTCATTCCAAATAGGAGCAGAGCAAGTTTGATCTCCAATTTACCGGTTGTCTATTGCCCAGAGGCAAATTTTCCATACAAGCTTATAACAAAAGAGCTTTTGGAACTTCACTAGCGTTTTACATTTTAGAATTTTTGAACCTCGTCAAAATATTTAAGAATGAACATAAATATCGAATTGTTTATTTGAGAAATCCTCACAGATAATTCAATTCACCTCCATTCATTACTTTTTAATAAACCAAATTAATCAAACCGCCGTCGATAATAAAACAATTCGATTCCACAAGCACAAAATAATAAAAATAATAAAAAGAACAATATTATACATTAAGATTCAAAATGGCTTCAAAAATTTCTTTGTCGAGTTTTTGCCGACCAATTGTAAATTAATTGGCGTCTAGCCCTTGGCATTATTATTTTCTTGATTAGAATTTATTACTCGTGTTTTAATGATAAGTCAGATACAAATTAAGTTTGTTAAAGAGTTTAATATTAAAACGAATTAATAAAACAAACAAGAAATTGAAATATGATCCAGTTAATTAAGTCATGGTTCGATAATTAAAATTTTTTAAACTTTTTAATTAAAACGATTCATAAATAATTTTATTTTAATTTACACATTTCATAATTAATAAATTTAATTTAAATAATTCGGACTTTCGCTTAATTTTGTAGTTGTGTTCGACTTTGGGGTGGTTAAATTTTTAATATGGTCTAATAGTCTAATAATTATTAAAAATATTATAATTAATCTAAACATGTATTATAACATTGTTTTATTAACGTTCATAACTTTATAATTACTTTATATGGCCAATTAAACTCAATAACCTGTAAAACAAAATGATGCATGTAATAATAAAGCAATATAACAGCTTGTTAGCGAGTTGTTAATAATACTTTGTAAAGGACTGCGTGCAAAGAAAAAAAATTAAATTTGTTACTTGCAATAATTATTTCAAAAAGTTAACTTAAGCTCGATACTTATTAGAGGGCGCAGTTGTGTCATAGATTTATCGTGATTATTAAAGTTGACTTTTTAACTCTCAGTATTCCCTTTTGCTATACCGGGTGTAAACGAAATCAGGCTCACCTCTTTAATTTTTTTATCTTTGGAGATATCGATTTGAAATTTTAGGAGGTTAAATAACTTGTAGTTTTGAATTTATAGGCTGCAGTGGAATATTTTTGACGCTTCCAGTTTTACCGGAAATGATACCAACTTTGATTTTTCAAATAAAACATTATATTTATTTTTACTTTTTTGAGTTTAGGAAGTCACTTTTCATCTATCCTGTCATTTTTAAACAAAAATTTTTAATTTAGTTTCGCATCTAGGTAGGCCATGACCACTGAAAATTCATACATTTGGTGCCTGGCGTTACAGGAAAAATGAAATCATATTATTAAGTTAATTAGTTTGTGTTTTGTAAGCGATCAAATATTTTTGGACTACTTTTTTGGTAATAAGTCCGTTTTTTCAAATGGAACCTGCGTGGCTCACTACGATATTCTCATAGACGATTTTTTTCCCAACAGATTGATGCCAAATACTTTCAGATCTATTTGCAAATGACAGGTAGAATAGTAATTTCTGTTGAACTTTTTATAAAGATTTATAAAAAATAATGAAATCACTAAATCACGGAGTATTTGGTATCAACCTGTTGGGAAAAAATTCCTCTATTAGAATATCTTAGTGAGTCACATAAGTCTTATTTGAAAAAACGGACTTATTGCCAAAAAATTTTTGAACGCTTATAAAACACAAACTAATTAACTTAATAATATTATTTCATTTTTCCTGTAACGCTAGGCATCAAATGTATCAATTTTCAGTGGTTATGGACCTAGATGCGAAACGAAATTAAAAATTTTAAACTCAAAAAAGTAAAAATAAATATAGTATTCTGTTTAAAAAAATCAAAGTTAGTATTATTTCCGGTGAAACCGGAAGTGTAAAAAATATTTTACTGTAGCTTATAAATTCAAAAATGACAAGTTATTTAACCTCCTGAAATTTCAGATCGATATCTCCAAAGATAACAAAATTAAAAAGGTGAACCTGATTTCGTTTACACCCGATATTGTGACCTTTTAAAGAATCAAAGAGGGCACCTCAATTTTGAAAAATATTTTGGATCAAACAGTTACAGCAACAAAAACTAATACGCGTCCTCTAGCGAGGATATTTGGACCATTGAAAATGGTAAAGGGGAGGAAGCATGTCTTCAGCCCCTCCGTAATATCTGGAAAATGAGTTGAGTACAAACGCAATAAATAAAAGCATAAACGAATCACAAACGATTACACCCAATTTCGATTCCAAATTCCAAACCATGCCCCCCCACCTCTATTATTACAAGCACAAACGCATGCATCCAATTTCGATTCCAAATTTACCCACACCCCGCTGTATTATTTAAACTGCATCGGCACAAACGATTGCTTCTACTTTCGATTCCAAACGAGGGGGGTTAGCATGTCGCCAGCCCCTCCGAACATTTTTTGTTATATCTCTGAAACAGTGAAAGCACAAACGTCGGGATTAAAAGCACAAACAAGCACAAACGATTGCACCCACTTTCGATTTTAAATTCAAAACGGGGGTTGGGGTGGGGACAGCGACATGGACTTGAATGTTGGTAGCATGTAACCTATGTAACCGATTCCTAAGGGGTAGCCAGTCCTAAGTCGATTAAAATTTTCTGTAAAAAAAATTAATTTAAGTGAGGTAAAGAATAATGAACAACAAATAATGATTAAAATAGTAAATAATAAAGTTAAGTACCAAAGGGCTAAAAGTTATTAGGTTGTACGTATATGCGATCCCCTAATAATATTCCAACAGCATTCATATCGTCTATAAAAACTTAATGAACTAAACATGCCTCATTATAATCTAATAATTTTAGTGTATTTATTACTAGACCCGTGTCTGTCCATAATAACATTATAACCGAACCTTAAAAATTTTTTTTAAATTAAAACTATAAAATTTTTTAGGCATTAAACATATGTTAAATTTTATACTAATTTTTCTAACACAAATTTACCACCACCAAAATGGGTGTAGTAAACAAATTTATTGTTATGTATATAGTATACAATTATGTCAGAGCGGCTTTCATCAAAAAGTTATTAGTATCACCAATTTGAATTTTAAGCGTTTTTCTTTTAAATTAATTACCTAATAAAACAATTTAAATTTTCATAGTTTTATTATTTTTGATCTTTATTAATTCTTAATTTACTTTATTATTGTTGAAATTATAGTATTTGATGATTTTATTGCAAAATATAACAACCATTCTGGTTATTATACCTAAGTCAAAGAGTCAACTTCAGTGGGTTTAAGGAGTCATATTAGACTGAAAACAGCATAAACTGCGAAGTATCCACACCGCGCGCCGTCAATGAATGATGATGAAATTTGTATTACTGAGTTCTTAATACCCTAAAGATCAAAATTTACACTGTAAAAAAGTGTGCATTTGCCTCATCATTTTTTTAAACCACTTCTTGTGAATTCGATTTTCAAAATCTTAAAAATTAGCTGAAAAAGAATCTTTTTTTCATAATTTTTGGTAAAACTTCTTAGCATAAAAATTAAACCCAGGCGTGGGGTTTTCGCAGTAAAATCCTTCTTCACTCCACTAATGATAAAAAATTCGAAAATTTTCAGAAAATTATTCAAATCTTACAAGGTATTATTGTTCTTTTTGGTTGCCACCTTCTTATTATAATTTTTTAAGGATTTCGTAATTTCTAATTAATTATAATAATAAAGTGCTTTATTATATTTAATATCTTACAGGCGTCAGTGGGTTTTCTTTCTTCGTGCCTGCTGGTACCTATACTCCGAACACGTCTGTAGTATGACGGACGTGGAAAATCAGCAAAAACAGTGTGTCAGGTTTAGTAGGGTGGGAAGATGAGAGGTCTAGGTGAGGGTAGTTCGAATAAATTACAATTACATAATTAATGAATAAATAAATCAAATTTAATAACAATTCATTAGATTATTTATTTATTTTATACTATTATTAATTTATTTAAAATGATGACAGTTGCATATTAAATCATTTAGTTTCTAAAACGACAAATTACTAATGACTAACATTTGTTGACAGACTTACAAAAAAATATAATAAATTACAGCCTTTTTTAATAAGTTTTTCTATCTAAAGTGTTTAATAAGATAACGACTTAATTGCAAAATCATAACGTAGTAATGTTTAAAATCACATGATATCGCTAAACAAATTACAAAAGAAATTTTGTTTAACAGAAATTCTCACAATTATATTTGCGTTAAACAACTAATATTAATAATAAATATAAAGAAAAGACGACATTAAATATAATTACCAACGTCTTGTTCAATTTGATTGAGTAAGATTCAAAATTTGGTGACCGTTATTTGACACATTTGTGTAATTAATGTCATTATCTATGACCATGAAGAAGATTAAAAATGTTTTAACTGTAATTTAAAAACATTAAATAAGGTGTTCGATTATTAGAAAAACGTGATTCTTATATTTACTAATACTTACTTTCTTATCTTATTACTTATTTAATAAAACTTTTTATCTTTTTCTCAAGTTACATTTATTTTCACAAAGAATTTCAATTTGTTGAAAGTTCAGGAGTAGAAACCATAAAGGGAAGTTTGTGAGGTGATGTAGCGTTGAAGTTTTTCCATGATTATCATCATGTCTAAATATGTATATGTCGTAGCCACAATCTAAAATCCGCCGTTTTATAATGTGGCTAGCCACATTATAAAACGCGGCCAGATTCTAAAATGGTCATTCATTTTTCAACATTTTACAATGTGGCTGGTGTTTTTAGTCGTTTTATCATACGGCCGATTGAGAACCAGCCATATTATCAAATACCAATGCTTCGTGAATTGTTTTTAATTCTGGGTGGAGTTTTCTAACCGTATTAGAATATGAATGAATATCAACAAAATTAATGTATTTATTTTATTTGGAATTGAAATTCAACACCTTTACAGCTAATATTTTAAAATTAAATAGTAATGCTTGTTATTTACACGTAAAATGACAGATTGCACTTTGACGTGACTTTGACGCATGCGCACCATCAAGGAATGAAGGAGCAATTCACGAAGCATTGGTATTTGATAATATGGCTGATTCTCAGTTGGCCGTTTGATAAAACGACTAAAAACACCAGCCACATTGTAAAATGTTGAAAAATGAATGATCATTTTAGAATTTGGCCGCGTTTTATAATGTGGCTAGCCACATTATAAAACGGCGGATTTTAGATTGTGGCTACGACATATAGACATTTATAATATTTTACATCTCGTTGATTGTTACAAGACCAAGTAGCAAGTACTTACCTATTTTATTAAAATTTGTGAACGTTATTCTATGGATTTTGTCGTAATGTAGGTATTTTATAGGTATTCAATTATTGAATTTATTTAATAATAAATAATATTTAGCTAAAAAACCACAAGTTTCAGTTAATTTAAATTACTCTTAAAAATGGTTTTGAAAGATAAAAAGTTTATTAATAGAGTCAAACAACACGATATTTTGCTCTGTAGGGGAAATAATTAAGGGAAAGCTAAATTTTTCAGGAATGAATTCTTAGGTCATATACATATACCTGGAAACCACCGATTCCCCCTCGTTCCACCGTTTGCGTTGTCCACAATTTGAAATTAAAGATGGCTGATTTGACTAAATATGATTACGCTATGTCTCCGCACGTAACAATCCGATTTAAACAATCTTTTTTAGTTCGATAGATAATTATCAATTTGAAATTTTAGATTTTAATAAAATTCATCAATATCGGACAAAAATTGTCCTTTTTATAATATTTTGTTTTCGGCTAATTGAAGAATTTTGACCAAAAATTCAACTTTATTTTTGGTAAAAATACGAATTTCATGAATTTTTCTTGGAAAAAAGTGTTATAAGTACAGTATTTTTTTCTCGAAAGACAATTGTTTTCTTCGATCACGATAAAAAATACAAATTTTTGAATTTCTGTGTATCACCAGAAATGAAATTGCGCAATATTTCGAAAACAACAGCCAAACTAGCAAAATTACTTTCATTTTCGGATTTAGCTGCCGAAAAGACCCCTAGAATAGCTAATGACGAGTCTGCACAAAAAGTAAAGGCGTTTTTGCAAATCAGTGTAATTTGATGCATAATTTTTTTTATCTCTGTATTTTTAACTTTTTCCAATACAAGAAAATTTACTATAGGTAATCGAGAAAAAAATCAAAAACTTTTTTTTATTGCATTTCTCGACGTTTTGAGTTGATTTCCAAAATAAAAAAAAATTTTTTAATTTTTTACTGAATTTTTCAGGGATGAATTCTTAGGTCCCACTTAGCATGTCAACATAGGGATCTCCTAAACCGTAAGAGATACGAGGTTGGTTAAATGACAACCAAATGTAGTCTTTTTTATGGCCAACTCAATCCTACTTTTGTTTTGTGGAAAATATTATTAGCACTCTAGATATTTACAAAAACTGAAAAAGTTCATTTTCCTTAAATACCTATAACTTTTTTATTAATTAAGATAATTTCAATTTTCAAAAAGAGCTTAATAGGTACTACTAAAACCAATAAATGTAATAAACAAAAGAATATTCTAATCGTTCCATTTTAGAGATATGATGCAAAGTTATATTTTTTAAATGCAAACCTAACCTCAATTTTAAGTCGTTGGAAAGCAAATTTTTTTCTCTTTTCAAAAATGTAAGGGTTGATAGGGTGAATTTTTAATTTTTTAGTAGTTATTTTTGAGTTATTTTTACACTTATTTTGATATTTTTACACTTATTTTGAAATTTTTATATTTAATTTCAATTGTTTTTTTTATTCAATTGTTTCAAAGGTAATTTAATTTTTTTTAAATATTTTAACATTAAATAACAAATTTATTTTCTAAATTAAAAAATTAACCCTATCAACCCTTATATTTTTGAAACGAGAAAAAAATTAGATTTGCAATAACATAATATTGAGACTAGGTTTTCATTTATAAAAATATAACTTTAGATCATATCTCCAAAAACGGAGTAATAAAAAATTTTTTTTAATACTAAATTTATTGGTTTTAGTAATGCCCATATTTTTTTTTGAAAATTTAAATTATCTTAATTAATAAAAAAGTTATAAGCATTTAAAGAAAATGAACTTTTTCAGTTTTTGCTGAATATCTAGAGTGCCAATAAATTAAAAAAAAAAAACAAAAGCACGCCTGTTTTGACAGACTCGCCTTTTGTATTGTCAGACTCGCCTGTATTGCCAGGGTGAAACTAGTAGTGTTTTAAATTAAAAATTGTGAAAGATAGACGTGTATTTTTATTTATTTATCCAATCGCATGAATATCTATTATTTGACACTATTTTCGGTTAACAAAACGCTTCCGGTTAAACCGGAAATGACAAAAATATCAAAATTTTTAAGAACACCCTGTATATTTTTAAGTATTTTAAAAGCTTGTAAAATGAGCTATTATACGATATCAAACACTTTATATTTTGACATCCGGTTTAACCGAAACCAAAAATAGCATCAAACTTCTTAATTTAAATGGAATACCCCGTATATTTTCAATATTTTGAAAGCTCGTAAAATTAGCTATTACACAATAATAAACACTTTATATTCTTATATTTAAAAATCATTTAAATTGGGTTGTTACTTAGGGATATACAGACACTATAGAATTATTTTTCTAAGATTGCGTTTTTGACACTTATCGGAACAAACCTAAAGTGAGTTCGAAATGTGAAGAAACAATGCAGTTAGGGACTATTTTAATTTGGCATCCCTGTACAGAGTTGTCACATTACAATTTAATTTGTTTCAAATTCAATGTTTTTTAGCTTGATTTGTTGGTATGTGGCAACCCTGCGCTGTCATTATGAAACTTCAAAAACGCAATTTAAAAAAAATAATCCTGTATACAGAGTAATTAAATTTTGTCAAATCCGTTATTTTTGATTCTAAATTCTGGACAACGCAAGGGGAGTGGAGTGGACTCGGAGGTTTTTAAGTATATACAGTGTGTTCATGAAAACAGTATACAATAGCTAACTTTTTTATTAGCGAAGATACGAATACGGTTAAATTAGTAAAATTATAGTACTTGTTTTTCTGGTTTTAGTGATGTTGAAAAAAGGGAAAAGGATCTAGTTACCGAGATAGAGGAATATGTCACTTTTTTTTTAAATAGAACACCCTATATCTTTTTAGATATTTGGATTCCTTAAACATTTCTCTGTATAAAAGTATTGAGGCACTTTATCAAAATATTTAGAAATAACCGAGTTACAGTGCATTCTGTTATTTTGTATTCTTACCAAAGAATACAAAATTGTAGACTGCCATGGAAAACAAGAGACTTCATTCAAGTCTTATAAAGTCTATTTAGAAATAACATAGTTATAGCGCATTCTGTTCTTTTGTATTCTTACAAAAGAATACAAAATTGTAGATTGCCATGGAAAACAAGAGACTTTAAATCTTACAAAGTCTCTTGTTTATTATGGCACTCTACAATTTTGTCTCTAAAATAACGAAATGCGCTATAACTCTGTTATTTCTAAATATTTTGATAAAGTGCTTTAATACTTTTATACAGAGAAAAGTTTGGGAAATCCAAATATCCAAAAATATACAAGGTGTTCAATTTAAAAAAAAGTGACATATTGGCATATCTCGACAACTAGGTCGTTTTCCGATTTTCCAACTACCCAGCTAAATGAAGACGACAAAATACTACAACTTTGTTAATTTAACCGAATTTGTAACTTTATAAATAAAAAAGTTAGCTATTGTAAACTGTTTCGTGAACGGTCGTGTAACTCACAGCATACCTGACCACAAAATGAGCTGTAACTCGGTTATTTCTAAATATTGTGATGAAGTGCCTCAATACTTTTATACAGAGAAATGTTTGAGGAATCCAAATATCTAAAAATATATAGGGCGTTCCATTTAAAAAAAGTGATATATTCCTGTATCTCGGTAACTAGATCCTTTTCCGTTTTTTCAACTACATCACTAAAACCGGGAAAACAAGTACTATAACTTTACTAATTTAACCGTATTCGTATCTTCGCTAATAAAAAAGTTAGCTATTGTAAACTGTTTTCATGAACACACTGTATACCTACGCCTTAATAATTTATCTCTGAAAAATTCAGCTTTCCTGTAATTATTTCCTCTATTTTTCGCTATTTCGCTTGATAATTTTTGTTTAAACTATTATTTCATGCCAATGGCTTTTTCTGATCATTTTAGAAATTTTCAAATTAAATTTCTGTCGTTATAAAAGCATCCAAAATTAATTTGGTTTGTTACTTTAGAAGCTGAGTTTTATGATTTAAAACTTTTATTTAAAGAGTTTTTTCCCAAAATAAATTGGGAGTAGGAAATCAGCAAAAGTATGATTTTCCATGTAAATCCCTATGACAGAGAATTCCGGTCATTCCCGGTATAATAAATTATGTTTCATAGACGAAAATTGAAATGTTTTTGAAAAAATGTATTGTAAAAATCAGTTGAAGTGGTTGAAGTAGGTATAATAATGTTATATATATGGAAGAAGCAACTGATGAGCTTCTGGTTGCTCCTCAGACTTCATTTCGAGTTAGTTAGAGGCACCTATTACAAAAAGTTAAATGTGCCTTAAATAAGAGACTTCAATGTCAATGTAAGGTGGAATCTTATCTTCTTAAGGTCATTAATACATCTTTGTGGTATTGAGGTTGAGGTTATTAAATTATGAAGACAAAAAATGGCAAGTAATATTATAAACACAAAATTTAAACAAAGTAAATAACTGATTAGCATTATTGGCCACAAAACTTAATCTCAAAAGCAATCATCTCCACTTTATGCTAATGTAAGACATAAATCAGCAGCTTTATCCTTTTGTTTATGTTTTAAAAAGTTGACATAAAACATTTTTAAACGTACGTTAACGTTTGAACGCGTATCTCACTTTGTTCAACTAATTCTATTTAAAATTCAAAAGAAATAACAAGATGTTTTGTCATTGAAAAAGAAAATCAAAAGCGAGCTTGTTTGTACCTAAGTCAAAAAGTTTTATAATCTTTAAGGTGGCCTCTGACAAGACGGTAGAGTGGTATGATAAAAAGGCACGCGACAAGGATAATCTTATTAAAAATGTCTCTTTCTTTATAATGTAGTTAGTAATGGCATTAAAATGTTAAATTTATACTTCTTTTCTTTTACCTCCCCATTATAAACATCGTACCACTTATTTACTTTGAAAAAGGAAAGATACAAAAGTGAAAAAGCGGCAAACATCGGTCTTTTTTTGATAAGGTTAGAATTTCTATACCTGAACCGGAATTGATATCAAAATTCTTAAAATTATTAGAACTTAAGTAGAGTAATTTATTTTTTATTAGTCGAAGTGTTTGTTTCATTTATAGCACTTTGTTTACTTAAGTTAACTTCAATTAACATTTTTAAGATAAATTCAAATCAAAATCTTCGATAGACTATTACATCGTTGTCTACCTAGCTTAGCTACGTAGTTTGATAGTGCGTATAAAAATGTATCTTTAAGCTGTTTCTTGTTAACACGAATTTTATTTTCTTGAATCTGCTGTCGTTTTGTCTTAAGCCTGAGTTACATTATACTTTTTTCAACTAGAAACTTTGACTATTTTCATACTAGATTAACAAACTAGATTTGACTTGAAGTAGCAGAAAGTTTTGCAGTGGGGATGTTTGTAGTTGTTTACATCAGCTGATTTAAGGATTGCCAACATCCAATTGTATTTTATTTTTTAAGTAACCTTAAACCAACTGTCAACTTTCAAGCAAGAGGTTGGCAATGCAGAAAATTATCGTAAAGCGCAGGTCTAGTTTCAAACTTGTATTGAAAAGTATGTCCGGATCTAGTTTTGCAAACTTATTTCTAGCCGTTTCTAGTATAAAACTTGGATGAAAAATTTCTGATTTAGATTATCCAAGTCAGTCTAGTATGAACATAGTCAAAGTTTCTATATAGTTGAAAAAAGTATAATGTAACTCAGGCTTTATATGTAATAGAAATATCCGCCTGCCTGCCTGTCTTTTTGTTTCTGCACAACTTGGCCAGCGCCAACACTATTGGTTGAGGATCAAAAACGTCTTCTGTAGAAGAGACTTTTAGCAATTTTTGTATTTTCAATGCGTTTTAAAATGTTTTCGTATTCGCTTGTGTCAAAAAGTGACATTTTATGGTTAAGTTACTTGAACAAAAAGTTAAAAAATGGTAAAAAGTACCATCTTTTGCTGTGTTGCTAGGTAACATTTTTCGTTCTAGAGCGAAAACTGTTTTTTGACTTGTAAAATTAGTTAATTTACAGACTTTATATATGATGTAAATTAAATGTCAGACTGACATTATTAAATTAAAATGTTTATTAGTATTTTTGAGAATTGCTTACAATCGAATAAAAAATTTTGTATTACACTATGACGAAAATGTTTTTCGGACACGTGTGCTGGACTCGGCTTCGCCTCTTCCAGCAATTTCACGTATTCGTCGGAGAAATTAAACTTTGCGTCCTTGTATCATAAATAACTATTTTTCTAAATTACATTCTAATAATTAAATTAATTATTTTTCGTTTTGTTTTAGGTAAGTCAATCATTTCCTACCTCTTCAGTCTGGTGTAAGGATGAAATATTAGCTTTTGGTAAGCGTTTTTAACATTTCTGTTGATCTGTGCCCGAATTAATAAAACTTAACAACGAAATGTATTTAATTGTAATTAAAATCCTGTCAGATTCTGTTAGATTTTTTTTAAACAAGGTCTGAAGTCTGGGGCCTACTTATATTGAGATCAACAAACTCTTTAATTTAAAAAATCCTTAAATAGCAAACTTTTATTATTATAAACTTAATTTAAATTTTATTAAGGTGAATTTGCATCATGGGTTTTTGAAAATTTAATTTAAAATGTCATTATATTTATAAAAGTAGGGGAAGGTGGGTGAATATCGACAACCTAAGGCATTTTTTGTATAAAATCTCTAAATTTGATTCAATAAATATGAATATTTTTTTATATGTCCAGTATACTTCAATGTTTCTTAAAATCATTGTAAAAATTGAACATATTAACACATTCCTCCAAAAATAAATGGTAAAGTCAAGCAAGTTTTTGAGGGGTAAAATCGACCATCTGGGTAAAATCGACCATCAGGTAGGATAATATCGACCTAAGTATTAATTCATATAATTATTATTTATATTACAAAACATATTTAAAAAATATATAAAACATTAAGAAACATTAAAACTATCCCCTTAGAGTGCCTTAGACGGTCTTTTACCGTACTATTACGGAACTTGGTACATAGATGTCGATGCCGCTTTTCTAATTCCTCGTTAATATGCTTGTGCGGCTTCTACCGCCTTTGTCGTATTGCATTTTATATTTATACAAGATTAACGAGATGTTTTCCTTACATATTTTTTAGGCATCTAGGTAGGGGAGAGACTGCAACAGTGGCCAGGTTGGTACAGTGCCCACTTTGTTGTTTTATTTTGTTGTGCCCAATTTGTTAATAAAAATGTCACAGTGGTGCAATCTATTAGAAAAGAGTATAACATTATTACACAATCCACATGTATTGATAACAATTTCGTTTACTTCGTTCGTAGGGAATACCCAGTTAAAATAGTGCGCTCAGTAATTATTTCAAGTAAGTTTGAATATGAATTATACGTAACTGAAACTTATTTAGTCTGTCTTGTTTTGGCTTAATGTTCCTTTATTGGTTAAATATATGATTTAACTTTAAAATTTCTGTAATTTATAAGCTAGTCTTTTATATGATACGTTGACTAAAACATTTGCTTTCTGGTACAGTGGTCACATAATCTTATAACGCTTATAACGTAGGCTAAATGTTCAGTTTGTTAATATTTGCAAATGTTTCAGTTTTTTAATTATAAATGTTCTTGTTTTTTATGATGTTTCAATTTCATTTAGTTCTTTAATAATTGATAAATATATTTTATTTCTATAATATGGGAAATAAACATTAGAAAAATAAAAATCATAACAATTATTTTTCAGTGGCCACTGTATCGATCAGATAGGAACAATGGTCACATTTTCGGAAAAAAATGAAATAGAATTTTTTCATTTTATATCAATGTTACGCCTTTTCCATTTTAAGAAACGAATGTACAATAGTTGCCAGCATCTTTGATTAAAAAATTTAAATTGGAAATATTGATTTGCATTTTTTATTTGAATTATTCCAAAAAGGTGACCACTGTCCCAGTCTCTCCCCTACATCAAGCAACATAAAAAGTCGTTTAGTTTAATATCGACGGAGATGGCCGATATTACCCTATAAGCAGTGGTGAGGACTTTTTCCAAAATATAATAAAGGGCGACTGTTCGTTTGATTTTATTTTAACTCAAGTTGTTAAAAACATAACTATTTGTTGATTAGAAATAGAAATATGCAATTATTTCTATTAAAAAAGTTTTTTTACCTTAAATAAAATATAATAAAAAAAACCTTAAAAACTTATTTTTAGCACTGTAAAGCGCATGTGAGACACAAACATTTATTATGAGTAGTCGATGTTTGCAACATGAACCAAGAAATGATATAGTATGCTTTATTTTATTTTTTTACGCTTACGCTGATCTGTAGGGCACTGGTTGATATTGGACAAAAGTCGATATTCACCCACTTTCCCCTACCTACCTTTTGTGTCAAGTCGACTTTAGTCTATAATTGGCTGCAATCACGTCTGAAACTCACGATAACTTCGTGTTACTTTAACAAATATTTTCAGTCATTTTTAATGCTTGATGGAGGCGATCCAAAGCTTCAGATTTAATGAATACATAGTCAATAGAAGATTAAAATTAGAAGCTCGATAATCATCGCACCTTCACGTCGTTAAAATAACTGAAAATGGTTAAAGGTTGCCCTGAAGTGACTAGGGCAGGCTATGGGAAATTTGGACTACCATTATTGTTCAGTTCCAGTTTGGGAAACGTTTTCACATGGACATTTCAAATAAATTGTTCTAGACAAATATGTATTTTGTATAGTTTGTTATCACCTACTTAGATAGGTTTAGTAAAGGTGCTATAAAACTCTATCATATTATCAATTATCTTTTATTTTATAATTGTTACAAATAATTTAAAAAAACCGTTGACTATATTTAATTTTGAAAGAATAGGTGCGTTAAGTGCGTCGGTAAATTTTAATTTTGGGCAAAGCACACCTTTTTAATTTAAACCGTTTTATAAAACTAATAAAAACTATAATTAGACTTAAATGGAGTACAAAAAAATAATGATTTAGTTCATTGATTTATTACATTTTAAAATTGAATGTTTTAGCTGTAAAATTCAATTTGTTTCGTACGTAACAAGATATTGTCAATGAAATTTTAAGTAAATAAAAGAACGATGGTAAAAAAAGCATTAGTTCACGGTTGACCATGATTGGTAATGAACTTGTGGATATACCAGGCGGAACGTCTCAAAAACTCTTTAATTAGAGAATGTTTTGTTATAACTTAACGCTTTAGTGAGCCTCTATTGCGTTCCGTTTACGACTTTAAATGCTACATTCACTTCTCATTAGTTACGTGTCAAGCTTCTGATTAGTTTACAGCAAGATCTTATTTATTAACTTTTGGATTAATTGTTTAATCACAAATTATGAATTCAAAAAATATATGTAGGTACCTATTTCTTCGAGAATTAATTTTATCAGGCAGCATAATTTTATTAATATCAATACACTGTACGAGTGTACAGGGTGGACCATGTAACTTGTAACCCCTGACGATCTTTTGACTGCAACTCAAACTACAATTATCATTAGAGTCTAGATCAGTTTCAAGAATTATATTTTTATAAATCAAAAAATGGATGAGTACTGCAACACAGATTTTTGGTGGCGAGCGGTAGGGATAAGTTCTCGCAGATTTGGCAACGCCCCTTTAATAATTTAAATACGTTTACTACTGTGTGTGTTTACTAATCTGCGTATTCCCACCGCTCGCCACCATAAATCTATCTTGCAGTATATTAAATTAATTTTGTGAAAATTGTCATTTTTCATGAAAATTATGTTTTTGTTTGATGTTTACCTACATTGATCCATTTTTGAATTTTCAAAAATTTAATTGTCTAAACTAATCTAGACTCTAATGATATTTGTAATTTGGGTTACAGTCAAAAATCGTCAGAGCTACAACTTACATGGACTACCCTATATATCTAACATTAACAAAAGTGCGATGATTTTCAAAAATTAGTTATTTTTGACAACTTCAATCAATACGTTTTTAATGACATCATAATCAATTTTCTCAATGATGTGAAGGTTGTAATCTTCGGTTGCTTTACGTCTTAAGACGACTTGTCCTCTGGTTTCCAACCCGTGTAGTTCGACGGTGGCGTTGTACAAATTTTTCTCTAATATGGCTTCGGGATATAACATGCAAATTGCAAGTGAGCAATCGCATCCGTACCATTGCATATCTAACGGCTTGTGCTCGTGTAAATTCTTTTCAGCTCTATTGAGTAAATCCATGAATGGGGTTTCGTAGATACCCAAGACGTTGAAACGCCAGTCCTGTAAAGTGAGGTTATACAATTGTTCGAAAAGTTTCAAAAAGTACTTACAAAAGTTTTTACTGTGGACTTACAGGGCTCCCATGGAAGAGTTGTTATTGAACACTTCATGAGGTCTAAAATTATGTACGCGCTTTCTGGATCAGCGTAGAAATTAAATTCAGCTGCTGGCGATGCATTTCCAATAGCTAAAATTATTTCAAAATTATACTTTTTCAAAATACGTATTATTATTCCAACCTAAGTGATTGCCTCCCATAATGAACAATTCTTTAACGTTAGTGCCAAAGTCATCGTATAGCTTCAAAGCTAATGCTATATTTGTCAATGGGCCGACAGCAACAATTGTTATCTCTTTAGGATTGTTCTTAACGATATCGTGAATGGCTACAGCTGCTGGTGTCTTTTTTATAATGCTTACATCTGGTTCTTTTTCGTGTTCTATATCACCGAAACCGTCTTCACCGTGGTATTGTTGAATAACCTTTTTCCATGGTATTAAACCTTTAACGGCTCCTTTGTATACTGGAATCTAAAAAATAAAAAAAATAGTAGCTCGAAATAAACAATCAAAACACTTAATTATAACTTTTGCATATTATTGAAATTTGAAATTTAGAATCCCCACCACTTTTATTGTGACGTCATGGGTTTTGTTCCTTAATGTTGAATCAGTTATGATTAGAAAGAGTAAATATTATGCAAGATAAATTTTTACTAAGTAAATAAATAGTGCAAGCGAAACAATTAATGTCTTATCTTAATTTTTTAAATCACATTTCAATCATCTTAGAGCCTCCTACAGACTTGTTTATGTTTAATAAGATAATAATAATAAAAACTTACGTCTGTTCGATTTAGTAATTCTAAGAGTCTCACGACATTTCGGCAAACATTTTCTAAACTTGCATTTCCATTGGAACAAACGATGGCTTCAATTTTTACCCATCCTTTTTTTTCGGCATCTAACAATACTAATAATGCAAAAGCATCATCTGTGCCAACATCTACATCCAATATTATTCTTTTTCGTGTAACTGGTGGCATGATTACTTCACAGTAGTTTAAGCTTTATTGTTGAAAATGGTGTAGAGAATTGAGTTTTTATAACGTAATATTATCAACCAGCTTATTTAAAGTGGTCTTAAGTACATGCATTCTCTGATTGTACCGGGTGACACAGGAAGTTGAGATAATTCTAATACTTGGTTATTTATGAACTTGATAAAGATAATATTTTATCTCAAGATAAATGGGTTCAGGAGTTCATAACTTTTTAGAGGTAGATTTTTTGTTATAATGTAATTGAAGTTCATAGGAAGTTCAATGTGCTATTTTAGTCCCATTCACTGTTGAAGGTTCACTGTAGAAACACACTGTACCTATATTACAAATAGAAAGTTCAAGTTTAATTTCTTTGTTTTATTTCTTCCTATGTTCAATCAGTCTTTTATCTAATAAATATAAATGATAGGGATTACTTGATAAGTTTTGAAACTAAATTGGGTTAACCGAAGGTTCTTCTTTTTAACTTAATACTAATTAAAGACACTAGTTAACTTTTTGGTTAACAATTAAAACTTTTTATATATTTCACAATGTTCATTTTTTTACGTAGTTACTACTTCTTATACTCGTATGTCTAGCTTTCCTTTCTAACTGACCATTCGTTTATCGTTAAGGGTTTTTAATTTTTTATATAAAGAGTTATCTTTGTTATTGGGTTGACTTTTCCTTGAGTAACAATAGTATGTCTGGTTCCCATAAAATAGGGAAACTAGAAAGTAAATAAAATTAGGATGTGGTTACCTGTTATTGAAAATAATACGAACAATAACTACATCACTATCTTAAACTATTATTAAGGTTCAAGTTCAAGCGTGCATAGTGTGCACGTCATCCGCAAAATTTACACGTATTTTATTGTGGTGGCGCTGGTGACAGAGCCGTCAAATACGAATAAATTTAAACAGTTCGCTTTGGTTAATTTTTTTTTTCGAAAATTTAAGATATTGCTGTAGTTTTTGTGTGTAATACTCTAAGGTAGTCACTTTTATCGTGCTCACTATGGGCAATGAAAATCAGAATAAAAAATTCAATAGGATATTTATCGCAAAATTCAATATGATATCCATAAGAAAATCAAAAGTTGTCTATTAGAACACAGACATTTAGTAGGCTTAGAAAAAGTTTCATACGTTTAATTGGTAGCCCGTGGCATATTATGTAAACCCACCAAATTTTAAATCAATGCCTTCCTTAAATAATAAAAGAGCTATGTAATAAACAAGAAACTGCAAGTTTTCAGTTTTTTCACAATATTTCAGAACCCATGTACGTTATGTATCGTAATTTTTTTAAATTCTTATAGAACATGAAATTGTGCAACTTTTCTCTAATTTAACCGACCTCCTAGCTCTTACCGTTTAATGGCCAGTTTCTGGTACATTTTTGCTTAATTATGGATCCATAACATTCCAAAACTTAACCATTTCTATTGTTTGAACACTTAGGGAATAGATATCTATATTCTTAGGGAATAGATAACTATCTTTAGAGATACTCGCAGTAAGAGATGCTCATAGTGGGCACGATAAAAGTGACCATTTTGAAGACTAATAGATCTAAGTATGCACATTAGGGTGGTTTAGGTTTAGGACATCGCTAAAGGTTCGCTGTAACGCGAAGAAGTTTTGTATTTAAAATACATAAGATTTTTCCATCATTTGGTATTTAATTTATTGCGGGTATAAAAATTTGAGAGAAAATTATGGTTTTATATTGAATCAACTGGCGTTTTAGACTACTTTTCAGAAAAAAAAATCAACAAAAATTTTTGGGTCATTTTGCCACTTTTTAATGCGAATATTTTCAAAAAAAAGTTATTATAATCCAGAAAAAAAAATTTTATTGCATTTTTCGACGTTTTGAATCCCCTTAATTCCAAAAATGCAAAAACAAATTTTCGATTTTTTGAACTTGAAAATTTTATCATAATCTTTTGCTCGGTGAGTTCGACATACCGACATTTTTGTTCAAAAAATCAAATTTTTTTTGCATATTTGGATACAAGGGGACTCAAAACGTCGAGAAATGCAATAAAAAAATCTTAGGAGGTAAAAGTTGAACTTTAACCTTACTTGTTTAGTAACAAAATGTCAACTTTTTTTGACGTTTGAAGAAAAACTTTTTTTTTTCATAGGATATTTGTGCCTGTGCCACACACAAAGAGACTTTCCTTCGGGTTTTGCCTGTGCAGGCGGCCTTCACACTTGCACAGGCTAAACCGGAGCGTCTGGACATCGTTCAGGCTTCGGTTGAACCTGTGTAGTGCGTAGGCCAGCTGAACGATGTCCAGACGCTCCGGTTTCGTTTTCAATTTTTCAATATTTTAGTTTTCATTTTAATTTAAAAATAAAAATCTTAAATGCTTGTATTCATTTATTTAAATACTATTCGAGTACATGCTCAAAAGTTGTCTGTTAATTAACAGTTCGAAAACGCACTAAATTATTGTATGGAAAACAATGGTAGCCCTTTTGAGCGTTTACTCTAATAGTATTTAAATAAATTAATATAAACGTTTTATAACGACGATGGAAAATTAATAAACGTTGCAAAATTAAGATTTTTTTGCTAAGTGTCATCCAACCAATATACATCTATGAAAAAAGAAGAAATTAATAAACATTTTACTTTTTCATATTTAAATTAAATGAAAATTATTGAACCAAATACAGTTTAAGTTGGTACCACTGGAAAACATTTTTTAAGGGCTTTCCAATGATGTATCACTAATAGGGGGTTGCTTTTTAAGATTTTTTAAATGGGGTGGCTCGAGCTTGGGAATAAGTGCATCATTTACTACGTTATTAGATTTTCCCCTCCGTACTACCCAAACGGTTTAGAGTCCCTGGCTACTTTTTAAATTGACGCACTGTATATTGAGTGAATGCCAATATAAATTTCTATTTCGTTTCTAGCTTTAAAAAATGCCTAAATTTCAGAGAGTTTACAGGCGTCTTCTACGGATGTATCAAAATGAATATAATTCTAGGTTTTTAATTTTCTAGTCCAATAGTCTATTGTCTATTGTACATATTATAGTTATTGACGTTTCTTTGTTTTAGATATGTTTTATAATTTGAGTATTATTTTTTGATCTAGTAACATAAAGGGATAAGGGATTACTTGATAACTTTGTTTCGAAAATAAAATGAGTTAACTGAAGGCTCGTCTTATAGCATCAATAATCCATGGCACTTGAAGAACAAACAATAAATTATTAATTTCTTTTCTAAATACACTTCTATTGTTTTTATTTTAAACTTTTGTTTTCCTATAAACAATAAACATGTATTTAGATAACATTATTATATTATTGTTTATAAAACCAATACTTCAATATTAGTGACGATTGCATTATTGGATCCTGTCCATTAGAAATAAATGGTGTGCAGGCATATTTTTATTCCGTATTGATTGAGAGACTTTTAGGTATAATCTTTAAAACATATTGCCAAAATTCTAAAATTATGTTAAAGGCAAAGGTTGATCAAATGTAGGTAATGGTATGTTCCTGAATCCAAATTTTTCGACATTATGCTTCGAAAAAAGACTTGCAAAATAGGAAAAAAATTACCATCAGTACCATTACCATTAAGTAATCAGATCACCAAATACTAAAGATTTTAAATGCTGAAAGCAACTGTATAAGCATCTAAGTTAACCTTTGCCTTTAACATATTTTTAAAATTTTGGCAATAGAGTCACTGCCTTTAAATATCGCCGGCAAGAAAATTGCCGAAAATAATGACTATTTTATTTCTTGGGCTAGAAGTTGACAATATTAAAATAACCAAGCCTGTTTTATCAACTTGCAGAATTAACACTTACAAGATCGGACCCCCCTGAGACTAGCGTTACAACCGAGTTACAACACTTTAACCATAAAAGCTTAACAAAATTATGCAAATTAATTAATTTTCAATATTATCTATAAATATGCCTGTTTCACTTTTTATGTCCTCCAATCATAATTTAAACAATAATCAAAATTTATTTTTTTAAATATTCCATTTAAGTCCAAATGGGCATCAATTATAGTTGTAAAACCATATCCAACCGCGATTAGTTATTTGGTTTTACAGGCAAAGGTATCATCAATTTAAATTTATATTAACTTTACTATGTATCACATAACATAAGTGATATAAAGTTAATAAAACAGTATGTAACTGAATTCAAATCGAATTTGAAAGGATATAAATATTATTCTTAATACAAAACAAAGCCATAAAATTTTGAATATTATACTCCAGACAAATAAAATTTATTTTAAAAAGATTTGTTTGTTTTTACGATCTAAAATAAAATAATGCATGAAAATTAAAAAGTTGGGCGATGTAAAAATGTCATAATTCAAGCACAGGTGAGCTCTAGGTGGCGCTAAAATTATAACTTTTCGAGACCTTTCTCATGATTATAAATAAAATGGGAAGATTGAATTGGTATTCAAAGATTTAAGTGAGATGTTTATAAAGATAATTTTAAATCTAATGTAACTGTCTATTTTACAATGCCAATTTTTATTATACTAGAGGTATTAGGTATTTTCGATTAACCTATAATCAAAAACAAATTGAGATGTTAAACTAACAACAGAAAAAATTGGAGATTTAACGTTTCTAAATTAACGTTGAGGAAATGATGTAGTTATGGGTACGTTAGAATTGATTTATTTAAGTTTAATCTATAGTGTGGTTTCAGTTATACAACTGATTATTACCCACGTCCATTTTCAAAAAGTAATTCTCTTAATCCAAGAAAAAAAAATTTAAATGAAGCAAAATTCTAAATTATGCTTATTTAATTCTTGATTAATTAAATTAGAATGAAATTAAAGTGTAAAAATGTAAAAAATTAAAAAAAAGCAAATTTGCAGGATGTCAGATTGAAGGACTTAGAGACGGTACTATAAAGCTCTTGGTTAATTTAGTTCGAAAAGTATACATTTAATTAGAACTTTTGATTTGTTCCTCTAATTAATTAACAATTCTGCTTGGCTATAAGAACAGCGGTGGGTAGGTCAAATTAATTTTAATTCGACATTAATATTTTATAAATACCTGTTGTTACGTTTTAATTAATTATCTATAAAAATATGAATTTTTATAATCGTCTATCATTTATAAGCACCCATCACAACCCTTATTCTGCATTTTAAACAGTCGCTTACCCTCAATTTGATTTTTTTAAAGATTTTTAAATTAACTAAAAATCATTTGCTTTAAAAGTAATTAAGCGCAAAAAAACAAAATTTATTTAAACTAAACATGGGCACATAATCAAGTTAGAATATATTAACATAATATTTCAATTTTTTTGTTCAAACGAGGCGCCATCCATCCGTATTTCCATTTAAATTTATATTAAAACTTTTTCTTAATTAATTTTTTAATTTTTTTTAATCAGCTCAAAGAATACGTTATGTGCATCGTTTGACTTTACAGATCATAAAATTCAAGTGTTGATAGAGTTTTGTATGATTAAACTTTTGTTCTCCTCATCCTTATATATATTTTTATAAATTATTGTTATGTTAATTTTTATTATTCAACTTTTTGTTTTTAAATTTTTTTAATTAAATATTAGTTTATAAATGCCTTCAAATTTTATTTAAAAAGCTGTCCCCTTTTCGGTCCATCCCCAGGTACTAATTGGGTGCCATTTTTTAAAAAAAGATTAGTATAAATCTACAACTAACTTGACGGCTATAATCGTAGTTAATTACTCGTACTAATAAGCCTCGCCTGTTCAAAACTTAATTGATTTAACTAAAATTTAGTTAACCCTTGCCCCCTTATAAATAACTCGCATTAAAATTAATTTTATAATTTTTTAAAAAGTTATGAATTTCCACTTCCCATTATGTAAAGCAAAAAAATCATGTCTTCCACAACCACAAATATTATAATATAGACAGGATATCGTCTATAACAAAAAATGAAAACAAGATAATAATAATAAAAAAAAAAAGTTAAAATCATCGACTGAATGTAATTTGTTCGTGTTCAATCAATATAGCATTAACAAGAAAAGAAATGATTCTATATTGTAACGCGTGCTTAATGCGGTTGAATTGAAAACCACTAACTGTAAGCTGATTGTTGTTCTACTAAATAACAATTTCAAATCATCTTTTCAAATTATATTAAAATTTTTCTGACCAACTATTATCACTTCAAATTGTGTATGCATAACAAGTTTGTAAGTTTGTTTATGATTATTGATTATATGTACGTGAAATAAATTAGTGTTTTCTTTTATATTATTGATGTAATTGCTTTAGTTCCTTATCGATTACACAATCTATGTAGTTTAGATTTTTTTATAAAATTAATAATTGAGGGTATATTTTCTAGCTTTGTTTGTAATGAAGTGGTCGTTGGAAAAAAAAATATTTATACGTGAGAACCATTGAACGTATCTTCAATTTTGTACGAGTATTATTAAGATAATATACATAGATCTAGGTATTTACAGCCAATAGTAATTTGGATCTGAATTTACATCACTTTCTAATCTGATATTTCTTAGGTCGCGGGTGACTCATAGGCAGGGCTTCAAAAATCTGGTAGTCAAAATACATAAGTAATAAAAGATGGCTTCGTGAAGTTAGCGAAAAGTTGAAAACATTAATTTTATAACATTTTCCAAAGTGCAGTGCCTCATTAGGGCCTCAGTGCCTTCAAAACCGCTTTTCTATATCTTTGACGGTATTTGAATTACTAGCAAGTATTTTTTTTGGTGCGAACTTCTTCGTGAAACCATAGAAAATGTTTTCATGTCATATGGAAAGATGAACTATGAATGTGGGCTGCAGAAAGAATAGACTCTACCTGTCATAAAAAGCGACTAAAGGCCCGTCCACACACACAGGCCTTGCCTTCCGGTTTGGTCTGTGAAAGCGGCCTAAACGCTGTCGGGACGCTCCGGTTTGGCCTGTGCAGGTCGCCTAAACGGTGTCCACACACAAAAGCAAGCCTGTGTGTGTGGACGGGCCACAACTGTGGCAACATGTTCAAATACTCCCCTTTATCCTTCGTAATACCTTCTCAGTTTATTCCTTTTATTCAATTTAGCGTATCGCCCAGTAGATGAGGCCCACTAAAGGCTTGGTTATCAATTTGAGGTCCGCGGAACACTGGTGTTCCGTGAAGCCACAGTGAACACGTTTAGTGTTCCGCGACCTCGAAAAGATCGAGAACCAAGTCACTAAATTAAAATGCACGTATAACATAATGTCACGACTGGTTTGTGACTCCTGAGGGACTCTCAGGTTGAACCAGGATAATTGGGAGTTTATAAATGTACGCCAAGAGTTCCAATAAAATACTTACTCATTTTACTGTCATTACACTTTACACTTAATTACGAGTTAAATTCGTGCCTCCCTTATGATTAATCGTTAACTAAGGTTCCTCACCCTCTCAATTTCAACTGACCGTCTAATTGTAAACTTAGCCAGTTAGCAATTCCCTCTCGTGGCCATATTCTAGCTTTTTTATTAATTCTTAACTTCCTATTTACAACTGTCGTAAGTGCTCTATTGTGCATATCTTTTGATTTCTTTGTTGTGAACTTGCAATAGCTCAAACTACTACTGTTCTAGTTATTGCAATGTTAGTTTCCTACTTCCTTTTAACCTAATTATTAAATAGCACATAATTTTCTATGTGTGACAATAGTAATTTTAAAATTTCATTTATTTTGTTTTTGAATTTAGACCCTAGATTATTAGGGCCGTTTGCACTAACGCTAAGTAACGACTTAAAAGTTGCCTAAATTGTAGATATTTTAATAAATCAAATAAGAGCAATCTATTTAGGCTATTCATAAGTCGTTGCTTAGGGTTACTGCAAACTGTCCTACTATCGCCCTCTGCAACGTGTAAAGTTCTCTAAAAGATGTTTTTATATTTTTCTCGTCTTGCAGCTCGTGAGGTTCTGTTTTGGTCCCTATTTAAAAAATTCTTGACGCTACCATTGCTTACTCTCCTAATGTCTCAATCTCAACACAGAGTAATCAATCCGTATTCAATCCTAATGCCTTGGACACTTTTGTATTCAAATATAATAACAGAGTTTTAATATTACTATCAATTTTAATTGTTCGATTCTAACCACATCTGATTTGCAATTTAAAGATCAAAGATACACTACTTTTCTATTGTTATTTTTGATGAAAAAGAAAGTACTTATTTTATTTGAAATGTGGGTTAGGCCCCATTGGCAACAAAAAACGCCAATGCAAGCATTTAGCGAAATTTAAAATTTTGGACTGTTGAAGAAATTTCATTTTTACACAAATACTTAAAAAATATTTATGGAGATCATTTTAGTAATATTCATCTTTCTATTATTTTCCATATTTATCTCAATAATGCCTTTGCGATTGTAGTTACTCACTATTTTCTCTTCTCACAATTAAATACATTATCTATAGATAAAGAAGGGTTTGAAGAATTTTTAGCATCATATATAGGTACACTATGTTGCTTGATATTTGAGACATAATGTACACTATTATATTGTCGGTTCATAACCAATTTATACATATTTTTAATTCAACTTTTTCATTGGTATTTTGGTTATTGAAAAAACTAGTTAAACATCAATTAACTTTAATTTATCATTTTTTGATAGTTTATTTACGACGTTTCGATTTCTTTAAATCATTTTCAAGTACAAAAATTTTTTCTTTTTTTGATGAATTTGTTATAAAAGCACAAAAATAACACTGTAAAATAGTTCTCTTTCAATATCAACATTTGTAAACCTGGTTCGGTTATCTCTACATAATAAATTAGAAGCCATTAAAAAAGTTCAGTCAAATACATAAATTTTGTCAAAAATATAAATTTGATTTTTCATTCAACGTTCGAAATAAGAATTAAAGTACAAGTACATTTGTACTTGAAAATGATTTAAAGAAATCGAAACGTCGTAAATAAACTATCAAAAAATGATAAATTAAAGTTAATTGATGTTTAACTAGTTTTTTCAATAACCAAAATACCAATGAAAAAGTTGAATTAAAAATAATGTACACTATGTCGCCTGAGATTTGAGACATATGAGTTGATTGTTTAATATTATGTAGTTCTAAATATTAGCTCTTCTAATTATTTTAAAACAAAAAATTGCATCTTATTCAACTGATTGTATTACATGCTTTACTACATAGCATTTAACATACTAATTTGAATTTACAGATTGAAATGTGAACAATTGTAATTATGAAATCTAATGGTCATATTTAAAATAATAAAAAAATCTGATAATTATTCACAGCCAAAATTTATACTTTAACAAATTCTTAAGTAGATATTAGTAACCCTAGGAAAATTACAATAAATAGACGATACTTTGTTTCCCCGTCTCTATAGTGGCATGTAACACGCAAATATTTATATTTCCTCATTATTTAGATCTAATAAAATTTATATTTGACAATCCCATTTTAAACGACTACATTAAAGTATACATTTTTATGTTTGTTTAGCGTTTTCATGTTAAAGTTATATATTTAAAATAAAAATAAATAAGTAAATTTGACTAAAAAGAAATATCTATTGATATATTAAAAGAAATCAACTGTAGGAAAATTAGTTTTTCAAACAAAATTTACGTGTTTAAGACATAAAATGTAAAAATAAAGTTACTAAATTCAATTTTGATAGGTGTGTTAATGTTAAAAGTTCACGAACGCCACTGAAAATCATTTTTAACTATATTCTGTTAATAAATTTTAGATATTTTTATTGTAATCTTAGGGAAATAGACAATGTTAGCAATTAACTAATCCTCTCTGTGTGTCTGTATTAATTAATAAAGTTTAATGTCACAATTAATTGATCCTAATGAAGTGACGTAAATATTCAGGATGCATATATTAATCCGGGGTTCGTTTAAAATGTGCTCGACAAAGTTTCATAATAGTGTTACTACATGTTTGTTATCTTCGACGATTACATCGAAATATAATGAGAGATTGGCTTGTAATCTAACGAATATCAGCCATCCTATATATTTTTGAATGCTTATTTCTAAATACCATTGTTTGACATTACCTTAAGTTCAGTTTGACCTAAAACAATCGATAACTTTAAATTAAAAATTCTAACTTTTCATATCTACTCATTAACACTTTTTTTTATAGGTTAAAGGGGTGTTTTAGTACTAAAAAATATTGTGACGATAATATTAAGAGTTCATTAATACTTGTAAAATCCTGAAACCACGCGAGATTGCACTAATTGCTCGATTTGTTTATCAGATTTCCCTAATCTATGTTAATCGAATTGAAAAATAGCTCACTATAAAACATATTTACGACTAAAATATGCAAATATTCACTAATCCAACAAATTAACTCGTAAAGTGCTAATCTAGTCGAATACGTTTGGTTAAAATCGCGGTTCTTTGTCTTTAGCGATTTTAATAATTTTTTGAACAATTTAAATTAATTAACTAAAAAAAGGCGTAAACCGTATAATAAATAATTCATTATTACAAAATATTTACACCTGTTCCAATTCTTTTTTATGTATGAGCGCACAAATTACGTTATTCGTAAACTGTTTCGATTTAAAAAAAATCATTTTATAAATGAAATGATATAAACAATTAAATAAACAAAGAATTATAGATTGAAATGAAATTAAACGCACCAGTAGATCGACCTTTGTTATGCTTAAAGATGCAGAAAAAGTGTTATGAAGAAATAATCGAATAATTTCCTATAAACGTTTAATTACAGTTGCGGACTAATTTGTTGACTTTATTGTTGTAATTAATTATTAGGTAGTATTGACACTTCCTAACTCTTTATTTATGTTTTTATATTTTATTGTTTCATGTTCCATGCATAATAATCCGGGGTCGCATCCCCTAGTGGCCTGCCTTACACGTTATCAAATTTTTCGATTTTTTTTTGTTTTCTAAAGTTTTTATTTTTTGTTATCATATAAGGAGACACGTTGTAAGCCTGGTTCACACTTGTTGCGTTTGCGTTGCTTATTAATCATAGATATAGTGTTGTACGTGGTCGGTCTTATAAAGCTCTTGATTAATTTATTTCTAGAAGTAAATTTATACAGAAAATTGATTGCCCTCGAACAGCTGAATATTCAAGTTTTATAATACCTACTGAGAAAATGTCTTACTATGTAATAATCTAATAATATTCCATCATATGAGCTGTGAAATAAGCATAAGACTTCTTGTAGTAGGTACTCTCAAGAAGTCAAGTCTCATTTGTCAAAATTATACGGTTAACTTTTCTTCCTTCCTTTAAGGATAAATTATGCTTACAGCTCATGGTATTTTAAATAATTAATAATTTAACAGAAAATTTGTTAAACTGTCTGAATTAATTTCAAAAAAATAGTTTGTCTGTGGAAGTAACGAAAAGAATTATCCAAACCATATAATTAATAGTCATGAAATTAAGGAAATAAAACCTTTTTGGTAAACTGCGGGTGGCCCTAAAATTAGTAACTATCGCCGCACGATTATTGTCGTGTTTTTTATTTTATTTCTAATGACACTTTATTGTCGCATCCGGCTACCAAAATGACATATCCATCACCATTCTTTATAAATATAGACTTGTGTAAGCTTCTTGAATTTTTTTTAAGAATAATCGTGTGAATCTGGAAACGTTTTAACCATCCTAACTGTATATAAAACAAAAATAATTTAGTTATACAAATTGCTATATCGATTAGGATAAGTTAAATGAATTTATAGTTTATTATTGGTTGCGTGATGAAAAAAGATCAGAATAAAGTTATTTTTTTGAGGTTAAAGGGGGTTTGATCGTTATAAAAGAATTGTGGTTTTTTGATTAGTTTTCAAACTTTTTTTTTCAACTTTCATCAATATACAAATCATTATTAATTTGATGGTTTTATATCGTGGTCTACGTATGTAAATCTTGGGCCTAATATAAAAGGTGTTTCTACAGTATTTAAAAATAGCTTTCTATTACCAAACGTCTCTTTCTAGAAAGGCAAGGAAGAAGAAGACAGTCGAAAGAGTCTTTAATCTAATCATTTCAACCAGATTATGAATCATCTTGTTTGTGTTGTGTTATAGAGCTGCCTTGCTCTCAATTTGCTCAAGTTGCTCTCACTTGGCATCGGAGATTAATCGGCTATTGATCTCAGGATGAAAAAAAAAATTAAAATCTTTGCTCAGGAGTGTATTACAAGAATTTAGTTGGGAACAGCTTCAAGTATTATTTTCCAAGTTCTCTAGCAGGCTCAGGGAATTACCTCGCCAACGACTCGTGGTGCCACGTGGTGCTTTCTCATCTAACTGTATGAAGCTGACAAGTATTTCTTCATGGACTATCAAAAGTAATAGTGGACACGGTGGTTAGTTCAGGGCCATGAGAAAACTCTTTGAATTTCCCATGTCGAAATGTTCTTCTTCGTTACTGTCGTTAGTTTCACGTTTTATAACTCAACTGTGTGACGCATCTTTACGCACGTTATAAAACAGCCTGAAGATATAGTGCAGGTGTTTATAATTGGCAAGCTATTAATCTTATTATACCATGAGTTTCATTTTGAGGTTATGTTTGCACTGTCTACTACGTCCATTAATGCAGTTTGGAATACAGAAGCATTTACGCAACGATAGACTTTTTTTCAACAAAATTATTTGTGATGATCTATTATAGAGGAAAAGTAGAATAATTCAATAGAGATTTTAACAATCGTATTGTATTCTATTTCGATCTAAAGTTGTTTAATCATCAAAATTCAATTGATTTCACTTATTTTTATTTATAAATCATTTAATTTATAGTTGTGGAACCGCAGACCGCACAATATACCACCGATGTACATTTAGGTATCCGTATCTCCTTGGTTAAATTAAATGACTGGAAATTAGAAGTAAGCTCTCACCTGCACATACAAACGACGAGCAAAAATCATCAATTTTTCGGTCAAAGTGGTAATTTATTATTATTGTATCGGCCTTTTACCGGGTAGCCAGCGAGTACTCTTATTTGCTAAATTTCTTAAAAAGCACCCTTTCGCCTATATTGGGGTCTTGGGCCACATGCCATTCTATATCTCTTTGAATAAAAAAATTCGAAAACATAAATTTTGATAACACAAAGCAAAAATTTTCAGCCAATCTTATGTAAATTCCAAATATGTCAAAATATGTAGGGTGTTGTAATTAAAATAAAAATTGGGATCATTTCCGGTAAAACTGGAAGTGCTAAAAATTTGCAAGTACTGTCAACAAACCGTATTTAATAGGTAATTTAAGTGTATCGAATTAAAATTTAATATCTTAATATTTAGGGGTGATTCGATTTTCGTATCCACCCTGTAGATATAGTTTATTAATATAATAAAGAAAAAACGACAAAACTTGAATGATTCAGCAGAAACGTAATTCAGTTTAGCAATTTTATACGTACGTATATTTCAATTTCACGGCTTCTAAAGATGAAGTTAAATAAATAAATAGAACCAGCTCGTGTTGCCATTGAGTAACAAATTCGAGTTTTTAAAAAAGCACCTGAAACTTGAAAAGCGAACCAAGCGTTAAAAGCGGATGTGGCTAGCAAGTTTTTCTCTCAGCATCAATTCACAATTATTGTATAAAAGTAAAAAAAAATTATATGTAAAACAACTAAACGAATTTGTTGTGCGTAAATAAATTACTTAAGTTTTTAATAATTAAAAAATTGTATTTGTTTTTATTATAATGAGCTTAAATATGAAACCCCTTATCTAATCGGTTGTGATACCCTCAAATTTAAAATAACTGTTTAGGACATTTTAAAATTATCAACACTCAAAAGATATGTTTAAATTGTAAAAATTTTATCTTTATTGCCGGTAATTAATAATTACAATTACCTAAGGAAAAATATAGGATAATTAGTTAAATAATATTCATTAGTTATTAGATAACAATTTATGTATACTGGGTGTCCCGGGAAGAATCTGCCTAACTTCAGGGGTATATTCCTTAGCTCATTTTAAGCAAAAAAAGTTATATCAACATAGGTCCGATTCGGAAAGGTTACTGAGTTATAGCTTGTTGAAAATAGTAGTGGATTACGATGTGGAAAACGTTGATAATATTATAATATGTCCCTGGACACCCTGTAGTTGACTTAAGGAACGGTATCAGTGTTAGGATGTATGTATAATTGTATATTGTATATACCGGGAGCCAACTTTTAAAACGTAACATAGGGAACTAATGTTGGAAATCGCTTATTGACAGTTTATTGTTCGCCAGATAAATCTATAAAGGCGGTAGTGATGTCTTTCGTAAAAGAATTATTTTGTGCGTCTGCTAACACTAAACACTTGTTAATTAAATTAAAATATTTTCACAATTTGTAAAACACGAATAGCCTTGGTATGTCAAATTTTAATAATTTAATTTGTTACTCAATTGTAAAACGTCAGTTAAACAAGCTGTCTATGACTTTTGAAAATCGATGGTCGCATTCACCAGACGTAACAGTTGTCAAATCGCTCAGTAACGCACCGCTGCTTTGGGAACTTGTTGCGGAGCGGTCGCCAATTTATCGAGCGCATTTCATTGATTGTTGCACAGTTATGTTGAACTGTCTCGATATATACTCACTTAACAAAATTACCGCACGATAGTGGGGAGTGGCGCTAGTGATGTAGCAGTTGCATAGGTACGTTATCTCGTGAACGATGAGTCACACCATCGCAGTAGTCAAAAACGTGAACTACTTGCTTGTTACTAACAAATCATTTATATAAATTAGTCAATGTTTTTATCTTTTGAAATTTTCATTTCAATTTACATCCTTATGTTCCGCTTTGAAAGTTGGCACCCTGTATAATGACATAGTATACTTATTCTTTGACACCAGAATTGTAGCGAGTGACTCATTCATAATATGTGTTCACAAGCTTCAGCCAACTATAGAGCGGCTTCTATTGAGATAGATGCAGAAAATATGTGCCGCTTTAATAGCCACTTGCTTTGCTATAGTTTGGTAGTAGAAGTGGGTCCGAGTATGAAAGATTATCCATAATGCTAATGTACCGAAAAATTTCAATGTAATCTACTCTTCATTTTAACGACTGAGACCAGGGCCGAACTGGCTAGTGGTTGACCCCACTGGTTACAAAATAGATTGGCCCCAAATGCAGTGGTTTAGCGAGTATAGTGAGACTATCACGGGCCTGGGTTCCAAAGATTTTCCACAGACCCATAGCGTCTGTCAAATTTGTCAAATAATTGAAATTTTCAAGGTCAACGAGCTTAGATCAACTTTAGAAATTCTTAAACATATTTTTGCACTGTAAAATTAAGCAAAATAAAAAAAGTATCCGTGTATGTGTCTTCATCTAAAGTAATACGTATGTTTATTATGAATTTATTTCTTCATTTTGATTTTTCCATTTATGGATTTTCATTTGGCTCCAATTTTACTTGACTCCACCGGCAATCGCCGGTCAGCCGCCTGGGCCAGTCCGGGCCCGAGACAAATTGCTAGACTTGTAGTCCCAAGGAAAAGTGAGTACACTACGTGCTTACTGTTAAAGTTGCGCAGTAGTTTTGTACTGACGTTGCTTAGAAACGAACGTGGACAGTTTTTCTTGTATGTTTATTACACTGTTTTGAAAATCTTATGCACAAAGTATTAAACTAGTACCTAAATTAATTATTATTAGTACTGCAAATAATAATTTAAATTAAGTAGTTATTTTGAATTTTGACGACTTCTAAAACTAATTTTTTTAAAAGAAGAAATAATTAACTCCGCCACTGAGCTCTGAAGCCACACCCCGCGCTGATTTAGTTACGTGGTGTGCTCAACTTTTCTTGGGACTACTCTATGATGTGCTATTCAAGGGGTTCGTCTGAATTTTGTAGCAGATGACCTGCGAATTTATATGGAATTTATGACGTCACTCATACTCTTTGCTACAAATTGCAACATAACATCTGCCTTAAGAATTACAGCCCTAATAGTAATAGTATTTGCTTATTCAAAATTCTAGTGACTAGGGACATATTCAAAATTCACTGATGGCCCTATACTACTCAACATCGTCATTCAACGTCCTAATGCATCTGTTGACGCTGTCCGCTCTGCAAACTCTTCCTTCAATTTCTTCTGTTTAAACAATGTTGGTCTTCTGTGTTCCTTTCACTCGTTGCCCCGTTGCCCGCCTGTCATTTAGGCCATTTACGTTTTCTTTTTTCTTGGGGTAGCCAGGTCAATGCTGATTTGATACTAAATAAATTAAAATAAAATATGTGACTCTTAATAGATTAGAGCAGAGCAAATTCTACCGTAACGAAACTTCTGCAAAGTAAAAAAAAAAGTAATACGATAATAGGAATTCTGAACAAATTATTTTATGCTTTCAACAAAACATAATAAAATTACCCTAAGTACATAGATAATATATTCTAAAAAAGAAAAAAAAACAAAATTAATCATAAATATTAGCTTTAGAGAAATAATAAATTTATAAATGAAGTATTATAATCGTATAAAAAAGATAAATCGTCCATTTTGTTTGATTATTGTTATATTATCAACAAGTTAAATCACAACATTAGTTGCACATCAAGCTGATTAGTTTGTGGGGGGTGATTATTAAATCATTAGCGATAAAAATTGATATAATAATGTCGGTAGGTGCATTGCTAAACATACACTATACAAGTGATTAGTTTAATCATCTATACAAACAAGGGTTGAACAAATAATAAAAATAATTTATAAAAATTACCCGCAGTTGCTAACTGAAACAAAAATTATTTTTTTCAATTTAACCAAACTGTTTTGTAATTTTTCTTAAATTGGAAAGGCTCGCCCCTTCCTTTTTCTTTTCAAACGAGGTAATTTTGTGCAAATGCATATTTTTAATGTTACTTTAATTGCGAAAAATTTGAAATAATTAAATACGGATATACATGTTTTGTACAGCCCTGTTTAGAATAATTTAGCAGCAAAACGAGCATTTGTCGTGTTAGTTCTCTCAAGATAAAATCTCAACTAAACAGATCACATCTATACTCCTAACCTAATAACAAACAAATGACCATGGTATTGCGACATATATAATAAGTTTTCTATTATAATCATTATGGCCAACTGTTATTATTCAATATAAATCGATTTGGGAAATTATGAAAATAAAATTTATTCTATTAGGAATTTTTGTTACAACTAATTTTATTACTGTTTAGTTGTTTTTTTTATTTTATACTTCGCTTAGGTAGATGATTGTTTTATTTTTTTGAACATTATTTTTGCATTAGTTTTAATTATCTTTTCTGGGGGGATCCTTGTAAAAAATATACTAATGACAATTTAACATTGTATTTTAAAGGTGTATAATTTTAAATGAGATCATTTACAAACCCATCAGGAAAAGGTAAAAAAAAATTCTTCAATTCCAAACGACTTTTTTCTTTTATTACAATGGCTTGACACCCTCATCCTGAAAGTTCTGAATTCGGGAATCTCTATGAGATTATCAAGAGGTTGCACATTTTGATGACCTTTAAGAAACCGTTTCGAAAATATTAAAATTCAAAATAGTTTCCGAGATAAAGCAGAAAAACTGAAAATTGTTAATTTCGTTTTTCGACTGTAGTTTCAAAATGGCTTACTTTAAAAAAATATTTTTTTTCAGGAGATTAAAAAAGCTATCAAACGATACCAAACTCGACTTTTTATCACATCGACGCTAGACGTCGCGACGTTCAATTTTTCATTTTATTATGGAGGACCTATTATTTCTTTTTGCAACAATTACTCAGTAGGCTTATCGGATACCAAACGAGAACTTTCCATCTTGTACTCTTCTTAATTTACGTCACTTTTCAGGTTATCTTATGTTACGTTATTTAACATAATGTTATGTATACATTATGTATATGTTACATTAAGTTATTTTCTACGATGAAATATAACGATTAAAACTTAATTTTTGAAGTTTTAGAAATGTAAGTTAATCAGGAAATAAAATTTCATTACTAACGCTTTGTTCTATTGCATTAATCCGAGAATTAAATTTATAATTCTTTGATATGACAACGTTACACACTGTAATGTCAAAGTTTGACTTTCGTAAATTAAAATTTCAGGTTAATTTATTTTTGTGTTGAATTGTGACCCTTTGTCAAACTTATACATTTTTATTAATTTATTAATTTATTGTGTAACGTTTCCATATCTAGGGATTATAAATCTAATTCTCCTCAATTAATTAATAATTAGCCTTTATGTAACCAAGTGTAAGATTTGATAAATAATAATTTGATTTATTTTTATTTCCTGATCAATTTACGTTTCTAAAACATAAAAAAACTAAGTTTTAATCGTTATTTTTCATCATAAAAAATAACATAAAGTTATATATTAACATAACGTTACATAAATAACCTGAAAAGTTGTGTAAATTAAGAAAAGTACAACATAGAAAGTTTTCGTTTAGTATCTGAATTTAGACAAGCCTACTGACTAATTTTTGCAAACAAAATGATGGATCTCCCATAAAAAAATGAAAGTTTAACGTCGCGACGCCTAGCGTCGATGTGATAAAAAGTCGAGTTTGGTATCGTTAGATAGCTTTTTTTGACGTAAAGAAAATTTTTCCCAAAAATTTTGTTTCTTAAGTAAGCCATTTTGGTAAGCTTAATTAAAAAATTAAATTGCAAATTTTCAGTTTTTCTGCATTATCTCGGAAAGCATTTTATATTTCAAAATTTTCTAAACGGATTCTTAAAAGTCATCAAAATACGCAACTTTTTGCTAATTTAATCAATTTCGTAAAACAACGTTAGTACCACCAGTACCACTTAAAAAAATCAACCTGTAGTATAGTTTTTTTTAGATAATGACCATTTGATTATAAACACTTACCAAATTGTATTTAGCTTGGCATTATAAAGTGTGATAATAATACAGAGATTAGCGATGTCCTTCAGTTTGATAGCTATAAATGGCACTTAATCATCAATCACAGAGTATAGGGATGCCAATATGCATCAAAAACATACCAATAATGGTGTTTTATGACAGCAGATAAAAGAAATAGAAAATTTTTATAAAAACGTTAAAACTGATTAGATCCAAATCTCCTGGTTCCAGAACTTCGAAAACCACACTTCAAAACTTTACCAGGGAAACACAGTGAACTTTTTTTACATACTTTTACTTAATCCGAAATAGTACTTTTTTTGAGAGCACGTCAATTAAATTCAAATTTAATATACTCACAAGGCCAAAACTACTAAAAAGCGATTTTAAACCCTTTGCTAACCTTATTAAAAACCCCTACAAGCAAATTTTTTGTTCGTTGACAATAGTTTTTCCCTACATAATATAAAAGTTTCAAATTTTTTTGAAAGCACCTAAAATGTTTTAAATCTTTGGATGGGTATAAAATTAATTAAGGCAAATCTTCTCTAAAACAATCATCTTATTAAATTTGAATTAATTTTGATTATCTTTTAATAGTCAAGGTTAACGTTTTTAAAGTTTTTGTTGACAGTTTTTCCTTTGTACTTTACTAATTACACATTTAAATTATTATGTTTAAATAATTGCTTACGTTCTGCACGTGAGAAAAATTAAATTGTTCAACAGTCTTTTTGTCTATTTGAATATTATTTGTGTATTTTAAGTAAAAATTTAAAATGAAGCACGCAAGTGTAACAAATTTTTTAATAATGGACACTATTGTTGTTGTGCACATAAAAATTCATTAACGTAATTTTTTAAATCTTAATGTTTTATTTGTTAAATTACACTTGGAAATCTCTTTTACAAGAAAAGAAATTGAGCGTGCTTAGGGGATTTAAAGAGAAATTGTCCAATTTAGCTGAAATTTCAATACAATAATCAAAACAACATTTTCAAGACCCTGTATATCGCTATTTAAAGAAAAAGAATATTAATAGAGATGGTAGTTGTATAAAATTAAAAGTCTAATAACATTAGCATGACTACGACTTTTTTCATTTCATTATGAGAGGTTATATAAAAGAGAATTTGAAATACAAAAAAAATATATATGTGCTGAAAGAAACGCAAAGAATAGACCAATTTGATATGGTCCTCGTCATTGTTTACAAGGAATTTAATTTTGTCAAAGAAATGATCTTCAATTAATTTAATAAAAAAAATTTAATTGGAAAACGCCATTAAAACATTTTAATTTTATTGAAATTAAACTTTAAGACTTTTGTGTCGTTAAACCGAATTTATTTTAAATTTCCTTTGAAGTTATCCTTCTTTTCATCCTCTTCACAAGATACTATTTAAGAATTAAAGCTAATTGTTAAAACTTTGAATATTTTTATGCAAGAATAAGAAAAGAGAAGAAGAGAGAAAAAACAACATAATTAGTAATTAAAGTACATTTATAAATAAATTATAATTTTTAGTCTTGATTTCGGCAAAGGCAAATTATTACTGTAAAAGTGGTCATTTAAATTACATTTTATACCTAATGAGATTTTGAAATAAATAACTAGCAACTCATTAACCTATGTAAACACATAATATAAGTTATTATTAAGGTGGAGTGGGTCGTACAGTAGCGTGTTTATTCCCATCTGCCTCCCACCGTGTTTCCTAATCACCTTTTTTACAAAACATTTCTTCTATAATATAGCGAAATGATTTTTTATACTTCTTATTAATATTTGGTGGTTCTTATCTTCAGGTAAAAATCAGATTTAAAATCTTCAAGGACTTATGCTCACATGTTCAAATGCAATTGAGATTTTACATCGTTTGAATTTTTTTTCATTACCTGACTGAACAAATTCGCTATTATTTGAAACGTCATTTAGACAAATCTATTGCTGATTTTGTTACGTAAAACAGTAAGGAGCTAAAAGAAAATGAATTGTCACGCAAATACGTAAATTATTTGTCTAGTTTACACGACAACCAAATAAGCAGAGAAGCAGACAGGTAAAGGGTAAAGAAACAAACAAATAGCCAGACAAATACTCATATCATTAAATAAACAGACAGATCTTCAGAGAAACAAGCAAGCAGAGAGGCGACAAACAGGTGCTATAGGTATAGGCAGTCTATTTAGAGAAGAACTCTCATATCAAAATATGTTTAAGTATTTAAAATTTTATGCTAGGGTACTGGAATTTTCTACTATAATACACTCCACTATACTATACTCTACTATACTATATTCTACTACTATACTATACTATACTCTGCTATACTATGCTATACTATACTATACTCTGCTATACTATACTATACTCTACTATACTATACTCTACTATACTCTACTATACTCTACTATACTATACTATACTATACTATACTATACTCTACTATACTATACTATACTATACTATACTATACTATACTATACTATACTATACTATAGTACTATAGGAGGGTACCGAGAGGGCTTTGACACCCCCTTAGTGACTTATAATAAAAATAATAGCTTCAGGACAGCTTTGAAGTCAGCTGTTTGTGAGTAACGACACCTCGGTTACCTGATGGGAACTTTGTTCTCTGCCCCCTTGCTTGTCTTTACCAACTGCCGGGAGTAGAGTATTGAGAATCCATACTCTGATGCAAAATTTCCAAAGTAATTTTTAGTGCAACTGCGGTACACCATTCACGCTTCGTGTATAGTTATATTAGTGTTTTCTTTTTGTCCTTCAGGGAGAGACGGAAGCTTCCCCTCTACGCCACTGGCAACTTAATTTACACAATTGAAGCTTGAATATTTGAAAATTATTTTAAATAAGTATTCGTTTATACTAAAGAAGAATAGTTATTTATTATACAAGACGATAAAGGGATAATTTAACTACTGAGTGGAAGAGTGTTAATTCACGAGTGGCGTTAGCCACGAGTGAATTAACTTTCACGAGGTAGTTAAAGAACCTTTATCGTCCTGTATAATATGCTATTTTTTTCTATAGCAAATGTTAAAGAAAAACCAATTACAAATTAAATTATCATTTACAAAATTTATTAAAAATATTTGAGTAGTGTGCGGTTGCTATGTGAGTAGTGGGGTTGCTATAACTTCATGGTTGATATTGGGGTTGTATTACTTTATCTATCCTTGCTGTTAAAATTCTATTTTATCGACTAATTTTAGTTCATCAAAGCACACTTTAACGTTTGCTATAGAAAAAATATATTTTAGTCCAGTAGATACACTCAGTATACGTATAGGTAAATTTGGTAATAATGTAATTTAACATCATTTCGTGCAAAAGCGCATTAAATTATAACCTTGTAAAATTTTGAGCAATAAAATGAAGAAAACGAACTCATTTGCAATTGATGAAAATCGATTTTATTGCGTTTAAAACCCAACTTTGGGTAATTTAAAAGTTGTAATTAGATTAGACTAAATTAAGTTTGTTTATTGTCGTTAATTAGCAAAACGAACATGTAAAATTTACTATATTTATACGTGCAATATAAAGTTGGCAAGAAATTAATTTAAAGATAAGAATGGGGATGATACCGAGCTCGATAAAGTTATTTCATGTTGGAATAATATTATAATCTGATTTGGGAGTTTTAAATGTCTTAATTCTTAAAATTACAGATTTTATTACAGCATTTTTCAATTTCAATTAGAACGTTTGTTATTTTTAATTTAAGTGTTTTACTCTCCACATTGCTCAAAATATTCAAATCGATAGTTGCGATAAGTATAAAAGAAGAATATCTTCCCAGTAAAAATTGTAATAAAGAAATTACGAAGGAAAACTATCGGTATTATTTCTTTATATTGGTCTCTCTAGGAGGATAAAAATACGACATTATGTCAATTTTTTTATACTATCAATCATCCCTACAATCAAGAGAACTCCAAAATGAATACAAATTATTATGCAAAACTTAACAAAACCTGATGTGTGAGCTGGTAAATTTCTTTTGAGCTGGAGGATTTCTGGTAAATTTGTCGCAGAAAACTCATCGCAAGAAAATGCATAGCAGGGAAAGAAATTTCACCGCAAGTAATTTCATCGCAGGAAACTTCCCCGTAAGGAAATTCATTAAGGAAAAGTCATTGCGGTTTAATCGTAAAAAAATCCTTGCGGGAAAATTAAATGGTGGTGGCTGCTATGAAAATGTGAAAACTGCGTTAATTCACAAAATTTTAAAATTATGTTAGATACCTCTAATCTAAAGGTATTAAATCAACTGGTGACAATATTTTTTTTTACTTTTTATTTTCCTAAAATGAAATTTCTGTTAATGAATATGTCGGAGGACGCCGTTGGGGAGACAGGGGCGGCATGCATCCCTCATTATCTCCGTTTAAGTCCATATGGTTCATAGCTAATTAATTAAATAATCAAGTCATTTTGATCGAAAGAACTTTATTTATAATGGTACGTTTAAATTGAAGCGAACGAACGAACGAACGAACGAACAAACAAAGGAATTCATTATCAATGATGATGAATTCCTTTATTTGTTCGTTCGTTCGTTCGTTCGTTCGCTTCAATTTAAACGTACCATAATGAGAACTAGTTGAACACAGATATGACAGCGACGTTTTAATAATAATGAATTGTTGATGTATTTGAACCAAATCGTACGAGTTAAGAGATGTCGAACGGACCACGGTTCAAAGACAAGTGTTCTTTTGTGCATGTGGTCAGATTTGCATTCCCACGTCCCTAACTCGTATGCACGTTTTGGGTAGAAATATGCCACCCCGATTTGGTCCATTTAATTTAAACTAATTTCACCACTTACGAAAATATACGAAAATAGCGTTTTTTTTTCTCTAGAGAGCCATAGTAATATTATGGTTAATTAATTGTTGTTAATATCAATTAATAAATTGATAATGTATAATTTTTTTTAAATTTAAGACACTGCTGTCACTTTTTTGGATCATCTAGCTGCTTTTTAAAAAAACTCTATTGAAATGTAAATTTAAAATTTAGTAATAAGAATAATATTGTACTATAATTGCTGTCGTAGAAAAAATTTACGACTCGAGATTAAATCCGTTTTTTCGTTCAAGAAATTATTTCATTCGCCGCTACGCGGTTCATGAATTAAATTCTTTTCTCACGAAAAAAATTTATGTTTCAACTCTTGTTTTAAAATATACTATTCCAGTCTAGACACAAAATATAACAGCTGCATTTTTTTGACAGAAAAAAATCACAGTCTACTACTGAAAATGTATTATTTTAATATTATTTAGTGCATTTTGCAGTATAATGTAAAATCGATGTAATCGCATATAGCATTATGTATGGTCATATACTAACTTGCTTATCTGTAATACTGTAATTCATTTACTCTCTAAATTAAATATCGATAATTTTTTTGTTATAAATTTTCCATGAATTTTCTTACGATCGATTTTTATTTTATTATTAGTTTTTGGACAAAGTTTATAACGGTTGCATTTTATTAAAAGAAAAAACCGAAATTGTATTATTTTAATTTATGTACTGTGGTAAATTAAATCACTATGAATTTTCCTTACGATGAAATTCTACTTGTGATGAAATTTCATGGTATGAAATTTTTTGCAATGAGTTTTCTTTACGAAGAATCTGCGATGGATTTTCTACGGTGATTTTTTTAGACAGAATAATTTGAACTCATTCTTTGACATAAAAAATCACAGTCTACTACTGAAATTCTATTACTTCAATTTATTTAGCACATTTTGAATAAAAACTCTTAATTATGGGATATTTATATAAGCATTGGTCAAGGCAAGTTCATATAAAAATTATGCAAAGTCGTATTTTTTACAGAATTTTGTTATCTCTAATTAATTCTTTAACCGTAATTTAAAAATGAAATCGCGATGAATTTCCGTACGACTAATCTTCCTTGCGATGAATTTTCTTTTGATAGATTTCCTATATAGAATTTTCCAAACAATTTATATAGAACAGTTGGATTTCTTTGTCACAAAAAAATCACAGTCAATACCTATACAACTACACTTGCATTATTTCAGTTTTTATCGCATTTTGAATAGAAACTGTAACTGTACTGAGAATAGATGCTATAAAGACATTTCAGATAGTCTTTTTACAAAAAAAACAGGTAGGGGAAAGACGCAATGAAAAGGACACTTTTTTTCAAATAGCTCTATTTTCTGAACAAATATAAGTTCTAATAAATACTTAGTAACATAACAAAACAATTATTCATAATAACATACCAAGCAGAAAAACTAAATTTTTCATCAAAACTGAAAAGTCGTAAGCTTTTAAAGTAAAATCGGGAAATGTCCGTTTCATGGCACCCTGCGCATTGAAACTGACACATGGGGTTATGAAACGGACATTCTTTAGCTTTGCAACATTCGCACAAAAAAGTTGAAGAAACTTAATATCATTGATTTGTAGATTCATTTACAAACTTGTTCAAAAAGAAAAATTTTAAAAAATAAGCTATAATAATTAATAATAACAAAATAAACAATCTAGATTTTTTGCAAAAAAGCTTAAATTTCCTTTGTGGCCTTAATTTACGTGTGCAGAACACATCTGAAAGCAATAGAAATATTTTTTGTTTTTGAAACATCTATTTCCAATGTATTAAAAATTTCTATTTTTACACGCTTTAAAACTAACGTCCGTTTCAATGCGCCATGAACTGTCCGTTTCATGACACCGAGACATTTTTTAAGAATATTTGGTCAAAACTAAAATGCAAAAACCAAATTTGTTTTTAATAGTTGTCCATATAAATAGATACCTTGATATACGTTTTGCCATAAAAGTTAAGTAAAATAAGTAAATACGTCCCTATCTTGAAGCTTCCAAAACTTGCAACAATATTTACTTCTTATATGAATAAAAAACAAAACACTCTACTTCCGGTGTATTAAACGAGAGGACTATGTCCACGTCATAGTTTGTTTATAAGTATATTAAGTTACATAGGTATACTAAAATTTCAAACTTAAATGCCTTTTGGTTTTCAAGATACTAATACTGCCCGTTTCATAACGCGTCCTTTTCATAGCGCTTTCCCCTTATCTATACAGATTATTCTATTTGAAACTTAGGCTATAAAAAATATTTAATTAGTAGAAAAAATTGTTGTCGTGAAATGTTGCAATATTACAACGTATTTCAAATGATACTTCATGGTCCAATGGTAAGTGAGCCACTCTGTACAATAAATTTAGTTCTGACACGTGACTTTAAAGGATACTCATTAAATAATTAATTTAATAATAAAAAGTACAGGGTCTTCGTAAGTAACATTAACTCACGTGACTAATTTACTAGGCAACCACCAACCACTAAGATTCGTGATTGGTGGTTGCCTAGCAATATGGTCACGTGTGTTAAAGGTACTGTATTAAGAGACGTTATCAAAATATTTACAAAATAACCGAGTTAACTGTTTTATAGAAATAAGACGTGCTATGGAAAACAAAACGCTTGTTTTGATTTAGATCTTACTGATTACAATACTACCAGCAACAGTGATTTTCTGACTACTTGATTAAAATAAAGCGTTTTGTCTTCCATGGCTCCCTTTTATTTTTTATTAACTTACTTATATGGTAATTATTGACCAAAATATTACCAAGCTTTTGATTTCTTTATGAAGCAAATGGGAGTAATTTGTGCAAATACATAAACAACATTAAACAATTTATGAGCGTAAATTTCGTTAATAGCAAACAATTTGCTACTAATCTTCTTTAATATAAGGTCGCTTTATTAAATACACCGATGTCACAAAAATTTCTTAAACTTAATAATTCTCATTAGTGTCGATTACATAACCCAACATTAAGAAGTTAAAAACAAAAAAAAATGATAAAAAGTAATCATAATTAATAATCATCTAAGTAAAAATTAGGTTAAAGTGTTAATACTATTAGAGATTCTAACATTCTATGTTATGTAAAGAATTTCAATAAAATGTTTATCTTAATAAGGGCGCCACACAGACAGATGACGTCTTCTTTTTGTTTTAGCTTAATTAATTTAAAAAAGGGTTATCTGTAGAAGGAATATAATTGATATCTGATGGTCGAAACAATTATTTTTTCAACAAAGTAATTTATACCTAACAAGGTATTTACTTATTAATTAACTAATAAAAGAAAAATGTTAATTATGCATAATCACCTAAATAAATTAACCATTTGAACATATGGTTTTTATAAATCAATTTATTATTTATATAACTTGAAAATATATATTTGGAGAAAACTAGGTATTTTACAATTTTTCTTTTATGGGGGTAATAAAATTTTCCAGGCTTTTCTAGGAAAACTATGTCAAAATATTAATTCATATAGGTAATGTGATAACTCCATACGTTTATGAGTTTTTAAAAAATATTATTTCTTCTATAATAGAAAAATAGAATGAATGCAATAAAACCCCCTTAATATGAAGAGTGTTAGGCCATCAGCTAATTCTATAATAACTCTTCTTTTTATTATTTATTTATTATTGTAATTTTAACTCTTTTGGATTAAAAGTTGTAATCAATCCAAAATTTATGTTTAAACAATTATTTTAATTACCTTTTAATTATTTGGGGAAAATTTTATATAATAAACAATTAAATCACTCTACCATATTAGCATTTCCATAATCTATCGTTTCCATTATTTTAATCAAGTAAATATTCCCGCCTCTTAATTTTCATTGGATTTTCAAACATAACAGGTAGGAACAAGAGCTTTTATTGGTCATATGAGGTTCGTTCAAAAACGTGAGGCAAAAGGTGTACAACAGGTAACAGTCAGTTCCAAGTTGTAGACATTGACACTACGAGTTTATACTGTTTGTTGTGGTTTTGTTAAAAAATATTTTTTTTGTTTGCGTTTGCTACTTTTTTGAATTTTTTGCTGCCCTGGGTGAGTTTTCTTTTTAACCCTAATTAATTTTAATTGTTTTATTCTAATTAAAAGAAGTGTTAATGAAGTCCCTTATTGTTTAATGTTGCTTATTAAATATTTCTAAAACAATTCGCTAGTTTTAATTAAATATTATCAAATTTTATAATTAAAATTTTGAAAAATTTTGGGTTGTTAACCCATCTCTAATCCCTGCTAGGTATTACTTTATTTAAAGTTTTTTCTAAAAATAATTTTTTTATAATTGAATTTAGATATTTTTTAAATATTTTAAATTAAAATTATAACCCTCACCTTCTGTTTTTTTTCATACTATTTTAATATCTTAAGATATTTAATTAACCTCACTTTTTTATTCATCATACATATGTGGAAAAGAAACATAAAAATTATAATATTATGTATCGAGCAATTAATTTTAAGAGGGCAAATTTTTACATAAATTGTATGTAGATAAGAGTTTAAAATATATGAAGGTATGAAAGTAATTATTTTAATTTAAACTTTAATCTTTTATAGGACGTTTGTAAGCTTAACAACAAGTTATAACATATAATTATAAAAAATTCTTACTTAACCTAATTTCCGGTTATAACAAAACTATTATTTTTCAAATTGAAATTATAATTAAATTTTTGGTGTGGATGAATATAACCAACACAAGTCTATAATTTCGTACATAATTATGCATAAAATTGTACAGATGAGCAAATTGAAAACGAATGATAATTTAATTATGAAAATTTAAATTAGTAATCTCAAGGGTTGTTATTATTTTGTTTATTTTAAATTACTGATTTAAATTAAGTGTACTTTTGTTTTGCAAACGAAAGAATCATTAAGTTAGAGATGGGGTGCGGGGAAGTCAAGTTTCTAACAATATTTAATTATACCTTATAATTATAAAGATTCCAATTGATGGTAGTGTTGGAATTGAATTATAATTCCCATTTACGTATATTAATTGAATATTAATTATTGTTTATCAATATTATTATTATTGAGTATTCTAATTGGTATTAGAGAGAATTCCATTGATTGTTGTCAGAATTATTTGAGAATTTGTTTTAACTTCCACATGTGTAAGAGGGCAAACAGGGGTCACAAAGGGGAGTTCTTCTAATGCGTTATATTTTTTTGGAGAATGAATTATTTTATAACTGGAAGGCTGGAGGTTAAAAAGTATATGAATTTTATAAGGTTAGGTTATATGTGGACAAAATTATGATTTAGGTATTATTAAATTATTAATTCACCAAACTTAAATTATGGCCTTTGTCTAAGTATACTTACCATCAGCCTCAAATCCTGTAAAATTTAACACCGATGGAATGGGACCATATGATTCATGACATGGAACATGGAGCTTTAATAAAGGGGTAGGAATTCAGCGCCCCTTAATTACCTATATATTATAGGTTATACTGAGAGGTAAATTTTTGTGGAATTTAAAAATTAAAACAAACTATATTATTCAAATAATTAAAAAAAAACAGAATGAATAGACATTAGCTATTTTAACAAAATAAATTAAATTAAGGGCGATATGCTACCCATTACCTTTTGTAATGCTATTAAATTTTGATCTTCGCATTTTTTTAAAGAATATTTAAAAAAATCCAACTAATTAGATACTCATTAAAGCATATTAAACATTCCACTTTTTTAAAGCAAATACGAGATTCTTTTACGATTTTTAGCTTAAGGCCTTAAACTGCTAATTTTGTTCTGATTTGTGGAATAATTAACTATACCAAGTACGAATCTTCTTTTATAAAAAATAAATAAATTTAAATTTTCAAAACATTAGTATTGTCCGACGGCAAGACATTATTTATTTATGTTTTTTATTTCCAATTAGCATAATGTTGTATTTGCTCAGAAAAATGTGCCTTTCAGATAATAATTATTAATATTTGTAATTGAAGAATCATTATTACGATAAATTAGGACTATAATCAGAATTAACTGAATAAAGAAGGAAAGGATAATTACATTTAATAGCCTTTTTTTCTTATTTTATTATGAAATGATTACGAATACTTGAAGATCGAGCCAGTTAAACCCTGAATGCCTCGAGGTATAAATATTTTTTAGTTTTATGTATTTCAATCATTCATTAATCTTTAGCGAAGAAAATCAATTTCTCAATTAAAAAATAGTGTTGCTTTAGGACGGAATTTACTCAATAGAGATGCACTTAGCAACTTAGTGATGAGCTGATGAGAAACGGAAAATGTTCTTTTTTACTTTTTTTATTCCCATTTCTTATTAAAACCGTGGCTATGTTGCCAAAAATTAGAAAATATCTTAAAGGCATAGGTTGAACTTATACATACTGGTGGTTTTTTTAATTTAAAACGTTGGACGTTATGCTTCCAAGCAAGGCTTGTAAAATAGGAAAAAATAATACAAAAAATTTGCACCAGTAACTTTTATCTGAGTTCTTTGCATTTAACAAATTTTTTTAACTTTTGGCAATACAACCACTGGTTAAAGATCGCAGGAAATAAAAATGTGTCTACACACCATTTATTTCAAATGAAAAAATGTCACCCTTCAGAGCTTTTTAATAAACGTGAGACTCTTAGCTGAGCTATTTCAAGTACCCCTTATAAAGTTCAAAAGTGTGAAAAATTCTTTACATATAGAGGGAAGAACCTACACTTGTATTTCTATTTTGTTTGTTTTTGTTTTTACTAACCATCTTGGATGAAAATTGTTGCTGTCTTTTCTACATATTGCAATTCCTTGCTCCATAAACTGTCTTCTCTATCACGTACAATAATCGAGATCCTCGGACCATCTGTTGGAGATTCACGGACGATTTACGGACGAATAAGAGAAAGAACTCTCTCTGTATAATAGGTGGGTTTACGAGCCAAAATGAAATACGTAACAAGAAATTTAAGATGCTAATAAATCTATATCTACATGTCTAAAAGTCTTTAGGATCAGTCCATGACCTAAAAATAATATTCAGGCTCAAATTGGTAATAATAATCTTGTCTAGTCAACGAAGGGGTTATAGAGGTGATGGAAGAGGACGGAGTTTTTTCTTTATGAGTGTGTTTGAATTAGTTAAGAGGTTTCTTGTCCTAGCTATATGGCTAAGGGCCAGTTTTATAAAGCCTAGTTAACCGCCAGGTTGAAAGTAAAAATAAACATCAATTTCACTATTTTGTCCAATTATGTCAAACTAAAATGACAGCTAACTTTAGGTTGAGTTTCAACCTTCGTTTATAATACTGGTCCTAAGGGAGGTAAGGGTTGAAAAGGCTTCGTTTTCGGAGTTTTTGCTTATATCTCAAAAACAAAGCGTCCTATAAAAAAAAATTCTTAGCAAAATTAATAGAAAGCTTATCAAATCTTTTAAAAGATTGTTTTTTATTTATTTTTTCTCTATTCTTTATAGTTTTTGAAATACCCGCCCGCAAAAATCGTTAATGTGTGAAAAAAAATTTTGACTCGCGTTTTTCGTCAAACTTTTGCCTCTGGCACCTCAGCTCTTCGTTTTACAGTAGAAGTCTTGAGAAAAGAAGCTGTAGATCGGTGTTTCCCAATTATTTTTGTGCCATGTCCCACCTAAGCCTTTCTAAAATTCGTATGCCTTCTATGTAACATATACCTACCTACATAATTTTTAATATTCAAGAATTGAATTGTTCAGTGAAGAAACTCTGGACAAGTTTCGAAATGCCCTTCTTAAAAATTAAATTACACCCTGTGAGCCTTGAGATCCACGTTGGGAAAAACTGTTGTATAGCATTAAATTTCCTTTACTATTTTATCTTCAACCGGTATGCATACGCATTTTTGCGGACGGATATCTCGAAAACTATAAAGAAAAGAAAAAAAATGAATAGCACTAATCTTGTAGGAAATTTAATAAGCTTTCATTTGGTTAAAAATAATCTTTTTACTAAAAGTCATTGGTTTTGAGATGTAAGTGATAACTCCAAATGGGGACTTTTCTACCCCATCTTTCTCTTTGTCATATAGCTAGGATCGGGGACTTTTAATATTTTCACCTCTTAACTATTTCAAACACATTCCTAATGAAAAAAATTACATCCTCTACCATATCCTCTACATCCCCTTTTTGAGCGTTCGTTGACTGGATGACTGGTGTAAAGAGAAGATGAGCAAGCAGCTTTCATTGTATAAAAAGTTAATCCTTTCTATCTTAGCACACTTGTAACCCTTTATCGAGAAAATAGGACTGCGTATTTGACCAGTATAGGTAACTATCTGGGTAGTCCCAAAGATCATTTATTTATGGTCTTTGGTAGTACCCAAGACCCCAGTATCTACAATATGAGTGTATAGTAGTAATCACCTTAGCTTTTGGGTGTGAATTTTGTTATAAATGGAAAATTGCAGTAGTCAGATATATTTATTTCAGTTTGATAGTGGCATTTGCTAGAAGATATCATGCTCTAAAAAACATTAGGTAACAATTACGTATACCTGGACGTTTCTTAGCGCAACTCGAACTAAAAGCTAGTTTGGTTACGACTATATATGTTCTGTTTTGTAGCTTTGTAGCTAGAAACCTACAGTGAGCAATAGCAACTCTGTTATTCAGTGCTGATCTATATCTCCATAGCAAGGTCATATGTTGCAATTCTTGCAATAATGGGCAAATTTAAGGTCTATCTCATATTCTATAACTGACGGATTGTTTATTATTGAGCAAATTCTCTACTTTTAAATTACCTACTTTAGACATAGCTTTATGTCTTGTTATTAGAGTCCTAGAAACTGACTACGTGTTATAAAATAGCAATTTTGAGCATATTGTGAGGTTATGCTGTACTTATAAAAGTTGTTTATTATTTAAATTTAAGTTTGTTTTTGCATAAAGTGACTGAAAACGAATAAATGTGTATAGTAAAAGGAATAAAGGAAATAAAAAATTTCTGTTTTCTGAATTTTATCTTTCCAAGTTTGTAGAAAATCTAAGGCCGGGTTTTTCAATGATCGTTTAAACTAAGATCCAGTCGAACTAAGTTCAAGCTTATGCGCCGTAGCCCGTTTACGTTACAGTAAATTGACAGCGCATGAGATTGAACTTCGTTTAGATGGAACTTAGTTTAAACTCTGATTGAAAAACCATCCCTAAGTCATCTAGAAGTGGTCCGTAATGTTCCATGAATCAATCTGTCAAAAACAACGTACTGTTAAGTATACAGAGTTGTGATAAAGTATGTAGTCATAGAAATATCTGTGAAGTGAAATGATTACTTTAATCACATTTTTTTGGAAATAAAGGTAAAGTCACATGGTGCTTACGATGGACATATTTTCGTTTCTATTGTTGGTGACGTTTTCGATTAAATTGGTTCAAATAGTTCAATATTCGTAAGTTCAATAGAAACTAAAATATACCCATATAAAACGTGTCATTACGTCATTAGCCTATCAGATATATTTCCATGGGTCCATGACCATTGACCATGATTGATCGCAACCCTGTATAAATAATAATGCTCTATGTCTTCTATAAAGAGCACATTTGATGATTATGGTAAATGCTACATCACAGTTAGCTCGTTTGGTACTTTATTTCTCCAAGTCGGAATAGTCATCAGAACCCTCGGAAGAGCAATGAATGTATACTAAATAAGTATCTCACATGAATTTTAAGACTTTCAACGTTCCCCTAATGGTCCAAATATCTCACCAAACCTCTTGGGGCATTAGCTATATTACTTTTATTTTAAGTTTTTTTTTACTAAGAATTACTCTTGAGTCAATTACGGACTGATTGACTTATCTATAATAATTTATACAACAACAATTGCTATTCTAGAAGGTTAATTACATATTCACTTGCTGTCATAAAACTTGAAGGGAAAGGGGAAAATTTATTATTATTGAAAGCTAATTATAAGATAGCACAACAATTAATTCAAGGCGCTATTATAGCATACTCTGAATACGCCAATTCAATTATAAAAATTGTTGACTTTTTTAAACATTTTAAAATTATGGTAGATTTATGTAAACCCTCTTGAAATAATCAAGCCACTGATTTAGTAATAAATTACGTTTTGGTTCTAATTTTTGTTTTCTTTTTGTTTTAGGTAAGTCGAGTTTCTCTACCACTAGATGAAATGAGTATTTGACGTGAGTGTATGTGGTAAGCTGCTTAATGTTAATTACATCATAGAGATAAAAAGGTTTTTAAAAAAAAATTGAATTCAAGCCTTTTTGCACATTATATGACTAATTAGTATGAAAATCATTTTATTTCAAACCATTTAAATACATTTCTGTTCCTTTTTCCAAAAGGATTTTTGTTTGTCTAAAAATTAAGATAAATTTGCCAAATCTTTTTAAGGCAATAAAAAAGCTAAGATTAAAACAAATAAAATGTATTAACTCGTAAAATTTGAAAAGAAGTGCGCCGCGTTGTCGCGATGTTATATTATGAAGCTCAGTTTGTTTGATATGTGCACTTAGGCTATCTATGTTGGCGCTGACTAATGGAGCCTTTATCAGAGGTGGCCGGACAAGAAAATTTCTTTAAGTTGACTTCTTAATACTACCTATCTTTGTTTTTTAAAAGCCTTTAAAATGTATAAAAGTGAATAAAAATTTCCATGTTAATTTGTAGACACGAAACTAAAGATTTAATGGATTATAGCATTCTTTAATGTTCTTCGAATTTGTACATCTGATTTTTTATTTTAAATTTTATTAATCGAAGATGAACAAATTACAGTAGTCTTCATGTTTTAATGTAATTAAATGCATTCCTTAAAGAGTTTCAAAAAATGTTTTTTCGGCTCATAATTAAAATACTTTATTTAAAAAACAAATTCTTGTGGATTTTTTCAGTCAAAAATGTTTACCCCTCCACCATGTGTGTGTCTTTTATCTCAACAAAAACAGCGGAATCTGCGGAGGCGTATGTTACGCCACTGATTAAATCTTTTGTTATAAAGTTCAATTATTGTTTCATTAAAACGTGTTATAGGCGTTATAATATATCTTGACACTTGGTGTGAATTAGAAAGCAAAATCAAGTTTTTCAAATTTTTTTCAAAGTGCGCAGTGCATAATTATAAATACGGAGTCAATCAAAATGATAGATTTTTAGATTTTTTTTTACAAGTATATCAAAACTAATTTAAATTTAATTCATTTTGGTCGACTTCTATGCGTTTTATAAGCTCGTTACAGTCGTTTTATTATAGCTTTGAGCAAAATGTTGAATTACATATCATATACACGGGTACTCATTTACATTATTTCCCGTCAAATTAATTTACATGTGGCATTAGAAATGCAAATTAACCTTTAAGTTAATTTAAACGTAAGATAACATGTCTTTAATTAATTATGGAATTAACCGCTTTTGTGTTATGGCATTCTCTTTCTTTTATATTAATATTATACGATAACTGGGCGATTATGACAATATTTTAATAATTTGTATAATTAAAAGTGACATCGACAAATTGATTATTTTAATATTAAATTTGTTAGATATTTATACCATTCATCAAACTATTATAATTTTGACTCAATTTTTTAATTCGAATATTTTGTTATTGTTTCTCTTGCCTCCCATCCTACTGGCACTAAACGTAAAGGTCGCCCATGGGCAAGAATTCAACAGAATAATAATGGATTTGCAGTAAACCTAGATTCTCTTCCTTTGGGAAATAGTCATTCCCAAAACCAAATTAAGCCTATAAGAAGCCAATTTTTGCACTAGTAAAAAAGCATGCATTGGAAAATCTTATAGTGACTGTTCAAATGGAGCTTTCTCCACAGTTAGAACAGTTCCCAACAGCTGACTGATCGCTCATTCTCTATCTCTGTCTATTTTAGCACTTAGAGTCATCATGGCTTAAGTTCGCCCCAGCTAAACCGGTTATGAACCCTCGTGGGCACATGCGCTGTAAATCTATCGTAACGTAAACGAGTTACGGCGCATGCGCTCATGTTGGTTTTTACCCAGTTTAACTGGGGCCAGTTTAAGCCATGATTGTAAAATCGATCCTTAGATTAACTACCTTGGTCTGTTTTAGCACGTAGATAAAGATCTACGCGCTAATTTGGACAGAGATAGACAATAAGCGATCAGTCAGCTGTTGAAAACTGTTCTATCGGCTGATTTTGTCCATTAAATCAAGTAACCATGAAAAAACAATTGATACCTAGATACAGTTTAAACTGACAAGTCGGTGTACCTTTTGTTTTAATAAGTTTTTTTATAAATTTTAATTGTTTTTCATGATTACTTGATTTAATAAAACATAATATCAAGTATGTCGCCATCGTCATTTTCAACATGATCGAAATCGGAATAAAAATTGCAATTTATGCCAATACCTCAAACAGTCAAACACTCTGTATGTGATTTTTTTTGGATAATTCACGTTTGCCTTATAGCAACGAGTAAATTTTGTCTGAAAATATTTTCCTAACTTTCCTAATAATTAGAGAAATATTGGGCAATTAAGCAAAACGCAGTTTTAAGTTTCTTCCGATTATCTTCAGAACTGCTCTCAATTTTTTAAGCCTTCGTCGGAATCAACATAATATAAAACTGCACACTTTTTCTTATTTAACCGAATTTGTATTTTTATTTAACAAAAAACAATGCTGCTCATTGCAACTACAGGGTGATAGGGTGAAAAAAAATAATATGTCGTATTCTGACACAAAATCTTCAAGGTAGTGAGTAACATCAAACGTATTCTTAGCTTTGGTTTTCATTACTTTTTAATTCTTTTGCCAAATACCTACTTGTAAGTAGATAAACTCGTCGAATTTGAAAATTATGGACGTTGAGTTACCAGTGTGAGAGTTCGCATCTGGTGTTCAACCAATTGAATAAAAAAATACCCTCTACTCTATAGGGGACTATAGACCCTATAGACAATGGACTAGTAAAGATCATGACAGCTTATGATAATGTAAACTCGACGGAATAAATGAGTCATCCACGGACTTTTAAATTGCCATTTCTATCGCAATTTCTGTTATAAGGAACGGTTGCTAACCCTCCTTCCACATGTTTTATGTTCTAGTGTTCAATACTTAGAATATATAGATCCGGAAGGAAGGTTAGCAACCGTTGCTTATAAGAGAAAATGTGACGGAAACGACATTTTGGAAAGCTATGGATGAGTCATTCATTCCGTCGACATTACGTTATCATTGGCTGTCATGATATTTGTTTATAAGTGGGAGTATAAGCAACCATTTCTATTGGAGAAATTGACCGGAATGGTATATTTAAAAACCCATTGCGATCCATATTATTAGCTAAATGATTCTTTCTTTTAGAGTAGCGGGGGTTATTTATTCAATGGTTCAATAACTTTTTAGTCTATCGCAACACCGCCTGTTGTCTGTTTCAAGAATTCTGAGGGACTCGATATAGGGTGCCAAAAGTTATGGCGCATTAGATCCTTACGAGTTTTCAGTACGCCTCTGTTTAAGTGGTTATAGGACCAGATGAGTTGCAAAATCATTATTTCTTTTGTTATGTATTTATCATTTTTATTGTTTTGTTTGCTTCTAGTTTCTGATTTGTTGTATTTATTATCGTATTTATTAATCCGTGCCCTAACAAATCTGTATTTGGTAACAGTTTATGTAGGTTGGAATATTTATAGCGATGTCTCACTAATAGAACCTTGATGTATTGATTCTATGTATAATTTCTCTTTTATATGTTTGGATTTATGTTTTATAACTTGGATTCTTGATATTTCCAGTTTCCAATAAAGTTTTGAAATTGCATATTTTGTCATTTTTCGTCATTTTCATCTTTATTATTTATCTCAATTACTTTTAGTATCTCGTCCATGCTTATACGTCTAACTTCACTTCAGAAGATCTGTTATTACTATTACGATTACGTTTTGGAGGCTGTTAGCAACCAGTACCAACTAGTTTAGGTGCCTTCCGCAGCATAGGTTCAGCAAAATTAAAAAAATTTGTAGATTTGAGAAAACTCGAACCGCAGGGATATTTGAATTAACAACATAGCAAACAGGACCATATTATGCATTTTATATTACTTCTGATATAGCCCTGATAAGTGGAAAAATAGCCCTAAATATTACCATTTTGCACCAAATTTAAGAAAAAAATTCCCCCAAACTCCACGACTATGATGATGGTACTTACTCCACGACCCAACAAAATTCTCAGGTGGTAATTATAGGCGTCAAATCTGTATTAACCTAAGGCGCCAAACAGACGTAATCCGGCTCTGGATTTAATCTAGGTATGTAGTTCATACAGAAAAGCAGTGGGTACAAAAAAATTTCCTCAGGATATTATTATTATATAATTCTTGAAGAGAGGAATGGTGTTGTATGGGGATTTATCTATTAGGTATTGGCTCCGGGCTCCGGGTATACTGATTATTAAAATGAGTTCTCTTCGTATAAGACACAAAGTTTTGATCGCGTTTTTTAAATAGAATATTTAAAAGAGCTGATCAAAATGAATGAGTACGAAACATTTAAGCATGTTAACATTGTTGTTCGATACAGTACAGGCGTACAGGAATAGGGTAAGTCGGGGATAGATGGCGAAGGAAAATTCAAGATCATGTATCTCACTCATTTTTCATTTCTTAAAGATAATTTTTTAAATATAACATCTGATACTTAGATACTATCATAGGATAACACAAAAATGACATCAAATATTATTATAAAGGAAATATAACCTCTTTCTTTTTTGCTCGCATTCGTCAACTATCCCATACTGGTATGGGAGAGATGACGAATGACCATAGGGAATGTTGGCGAAGATTAAATTAAGATAAAACCCGGCAAAACTCAACAAAAAGAACAAATTAAACTTTATTTAAAACTCATATTATGTTAACGAATAAACAAAAACAATATAACATTATTATAATACTAGAAAACGACAAAATAAACTTTTATTTCTCACAGTTATGGTAGAAAACAAAATTTTTTTTTTTGTTCTGAAATTTACCACAAAGATCACAACAATTTTCATATTTGGTGCAATCCTTGTGGACCCACCTGTTACAGTTAATGCATTGCTGAAAAATTAGAAAAAAATTGAAAACACGTGTTCGCCATCTATCCTTTATTTAAAGTTCGTCATTTATCCTTTTATACAGGGATATATGACGAAGTGTATTGCCACTTTACTACCGAATGTTTTTAAAAAGTACGACCTAATAATATAACCTCACATAACAAGCATCAAAGATAATTATTAAAAACTTTAAAAAATCACTTAAAACAACATTTACACATAATTTTATTGAAACGTAAAAAAATTTCTAAGGTGTGAAAAACATTTTTTTGCTCTACTTCCCGTAAATTTAATCCTAAATGCACCGATAAAATATTAAATAAAATAGATTCAAACACCATACGTCTAAAATACTAAGCCAAGTGACTTTACTATTCTGCATAAAAGAGTTACCCGCTTCGTCATCAAACCCGTATTCGTCATACATCCCGGACTTACCCTAATTAAAAGATCGCAAAGGTGTAATTTTGTAAAATGATTTATTCTTTAAAATAGTTCAAATAAGGTGAGAACGGAAAAGGTTAAGGATGCTTCATCAAGGCTATTGAGATTGAAACCAATTATTTAAATAACGATGCTTAAGCATTTCTTCTTAAAACTTTATAATTACATAATCGGAATCCTTTCTCTAAATAGCGAAAATTTTCTATAATAATACGGAAGCTTTACAATAACCTTCTAAATAACATCTAATAAATCTGATTTCAAGAATTCTTTTGTGGTTCCACTTGGTTACCCAATTACCAATTATGGTATTATTTCATTAAATTGCGTTTCGTATCTGGTCTCGAACAGTCATTTAAGTTGTGATGAAAGATAATTTGTTAATGATTGGATAAAAAGATTTTTTCTTAAATACTTATAGTTATTAAGATGAACTTAAGTATGAAAAATATTCTTGCAGCACGAGCTTCGCCCCATTCAACTCTAACCTATATTTAATAATTTTACAAACAAACGCAAGTCACTTCAATGTTAATTAAATTTGTATTAAAAAAATTGATAAAAACACTTTAGGCGTTTAATTTAACAGGCAAAATACGCTATTATAATGATAACAAAATTATGCATTAAATTAAATAAACTGTAATTTAGATAGTTGTAAGAAGTTATTTAAGTTTTTATAATTACTCCAGTCACTTAAGAAAGGAATTTTATAGCAAAATTGATGTTAATTAATGGGATAGGGTTAATATTTTTGACTGACACTTTTTAACTTGATTTTTTAATTATTTAGTGTTCATAATAAATTAATAATCAAGTTTTTTTATATGTAAAAAGTGCCAGGATGGCTTATAATCGTCGTAAGTTTAATTATGAATTTTAATTTAAAGGAAAGTGCCTGATGCTGGGTATAGAAATTAAATTAAATATTTTACAAAATTACAAATTAATTATTAATTTTAATAAAATGCTCACAGGAAAGATACAATTAATTTTAATTACCTAAGTAAAGTTTGCGTGCTATAAGGTGACGTCGAATTTGTGAAGAATACCCAACGTATGAGAAAATTTAAAATAAGTAATTACGTAATTAGATATGTTCTAAAGTAAACGTCAAATTAATCCTAATTAGTTCTCCTTAAACAATTAACTTTTGGATAAGTCTGCTGTTGGGGCCTTCACAAAGAGAAATTTGTTTAGGTAAACCCTAGTACTACAGTCAGGAGCTATAGGGTTTGCACTAAATTTGAATCTATTAATAAATATAAATTCCGGGATCCCGGGATCGAAAAAAAGTCTAATCTTTCTAATCAGGCACTAAGCTCTATTCTAACCTTTATTAAGGCTTCTGGTATTTTTTCCTGATTTTATCCCTTTTAAGGCACGCCATACTTAAACATACCCGGCCCTGATATGCGATGCTGATTTAACCTCTTGCAAGGTGGGTCTTATTTACACTATTCCGGTCCTGATATCATTATCGGATTTTGTCCTTTGTGAGGTGGATCCTATTTCCATTTATTCAACTCTTGTATTTTTGACTGAAGTTTATCTTTTATAAGGTGTGCCATATTTTACTTTATCCGACCCTGATTATGTATCCTGATTTTATCCCTTTTAAGACATGCCATATTTCAGCATATCTGGCGTTGATCTATGTTGATTTAACCCCTTTTAAGACAAGCCATATTTAAACATATCCGGCCTTGATGATATTCGATTTGGATTTAGTCCCTTTTAAAGCGGGCCTTATTTAAACTATTCTGGACCTGATTATCATTGTCGGATTTTGATCTTTGTAAGGTGGATCCTGTTTCCATTTATCTGATGTCTCTTTTATTTTTGCCTGAATTTACCCCTTTTAAGTAAAAGTGCCCTATTTTACTTTATTCGGCCCTGCTATTCTATGCTGTTTTGTTGGTTGTTTTAGCAACTACTATTAGATGTTAACTTGTGACTTATCCAGTTTTATTTACCAACACTCTCCATTCACACAAACCTGGCTTTAGGAAGTTCTTAAATTTAATTTGCCTATATTTTAATAGCAATAATGAGATAAGTACTACTATGCACTTTATAATATCAAATTATGTATTTATTTGTTTTATAATTTCCAAGGCAAGAGTTTTTAATTACCTGAAACATCCAGATATGCATTGAGTAATTTTCTGCGTTTTTCCAAACCTGATGTGATCGGTTTCGTGTGTGATTCTGCTCATAACCTCTTGTTCCATTACCGAATTAAAGCTGAGACCGTCCCTGTAATACAATTTGCATCTCATCTTAGCAATATTTGTCGCACTATATCACGACATGTAAAAAGGATTACCTGCACATATAAAACCGAATACATACCAGATATAAATATTTTTGAAAAAAAAAAATTTATAAATTACTGTTTATTTAAGTAATGTTAAAGCACCTGCTTATGCAATTATCCACCTATATGTAATATGTATACGAATAGATTTTTTTTTGTTATATCGTAACTAAATTAAACTGACATGTATGAAATTACCAGAACCTGTTTAACTTTTAATCAGTTTATGTTTGTATAAACTTGAGTAATAAATTTAAACTTAAATTAACCATTCACAAAAATTTGTTTCCTCGATTTTACATAATTAATTATAAATTAACGTAATTTGCTCTACATATACACATTATAACTAATAGTTTTCTTATTAATAATAATTAAAAATTATAATTGCTTATTAAGTTAGATGGTTTGTGGGCTTACGTAAAAAATTCTGTCATGGTTTTAACCCACGAACGTTAATTTAAAACTAAATTTAATTTATAATAAAAAAGGAAATTGCGTAAATATTTTATATTAAAAGAAAATTTTAATTTGATTTTAAATTACTGAAGTACAGGTAGAATTGCATTGGTGTGCGGTGACTTCAACGCTAGCTTAAACTACATTGCTTGGTGTTGCTTGAAAATATTTCTACGAGCTGTTAATAAATTATTCTCATTAAAAATTTAATGGAATTTCGAGGTGGTTTACTGAGCACCTAAAAGGTGCGTACAATGTTATCACATAGCTATTTCAGCTTTGCTCAAAAATGTCTTGATTAAAGGTTTTTCATATACCTAGGGAAATCTGTTCCTCTAGAGCTTTTTAGTTCTCAATCTTTTTGAAATCGGGGACACTTAACTCTGACATTTTTTTTACGTGGAACACTTACAATTGAACATAAGCTTTTAAGCAGGGGTAGCCAACCTTTTTGAAATCAAGGCCGCAATAAAAAAATACATTGAAAAACAAAAATAATTTCATTATTAAAGATGAAAAACGGAGTTGTGTCCCGGGCAGATGGGAAAGTTAGCACGGCTGTTTTGAGCCCAAAAATCAAAAGTAGACTCATGGGTTATTTCAGGGCTCTTCATTCCACCTATATTTATTATTTGAGCTCTTATATTTAATCCTAATAACGAAGGTTAACTTTGGCCGTGATAACTTCTTTGAGCTAAAAAATCAAAAGTGGACTTATAATTTTGGGCTTTCTATGCCACCTATTCTTAATTTTTGAGCTTCTATATTTAACCCTAATAACAAGGGTTTACTTTGGTCCTGTCAACTTCACCTCAGCACGGCTATTTTGAGCTTAAAAATCAAGTGGACTCATAATTTTGGCCTATTTTTGGGCCCTCTATACCACATAGTTTGAATTTTAGTGCTTCTATATTTAACTCTAATAATAAGGGTTTACTTGGGCGCTGTCAACTTCACGTCAGCACGGCTATTTTGAGCTAACAATTCAAAAGTGGACTCATGATTTTGGACTATTTTTGGGCTTTCTATAAAGCAAGTCGGGGGAAGATGCCATAGATTTTTTAATTAATTTATAAAAACGTTATTATACACATTTAGATTAATTTAAAAATATGTGTTTATCGCTCAAAGAATACACTATTAGATAGCAATATCAAATCAACATAAATTATTAGTTAACATAGTTAAAAAAAAATTTTTGTATTTTTCGACAAAAGAATCTTGACAAAAATGCATGGGGCAAGATGCCATAGTGAGTTTTAGTCCCCAATAAAAAGTCAGGAACGGTACCAAACGAAAACAAACTGTTTTATCCTTAGATATTATTGACCTCAATCGTCACATGTGTCATCAACCCATGTACATCTTTCGTGTAACCACTTCTTGCAAATTATGCAGTAAATCCAATCTACGGAGCCCATTGTTATCGTAATAGTTTTCATTACACATTTTCATCATTGTGGGCCCTATTGTCGCATTATTACTATAAACCTAAATAAAATGAGTCTAAGTTACATTCTTTGCACTAATCTGGCGTCTTACCCCATTGTATGGGTGAAAATACAAAACTCTCTAACTAAATCAAATTTGATGCGAATTTTTTTGCAAAAATTACAATAGACGTGAAAAGTGCCGTCTTTTCAGCTAACAATTCGTTGATATCGATAACACAAAAAAAACGCCTAATAAAACTTAAAAACTGAGATGTAGCAAAAACTTCGTCAAACATAAAAACCTAATTTTTTAGAAAACTTTTCGATGACTTGCGAAAACTCGTTTTCAACGATGTTTGCTAGTAGCTTATAATCACAAGTAACCTATACATAAAATTTTCCGGAGATAGGTTGGAGGAATTTTGAAAAATGCTGGGGTGGCATCTCGCCCCACAGTGGCGTCTTCCCCCGACTTACCTTACCATATATTTTGAATTTTAGTGCTCCTACATTTAACTCTATTAACAAGGGTTAACTTTGGCTCTGCCGACTTCTCGTCAGCACGTGAAGCGTCAGCACTCTTTAATATTTGGGCTTCTATATTTAACCCTAATAACAACGGTTTACTTTCGTTCAGCACGGCTTTTCTGAGTTAAGAAACTCAATAGTGTACTCATAATTTTGGGGTATTTTTGGGCTCACCGTGTCACCTATTTAGAAGAAGAAGGGTTTACTTTGGTGTGTCAACTTCACGTCAGCACGGCCGTTTTGAGCCGAAAAATTAAAAGTCAGCTCATTAAAAATCATTTAAAATTACAATACTTCAAAAAATTTCTCAAAGGAACCCGCACTTTTTATATGGAAAACCGGTTTGTCAAATTTAGTTAAGTTGTTTTTGGCCTCCTGAACAAAACTCTCCATGGACAAAAATTTTTAAGACCTCACCTTTCTGAGATAAAAGTTGGGAAAAGTCACCAAAGAGCACGATTAAATTTCGAAAATTAAGTATAAAAACGTAAGTCTAAAAATGAAATGGGGACTCGTAGATCCCACTGGCTTTTCTAGGAATAAGAAATATTTAAAAATCGAAAACTGAAAAGAGTTTGAAAAATCTGAAAAATTAAATACGTCCTTAAATCCTATCTACAAATTTCAGTCAACGCATTGTGGTGCATTGACGTTTATGGTGAAAATAAAAAATGAAATCAATTAAAATCACCATTTTTATTATTATCTATACCTATTGGCCAGCACAATCTGATGAATTTAAGAACACAATACAAAAATAAATACATTTTAAAATTTAGCTAAAACCGATTATTGCAAATTTCCAATTTCGTTTATAATGGCACTATAAATATCAATTCCGTTCAAAAATATTTTAGAATTGACAAACTCATCATTAGAATGCGCTAATTGAGGAGTGTGGTTGAACGGAGTAAATCCAAACGCTGGAATATCGACTACTCGTATGTATCTCATATCTGTAGCCCCTGGCATTATTTGACGATCCAATTTCACTTTCCTAAATTATAAACAAAAATTAATCGAAGCTTTTAATCAGTTCAGTACACTTACAACTTATCAGTGGCCTTTTTAAGAGCAACCCAGTAAGGGTTTGAATTATCTACAGGCGTAACAGGTTGATGCTCTCCTTTTTGAATATATTCAACTGTAACGCCCTCTCCAGCATCTTCGCACCATTTGGTTATATTACCAACAAATGTCTTCATGGGCAGAGTGACTGCAACTCTCGAATCTATTACAATGGAAAATTGTGGTGGCACAACGTTCGTTTGAACTCCACCCTAAAAACTAACAGTTAGTTTTAAATCGTCGTGAGAAAATTCAGTCACCTCCAACATGGTTACGTTGACAGTAGTAACGTCTCCGAGCGATAAATTGTGATTTTCTTTAAGCTTCTTTACTTCTGCTCTGCGAAAGTCGTATAATTGTGCCAAAAACTTGCTCATCTTTTCACCAGCAGTATTTTCCGATAAGACAGAACCGTGTGTAGTGTCTCCAGGAAAGTTGATGCGCATTTCTGTAATTAAACATTTACATAAGTAACTGTTACAAAAATGTAAATGTTAACTTACGACATGTGCTTCTTTCGCCATTGTATAAAAATATTGGAATTTCAGGGTTTGGGATACCTTCATCGAGAGCGAAACCTACTTTCAATTTCTTAAAATCTTGACTTGGAACAAATAATTTCATTCCTTCATCGCCTCCGATTTCTTCATCTAAAATTTTTTTTGTAATTAAATTTTAAGTTTAAAGGCCGCGCCGCGCCACACACACAGGCTTCCACAGCCTACGCAGGTTAAACCGGAGCCTAAACGATGTCCAGACGCTCTGGTTTGTCCTGTGCAGGTGCCTGCCACAAACCGGAAGGCAACCTGTGTATGTGGCTCAGGCTTTAGTTAGCAACCTGGGACGAATGATACGTGGATGGTTCGGTTTAAAGTAACTCCTTTTTTCTTCAACCTCCTAATAGCTTCTAAATATTGAATACCAATTCCTTTGGTATCTTGGGTACCGCGTGCGTAAATATTTCCATCTTTATCTACAACAGCGCCAAACGGATCGTGAGTCCAATTTTCCTACAAAAGTTTTTTTTAATCAACTGGATATTTTGGTAGTTATGGCTTTAAATACCGCATAAACAGGTACCACATCCATGTGACTGTTTAATAAAATACTGGGTAAATTGGGTTTTTGACCAGGCCATGTTGCCACCAAAATTGGTTTATTCGGACTATACTGATAAACGTTCGTTTGTAAATCTATACTTTTAGCTATACGTTTTAAATAGACGATACATTCACCTAAAAAAATTAAATTATTAAAATTTACATTTTAAATTAATAAAATAATTACTATAATCAACATCAGGGTGTACGGAAGGTATTTGTAAGTACCCCCTAAAATTAGCAATAGCTAAATCGTTTAAAGAAGAATCGACCACTTCGTTTGACATTTTAAAAACTATTAAATTTTATTAGTTTAAAATATTTTAAAATTAGTGTTAAAGTTGATAAATAAATTATAATTGATAAAAGTTTATGTGGTTTATTTTTATTCGATAGTAAAAATAAAACGAATTTTTACGATTGTTTATTGCGAGATAAATCAGTAATAATTATAATTTAATTTTTATTATCAGTTTAATTATTTAAGCTTCTTGCGTTTCTTTAAAAATAACGCGAACAACTAAATAATGCCTTTTATTTCTTAAAAAAAATAAGTTTCCATATTAGGAAAATGCCAAGGTGGGGTTCCAATGGGTATAGCGGGGCCCTTGATCTTCCACCCAACCTTGATGAACTTACAACAAGAAAAAAAAGAAGTAGATATACATATTTATAGATGTCACAAATAGTATGAAACAAGATAACAAAAGAACCGCGCACTAGTTGACAACCATGTATAGCAAAGCTCAGCAATGTTCGGCCCCAATATTTTTTAAATAATTCTTTAACTGCAAGTATGGCATCGTAAAGACTTTTCTTAGGGATGGACTTGCAAACACGTCATAGTTTTTATTTTTTTAGTATCATTAGCCTTGGAATCGAAGCCCATATAGCCACAAACATTAAGGCGTGAAATATTAAAACCTGCAGGCAATCATAAAATTATAAAGAAGATTGGATATATCTTTACTGTTAGATGCTTTAGGAGATATACAAAAGAAACTAATTTAATTAAGAGAAGGTCCGTTTTGTGACTGTTAAAATACAAGCAAAGAAAATACGGTGTAAGTCTCCAAAATTCTCCCCATAAACAAGGCATATAGGTAAAGTCCGTAACTTTATGAGAAAAATAAGGCGGAGCCAATGCGCTATAAAGAAAATGTGTCTAGTAATATCTGTTAGCATAAATTTTAGAGATACAGAGAGAGAGAAAGCACTCGCTCCCTCCATCTGTATACTATGCAAGATATTGGCTCCGCCCTATTCCTCTCATAAGTTTCAGACTATTCACTGATTTATAACTTATGCAGATATTTTGGAAACCACAATTTAATTGCAATAAATGCAAAAAAGATTTTCGAAATTGAAAAACGTACGTCATATGGATGGATAGGGATGGTATAGAGTGAATATGAGCATGATCTCATAGCATAGCTATTTCTTTAGTTGATATTCCATAACTCTTTCAATTTGTTCAGAAAATACCTTTAGTGCAAATGCACTAACTTAAAGATAGCCATGTTTCGTGGGACACCTTGTACTCTTTGATTGCTATGACAACGAAATACCGCTACGATAATAATTTATTGATCGCCTTCGGTTTTGACAATCGATTTTAATTACTGTCAGATCTGAAGCTTATTTGTCAAAAATCTACGTTCCATTATCTTAAAAATAACCAATTAAATTGCAATAAAAAGTAATTAAACGAATGAATAAAGCGGAATGCTTGTCATGTTATAATACATCATTTATATGTCTAAACGGTTATAAAACTTTTAAGTCGGTCGTCTGGTTCCTTAGGAAAAAAGACGGTATCTCAACTCTTTTGCAGTCACAATTTTTACCATTTTTACCTTAGAAAAAATAATCGAAAGCACGAAACTCGACTGCATCAGTGGATGAGTGGATGGATATTAAATTTTATTAATCGTTAACGTTCATTGAAAATTTATTGAGACAATTAAAAGTTTTGAAAGATAACCTTTAAGTCATATATTCATATTAAAAAAATAATAGATATTGAATGGATGCATATTTTTCTTTTGAAAGCAATCTGAAGCATGAGTAGAAATTTCGTTGCATATAGGACAACAAACCCAATCGGTAATTTTTTACAAACTAATCGGAGGGCCATCAGGGTAGCTTTTCGAATCGTCCTTTTTAAATAATAAATTTAAATAAAATTGGTGTATAAAATGAATAGAAAAAAAATTTTGGTGGTCTCTTAAAAATAAATTTAAAACATGTTGTTATTTTATGGTCGGTTAATGGAGAAAGGTATATTATCAGGTGGCTATGACTTGGCTAATTGTTTTTTCTTCTTCTTTGGTTAAGCAACTTGTTGGCCGACCAGCCGGCGACCGATGAGTTACAGGTGATAACAAGGAAGTGCTCCTGACACATTCCATCTAAATGAGTCACAAAACACAAATTTATTGAAAGTTACTAACAATTAGTTGAAAGTATAAATTTTTTGTGCTTTAATTAATTAAAGAAATTGATTGATTTCGCGCGTTTTTTTTGTTTGTTTAGAGAAAGTTTTGTTAATTAATTTGTTAAATTCGTTGTTTAAAAAAAACACACAGAAAATTAAAAGCAGGAAGTTGTTTGGTAAAGTGGGTAGGAAATGTTACTATTAATGCATTTCCTATTTGGACACCTTAAATTTTAAGTCGAAAGACAAAAAGAAAATGTCCGAATAACCTTGTTATTTACTTATAATGCTTTTTTTATTACAAACCACAAAATTTAATTAACTCGGTTAATTTATATCTATTTTTAACTTCTTATAATGTATTGTATTAGCATGAGGTGTTTGTTTTCACTTTTTTATTCGTAGTGAACGCATAAAAAAAATTAATTTATAGGCGAAAGAGATGGAATTTACCTAAATTAATTTACCTATCGGATACCAACCTACGTCGAATTGAAAAGATAGATAAAAGGCTATTAACACCTTGTAACTGCAAACAGTAGTAGAATTAAGAAAAGTTTTGACTATAGTATAATTTAGTATGGTACAAATAGTATAGGATGGACAATGGACATATTGGACATGGACAAGTAATTTAGAAATAATAACTGGAGCAATCGGGATTTTTTTACTTCAAAAGTGGAGATGTGCTTCAGAATGGGGTTTTGTAGAATCTCTCCAAAACAAGCCAGTTATTGTCCAAAACAAGCCAGTTATTGCCCAAAAGATGTGAAATTTCATCTCACAAAATAAATAGTAGATTGTTTGATTAGGAGTAAAAATGTCACTTTTTTTTAGTGTAGTCAGTAGGGCTTGTCAGACGAAACGAAGTCGAGTCTGACAACTACTGACGAGCCAAAAAAAGTATTTTTACTCCGTATTAAACATTTAATTTTTTCTTCAAACGTAAAACTTAGAAAAACCAAAAATAAAAATTTTTGAAGTGTCGCCATCTCTTGAAAATTATTTGTAGTTCAATTGTCAAATATTTTTAAAAATTAACTTTAACTTGTAAAAAGAAACTAATTATTAAACGCAACGAATAAATTATAAGAGAAAATTTATAAAAACATTGCTTTTTCACATTACAAATGCTTAAAAAAATCTTTAGGATTAGAATTTACTTTTATCTCCTAGGAGGCAGAAGTTCACTTTTACCTCCTAGGATGTAAAAGTAGAACTTTAACCTTATACTCGAATTTTTTAAAGACTACCGACACGTGACCACCTTGATATGTATAAATATAGATGAAAACGACTTATTTCGTGAGTTTAATTATTTAATTTAGTTAATACATTTATTGTTAATTATTAATAAATATTTATTTAGAAAATTTATAATTAAATTAATTATTTTTATTGAATATTTTAGAAGTCACGTGTCGGTAGTCTTTAAAAAATTGGACTATACTTGTTTAGTAACAAAATGTCAACTTTTTTTGACGTTTGAAGAAAAAATATTTTATTCCTGCATCGTTTTAAAAAAAAAAAAAAACTGAATGCATAGGGTGGCACTGATGCATAATCTTATCTAAGGTACTTTAAGTTCCTCTAAAGTGTTCGTTATTTGACTAAAAGTTACAAAGAAAGTCGTTATACAGTAGAAAATGGTATATTTTGAGTTTCTTAAAAGTCGAATTTAAAAAAAAAAACTAGACCTATACCGTGTGCCAACTTTCAAAGCGGAACACAATGAAATAATATTGAAAATCATTTATTTTCAGTTTTCTGCTCGCCAAATAAATCTATATGGAGGGTATATGGCCGTACGGGTCTGTTGATAACAAATAATGATTTGTTTGACTTTAAAAAGGACCTTAAATATTTCCACAATTGGAAAAATATGAGCAACTACAATAATCCTTATTTTTCTGTTTACTAGGTTAATATTTTTGACAGTTGAGTACTTTTTCATAATTCAAAAAAGCTATTAATTAACTAGGGTTTAGTGTTAATAGAAACGCAATATAGTGGATTTTTCACTATGTCCGTCTAGTAACTAGACCATCTTTCGTTGGCATTACCATAAGAGTGTCGCAACTAGACCATCTTTCGTTGGCATTACCATCAGAGTGTCGCTGGACTTGTACCATTAACTTTTTCTGGAATTTGGAATCTTGAAAATGGCTGTTGGGGTTCCCGGGCTCTGTCCTGTACCCCTTCATCTGTCGGATCTGAAAAAGAAAAAACGTTGAATAAATGTATTGTAAAATGCGACCGCAGTCACTGACGATAAACGTTAGTCTGTTATGGGGACGGTAACGAGGTTATTAGGTTCGGTCAAGAACCAACTTGGGTCTCTTCCAAGGCCTAGACTCGTTGATGTTGTATTCCCATAGTCTTCAGATGGTAGGGTTGTCGTGGTATAGTGTTTTCTCGTAGAACTTGGAGGCTGCTTCTCGGATGAAATCCTGTATGGTGATCATCTGTAGGTTCCGTTGATGGTTGCTGTTACTGATGAACCATGGTGCGTTGACGATGGTCTTCAAGATCTTGTTTTGCAAGATGGTCTGCATCTTCTTGATGTTTGACGGTGCGGCGTAGCCCCAGGCTGGTGCCTCGTACGTCGTGATAGGTCGAATGATGGTCTTGCAGAGAATGAGCTTGTTCCGGAGGTCCAGCGCTGTACCTGAAAAAAAAGCTGATATAGTAGTGAAAGCTCGTGCTCGGACGATAGCTCTCCGGATGTGTGGTTTCCAGGTGAGTTCCTTGTAGATGGTTAGTCCTAGATATCGGAATTCCTCTTTCCAAGGAATGTTTAACTTTTTCGAATGATCAGCGCCATCTTAAGCAGTCAAAAACCTTAAGTATGTTTAGTAAACTGCGGTAAAAGGTCGTTGTTTAGATTGAATGTCATTTAGGTTAGATGGTATTATATAAATTGCCATTACAAAATACTTCTTTGCTCCCAGCAAATGTTTTTTCATGTAATTTGTCGCTCTTACAATAAATTACAATGAAAGAGATACTTGCTTTTTAAAATTTAATTTTTGGGCGTTTTGTAACCCTTCATTAGGCTTACCAGGGTTTGAACTCTGTCTTCTAAAAAATTCAAATACTATCAAAGGATTTCTGCTCTCTTTGAAGTTCTCTTAACCTAGATTCTTCACATATTCCATTAGTGGCATATCTCAATACATAATGGGACATATGAGTTACTTAAAGTAGACCCTGAGCTTTCTGCAAAAGAGGAGCAAAATTGAGCTGTCTCTCAATAACTACTCACTCCACTGGAACGTTATTTGTTTGTTTTCTAGGAAACATCTAAGCTTTAATTATATAAATTCAACAGGAGCTTTTTCCTAATTATGGGTTATAACCTCGATTGACGGTTTAACGCTTCAATAAGTCCCCTCCTAAATATGGTTTCGTTAGCAAGCTTTGTATGTCTAACGAACTTTAGAGCAGCCCAGCTTCATCTAAAAAAATTGACATAGACAGAAAGAAAATGCTAGTCAAAATCAGAAAAATATTTATTTGTGGAATATTTTTGATATTATTGGAGCATTGCTCTTAAAATTCTGCTAATGTGATGGTGGCCTTAATTGTGTTTTTCTTTTTCGTCAAATTTGTTGGAGCACGTAATTATTGTTTTGAAAAACGACATTCGTTTACGCATAGCTTACTTAACTGCTTTAATATTAAGTTACAAAAAAGTTTTAAAAAGAAAGATCCTTTTTTTAATGAAGTTTTGAAAACTAATTTATTATTCAAACATTTTTGACATTTTTAGAAATCCTGTCTATAGAAAGAATAAAGTTGGCTTATTTAATTACCACCGGAGTAAACGCTCAAGTATGTGATACATGCCAAGTATGGGACCGAAGCATGCTCATGGTTATTTTATGTTTTAATTAAGAGAAAAACATAATAGTCATCACAAACTCTATTACCAAGAATTACCTTTTTGCGGATGCGAACACAACGAATGAAATTGCAGTTTTCATTCCTTAAAATGCCAAACGTTTCTTTTTGTTGACCGTATTGTTTGTGGTTCATTTGTTGGTTAACAGAAACAATTAGCGCGAATCATTTTCTCATGATCGTTTCGTTGTTTAAATCGTTTAAATCTTGATGTAAAAAAACAAAAACACTAATTTTATACCTTAATTGAATTGCTAATCACGACAGTTTTGAACTTGTTTTAAATTCTCAAAAATTAATCGTTGGTTTCTTTTGAACTTGAAAATTAGTGTTTTACATGTCGGCGTGCACTAGGTCAAATGACTTGAAATTTATCAATCTTCTTCGTAGTGTAAATTATTATTTAAATTAAAAAGGCTTATTATAATTGTTTTTAATTAGTCGCGAGCAAAAAATTAAATTAATAATTGTGAGAGAGAGAAAGTTTTAAATTAAAAAAATTAATATTCATACTACAACAAATAAAATTTTAATACCGAAGGCCGTGCTTTTATGACGAACGTTAAATAATTTTTTTAAACTAAATAAGTACTAAATTACTTTACTAATTACCATTAATTTATTTATTTATATTATCTACTTTGTATTTTATGACTTAGTTAAAGTTAGTCAAAAGTATGTATATTGCTTTACTAACTAAACCTATCCTTTTATAATAAACTATTATTACAAAAAGTACAAAAAGTCATTAGTTAGTCGGTGGAGTAATTGTCCAAGTTTTTAATTAATGTAATAATTATAAAATCTTATAATTAGTTTTATATAAAAAGGTTACAGTAATTATAAATGGTATTTTTGAATTGTAACTGAAGATATGTGCAATTTATGGTTAATAACTTTTTTCTTGCTTTATAATAATTATTTAATTGCAATTTATTTAAAAAAGCTCACATAATTTTAAAAAATTGCTTACGTACAAGGACTTTTTCAATCTAAATTAAGGTTAGAACCTTTGCATTCCTAAAAAATTGGCTCCGTGCAGCTGATAATCAGATAAAAAATTTTCATAACCGCAATTAGAAAATTAAGCAACTACCCTCTATGAGGCTCATTTGGAATAACGTATAGATATAGAGGTCTTATGGTATAGCTCAAAAATATATAAATGGGTTTTGTAACTTTGACTGTTTAAGTACTTAAGGGCCATTTTACATAGCTTAAATATCGGACTAAATTGTTAGTTCTGAACCAACTCAAGGAGCAAAAGCACGGAAATCTAAGATTTAACGTCGCGCGTAGAAATTTCAACTCACGGCGATGCACGGCGTTAAAGCTTAGATTTCCGTGCTTCTGCTCCTTGAGTTGATTTAGTACTAACAAGTTAGTACGACATGTACTCCATGTAAAACGACCCTGAGAATAGTTCTAGATATTATTAAGATCATGATGTCTTCAGCCTTCAGATAGAACCTGGCCCTCTCTACCACAGCCAAAAATTCTTAAATACCTCGCTGATTTGGTTTCTTATGCGTTTTTAGTTCTTGAGCGGTGGATACAACACTTTTACCCATCCAGAACGCGTGGTTTTAAATTGGGGATATCTAGTTGTACTACATTTATTTCTAACAGCCTGGCAAGCATTATAGCTGGTGCCACCTTAAAGTCTAGTATTTCAATCAATCCTTAAATTTAAATGTAGCGTTCAGTTGAGCTTTACTATAGAATTATGTGTGTTTCTATTGGTTGAGGGTCAGTTTAAAGCTACACTTAAATTTAAGGGTCCATTGGAATTTGAATTGAAATACTCGACCCAAGGTTCGTTTATGATAAAAAATTTTTTTCTTCAAAGCTTTTTAAGGATTTTCTATGAGTGAGAGACTTGTAGGTTAAGGTAAGGTTAAAGGCAAAATTCCGAGATTTCGGCATTCCTTCTCATATACCTATGGGACAAAGAAACCGACTGGTTCTTCATCAGTGTACAAGTCCTGGCACACCTAGGCATAAATATTATATAGAAGAACTATCAATTGTCGCATTCAGAACAGACAACACTTTCAACAGCTGAACAGTCGCTCATCATCTTTCTCCTACTGTTTACCTATTGAATGGAAAAGGTAGGGATAGGGGAAGCGATTCTTACGTCTAAACGGACGTTATGACTATAACACATTGAATAGAAAAATACCTACCTACTCAATCAGGAAAGATCCATTTAGCTTATAATATAGATCGCAATGGACGAGTAAATATAACGATTTCTGGTCAATATCTCCAATAGAAATGTTTGCTTATACTCCCACTTATAAGGAAAGATCATGACAGCCAATGATAAGTAAACTGGCCTCAATGAATGAGTCATCCATGTATTTCTAAAATATCATTTCCGTCGCATTTTCTCATATAGGCGACTGTTGCTAACCCTCCTTCCGGATGTTTTATGTTCTAAGGTATGACACCACATCGAACGAACTAGAATGTACTAACTGAACAAGCAGAATTACGAGAAACAGTCTCAGTACTCTCTAATAAATAACGCAGTTTGGTTGAACTTTTTGTGAACACACCTTTTCATATAAGTGTAATCCTTATTTCCATATAAAAACTTACACGTTTACCATGGTCGTGTCTTTGATGGTTTACAATGTACAGCTGAAGACCATCAAAAACAACCCTGTATTCATTGGCTCAATATAGCCGATGACTATATGTACTGAATTAATTGGTTAATGGAATTTTTGAGCTCTTTTCTTCGTTTACTCAATCATTATACAGTGGCATAAATAACAGGTCCACAGGGCCCGCGTTGCAGGATGGCCCCTTGGTTTGGCCTATTTGTTATAAAATCGATTGATGGACAAGTAGAATGATTATTAACAGTGGGTAGGGACTCCACTCTGGATATTGCGGTAGGGCCTCCAAATTCTTAGTTGCGCCACTGCAATTATAGGCTTTTATTACTTTCAAATAAATTATTCAAAAAGTTTTTTTTTATTCAAATGAACAACATCCTCAATTTCTCAACCCCAGATTTTGTTTCATACACGATGATAATACTTAAACTGAGAAAGAAAAAGATTTTCTTTTAAAAGGAAACTCTAGAGCTAACTGGTAAAAAAAGCTTTATAACTTCACACTTATTAGTAGTAAAACGAAACTTGGATATATTTCTTTATTTTGGGACATTCATTTTTTTCTTGCAAGGCAATGGAAACTTCTCACATTAACAATGGCTTAAGGGCGCGAGTGACAGTTGATATCAAGAAAGACAACTTTTAAATGTAATTAAGAAAGAAGTTTTTTAAATTACATCCTACTTCGTGAGCTGAAGGCGATGTTTTTTATCCTGAAAATCCTTAAATTCTCTACCATATAGGCACAAATTCATCTCTCTGCACTCTGCGTTTGCCGCATCAGTTTTAATTTAATTTAATATAATTTGGCCGCATTAGTTGTATAATTCGCACAAAAAACTCGAGTTTAAGGTCATTTTCTTATACACATAGTAGTAATTTTAATAAGGTTAAATAAATTGTTTTTATTAAAGCAAATAAAGATACATCCAACTATACGAATAGAACTAAAACTAGTTTTTGTTGAAAATTTCTCGCGTGATTGTGTTTAAGAATTGTTTCTTCAAGTAATTGTTCTGTTATGTGAAGGTTTACAAAAAAAATTAATCAAATTACTAAAAATAATCACTTTAATCGCAATTTATTAAAAATTTAACGATTTTAACTTTTTTTTATCGGTTTTATGGGATAATTTCTTCTTTATAAAAATGTTTAAGTTGAGCTTTAAGTGCCTGCTTATTTCTTACTTTTTATTTTAATTGTTAACACATATTCTTTTTTATAATTAATTCATTAGTGGTTTATAGGTTAAAAAAAGTGGTGTACAGTAGCAAAACCGTACGTAATAAAACCACCTTAAAAATGTTATTATGCAAAATCGTCTTATTTGAGTAATTACTATTCTATTAGTTAATTTATTAGCATATTCACACTAGTTTTTTCTAAAGCAATATACATATTTTAATTTTTTCCCACTACTCTATTTCACTTAGTTACTATTTTATGATCTAAGTCACATGATCTATGTTTATGAACCAGGAGTATAGCCTGACTTTATTTTTTAATTTTTTCCCTTTTTAAGAAAAAATTACTACCTATACAGTCCCACCAATTTTATTAGAGAGCTGAGGGGTGTGGCCAGCGCTGTCATCGATTTTAAAGTACACTACAACTTAAAACTATTTCAATCGCCAAATTTGACAAGTAACTGTCACTAAAATTGAATATATAGGTCAATATTAAAACATTTCATTTGAATAGTACAACTTACTGTTTTAGGTTTTAGTTTTATCATAATCTAAAGCAGTTGTAGATATGTATACACGCGAATTTTTAATTATGCCTGTACCTAAACTGAGTTCTTGATTATGATTGGACGAATCTTTTTCCGTACAAAATATTTTAGTTGACATATTTTCCGTAACGCAAAATTGGTTGGTGGAGCTGTAATAATAATTGCATTTCTCCACGTTTTAGTTTTGAGTTTTTTTTGCATTCCGATTATGTAAAATAAAATATTTCGAGTTTTTGATAGTACATCTGAGCCCCAATTGAAAAAAATTCAATTTTCTTATTTAAAATAGCGGCCAATAGAACAATTTTCCCATTTTGTGGTTTTTTCCATATAACTTTGGCCGGTAATTATTATTATAAAAATTTTAAAAAAGGATTATACAGCCAAAATATAGCGCTTTCGTCCTAACTAAAACGATTTTCAAAATTGTTTTAAAATTGCCTACCTAAGGGGCCAAAGTAGGTCAAAATTTTGAAATGGATTTTCTCAAAATTTGCTCTGCCATATTTTTCTTTTTTGTATATGTTACGGACAACATAATTTTCTATCGAAATAAAAATTGTTATCAAAATCGCTCGAGCCGTTTCAGAGTAACGATTTTTTGAATGTCAAAAATTAAAAAATCTCTAATTTCTTTTGTAATAAAATTAAAAACTTGAAAATTGATATATACAGGGCGATTTTTTTAAGTGGTACTAATCGGTACTAACATTGGGATCTCGGAAACCGTAATAGTTTGGCTGGTTAAATTAGCAAAAAGTTGCATATTTTGATGATCTTTAAGAATCCGTTTAGAAAATTTCAAAATTCAAAATGGTTTCCGAGATAATGCAGAAAAACAAAAAATTGGCAATTTCGTTTTTCGACTGTAGTTTCAAAATGGCGTACTTTAGAAACAAAATTCTCGGTAAAAATTTTTAGGAGATCCAAAAACCTATCAAACGATACCAAACTCGACTTTTTATCACATCGACGCGAAGCGTCGCGATGTTCAACTGTTCATTTTCTTATGGGGGACATATTATTTTTTCTACAAATATTACTCAGTAGGCTTATCTAAATTCGGATACCAAATGACAACTTCCTATCTTGAACTTTTCTTAATTTTCAGAACTTTTCAGGTTATGTTATGTTAATATTTTACTTTACGTTATTTTTTACGATAAAAATTTTTTATTTTTTAACGTAAAAAATAACGTAAATATTATAATAAAGTAAAATATTAACATAACGTAACATAACATAACCTGAAAAGTTGTGAAAATTAAGAAAAGTTCAAGATAGAAAGTTTTCGTTTGGTATCCGAATATAAATAAGCCTACTGAGTAATATTTGCAGAAAAAATCATATGTCCCCCATAAGAAAATGAAAAGTTAAACGTCGAGACGCCTAGCGTCGATGTGATAAAAAGTCGAGTTTGGTATCGTTTGATAGGTTTTTGGATCTCCTAAAAATTTTTACCGAGAATTTTGTTTCTAAAGTACGCCATTTTGAAACTACAGTCGAAAAACGAAATTGCCAATTTTTTGTTTTTCTGCATTATCTCGGAAACCATTTTGAATTTTGAAATTTTCTAAACGGATTCTTAAAGATCATCAAAATATGCAACTTTTTGCTAATTTAACCAGCCTCGTAACTATTACGGTTTCCGAGATCCCAATGTTAGTACCACTTAAAAAAATCACCCTGTATATCAATCCCATGAATATCTATTATTTGATACTATTTTCGGTCAACAAAACGCTTCCGGTTAAACCGGAAATTACAAAAATATCAAAATTTTTAGATACATATCTGGTGTATTTTTAATATTTTGAAAGCTCGTAAAATTCTCTGTTACATGATACTGAACACTTTATATTTTGACTTCCGGTTTAACCGGAAATAGGAATAAATTTCTTAATTTAAATGGAACACTCTGTATATTTTTCAATATTTTGAAATTTCGTAAACTTAGCTATCTGAAGATATTGAATTAAATTTTAAGTAATACAAATACAAAATGACCAAATTTGACGGGCGGGAAAACGTTCCTCGTATGGCCACATCCGTTGTTTTTAAAAAGCCGACGTCTCACTTCCAGCTCTTTAAGTCAGAATTGAAAATTAATCACCATCAAACATAATTTTTTTTTAAAGATTTTCTTTGAACTTTCTTCGGGAAAAATTGAAAATATTTTCTCAGTCGACTCTCATTAACGGTACTCGGACTCGTAGGCTCGTAGTAATTTACTCTGATTCTGCTTATATTATACAAGAGTAAATATAGGTATGTGGACAGGTGTAAAAAGTCTTTAATTAAACCATAAATCTATACAATTTTTATTTTGAAAAGCATTTAATTAACCCAAATAAACTACAAGGCGAAAAATGTGATCAATGACTTGCATATTGAATTTAAATCAATTATTGTATATTATAGTAATTACGTTGAATACTAATTATCAAAGAGTATCATTTTTTTTAAAAGTTGGTTACTTTATCTACCATTAAAGTCACCACAGTTTAGTAATTTTCTAAATAAATATATAATTATTTTTCCCACAATAATTTAATATCTTAATTATAATTTTATATCATTTATTTTTTAAGTTTATTTTATTTTTATGGCACTCTAAATTGACAGAAAAACAAGAATCCTGGGGCGCGAGACCAAAATTTGCTCAACATCATTTAACCCCATGCGTGATCATAGCAGGCAGGTGTCAGGTAAACGAGTTCAGAAAACTTGATCGACTTTTGTATAACAACAACGAACTTTATTTTTAATTTAATATTATTTTATATTATCGCTTTAATTTTCCTCGATATTTTTATGCTCGATCATACCGAGTGTTTATTACAGCGTTTTTTTTCGCATGACTTAACCGTTGTACAATAAACCGAAAATAACCAATAAATAATAATTAAGTCGTATTATATTTAATGAGGTAGGGTCGTAAAGAGGTAACTCGTAACAGTTAACTTTTTCTCTACATTATGGAAAATTCGAGTTAGGACTTAAAAACAATTACGTATCATTAGCGACGCACTTCCTCGGAACGCAGATAATGTAATTGCTCTAATTAAAGAACAAACATACCCGCATTGTACAATCACGATTATATTTTGCCGCTATTTTAGCAAAAACTTGATAGACAAAGTAAAATGCCTTTTGACAATAAATAAATGATAATTAAAGAAATACTGAAAATGGGCTGGAAAACAATACTAGTCATCCTTTTTGTATTTTCAAAAGTTTCTAAAAAATTCTGACGTTCCAAATTGATTAAGGGAGGAACTCAAAAACAGTGGACTTCAAGCATGGAGATCACAGAAATGATTTAGCCTTTCTTTCGACCGAAACACCCCATCCTTTTTAGAGTTTTTCTAACTGTTTTTATTGACCTACTCCATAACTCCATATTATATGTTTGCGGGATTGTTAAAAAGTTGCTCTTATTTTAAATAGATGGAATGAGTATAAGTGAGCACAACGGAGACAAGGAGAGAGAATATAACGATATAATATTTGCAATAAACAAAAAGTAAAGGGTGTTTTACAAAAGATTAGATGTGTTTCTGTTCGGTTACTTAGGTTAGGCTGTATTATATTAGGTTAGGTTAGGTTTGGCTAGATGACCAACTACGAAACCACCACAAGAACCCGAAGTATTGCTGAGAGGCGATCATAGGCGAGGTTGCTCTAGTCTATAGTGAGAAGAGGGGTTTAGTTAAGGTAGCCGTCTAGGTCCCATTCTGAGACGAACCCCACACTCTTTCTGCCACATGACACCCTGGCGTGGAAGCCATGAGGTTCCCTCCTATCAAAAAAAGGTTAAGTTAAGTTTCAGGCTGCTGTAGTTTATGATGACAGGAGGGGTTTAGTTAGGATAGGCGTGTGCGCCCCATTTTCAGACAAGACAAATATTTTTAAATAAAAGATTAGATGTGTTTCCGTTCGGTTAGTTAGGTTAGGTTATATTATATTATATTAGGTTAGGTTAGGTTTGTCTAAATGAACAACTATGAAACAACCACGAGAACCAAGGTAAAAAAAAAGAGAAAACGAGAAAAAGGTAAGGTTAGGTTCCAGGCTGCTCTAGGCTATGATGACGAGAAGGGTTTGGTTAGGGTAGGCGTCTGGGCCTCATTCTCAGAATACTAAATAGAAGAGCTGCAGTTGAAACTTCTTCGAAGTCCATTTCCACAGATTTAAAATTAACAGACAGTTTCTTCTTTTAGTAATTTTTACAGAGGAAAAAATGCAGTTTGAAAGTGCTTTTCGTCAATTCATCTCTTTGTGTTTAGTGGAATTTCAGAGATTTGCTACATATTCTCACATGCTTATACGAAGTCAGTGTTTCTGTCAAACTATGTTTGAAAACAGCCTATGCAGGGTGATACAATCATTTTTTGTTATATGCCCAGCGCCTCCACCATACGTCACGATTCCGGGGATTGTGACTCCTGGTAATTTCAGGTTGTACCAGGATTATTTGGGGTTGGAATTATAGACCTAAAGTTCAAATCATTTAGTACTTTATTAAAATAATAATCTCTTACTCAAACATGTTGTTCTTACACTTGACAAGTTCCATTCTTCTACTCCGACTTCAACTTCAACTCCTAAATACTCCATCACGACTAACTCATGACTCCCAATGAGCTCGTCCATCAAATTCCTTTCCTTGTTGTAATATTGCAATAACTAGAACGGTAGTTCGAGTATTGCACTCTTTGCTACCTATTTCCCCATAGTTTCTATGTGTGACAGTATGGGGTCCGCAGACGCCTCGTAACCCCTTAATTTCCTTTTAAAGTTTTAGGCGAAATGAGATTTTTTGCAAATATTTAAAATACTATTCTACTGAATTGTATAAAAACGTCACAACGAGTCACTCTAATTATTGCACGTTAAATACTAGAAGAAAAATTTAATATTTCTCTGGGGCTACAAAACTTCGAAAACCCCTATAATATTAACAAAAGATAATTGTATTGACTTGAAATCTCTAAAATTTTCTGTTCTTGATACAGAATCACCCTGTATAATAAAGCTAAGTTAATATTACTCTGTTCGTTGGATCCAGTTCATTCTAGTGGTTTGGCTGAAAATGAGCCAGTTAATGCTTCCAATCTTTTGGAATTGTTGAAAAATATTATAAACGCACTGTTCACTGTATTAATACAATTTATTGTAACAGCACTCGATTGAAACTCTCCAAGGCAGGTGATTCCAATTACGTTAGAGTGGTTCGAGTAAGGCCCGGTACTTTTACTATCGCTTAAACAACCAATTAAACGAAAAACTAATCATAGTTAGTCCCTGATCACCTGAATGGGGACGAGAACTTGTTATCTCTAATCAGCTATCAAATTTGGTTAACCAACAGTAAAAGTACCAGCCCTCAGAATGTCACATTTTTTGTGCTACCTGGTTTTACCTGGCTTGTAATGTTAAATACTATAACTGCCTGGAGTCGAACACTAGTAATTATGTTGCTTGATCTCAACGGGTTTTGAAAATAGTATAGACAAATAAACATCTTCTTTTCGATAACAGAATTACTTTCTGAAAACATTACTTTGAATAATACCAACATTTTCTTTCAACAGGCTTACTTTTATTAAGTTTGAAGTCGGTTTGGAGGTTCTATTTGTTTCTACTTCACATGATCACACGTATCAATTCCAGAAGCGACTATTTACTACACAAAACACTCCATAAAAACCACACTAATGACTTGTCATCTAGATACCTACTTAACTCAACATATTCTTAATAATCTCAATAATTAGATATTATAATTAAACTTTTTTGCAATTTTAATGAATTGCAGTAGCGTCATGCGTTATTGACAGGAAAAAGCATTTTTCCTCTTTTTTATAAGTAATTTATTTTACTTAAGGAAAGTATTACGCACATGAAGACTACGCTTGAGTGAATAATGTTTATATACTTTTAATCTTTAATAAGGAAACATTTGCACACGTAATTAAAATTTTTATGCAAATATGAAAGTAATTTAATTAAATGTACTGGTCTTTTTAATACTCTGCTAACTCGGAGAGTTTTATTTTATATTATACCTCTAATTGTAATTACTCGAACATTACAAGATAAGTAATTAATTTAATATTGATTTTATAAGATAATTATTTTATGGAATTCAAATGTGTCCATATAAAGCTATGTATAAAAAGATATCTTGAAATTCTCAGAGAAAACGGAAATTAATTTATATAAAAAAAAATCTTAATGAGTTTAATAATTAAAAGTTAATTTCACAGGCGAGTACAGTTCATGACAGTCGCTCAAGTGGCTCTGTTTGTTTACTAAAGCGCAATTAAATCATTAAGCAAATGTGAATTTTTACGGTGTATTATTTTGCCCTAGAAATTCCAAGGTGCTCTGCCTAATTTCCTATTGTTTTGTTGACACTCAACATTAATCTAATCATAATCTGTGAATATTTGAAACGTGTTTAAAAACTGTTGCCGCACAAAAAAAAATATGTTATCTTTCTCTTCATTCATAATGGCTTTACATAAAATAACCGACCGACAGATCACCGACAACGATAAAGTAATTACTGTAACTAACTTTAAAGTACTCATTAAACATTACTTTGATGCATTTTATGTTTATTTAATTTGTTTTAATGATTTTTATATTGTAAATTTTTTAACACGAATTTGTTATACTTACTTATTATAGATAACCATGAAGTTATTGTTTTTAAATCGAAAATCAATAAAAATAAATTTTTAATCTAAAAAGGTTTTCATCATATGAAAAGTCACCAACGAAACTGAAAATTAAATTTTCAGATCAAAATTTCTCGTTGAATTATATTCCATTGCTGTCGCGATGGCTTTTCACCAATCGAACAACATTACTACCTAATTCAAGTTTTAAAATTCTATCAATTTTAATTCTAATACTGAAGAAAACTCAAAAAAACTTAGTTTTACTTTTTATTGTTAGTTGAAAGGTTTTTTACCACTATACGTAACTAATTAAATTAAACTTGAAGTCGAAGTCTTTAACTGTTAGCGTTGCATGTATACAATTGAGAGCAAAGGAAGTGTTTTTTCTTATCGATAGTTATCAAAAATAATTCAGGAAGCTCGTTTAGGAAATGCGTAATTTATAATATTTTTTTTCTTGTTTTAGAATCAATTGTATCAGACGGAAACCCAGAAAATATGGGGGTATCAGAAGAGATGACACCAAATGCCGGAATCGAACCTAGATCTGTATCGAACGATCAAAGCGAAGGTAGCGATCAAGAACCAGACGATTTTGCTCCAAAAAGAAAACAACGTCGTTATAGAACAACTTTTACGAGTTTTCAATTAGAAGAATTAGAAAAGGCGTTTTCAAGAACACATTATCCGGACGTCTTTACGAGGTTTGTTCGTTTAGATCTTTTTTAATCAATTTTTTAATTAAATTGAAAATTAAGTTAAGGGATTATGTTTTGCCGCACCTTTTGAAACATGGACGTGTGTAATTGGATGTTCTGTAACCGGTGATTTCCGGCCATTACGCTACCAACCGGTAATGAACTCGTACTCACTTATTCATTACTTAACGACTGCTGAAAATCTTAACGACGGCGCAAGCTAAACGAATTTAAAAGCGTTACCATTTTAATTACCTAAATATTAAATTACAATCAAAACAAATTTAGAAAAATTTTAATCCAATCTTTTTTTCAAAATGGTCCTTCGAGCTTCGAGGATATTGAACGTAAAATATTTGTTATTGTGTAATAAAAATACGATAATTTAGTTTTTCTGCAAACGTCAAAAAAAGTCGACTTTGTGTCACTCACTTGTGTAAGGGCGAAGTTTAACTTTCCCGCCTCGGCAGGAAAAGCTCTCAGACATCAAACTACTTTTTTCTGCCTAGACAGACAAAGTAAATCTTAACCCAACATAATTTTTATTTTTATAACGTAAAAAATGTTTTCTAGTTCGCTACACTCGCTCATCAGCCAAACACAGTCTTGTGGTCTTGTCATACAAAACATTACTTTTTTCCGAATAAAACAAAGTACTATTTCCTGCAAACGTTAAAAAACGCTGTCAGACAAAGTACTGTTTTCTGTTTATACAGGCAAAGTAAATCTTAACCCAATTTAATTTTTATTTTGTTACATAAATAGTACTTTGTTTTATTAGGAGACAAAGTGACGTTTTGTTTGACAAGACTGTGTTTGGCTGAAGAGCGAGCGTAGCGAGCGAGTCCTAGCAGTACAGGTGAGTCACACAAAACTACTTTGACTCTGTATAAAACATTATATTTTTTCTGCAAACGTAAAGCGTAAAACTGAAAATTTTGATTTTTGAAAGAGCACCATCTCTTGTCAATTGCTTGTAGTTAAATTGTCAAATATTTTTTAAACTTAATTTTAATTTCGAAAAAAAAAGCTATTTGTTAAATGCAGCGAACTAATATTATAAAGGAAAATTTAAAAAACATTAATTTTTTACATTAAAAATGCTTAGAAAACATTTTTTAAGTTATAAAAATAAAATTAAGTTGGGCTAATATTTTACTTTGTTTGTCTAGACAGTGAAAACTACTTCGCTGACAATTTTTCCTGTCTAGGCGGAAAAGTTAAACTTCACCCTGACATATTGAATGACACAAAGTCGACTTTTCTTTGACGTTTGCAGAAAAAAATATTTTCTCGCTTGCTCATCAACCACACACAGTCTGGTCACACACAACAGTACTTTCTTTCTCAATAAAACAAAGTGCCATTTCCTGCGAACGTCAAACGTTTGTGTGACTCGCCAGCATTACCGAACTCGCGCTCTACGCTCGTTCATCCACCAATTTCACACAAAGCAGTACTTTCTCTCTTAATAAAACATCGTACTATTATGAACCAACAACAAAACTTTTAATCCATTTTTTATTTTTCGAAATGGTCCTTCGAGCTGGATATGGAACTTAAATTTTTTTGTTATTGTATAATAAAAATATGATAATTTTGTTTATGAACCAATAAGTATCAAATCAATTTAGATTATCTATAACTAATGAACATTCATTCAAAATTATAACCCCCACATAAGATTGGTAGTTTCTACCTCGGAATACCATGTAACGGCGGCAAACAAACAAACAAAGATATTATCTGTGTATCGAACTGGCACCCTGATTACCTACAATTTGTCGGTCTGACGCTGAATGACATTGTAAAGAATGCTCAATTAGGCGGCCTTTACCTGTTGGTGCCGTTTTTCTTTATATGCGACCACAAATTGGTATTTATTTATGACTTACCTACCTTTTACTTCTTTTGTTTTTTTCTCTAGACCAGCTATTATTTTACTAATTCGAACCGGTAATAATAACGCGAATTTAATTTAATTTAATTTTTATAAAAATGCACAAAAAATTCAAATACTGGGTGGGCCATAAAAAATTGTCTTTTGTCCAACGACTATCATTTTAGAAGAAGAAAAAATAATTTAATCAAAATTTTTAGAGTAAGAATTTTTTATTCATCGTAAAAGTCCATGAATAATCGTGGTGTCATGAACTTGGTAAATTACCTGCTTCCATTTATCCGCCTTCTTAAACTTGATTGTTTTACTCGGTGGTTTTTAAATAAAGCTTTCACTTGTTGGTGAAGAGCTTTGTGCGCTTCTTAAAGTTTTTGGTTTTAAAGTTTTCCTTTACCAACAAGTCTCTTCCTTATTTTTGGTAATGTACGTATAGGTAATTTATTTAGAGAAGAGCCCTTATGTAAGAATGTACAAGTGCAATCTACCTAAACACGTCTGGGCGAGTCTAAGATGCTTTATAGGGGTGTTAGCAATTTATAGATCCACATTAGGTAGCGGTCACACCGGAGCCACCGTCCACCATCAACCACCACGTGACTACCACCAACTAAAATTAAAACGCTTTAAAATGTCTTTATGCGTTTAAACAATTGAGAGTAGAGGATGGCTCCTGTGTGACCAGCGACTAATAAGGGTCGGTTTTTCAATCATTGTTTAAACAATGACCGTAGCTCGTTTACATTATCGTAAAGCTACGTCTCATGAGATTGAACATAGTTTGGATTTTATGCTAGCCACTGACATTTTCTTGCCGCATACGAGTAGGTTGGCGGTGGTGGAGATTTTTTCTCTAAAATAAATTTCTTATAATGTTGATGAATAATTGCTTCAATGGCGATAGCTACCTTAAGGTATGTCGACAGCTATTATTTCATGCCGGAGCTACCGGCTACCACCAACTAAAATTAAAACGATTTAAAATACCTTTTTGCGTTTTAACAATTGGGAGTAGATGATGGCTCCAGTGTGACTAGTCACTAATAAGGGTCGGTTTTTCAATCATCGTTTAAGCAATACTCGTAGCTCGTTTACATTATCGTAAAGTTACATCGCATGAGATGGATTTTATGCTACGCCACTGGCATTTTCTTGCCGCGTAGATTAGTGGTGGTGGATAATTTTCTCTAAAATAAATTTCTTATAATGTTGATGACTAATCGCTTCAATAGCGACAGCTACCTTAAAGTATGTTGACGGCTATTATTTCATGTCAAGTTTTTATGGGAATTGATGTGTGTGAACGACGAGCTTTTCAAGCTATTATATCACATTTGAAACGCTACTTTTCTGTGATATGTGATTTTAGTGCTATTGCTTCTGCTAGCTAGCAGTTTCCAGGTTTTAGAACCTTAATTAACTGTCATTTAGTAAAGTTTTTTCTATTTCCTTATAATCGCTGTGGTTTTATCTCTTTATTTACTCCGATCAAATGTTTTCACCACTCTGTATAGCCTTAGGATTGTCTAGCTTATAATTATATTGCTCTAACGACTAATAGTCGTGTAATTATAGCTCGGTGTCTCCACCCATATTAACATAATATCTATACAAAGTAGTTCTTTTGTATTTTTTCAAAGATTATGTCTTCAGTCATAATCGTAAGTACCAAATATGTCATTAAAATTTCGTTAATTTATCAAAATGTTTGACACTTACCTATAATGGTAATGAATGATGGATGTTGAATATTAGTCTTGAATGGTTCTCCCAGATACTTTTAAAATCTGTTCGCATTTCAAGGCAGCTTTAAAAAGTATTTTACAAAGAACTCTTCAGTTCAACAAATTTTCTTGCACATTTCTAATCTAAGAGAAAATAAAAAATTAATTTGTTTCATCTGGAGTTGAACACATTGTAACAGAAGCAGTTTCTTCTATCGAACTCGAACAGCTTACCATTACTGCACTAAAAATGATGTTTTACCAGGTACCTATTGATTAACTGAAATAGGTAACAAACAAATGATTTTTAATTGTGTAGCTAACTTTTCACTGGCAACTGTGGGATACTTATGGTCCAATAAAGTGATCAGCAAGTTCTCTTTAGACTTTATGCTCATCGACTTTTTGTATTGACTTATGGTAGGTATAGGTGAATTTATCTAAACGTGCACAGTGTTATCTATAGGTAGAGCTAAAAGACCTTTCAGTCTTTACTGTCAGTGCGCTCTAATTATATGTCTGTGGTCTAGTTCTCTATTTCCAATCTCGGGCTATAAATGAAGTTTAGAATGGTTTTGGAGCTTATTCTTTTTGTGGCGTGGACCCAGTATTATATCCAGGTTGAGCATAGAACTTCAGGAAGATATTGGATATAAGAATTGCACGACGTCCTGTGACAGTTTTAAACAAAACACATATCTAGGGTGAGGAAGACAATCAATGGTGAAGAGTGTGATTATTAATTGTAACATTTGAGACCAGGGGATCTGGGGTTTTCCGAGACTTTTCCCAAGAATATGCATGGGTTGCCAGGAAACTTTTAACTGTCCGTTAAGGCGGATTTCCACCAAACCGACAAAACTGCAACAAAACAGAAACTCTGTTTATTTCAACTGGAGTTTCCAAAATCAGAAACAATTTAGAGACTTTGAGTCGCCGGCAACTGTTTTCATCAACAACTGAAAGTCCCGTCGGGTGGCGGAAAGATCAAAGGGTTTCTGAAAACTGTCTTTGTTTTTGTAAACACAGTTTGCTCGGTGGAAACGAGCAGCAACAGTTGGTTGGTTGTTGGTTTAAGTTTAAATGTATTTATACGGCCCCCGTGCCGTATTTTGGGTGTTTGTCCGTGTAGTGGAAATGGTTAAGAACAAAAACACAACTGCAACTTAATTTCAGTCGGTTTGGTGGAATTGAAGTTTCCGTTTTGTTTCCGAAACTTAAAACTTGTTTCCGTTTCTGTTTTTAGAAACAAAACTCAGTTGCAAGTGAGTCGGTTTGGTGGAAATCCGCCTTTACATTTACAACGTTACATAAGTCAGATTCGAAACTCTATTCAAAATAACAGGCCGTTAAAAGTTTCTTACAACGCAGGATAAGTCTATCCGATGCTTTTTATTGGGGTTGGGTAATTAATGGGGTTGTCCTTACTGTTCCGTATAATAGGAAAGCACTTGACGGCATCTAAACAGGGATGAGGTCTTGTAATTTTTCGCGTAGCGTAGCGATACGCTAAGCTGCTTATCCTATACCCGTCTTCTATCAATTTCTGAAAATTTGTAGGAGAGGAGTAGAAAGTAAGTATTGTTCGTTTACGAAAAGAAAAGCTTAGGGGAAAAAGAGCGGGGCTATTATTTCTGTGGAAACCATTAGCGCCGTAAGTTTTATTTATACTGCTATCTTAGAGCTGTATGCCACTATACTAATTTCAGTACTGAATTCAGGACTAAAAAAATTGGTCGAAAAAGAAATTTGAAATTTGACTTTTGTAGAGGTTATTTACATACAATAATTTAGAACATGTTCTAATTTATTGTCATGTTCCAAATTAGTTTATTAAAAAACGTCAAAAACGTCAAACTTCGATAATTTCAACTAAAAATTTTCATCCAATTTTTTTTTAGTCCTGAATTCAGTACTGAAATTAGTATAGTGGCATACAGCTCTTAGTAATTAATTGTTATTAAATTAAATTTATAACAGCGCCTATGGAGTCGGTAAAGTGCGCGTTATCCTTATAATTTATTTGTGCAACTGCAATAATGAAGCGAAACAATTAATATGTATGTAAAATTAAAAGATGTACTGGACATTATAAGTTCCATTATTTAATCATAACGGACAGAACTCGCATTCCTGAGAAAGCTTTTCATTGCGTAATCGAACAATAGCTTAGTGTATCGCAACCTTACACTAATAGTTTTGATAGATATTTTGTACCGATTGTATGTTCAATGTTCATTGTTGATGCATGAATTCATCCAAAGGGTTGAGAGAAGGTGGTCAGATTTTGAAACTATAGATATCTTACGATATTGGGGCCGAGATTTTGTAATTATTACATTACTTACTCCGTACCCCTCTTCAGGTGACAGGCTCGCCAGGTCACATCTTTGCGCCAGTTAAAACAGTTTTACCTAGCTTGTAATGTTAAATACTATATTTGAAGAGAAATAAATAATGCATCAAAACATATTATTGCTTACAATTTTCCATTTTCCGGAACTGTAAATTAAGGAAATTAAAAATTTACTATTGAAAATCCCTATGCTGCGCCGCGCAAGTGACCACTCTTTATAAAGCCGTTGATAATAATATCCAGTTTTTCATAAAAAATTTTTTTTTCTTAATTCTCATAATTAATTAACGTATTTTTTTACAGAGAGGAATTGGCCATGAAAATAGGTCTAACTGAAGCAAGAATACAGGTGAGATTTTATATTCACTCTTTTTATTAATTTAACACGCATGTTATATTGCTTGGGGCTAGAAAGGAACTTTTTATTTACGATAATAATAAAAGTTGCTAAAACGCATGATTTGGCACATTAGAAGTTGTTAAAATGGGGATGGCAGGTGATGATTCCTATAGTAGTAAACAATTCTATTATATTTTTCTATTAGTAATAACAAACATAAATATTTATAATACTTAAACCGTGTCTGTTTGTTTATCCAATTTATTTCTTCCATCTCATCGTAAGTTAAAAGTTAACCATAAAGGTGGAGCTGATATAAAAATAAAACAATAAAAGAATCACACGTTTCGAATTTATTCGTGAAACACAAAATGATTCTAAATGCGGTGATAATAAATAAGAATAAGTATAATTTTATTGAATTTTTTTTCAAAATGATGAAGGCGTATGATTGTAGGGTTCGCTTTACACGGACAATTCAACTAACTATTAGTGAAGAGAGCTGGGATTCTCATCACGACTAATAGGCCCAGCACGACTCCCCTTAACAAATTATTATTGGGATTTTTCTTTATTACCTCTCTATCTCATCTCATCAGTATTATATTTAATATAAAAAAAATTATTATCAAGCTTACCGATATATTTATACAACCAATTTAGTTTAATTTTTAAACATTAAATTTTATGGTTGATTATTATGGTTGTAATTATTGGATGAGATGTGAAAATTGCCATGCTATTATTTTATTGTGTAATGGGGAAAATTAAAGGCACTAGGGCAAAACCCCTTTTTTGTATTTAATTACAAACGGTTACCTATTATTTCCACCTCAGAACTTGAAAATTACCTCAAGTTAGCGCTTCCCTTACTTAACGTTTTACAGGATGTTCGAAAAGTAATGTAAAAAATTTATTAAAAATTATTAGAAAAACCATAGGAACTCTTAAATAGGTCTAGATTTTTTACACACCCTGTATTTTTTGTTTGTATATTACAAGTTATTAATTTTAATTACCTTGTCACTTATTGAACAGGACTAAAAATTATTTCTCTTAATTACACTAATAAGTTGGCAATTAAAAAACATTAATTAGATTAATTACTAATATAAATTGAAAACAATTAAAAATAATTAAATTATATTTCTAATTAGAGAAGTTTTCTGGTTATCCTTAATTAATTAAACATAAGAATTTCAATCGATAGGTAATTAAAATTATGGTTTCCTAGTTAATTATTACGTAAGTAGGTATAATTTATCAAATTAGACAATTTAATTAATAAATTTTAACAAAGTCTAGGAAATTTAATTAATGCATTGTTTCGAAAGTAGAGGGCGCCACTTGATGTTGAGACTTTTGATTGACGTGTTGTTTATATTAACGCGGTTAATGTATCAAAATTAAAGTAATTAAATAAATTTATATTCATTTGTAACTAAAACCCCTTACGTACAAATAAAATTTGACGTTTAATTAGAGCTCTGTATAAAAAATTACACTTGCGTGCGTTTCGTATCTTAATTCGATATGTAAACTAAGCGGAAATACCCGGTATATCGGCTGAAAAGATCTAATTTTGTAACGATATTAATAATTTACAACAATGAGTGACAGTGTTTATTCAATTGCATAGTGTATGAATATGAATAGAAATAATAAAAAAATATCTAAAATTAATAATACAATAGACTGACATCAATAATTATAAAAACGCCAACTAAAAATTTCCAATGTAGGTAGGTAATTTAAAATTACAAACCTAATTTCTACATTTAACTTTAATTGAAAACGAACGAAAACAATTGCGTACCTAAAAACCAAGTAATTGATGATCATTTTATTTTTTCGTTACCACTATTATCCCAAAGAAAATTAGTTGGTTGTTTCCTTTTCTAACAAACTTAATATGGTGAAGAAGACGAAGACGTCGGTGCGGGTGTAAGAGAGACGAGTTATTACTTACCTTACTATTATTTAGAAATTTGTTCAAGACGATCTTACCAAGTTTCATCTTCTTTGCTTCCCTTGTTATCTTGTCATTATAAAAGTAAGATGGGATATGCGAGTCGAAAAAAATAATGAAAAAGAAGAGAGAAAGAACAATCTAGACACCTGTTGTGAGCAAATGACATATTGGAGAAGGAAGCCAGTCATTTCGAGCATGATTTTTTTGAACACACAGAGTACAGTCACGGACTTGAACGATTAGGCTTAATTAAATAAATTATATGTCTCTATTTCACAAGAATTGTGGTTTCTGAAGGTTATTTTAGTCGTGCAATTGTTTCTATAATGCGGCTGCGATAATTTGAATTTGACTTTGATTTTTATAGATTAGGTAATTTAATTATTTAATACATCAAGATTGAAAGAATGTTTATTAATTTATTAATGTATTCACTTCTAATTATCGTGCACACGAAGATTATTATTTTTTCTATAAATGTGGTATCTTTTGAAAAGTTGAAGGTGACTTATCCATCCATCAAATTAAACTTACTTAAGATTTATTAGGTTTGAGCCTTGAGCGTTCGCCTCATCCTATAGATTCACACTTACCACAAGAACCGTTTGTTTCGGTTTCCTCAAGTCTTGCTTTTAAACTTACAGTTTGTCTCATTAAGACCGACAGATACATAGTATAGATACAGATGAGGAGCCATGCCACGTAATTATCATTTGCTCTGGCATCGGAAGCTCATGGTAGTGGCGTAAATAACGGGTCCGCAAGGACCGCGTTGCGGGAGTGCCCCCAAATAAAAAACCCCCGAAAAATTACTTTCGTCACAACTTCTAAAAGCCAGTTTCTATTTTCGAACCAATAGAAGATAAACTTGGTTCATGTTTTAGCGGCTTACGCTAGAAATGCAAGGTTTCTATTGGCTTAGAAAAAGAAGCTAGCTTCTATAGAAGCTGTTGTGTAAGACTAGCTTCAAGAGGCACTTTAAAAATGTATGTTTTTGTAATTATGTCTTTGAGAATTTAAAAAAGAAATAGGTAAATACTTTTCTTCTCTTGTAAAGCTACACAGATGTTTCGACAATAAGCAACTAAAAGTCGGTCGGTAGTAAAAGTTTTAGAAATAGTCACAAATGAACCCTAAATTATATGAATTTTTATGAGAAATATAATCCCTTCAGTGATGTATGAGTCCACTTTAACCTCTGAATGTGGCCAAGAATGGTAGAAGGTGAAGTGCATCATCTTATAAAGGCTATCGGAGATACGTAGCACATGCATGCTTAAGAATAGATAGGGATTTATTATTTTAATGCAAATTATTTAACTTTTTTGACGTATCCTGTCTACTAGGAAATTGAAATTATGGAGTATCACTTAGTAAAAAAGTTAAAAATATATTATTAAATTAATTTTTAATTGCATAACATAATAATTAAAGAATTATTAATTAATTATTTCTAATTGAAAATTAAAGAATTATGCATAATTAGTTCCCAAGTGCAATGAACATAGTCAAATTGCAATAAAATGCGACAATTTCTAAATAGCAAACTATACACGATATAGTATAAATAGACAATATAATTATTAATTTATGGCATTCCTTGAAATTAATAATTAGCTTTTCCAATTTTATAATACAACTTGGTGTAATTAACATTTTCAATTTAATATTAAATATTAATTTTATTAGAGACGTGAAACGTAATTTTCACATTTTAACTAAGGAAATTAAATTAATTAAAATTAATTTTTTTTTCTTATAATTAAATTAATTTTAATCGGATATTTTTAGTTACAAACACGATTTTTTTATTTAAAAAAAAGTAATAATTATTTTTTAATTAAATAAACATGTAATTGTAATTATACATTGCATTAACTTATTAAGTATATTAAAATCATTTGAGGCAAAAGTAAAAAAATATTTTAATTAAAATGACCTTAATGCTTGCTTGTTGGACATGTACATACAATTTGTTATTATTGTTATGTTTGTGTTTAATAATAGTAATTTTATTTTCTTTTATATTTGTTACCGATTTTTAATATAAATTTATTGTTGTTTAAAGCCTAAAAAATGTGTGAAATTTATACAAATTTTTTAATAAAGTTGGCGTCAATGTACTTATTTTATTAATGTAAAGCTCAAAAGTACTCAAAAATTTAAAAAAATTATCATACATTTACAAATAATCAGTTTTGAAACTTTGTCAAGTTGTCATTTTGTTTGTCAGTCTATGTAGTATCTACAGTATCTTCTTTGACCTATAGGTATCAGAAACTATTTTCGGAAAATAGCCACTAATAAAATATATCGATATATGCTTCTTTATTGGTCTAGAAAAACTAGTTTCAATTGAACTGTTAATTTTCACTAATTAATTTAAGTCACTTTGTGATTGTGTAATAACTGAATTTCAACTAGAAACTGAGTCAAAACTTAGTATACATTAATTTTACTGTGCTAGAACAAAGTCAAGCACACACTGGAATTATATAACCTCATTTTTTGCAAAAATTAATACTGTTGGTAATTGGTTAAGTTGGGGAAACGCAAGTAAAACTTTTAAGGCCTACTGGATTATTTCAGAAAACTACCAACTAGCTGATTTCCAATAGTTGTTGTGACTTTCTTCTTATAGATGAAAGAACAAATTTTTTTAGTAAAAGTTGAGGTAAAAATGATGACTTGTTTGTATATTTTAACCCTATAATTTAGCCACTAGGGTATTAAGTATATAATAGTAGAAAATAGATCTATTAGAAAGTTATTTTTTGTTTTTTAGTACTCTAACATCTAAAGGAGTTCCCAAAATAATTTTTTAAAAACAAATGAAATGATACATATTAAGCTTGTCATGAAAAATGGAAAGGTTAGATAATTGTTACGAAGAGGTTTCCGTGGCGTGCCTAGAGATGCACCACAATCTCAATTATTTTATTAAATTTTATACAGGGTGGTTTTATTCCAATTTTTTGACTTTGCTATCTTAAGAGCAGCTGTAAGAATTCCATATTTTGTTAAAAGAGTCAATTTACATTAAATAAACATTAAATAAACCACATTAAAAATAGAGTTTTGAGTTATATCAATAGGCGTCGCTGATTGTCTCTATTAGTGCGATATCAGACTGACGTTTTCATAGTCTTTGGACGCACTCAGTCTTTGAAATTTAATACACGGGTGCATTAGAAACATGGCGCTTCTTAACATTTGATTTGCATTAGCATGTCGAGTCAAAGGAGTCGCACTAATCAATTGTTTTATTTTATGACTTAGAAGTCATAATAATTTTAGAATTATATCTAAAGCTTCAGGACGCACCCAGTCTTTGAAATTTAATACACAGGCGCATTAGAAACATAGCGCTACCTGTCATTTTATCCGCATTACAACGTCGAGTCCAAGGGGTCGCACTAAGCAAATGTTTTATTTTATGACTTAGAAGTCATAATAGTTTTCGCATCATACCTAAAGCTTCTAGAACGCACACGCACTGAGTCTTTGAAATTTAATACACGGACGCATTAGCATCATAGCGCTTCTTGTCATTTTATCTGCATTACAATGTCGAGTCAAAGGGGTCGCACTAATCAATTGTTTTATTTTATGACTTAGAAGTCATAATAATTTTAGTATCATATCTAAAGCTTCAGGACGCACCCAGTCTTTGAAATTTAATACACAGACGCATTAGAAACATAGCGCTACCTGTCATTTTATCCGCATTACAACGTCGAGTCCAAGGGGTCGCACTAAGCAAATGTTTTATTTTATGACTTAGAAGTCATAATAGTTTTCGCATCATACCTAAAGCTTCTAGAACGCACACGCACTGAGTCTTTGAAATTTAATACACGGACGCATTAGCATCATAGCGCTTCTTGTCATTTTATCTGCATTACAATGTTGAGTCAAAGGGGTCGCACTAATCAATTGTTTTATTTTATGACTTAGAAGTCATAATAATTTTAGTATCATATCTAAAGCTTCAGGACACACTCAGTCGTGGAAATTTAATACACAAGCGCATTAGAAACATAGCGCTACCTGTCATTTTATCCGCATTACAACGTCGAGTCCAAGGGGTCGCACTAAGCAAATGTTTTATTTTATGACTTAGAAGTCATAATAATTTTAGAATCATATCTAAAGCTTCAGGACACACTCAGTCTTTGAAATTTAATACACAAGCGCATTAGAAACATAGCGCTACCTGTCATTTTATCCGCATTACAACGTCGAGTCCAAGGGGTTGCACTAAGCAAATGTTTTATTTTATGACTTAGAAGTCATAATAGTTTTCGCATCATACCTAAAGCTTCTAGAACGCACACGCACTGAGTCTTTGAAATTTAATACACGGACGCATTAGCATCATAGCGCTTCTTGTCATTTTATCTGCATTACAATGTCGAGTCAAAGGGGTCGCACTAATCAATTGTTTTATTTTATGACTTAGAAGTCATAATAATTTTAGTATCATATCTAAAGCTTCAGGACGCACCCAGTCTTTGAAATTTAATACACAGACGCATTAGAAACATAGCGCTACCTGTCATTTTATCCGCATTACAACGTCGAGTCCAAGGGGTCGCACTAAGCAAATGTTTTATTTTATGACTTAGAAGTCATAATAGTTTTCGCATCATACCTAAAGCTTCTAGAACGCACACGCACTGAGTCTTTGAAATTTAATACACGGACGCATTAGCATCATAGCGCTTCTTGTCATTTTATCTGCATTACAATGTTGAGTCAAAGGGGTCGCACTAATCAATTGTTTTATTTTATGACTTAGAAGTCATAATAATTTTAGTATCATATCTAAAGCTTCAGGACACACTCAGTCGTGGAAATTTAATACACAAGCGCATTAGAAACATAGCGCTACCTGTCATTTTATCCGCATTACAACGTCGAGTCCAAGGGGTCGCACTAAGCAAATGTTTTATTTTATGACTTAGAAGTCATAATAATTTTAGAATCATATCTAAAGCTTCAGGACACACTCAGTCTTTGAAATTTAATACACAAGCGCATTAGAAACATAGCGCTACCTGTCATTTTATCCGCATTACAACGTCGAGTCCAAGGGGTTGCACTAAGCAAATGTTTTATTTTATGACTTAGAAGTCATAATAGTTTTCGCATCATACCTAAAGCTTCTAGAACGCACACGCACTGAGTCTTTGAAATTTAATACACGGACGCATTAGCATCATAGCGCTTCTTGTCATTTTATCTGCATTACAATGTCGAGTCAAAGGGGTCGCACTAATCAATTGTTTTATTTTATGACTTAGAAGTCATAATAATTTTAGTATCATATCTAAAGCTTCAGGACACACTCAGTCTTTGAAATTTAATACACAAGCGCATTAGAAACATAGCGCTACCTGTCATTTTATCCGCATTACAACGTCGAGTCCAAGGGGTCGCACTAAGCAAATGTTTTATTTTATGACTTAGAAGTCATAATAGTTTTCGCATCATACCTAAAGCTTCTAGAACGCACACGCACTGAGTCTTTGAAATTTAATACACGGACGCATTAGCATCATAGCGCTTCTTGTCATTTTATCTGCATTACAATGTCGAGTCAAAGGGGTCGCACTAATCAATTGTTTTATTTATGACTTAGAAGTCATAATAATTTTAGAATCATATCTAAAGCTTCAGGACACACTCAGTCTTTGAAATTTAATACACAAGCGCATTAGAAACATAGCGCTACCTGTCATTTTATCCGCATTACAACGTCGAGTCCAAGGGGCCGCACTAAGCAAATGTTTTATTTTATGACTTAGAAGTCATAATAGTTTTCGCATCATACCTAAAGCTTCTAGAACGCACACGCACTGAGTCTTTGAAATTTAATACACGGACGCATTAGCATCATAGCGCTTCTTGTCATTTTATCTGCATTACAATGTCGAGTCAAAGGGGTCGCACTAATCAATTGTTTTATTTTATGACTTAGAAGTCATAATAATTTTAGAATCATATCTAAAGCTTCAGGACACACTCAGTCGTGGAAATTTAATACACAAGCGCATTAGAAACATAGCGCTACCTGTCATTTTATCCGCATTACAACGTCGAGTCCAAGGGGTCGCACTAAGCAAATGTTTTATTTTATGACTTAGAAGTCATAATAGTTTTCGCATCATACCTAAAGCTTCTAGAACGCACACGCACTGAGTCTTTGAAATTTAATACACGGACGCATTAGCATCATAGCGCTTCTTGTCATTTTATCTGCATTACAATGTCGAGTCAAAGTGGTCGCACTAATCAATTGTTTTATTTTATGACTTAGAAGTCATAATAATTTTAGAATCAAATCTAAAGCTTCAGGACGCACTCAGTTTTTGAATTTTAATACACGATCACATTAGAAACATAGCGCTTCTTGTCATTTTATCTGTAGTATAATGTTGGTTTCAAGGGGTTGCATTAGTCAATTGTTTTATGTTATGACTTATAAGTCATAATAGTTTTCGCGTCACATCTAAATCTTCAGAACGCACTCAGTCTTTGAAATAATAATACTCGAGCGTATTAGAAACATAGCCCTACTTGTCATTTTATCTGCGTTATAATGTTCTAAGGGATCGTATTAGTCAATAAGGGTTTGTAATAGTCAAATGTTTTATTTTATGACTTAGAAATCATAATAGTTTTCGCGTCACATCTAAAGCTTCAGGACGCACTCAGTCTTTGAAATTTAACACGCGCGTATTAGAAACAAAACTCTTCTTGTTATTTTATTTGCATTATAATGTCGAGTCCAAGGGGTCGCACTAATCAATTGTTTTATTTTATGACTTAGAAGGCATAATAGTTTTTGCATTCAGTCTTTGAAATTTAGAGTAGCTACTCAATGCAGCTTATGTTGATGCCATTGGAAAGCATTTTTTAAAGCCTATAGGGCAAGTGGAGGTGCATCACTTACTACATCTCCCTTTGTTTTATTCAGACGATTTAGAATAATTCTTAACATACTTTTTAGCTCTAAAGATATAGCTCATTGTACACTGTTTTCAAGTGCTATTATAGAAAAGGGTTGTAGTACTAATCAATTGTTTTATCGTATGACATATTGTGGAAGAAAAACGTGGGAGTTTTTTTTCGCATTATACCTATATTCAACCCAATGCAGCTTATGTTAATACCATTAATGGAAAGCGTGTTTTAGGATCTTTCACAAGTAGAGTTGAAATGACTAGAGTCTATAAGGCATGGGGGAAGGGGGGGGGGGGTAACGTGATACGATCCATTTGTATTATCCAAACGTTTTGGAGCGATTCTTGACATATTTTTTAGCTCTGGAGATGCAGTTATACATGAACGATATCTGCATTGTTGCCAAGTTTCAAACTTTTTCGCAAATAACTTGTTTTTTTATTTCAATTAATGTCGTAGGTGTCCCTATTATGGTAATGTTTCGTACAGAACTAAATATGCGTGTAAACTTCATGTTAAACGATCTCTTTATTTTTACCCTCCCTGCCTCCCTGTAAATTAAAAAAAAGGATTTTTAATTAATTTTAAATACGATGTTTGAAGAAACCAACAACATTTTAACACAAAGTTAATTATTTTAATAATCATAACAGAATAATAATAATTAACATTTCAAAAGATCCGCCATAATTCGAAACAATATGTTAGTTTGTTGTAATAAGCTCAACGGGAATCAAACCAGCGGGGTGGCATTGAGCTAATTTCAAAATCTACGGGTGTTCTTTAGTCAAAACCGCCCTTGTTTAACATTTTATTAATGTTATCTTATCCTTCATATTTACACTAAGCCCCTTTAAAAAATTAAAAAAAAACAATAACACAAATTAAATTGTTTTAATTGTAATTTTTGTAAATACTCGTATGTAACAAGCCAAATTATATAAAGTGCAAAAAATTGGTGGTTATACTATTTTATTTACTGAAGTGTAACGCCATTAATTCTTTATGATTATATCGTATATAATTTAATTTTAAATTAGTTTTCGAACGATGTGCGTGACTTGTTTTCCTATAAAAGTGAGCCAAAGTGCTTGTTTTTAAAAACAGCCTTCTGTAAAAATGTTATATTGTGGTTAATTAATACGACAGGTATTAAAAAAAATTCTTTTAACAAAAATTTCCTATACTTTCTAAAATAACAGTTTTTAGATTAATTTTTAATTACTTTTAGGTAGACAAACTTGAGGAAAAAAATTAAAATTAAACTCGACTGCTAGAAGTCAAAGTTAAAACTTTTTTGTTAAGGAAAACTAAATGTTAATTTGGTTAAAAGTTAATTGATTTTTTTTTAATTTGCAAATATTTTTTGTGCTTATAATAAACTCGATTAATCTTATATCCTAAAGGCACAAATTAATTTTTGTAAAGTGTATATTCCTGTATCAAGGAAAGACGCTTTCATTGAAATCTGTAGGGGGTGTAATTTGAAGTAACAGCGCATCAGGTTCTTTTCATTTCATATTCATTTTTTGAGTATTTTCTTCTTCGGTTTTTAAAAAGGATGATGAGCTCCCACGATATATCAAAAATCCATAGCTGCTTCCTTCATTGCAAGTCCTGCACAAGTACTTTACATTAGTTTCTTTAAGTTATATTTAAAATTTTTCAAACCTTGTCATTTTTAAAAGTAAGGAAGGCTTTCCCTTCTACTTTGTTCTGACGTCATGGATTTTTATGCTAACCTACCTTAAAAATAACCTAAACATAACACACTTCCAGTAGCATATCATGAGTCCTGATCATTGGCCTAATGGCTATCCTACTTTATTCTGACGTCACGTAATGTAAACCCCGCCCACTCAGTTACCTAACTTACGGCTTTTCATACTAACCTAACTTGAAAATAACATAAATATGACAAAATTCTACTGGTGTATCATGAATCCTAATTATTGGCGTTGTGGTTATTCTACTTTGTTCTGACGTCACATCATATAAGCCCCGCCCACTCAGTTAGTTAACTAACCTAACCTAACTTACGGCTTTTCATGCTAACCTAACTTGAAAATAACCTAAACATAACACACTTTCAGCGGCGTATCATGAGTGCTAATTATTGGCGTAGTGGTTATCGGGGTTCGAATCTCTAACGATAATACTTTCTTTTAATATCTGCGCACCCTTTAGTTGCTAACAGGGCCAGACTGGTTAGCGGTTGGCCCCACTGGCTACAAAATAAATTGGCCCCAAATGCAATGGCGTAGCAAGTAGCGACAATATTCGGGCCTGGGTTTCAAAGATTTCAGACAGGCACCCATAGCATCGCAGGAAAAAAATTTTGGAATCTTCATGGTCAACGAGCTTAGATCAACTTGTACTGTAAAATTAAGCAATTTATTAAGCAAAACAAAAAAGTTATATATGTGTCCTCATCTAAAGTGAAACACACTATACGTTTATTATGAACTTTTTTTCTTCATTTTGATGTTTTCATTTATTTTCGTTTGGCCCCAATTTCACTCTATCCCCCCCCCTGGCGATCGCCGATTAGCAAGCCGGGCCAGTCCGGGCCTGGTGGCCAATCACTTCTGAAGTTAGGTTAGTACTACAAATATGTGGTTAGGTTAGGTTCATTGTAGGCGTGACTTATGAATGTTACGTGACGTAAGATAATTTGGAGGGGTTATAATCTCCTTCAGGATTATATCTAGTCAATTATTTTTCTGATTTCTGCAGAAACTGTTTTGCTCTGTACGTTACATTACGATGACGTATTTCACCATATTTTCAGTACTCAAGTCTTAGTAAAAAAAATGCTGCTATATTCTAGATGTCTAAAAAAACCCATTAGGTAAATTAAAAATATTTAATTTGTTGTAGTCTTAAAAATTCCAAATCATTGCCTGTAAATGTTATTAAAATTCAAAGCTCTCGGATCCTGGTAATTGTTCCTTTTTAAATTAAATTTATTTGGAGAAATATTTTTTGACACGCTCGTTTAGTTACACAGTATGTAGAAATTTACAAAAGATTTTAATAAGATTGAGAACAGCTTATTTTACTCCAGATTGTCCAATTTCACGCTTATATTTTTCATTTATAAAACTGACAAAAGCAGGAACGAGTTGAGATGAAAAAATTGGGGAAAAAAAGTCTAACAATAGAAACTTCGATTAATGATATCGTTTCATTATAATTGCCCAAATATTTTACGTCATCCTATCGCTGCTCTTTTTTTAATATAATTTTATAAATAAACTTACCGGATTACGTTTATCGAGCAACAATTGCTTCTTCATCTTAAAAAACAAAGCCAACTTAATGATGAAGAAAAAAAATAGCAAAGAAGAATGAGTTGATTCGTGTTGGTAATATGATCACATTAAGAAGATAAAAGTATAAATACCTCGTGTAATCAACCAATCACGCAATAGGATTGCGTAGTCGGCAGCCAATTAATCTACATCGATAAAATCACGGCGTATCGTTTCGAGATTCGATTAAGACAAGCCTATATGGTGCCCAAAAATGCGCTCAGTCACTATACTTGTCGGCCAACAGTAGTACCCACTTGTAATTACTTTTAGATCATCAGATCGGCCATTATATCTTATTAATAATACGTTTCGTAATTCGACCGCAGTAACTGATGATCTTTCATTTTATATTTGTTACAAAAAACAACTTGACAGTTTATTAGTTGAAATATTGATTAGTTTTTGATCGATTAATGATCTTTAAATGTTGATTTCTTATTAACTTTCATCAATTGTATATACACGCGTTTAGCATAAATGATGTTTTTTCAACATTTTTTACTTCAAGGGGGTTCCTCCTTATGCTATAAATATACAGGCTGTCTCTAAATGGTTTACATTTAGATCGTATTTCAAGAAGGACTCACTGCGAAAGATGTGTTAATTTTCAAGGTTAATCCAAGTGTCTCAACGGTAGTTTCGTACTGTCGCCACTAGCCCCTGAAGCCACCCCTCGCTCATATTTGGTCACATGGTGAGCTTTTCTTTCGTTTTGACTACTCCATGACTACTGTAGTTGCCCAGTAGATGACATCATCGACGTGTGATATATTTTCCGGCGCCTCCACCATATGTCACGATTACTCTCGTGACTCCTAAGGGACCCTCAGGTTGTACCCGGATATTGGGGTTTATAATTATACGCCAGGAGTTCCATAATGCTGTTGTTACTTGAAAACGAGTTTAATCGCGCCTCCCTTACGATCAATCGTTAACTAGGGTTCCTCACCCTCTCAATCTCAACTGATCGCCCAACTGTAAACTTAGCCAGTTAGCAACCAACTCTCGTGTTCTCATCTCACTCTTTTATTAATTACTAACTTCTAATTTACAACTGTCGTAAATGCTGTCTTCTGAATGCCTCGCATTTATTTTTTGGCCAGAGCCAGCTCTTATCTAAAGGGCAAGAAACTAAATCATAGATTAACTTTCCGTATAGCCCCTGGACTATCGGAAGTAGGACTATGACTAAAAAAATGAATAGATTTTTGATCAGTGGCTCCTTTTTTTTAAATCGAAACTAAAAGTTTCGAGTAAAGCCAACTTGTATTTTCTTTTGTGGCGAGAAAAAAATTAAAACAACTTAATTAGTATTTTGCGTGCATGTGTGTGTATTACTTATTATCGGTAGCGATATAATTGCGGTGGTTTTCAAACAATTTCTTGTATTATTTAATTTGCTTTAGTTGCAGTGTTATTATCAACAAAATTAAACTGTTCGAACTTGCCGTTATTGCACGCAATGCACTACAATTACTTTCTTAGAATACAATTTAAAAACACATTATAAAATGATTTTTTTTCTTATGCACTTAATTTTTCTTAAATAGTCTTAAACCATTTCAAGACATGTGGTAGATATCATAATTTGTTAGAACGCCGTTCGTGCTCTTTTTTGTTAAATTTCATACTTTTTGCAAATTTGAAGATGTTAAACCTTAAAATTCTCGGTTAGTTATTTTGGTTTACAAATTTCAAGCTTCAATTATTATAATCTTTTGTGGTATTGGACACGTCTTTTGAAGAACTTTTTGGTAAAGTTTTTTCCTACCCTATTTTTAAATTGACATCGAGCGTGAGGAAAGCCACGAAATGTGCTCCAAAGATGATGCATTAGGTGTTACAAGGTTTTCTAATTTTTATAAAGAGATATATTAATTGTTAACTCAAAGGTCATAAAATTGATTCATCATCAGCTTAGCTCTGATCCTCTGAATACTTGAGAAGCAGTACAAGAAGTATTTAACCATATTTTAAAAAAGGAAAAAGTCTTAATTATCTTTGGGGGTTCCTTGGATCTCACTGGATTCAGTTGTTGGCTTTTTCAAAATAAATAATAATAATAATATCTAATAATTGTAGTTCTGGGGATGGTTCCTAGTGGTCTTTTGCATCGTGACCTCTCGGATCTATTGTGAGCCTCGGATTTGGTCCTTCCTTACGGGAGTTCTGTGCTCTTGATAAAGTCCAAAGCTTTCCCTATTAATAAGTTGGGAGTTCTCTTGGGGCATCGTCTCTTTCCCGAGAATGCTGTAATGACTTCTTGTGAAAGCCTCACAGTGTAGCAGAAAATGAATTGGAGTTTCCCCTTCCTCTGCACATCTTCATAGTGGGTCTTCTTTTAATCCTATTGTATGCATGTGCTTTTTAAGCTGGCAATGGCCCGTTATTATTGTCGTTGTTAGTTGTAGTTCATCTCTACTTATTCTGAGTAGAGAACGAGTTCTTTTGTCAGAGAGTTTCTCCAGTAGAGCTTTAGAATGTATCTTTCCAGGAGTTTCCCTCTAGCGTTTAATATGCCACTTCAAGTCACTAGAAGTGACTTTATTTCTCTCCTTGCCATTTCATAAGGAATGCCAAAGACTGCTTCTGGTCAAATGGGTCTTACTTCGCTGACCTTTTTGGTCAGATCGTCCGCTTTCTCGTCCTCTGGTATGTTGGCATAAGCTAGCACCCATACCAAGTTGGGTTTTTCCTTTTTTCCTACTACCGCATTCATCAGTTCGTTACTAATTCGGAAGTCACCTCACAGGCGTTCAGCACTTTGAGAGCTGCTTGGCTACTAGGAAGATTCGTTGGTTGTGATACCTTCTATCTAACAGCATTTGCGCACATGTTAAGATGGCTCAAACACCACACTTTCCTAATATTGGAATTTTCTTCCAAGAAAATATTGTTGCATTTAGATGGACGTTCTCTCTGCTATAAAATCGAAGCTAGTTTTAAAACTATAGCTAGAGCTTGTAATTAATTTTAATTAGGAGGAACCTTTCAGAAGATGTTGAGTTCGAAGAAAATATAGGACAAAAAACGAGTTTTTGCACAAACTGGCTTTAGAAATATCTTCTTCATCCCCAAGGCATTCTGTTAGAGTACCTATCATTACAAAGTACATATTTACTCCTAGTCGATTAGAAAATTATTCTCTGCCACTTTAGATGAAGAAAAATTCTTTATTATTAAACTTTGTTATTAATGTCATCTTGACATGAAGATGAAAGTCCTCGAAGAAAACGCTTTAGGGAAAAATTATTTACTCGTAGTAGAACAAGACCCAGTTATTTCGTTCCAGAAGAATTTTTGTTTATTCAGAATGAATTTTATGCTCTTGCAGAACCACTCACTTGCAGAAACGTAGAAACAAAGAACTAGGAGATTTTGCTTATAATATGAATGAGGCTAGAAACTTGAACGTTATAACTTGAAAAATGCTTAAATTTCAACCCCTCACTAGCACGTAAGATTATAATAATTTATACTTCCGGACATATGAATTAAATTATAAATTCTTGTTAATTTCACATCGAGTTAGTGCAATTCTTGAGGTCTGGCTATTTAAAATATCAAGTTTCTCATGTTTCCTTTCAATAATTGCTTAACAAGAAGTAATAACTACATAAAAGTTGTTAACGAGAATTGGCAATTGTTAAATACGAGGGTTAACCATTTTACCCTCAGGATATACCAAGCAATGATATAAAAAGAGCTGAATTTGTCTTACGTATTAATTAACATTGCATTTCATGAATGGAAAACTTGTGTAATTTGTAAATTAATAATACGTTAAAAACCCGCACATAAACACTTAACTGTTCACCTGGTTACTTGCAATTATTTATTTCCTTCAGTTGTGCACTAATTAACCATTTTATAGTACTCGATAATATTTTTACATACATTAGTAAAAAAGAATGTTATTTTATTACAGGTTTGGTTTCAAAATCGTCGCGCAAAATGGCGAAAACAAGAAAAAGTCGGCCCACAAGCTCATCCGTACAATCCTTACTTAACACCGACATCTGGTGGACCGACGCCTTCAGTAATGCCTCCAAGTTTACCAAATCCATTTAATTTACACTTAGGTTTACGTAAACCTTTCGATTCCTTGAGCTTCCGTTATCCTCCTCAAGTGCTTCCAGGTTATTTCACCACACCACCTTCTCCATATCATCGTGGTCCACCCTCGTTACTTCCACCGGCCGTAGGCTTATATCCTTCTTCAAGTTCCTTTCAAACATTACTAGCCAACATATCGGCAGCACAAAGACCAAAACTACCGCCACAAGAATTCACAACCTCTCCACCATTATCACCAGAATCCTCAACATCCACGACATCACCTCCGGACGTCGATAGAAGAAGTTCAAGTATTGCTTCTTTAAGATTAAAAGCACGCGAACACGAAATGAGACTCGAATTACTTAGACAAAACGGTGATTTGATTAGTTGAATGTTTTGTATTTTTTAATTGTTCTACTGTTTTTCTTTTTGTTCCTAAATTTTAATTACACACTGTATATAATAGAACAATTTGATTAGTAGTTTTATATTTTTAACTATTGATTTATATTTTTTACAACCTGTGATGTAAATTCAGTTTAGTATTTTTAATCGCTTTTAAACTATATTAGTACAGGGTCTTTACTAAATCAATATCGATTTTATTGTTTACTAGTTACGTTTGTGCGATGGGGTGAGATTACCTACCATTTAATTCAAATATCAAATAGAAATGGTAGAGGTTGAATGATATTTTAAAACCAATAGGAGATACTTTTATTTTCTGTAGAATGCAACGTTGCCAAATATCATTGTACACGAAGTGAAAATTCTGAAAGCCCCGGTAGGGGTTGCAAATTGTGAAATTCTCATTTGTTCATTGAATTTTCAATTTACAAAAACATTAATTTATTAGAAACGATCCCATCTTTGATTCTTTAGAAATTATCCAACTGTAGTAAACTTATGGATTTTTGAATTTTGCTCAAAATTATCTCGAAATGCTCTAATAACTTAGTCACTGGCAGAAGTCGAAAAATCATGTTTTGAAAAAAAAAACAGTCGGTGCTATAAAACTGCTCTAGAGCCCAATCAGGACTGATTATTAATCAGGACAAATCAAAAATTTACTATCGAAATTAGTTAGTCGAGAGCTGGTACAATTTTCAATCATTATCTTTTTTTACCATTGGAAAATTTAATGATCTTCATGCTCAAACATTGGTGAAAATAAATAGTTATTTATTCGACTGCATATCTAAGAAATGTTCTGAAACTCAAGACGATTATTGACACCCTCTGAACTGTAAAGATTTCAGTTCTTAAATTATTATGTTTGTTACAAGCCTAGTAGTAACAAAGCTTGGAGGTTGATCCAAGTGTCTCAACTGCCGAAAAGCTCATCACGTGATTACTATTGAAGTTGTGCAGTAGTTTTGCTCTGTCGCCACTCGGTTCTGAAACCACGCCTAGCTCAGATTTGGTCACGTGGTGAGTTTTTCTCTCGTTTAGACTACTCCATGACTACTCTAGTTGTGCAGTAGATGCCATCATTAACGTGTGGTATATTGCTCGGCGCCTCCACCATATGTCACGACTACTATCGTGACTCCTGAGGGATCCTCAGGTTCTACCAGGACAATGTGGGTTTATAACTATACGCCAGAAGTTCCAATCTACATGTTTATTGTAATAATTAATTCTTACTCATAATGCTGTTGTTGCACTTAAAGCTAGTTTTATACAGTCAAAGAAATTCATAAATTTATTCATGAAGAAATTGACTCTGAAACCAATGTAACCAGAATTCCCTAAATAATTGTTGAAAAATTAGAACCAGTTCTGATTCTACAATTTCTTCATAAATTCATTGTGGTGAATTTCTTCACAATTTTGTGTATTACACATACACACGTCAATAAATTCAGGGTTGAAAAATTCATCAATTTCTTTGACTGTGTAAAGTAGTACACTTGAGAGCGAGTTTAATTGCGCCTCTCGTACGATCAGTCGTTAACTAGGTTAACGAGGGTCCTCGCTCTCTCAATCCCAACTGATCGTCCAACTTAATCACGTGGTGGACTTTTCTTCTGTTGGGACTACTCTACTACAGTATGGTCTTTAGATTAGGATGACTGTATGGAATTAAGTTCATTATAGAGCTTTTTATTTTATTTCTAAAAGAGAAGGGTAGATTTTGACATAGTCATGTGATTATGGCTCCTTGTAATTCATAAGTTGAAGATAAGAAGTTAGTTATAGCAGTTGCTTTTCTACGTCGAGTTCATAAAGGCCCACTTCAGCTTCCTTAAATATTTTCGACCACAAGACTTGTTGTTCATGTAGTCCATGCCTATCGCTGTTAAATAGAGTTAGTAGCAACTGCTTGAGAAAATTGAAGGTTTTCTTGGATTCTTCTCACGCAGTAGCGATGACGACTGAAGTTACCGATTTTCAACTTCTGTCTGGTAGTTGTAGAATTAGAAGCGAACAAAATATTGGACGTGGGCTAAATTTGTTGAATTAATAGCTATTGAAGAGACTTCAAAGCCAATAGACTTATCCTCACTCTGTTTTTTCCTGAATTAGTTTCATTCTATTATTGTAAAGGGTTTAAGTGTGTCCCCCCACATGGTTTAAGCTCTGTTGGGTTTCTTTCTAAGTAGTGGAAGTGGCTTAGATTAACCTTTGTTTTGTCTTGAAATTTGGAAATTTTCAATTCTTGTTTCTGTGCAATTCTGTCGTTTCAGATAAGGGTGTCAGACCGTTTTATTAGAATTAAAACTAATATATCCTATGTGAGGCTTGATCCTCCGGCTCCGCGAACACAACGGTAGTCGCTGAAAATTGTTTTAAAATCATGCTTTTTATTGCAAGTTGCCAATTTCTACAGGGTGTTCGATTTTAATTTCAATTTTAGTTACGAAATGTACGATGGGGCTGCTTTCGGTAGTATCATCCGGACTGCAATAAGGCTTCTTCCCAATTCTCCCATCTCATGGTAAAAATTTTGAAGGCATCAAAACCTATATCAATCGAGTCGTTTAGTAAAGACTTTATGCTATGACTGTATTATTTTTAAATATTATTAATTTGTTAGTTTTATATAATTAATTTAGAATAGAAAACGGCAATTAAATTAGATATAATAGATTTTATTTATTATAAAAAATTGTGACTGTTTTAATCCGTCCAAAAATTGTATTATAAATACATACCTATACATAGTTTTAAAAAAATAAAAATTAATTTTATTTAAATTTGTTTAATTTATAAATTAATCGTAAATCAAATGCGAACAAATAATTAAAAGTTGCACGTATAATAACTCACCTACTTTATAATATTTTCCCATTACCATGGTGTTATTATAATTAAAACAAAGAGCAGAAAAAAAGTAATTAAAAAGTAAGTGCTCTTAATTATAGCATCTACTACTTACAGGACGAAACTGATTTTTAAATGATATTGAAGAATTTCATGGGTGCGGCATCAATCATAAACAAAAAATGTTTAAACAATATCGAGAGATTTTTATTAACAATAAAACAATAAAATTTCATCGATAACATCGAAAGTTACTTAAATGAGGTAAATTTTTATACGAAGCAAAATGAAGAAACAATAAATCATTATAAAACACGCATTCTACTCTTATTATATGCAAGATTAATTAGAAAACGTTGGAAAATAACACGTTGAGACGTATAAAACGATCTGACCATCAAAAAATGACCAGTCTTATAATCAGTCTGTCAGTTAACCCCTCCCAGTCCTACCCTGTTGAAATTAAATTAAGTACGTTGATACACATCCAATTTTACGTCCTTTTTTAACTTTAGAAATTTCGTATATTGTTAAATGTGATGGTGTTTAAGGTACAAGTTATGTATTGCTACCGTCTGAGTTTTTGATTATCAGACACGTCACTTTTAGCCAATGGCTTGTAATTAGATTATTTATACCTTACTTAAAAATTTATCTTTTTTATTATTACTAAATTTATTTAAATAAATCATACGTATGATATATGAGATAAAAATTTAAAAAAGTTTAATTAACTTAAAATGGTACGTCAAGCACAAGACAAACGCTAATGTCTGCAATCAACGTTCATTTAGATGAAATAACTGTGAAAAGAGTTCGTATTAAAATACTTCACAAAATAATTATGATTTATTATTTTTAAACTTTTAAAAAAAAGTTTTTATTATATTATGGTTAATCATTTAACGCTAATTTCTCAACAGTCAATTAGCGCTTTAATTGGAAAAATATAAAGAATGGCTCTTAACGGATTGTTGGAAAGAATCAACGGACGTTTTGAAAGATTTCTAATGAAGACTATGGATTTTTTAAAGGTGGTACAACCCACAATTTTTAAGAGCCTCTTTACTAATTTGATTTTGTGCAGAAGAGTAAAAATAATAGAAAATAAAATAATGATGGTGCTTCATACAATTTTTGTGCTCTGGAAATCTGGGTCCTTATGAAGAGCTCCATTGCCCAAGAATTTGCGCTAAAATACAATTTTCAAGTTTCTTATTGGGTTTATAAACGTTTTATTTTCAAGGAAATTCTTTGGCGAAAATAAATTCTAATGAAGTCGTATATTTTTGCAATTGAGCGTTTGCCAAATAAACTCTAAAATGGTTATGGAGTGGACAGTTCTTCTATACACTAGTTTCATACTGTATTCACCATCGCCTTCTAATTTCCTAAAAGAGCTGATTAAAATTGATCCCTGACCCATCTCCAGGCAATGCAATTAACGGATGTTAATCACCAGACGCTGAAAAGAGCATAGAGTTTGATTTTAGATTTTCATATGTACGTAATGTTCATCAGAATGCTGACAGTACTTCCGAGGCTACAATATGTGTGCAGCTCACGAATGTTTCTGATAAAATCAAATTTTGTAATCCATATATTTAAAACGCGAAGCCTTTTCTTTTCCGCTAATTTTAGCGTACTTCTACTGGACCGATTTTAATGATTTTTTTTTTAAATTGAAGCTCTTGACCCACAGATATGTCACCACTAATTTTTTTCTCAAAATTATTAATTTCATACATTGTTTTATATTTTATAATATACATAATAAAATAATCAATTTTATAATTTAAAATAATCCAATTTTAAAAATTATAAATGAGAATAAATGTAGATAGTATTTGGTTTTATACGATAAGGCACACATTATACATTTGGTCGTGGTGATAAAATTTTCAATACTTTTATTCGACCAGTACGTTTCTAATACGCGATATGGTCAGTTTGGTGCGTGAATTTTTAATTACGTTTCGTGTTTATGTGAATTTTGGATTTTTGAGACGGTTTTTTATGTTGCCCTCTTTGGCTTAGTTATCTTTAAGGTTAGTTTTCTTATTTTTTTTATAAAATAGTCATAGCTCATTCATATCTTCAAAAACTTCGTCGATTTCGACGGGGGTGACCGCTATTGTTTTTAAATTGAAGCTGCCGACCCCCAGATATGTCAGCACTAATTATTTTCTTCAAATTACGAATTTTATAAATTTTTTTAAAATAATAAATTAACAAACAATCATCGCTGTAGGAAGTAAGTGCATTATAATAATTTTTGAAAATTTCATTTTTCTAACACACTCATCTCTACAACTACTTCGTCGAATTTCGACGGGGGCGCCCGCTCGTAAAATTTAATTGCGTAAAGACGGCACTCTTAACTACAATTTGATTAAAAAGTTCTACCCGTATAAACTTTAGAGTTTATTTAAAGGCCTACAACTCCAAAACGAAGGGGCGAAATTTATCAAAAAAGGAAAAATTTGAGTCATTTTTTGCCATAAGACAATTTGACTGATCGTATTTAAGTCATTTTAGAAATCTTCCTAAATTTTCACCCCCCTTCTAGTGGTATGATACAATGCGAACCGTTAACTTATATTGAACATATGTTTTCGAAATCAATAGTTCTCGTGGTTTGCAAATTTTCCTGCCGAACAAAAACACATCCCAGACAAACCAACATCGACAGGCATAATTTTTTAGGCATAAAAAATTAACATTTCAAAAAACCTCACTTCATCTATTTTGAGTAAGCAAAATAACTAACAAAGAGAATTTTCACAAAAAAAGTTCGCCTCTCTTGAAGCTTCTGTCACTCCCTTTCTCCAAAAATATGTATTGACGTCGTCACTGATAGGAGTACAATCTGTCCAGAGAAGTTTGGGTGTGACATGTAGGGCCACCTATACTGCACAATTTAGAATACGGAAAAATAATAATGCAAAGCTTAACTAAAACCAACCTACACTAAGGCAAACAGAACTTTTAAAACTTGAATATCTCGGTTTGACAAAAATGAGGATTGGTTCTTTGTTGCATAAACATCATTCAATCAGTACACAAGAGTTTAATAATGCGGGTTCGTTTCTCGTTTATCATCATTTCAATCGCATTAGGCAGTGGAGGAAGGACCATTACTCTCTGAAGTATGCTACGGCTCGTGAAACATCATCTCCCACACATACTGACCACAATCTATATTTTTATGTCCTTCATACAACAGCGACTGTTGCTAACGACAATACCCCTTGGTACCTCTCTTATAGTAGTGGAGCTAGCAGTCACGTAAATAATAGGCTTGTGGTTCCCGCGTTGCAGGAAAATCCCAGGATAGAGAGGGTTCCATAAACATTACTTAGTACTCGTAGGTTCTATGTAGTAATTCGTTCTAAAATCGATTTGTGGTTAAGTAAAATGTTATTAACGGGGATGGGTAAGAGCCTCACTCTAGATTTTACGGAAAGGTTCTCAAACTTTTAATTTAGGAGCGAGTGACAAGATTGCTCTCTAACGAAAGCAAAGCTGGGGAAAAAGGGTGCGGCTTGCGGAATTCCTTCCTCTACAAAAACCGTAGTGCCTATGAAGTTAAGAAAGAGTGACGCAGAATGATGTTATTGTACATTAATAATTCTCACATCCTAGGTGTGATATCGCCATAAATTTTATATTCAAATTTATAGCCTATTTATTGGGGAGGTTCTTACTGAATCCGTTCAGTAAACAATGTATATAGCCACTATCACTATTTTATCTTTATTAATTTTGTCGATAAGGATTGGTTAACGGCAGAAAAACATTGCAACTGGTTAAAGAACAGGCTTTGTAAACAAAAATAAGAAGAAATAAAAGAAAATGTTTTTTGTTTCTATAGTTACATTTCATAAGAAGAGTTTGCCCTTCTAAGCATCTAAGTTTCCATTTTCCAGTACTTCATTTCACAACGGCCAGCTACGACCCTTCATCATGCTCGAGATCTGGTAGTTGTAAACTAGTTATCTAGATACACTGTCTTATATCCAGTCTAAATAAAATAAATAAATAAAGAAATAAAGAAGCCTCTTAAGGTGGAAACACACATACACACAAACACTGGCCTTTACTCCTGCTTCCCTGCGCAGTTTTGGCGTGCACATGTCTGTACATTTATATACAGTGCGCCAATTTAAAAAGGATCCAGTGGCTATATCTCTGAAACTAAAAAAGATATCAAAAATCGCCCGAAACCGTTTGGGTAGTACGGAGGGGGAAATCTAATGACGTAGTAAGTAATGCACCCCCACTTACCCCTAAGCTTCAGCCACTCCAATTATAAAATGTTAAATGGCAACCCCCTACTTGTGATACATCATTGGAAAGCCCTTAAAAATGCTTTCCATTTGGTTGAATAATTTTCATTTAAAACGACGATGGAAAATTGATAAACGTTCCAAAATTAAGATTCTTTACTAAGTGTCACCTAATTAACCAATACATCTTTGAAAAAAAAGAACAAATTAACATATGTGATATTTTTTTGAATTTCAGAGATATAACCCCTGACTCCTTTTTAAATTGACGCACTGTATATTATGTAGGTTTGCCTGCATAAACCGCCTGAACGTAGTACATACACTCCACTAGCGCAGCTAAGGTCTTAGCCAAAGCCGGAGTAAAAGCCTGTGCGTGTGTCTCCGCCTTTATAGTAATATTTTAGACCTTGAAGATATTTCATTATGCTCCTCCACACTGGTTATCTATAAGTTGACTAATTCGACCCTGTTGCTGAAAGTCTAGTAGATAAGTTATGGTTTCAGATGGCGATATTTCAAACTGTAAAATGGCAGAGTTAGGTTAGGTAAGCGAATGTAGTAATTATTCAATCTCGAAATCCCGGGATTAGGAATTTAAAAATCCCGAAATTTCGGGATTAATTTTTCTTTAATTAAGTTTTTGGGGTTTTAATTAAAATATATAAATCCCGGCATTCCGGGATTAAAAAACTTCTATCTCGAAATCTCGGGATTGAAGAAACTCAACAGGATTGCAATCCCTAGTACTAATCGATAGTCTAAAATGAGTAATAAGAACTTTATAAATTGTGGGCAGTTAGTAATATAAAACAAAAATCTCTCATTATTAGGACATGTTTGATGAAACGATAGAGGTGACTGAAAAGTGCCATTATTACCAACCATCCTGTAAAAGTGGAAGCAACATTTTACCACCACCCTCAATACCTGTAAACTTGTATAATAAAAGAATTATCTAAAATGCCATATTTTGAGAAACAAAAAAGGACGAATTTTTAGGACCATCCTGGGATTTTGTATATTTGACAAAAAATTATGAAGTATTTTTGTAATGACCTTCTGCATTAACACGTTGTAGTACTAGCCTACTATTTTCTTATACTTTTAAATATCAAAACTTAATAAAGCAATAAAAGTAAAAAAGAAATCAGTTTTTCGTAATTTCTTTCTAGTGCGAAGAAATTTATTTTTGTGTCACCTTCTGTAGAAATAATCCACGAAGATCGAGTCAAAAGCATCCCAAAATACATCAAAGAAGCTGAGATTGAGTAGGTACCAACATTTTTACTTTTTAAGCATCCTGTATAACGTTTAACTACTTATAATTTAGGAGATACAAATTAATCATAATTCATTACGCAAATCTGACTGAATCAAATTTTTGATTCATAAAATTGAAAATAAATAAAACAAATCTGTAAAATAATTCTGATAAGAAAAAATTTATTTTAAACCAATTAAAATTAAACATTTGTGTGTTGATAAGGAGAAACGTCACACCAATCACCACTACCTCGCGAGTTATTTCCAATCGATTACGATAACCTGCACATACTTTGATATAAATTTTTAGTACAAATTTTGTGTTGTGATGTGAAAGTGCCAATGGTAAAAATACAATGGTAAATTTAAATTATTTATTTCGACATTTAATTAAAATTTAGAAAAGTTTTTACAAACTCACGATCGAGATCATCAAGATGTAGATGAGTAGCGTATTTTTTGAGATGTTACATACTATATTTCATTTTATACTGTCAGGGAGCCAGCTATGAATACCTGGCTGCTCCGGGTTGGCCTTTGAGCAATTATCTAATTAAAATTAATGTACCTTTAAAACCCAAACTCATCAGAATGAACCCACAGTCTATATTAATCATAGAATAATCGAGTCGTTCTTGATGGATATTTTTTAATTTAATAAATAATGTAAAATGCATTAGGTCTAGTTAACAGGTGTATAAAAAAGGTTGGTCAAATGTTAGGTTAAACGTCGCTAAGTTTTTAATTTGTTTTTTAAATACGTAATGGCCAATTTCTGTCTAATAATTAAATTAACTTAAAATTTTATCTAATATAGTGACTTGAAGGAAATTACCCATTTGCATAAATTTTACATTAAAAATTAATTAGTTGTTGTTGTAAATGAAGTTTGATGAGTATTATAAAATAATACCATGGTAGAGGTATTAAGTAGGAAGCAGCTGAAAATTCGCAATATAATTTAATTAATAGATACTTGTAAGGATAATTAGTAGACTTCATAGAACAAAATGATTAATTTCATGCTACGACTTGAAGGAAATTCAATTTTTTTCCCTTACCATCAGTTGTACCTTGGAATTATTATCTTCGATTATTTTCTGAATTAAATAACAGAAATTTGAATTAAAGTAATAATTTTGGCTACCTACCTACTTAAATGCATGACACTTGACCCGGGTTTCGAAGACACGGGAAAATATTAATTTTACAGTGACTTAAATTTTAATTTTCAACTACCTCGACACCAAAAACATTTCATACAATCAAGTTTGTCGAAGAAGTGGTCTAGTTCCGAATGCTTAATTTTTTCCCGCAATAAACAATTACAAATTGTTTAAAATTTTCAGGGGCTATGCGGTGACTTCATTACTCATCAGCAGGACTGGACTGGCCCGGCGGGCTACCGGGAATTTCCCGGTGTTTCAATTGCAAAAATTTAGATAAATTGAAAAAATCAAACTTATCTTTTTTTAAATTTTAATTTTTAAATTAAATTAAGTTTCTTATTTTTTTTTATTTCAATGATATAAGGGTTGCTTTATTTATTTGCAACAATTATTCACCAATTTAATTAATTTTAACAAAGCAAAATCATAGATAAAATTTTTGTTTCTTAAATTTGAATTATTTGCTGAAAATAAATGGAAACCTGTATCCTTTAAATCAGAAAAAATGGGAAATTTAATGAGTTTAAAAAAACATGGGGTTTCAATTTAAAAAAATACAAGTTTGGGTTATAACTTGAAGATTATTAATTCAAAAAAATTTTTAGTACTTTACCATATTATTTTTCTTAAAATTATCATATATAATACCACTAGAGATAAAATTTTGTCGGCAAAATTGTTCGATTGTTATGAAAGTTTGTTGCTTGATAATTTCGCGAATGACATTTGTCAAAAAATCACGAGCCGTACGGCGAGTGATTTTTAATTAAATGTCATGAGCGAAATTGTCAAAAAGAAACAAACTTGAATATTTACAAGAGAACAATTTTGCCTACAAAATTTTATCTTGAGTGGTATTCGACATGACTATTTTACGAGAGAAAAATTAAGTCTATTTTCACTTAAAAAACTTATTTTTTACTGCAAAACGCAATGCGATGCAAAAATGTCAATTTGACAATGATTTAATTTCCAAGCTGACTTGAACGTTTAAAACGTCAAAAAAATTGTCGCTGAGATTCCATGTTGTTAGTTTTGCCAAGGTACTTGTTTTGTCACCTGAATACTTGATTTTATTGTCGCTATAATACACTCTAGTGAAATAGTCATATATAATACCACTAGAGATAAAATTTTGTCGGCAAAATTGTTCGATTGTTATGAAAGTTTGTTGCTTGATAATTTCGCGAATGACATTTATTCAAAAAATCACGAGCCGCAAGGCGAGTGATTTTTAATTAAATGTCATGAGCGAAATTGTCAAAAAGGAACAAACTTGAATAGTACAAGAGAACAATTTTGCCTAAAAAATTTTATCTTGAGTCGTATTCGACATGACTATTTTACGAGAGAAAAATTAAGTCTATTTTCACTTAAAAAACTTATTTTTTACTGCAAAACGCAATGCGATGCAAAAATGTCAATTTGACAATGATTTAATTTCCAAGCTGACTTGAACGTTTAAAACGTCAAAAAAATTGTCGCTGAGATTCCATGTTGTTAGTTTTGCCAAGGTACTTGTTTGTCATCTGAATACTTGATTTTATTGTCATATATAATACCACTAGAGATAAAATTTTGTCGGCAAAATTGTTCGATTGTTATGAAAGTTTGTTGCTTGATAATTTCGCGAATGACATTTGTCAAAAAATCACGAGCCGTACGGCGAGTGATTTTTAATTAAATGTCATGAGCGAAATTGTCAAAAAGAAACAAACTTGAATACTTACAAGAGAACAATTTTGCCTACAAAATTTTATCTTGAGTGGTATTCGACATGACTATTTTACGAGAGAAAAATTAAGTCTATTTTCACTTAAAAAACTTATTTTTTACTGCAAAACACAATGCGATGCAAAAATGTCAGTTTGACAATGATTTAATTTCCAAGCTGACTTGAACGTTTAAAACGTCAAAAAAATTGTCGCTGAGATTCCATGTTGTTAGTTTTGCCAAGGTACTTGTTTTGTCACCTGAATACTTGATTTTATTGTCGCTATAATACACTCTAGTGAAATAGTCACTATAATACACTCTAGTGAAATAGTCTATCAAAAACTTCTGTTCGACGTTTTTGTATTTTCAATACGTAACAAGATAAAGCCAACTGAAAATTTGAACGTCTCCTTCCTCTCCCCCAACACAATGGGCTGCCCCTAGTAGCCCAAACTATCAGAGTTGCCGAAACTAATTGTTTTCCTAGTCCAGCCATGCTCATCAGTCAACGCCTTAACGACACCCAGGCACGTAACTACGAGGGGCTTAGGGTGACCTGTCCTCCGAAGATCTTGCTGGCCACCCCACCCATAAACAAACGGTTCTTCTCAACCTGTTTTAAACTTTAACCCACAGAATAATTTTAGTCGTACTAAAATGTGCCTTCCCCGCCAGTCGGTTTTAAGATCAGTAAAGCTCTAAGTCACTAGGATGTTTACGATCTTTTTCTTAGTTTGCATAAAAATTTAATAGTTTTATTTTAATTAGCAATATATGACCTTATAGGGTTAAACATCGCTTCTATGAAAATTCTATACGATGTTAAAATCTACTGACATAAGTACCTATATTTTTGTGGCCCACCCAGTTTTCGGGTGGACCTCCCGATTGCCCTCCTAAAAAATATTATCTAGTCACGTGTCTGACCACACTTCAGACAGCTCTAACCTAATCTAAAGTAATCGAACCTAACCTAACTTTGTATAAAAACAAAAATATGAATTTAAATTTTTTGTTTATTTTAAGTATCTACCTATCCTTTCACCCTGAAAACTAATCATTTTTCTTGGGGTCGGAAGAGCGTATGAAGCCACTCCGACCCTGGCTTTCGAAAAGCGACAACTTCATCTATACATGAACCTTCCAATATAAAACTATTTCGTTATAAGGAACTTATCAGTTTCTTAAAAGTCGGCCATATACCGGGTGGTGACCGGATCTCTCGGTTATAGGGATTTTACATCATACTTAGTACTTTCCTGCTTCCCAATTTATTTTAGAAAAAATATCTTCAAATCAAAGTTTTAGAGCATAAAATTCTGCAACTAAATCAATACACAAAATTAATATTGGATACTTTTTAAGGTCAAAAATTTAGTTTAAAAATTTCGAAAATTCGCAGAAATAGTAATTGCCTGATATACTTTATATATCTGTCAAAATTAAAATTTTTTAAATATTGGGGATGACAATTTTTTTTTGTACATAATCACGTTACCTTTTTAAAAAAGAATTGTCTTATCGAATATAATTCGACTTCATTTTTCAATCTACAAAAAATTGACATTTGCACTCAAGTGCCAAAATGCCTAAGGTAATTTATTTCGACCTTTTTGAGCATTATTAATGCAAGAAAAAAGCCCTCGCGCTGCGCGCTCGAGCTTTTTTCAGATTAATAATGCTCAAAAAGGTCTCAATAAATGTACATGCATTTTGACACTTTCATGCAAATGTCAATTTTTTATCGATTGAAAAATGTGGTCTTGTGATATTACAGTTGAATATTAACCAATGAAATTGTATAAAAATATCGAAAATGTGAATTTGACATTAGAATCCAATTTACTTTATCATTATGGTACTAGTAACATAATGAATTAGATTATGAAATCTAAACTAAACAAAAATCAAGAGTTTACAGACAGTTATTAAACATTTGATAATTTTTATATGAAAAATTTCATGGCAATCGCTATTTCTGCTAATTTTCTAAATTTTCAAATTAAATTTCTGATGTGATAAGCAGTTTTGGTAAATTACTCGTGTAATTGCTAATTTTTTTATTACAATTTTTAATTCTTAGGTATTTTGTTTTGAAATTTATAAATTACCGTCGTAATTTACCGCCGAAAATATGCAGTACTGGAAACGTTCAACTATACTATTTGTCCACAAATGTAGACAGTTGTGTCATTTATACAGGGTGATTCATGAGAAAGTGCAAAGATTTTGGGAGGTTGTAGTATGGATTACTCTGAGTCAAAAATGTCATATGAGCATGTGTCGGATTGTTAATAGATACAGAGATACGGTCATTTTAAGGTGTATTAAAGTATAAAACAAATGACTTATTGTTGATTTTTAATACTAACCATTAAAATAAACAAATTTACAGTAATAGTTCAAAAATCCCACAGCCAATCTCAATGCACTTTGTAATACTACTGCTACTTTTCTAATATCATCTTGGCGTTCCTTATGAGCGCCGCACAATTCACAATTCGAGTGAGCAATAATTCGTCTCTGGTGTTTACCTTTTCTTGAACCACCTTGTAAATTTGTTTAATTTTAATTGTTAGTATTGAAAATCAACAATAAGTTATTTGTTTTATACTTTAATACATCTTAAAATGACCGTTACTCTGTATCTATTGACAATAGGACACATGCTCATATGACATTTTTTACTCAGAATAATCCATACTACAACCTCCAAAAATATTTGCACTTCCTCATGAATCACCCTGTAGAATGAAGACGAGATTACGTTACATAGATTTGTCGGTACAGCATTATGAACAATAGTTCGTACTCGGATTCACTTCTACTACTAAGCTTCCGTCAAATTATAGTAAAGTACGTTATTCTATTAAAGCGGCACGTGTTTTCTGCATCTATCTCAATAGAAGCCGATCTATAGTTAGCTAAAGCTTGTGAACACATATTAGAAATGAGTCACTCTCTATAATTGTGGAATTGGAGAGTAGATTATTGCACTATTTTAATTAATGACAATTTAAATCGGTAAATAATAGGTAAATTACAGTATTAAGTTCGTAATTTACGGTATTACCTTCGTAATTTACGGCGTAAACTACAACTTACATAGACTACCCAACTATATGGTAATTAACGGTAATTGAAATGGTAAATTACCGATAAATTAAGGTAATTAATTTCGTAATTTACAAAATAAATTACGACTCACATCACTCGTATAATTGTGCGATAAGAGTAGAAATGTATAGAACTTCTAAAATATGTCAAGAAACGACTTCAGCAACCAGGTGAGTCTTCTGCGGATCTTGGCGTTTCTCTTATCTTTTTTCCATCTCTTTTTGTCTATCCAGTGCTTTTTAAAGGACATCTGACGATCATTGTTTCATTTGGGTTATTTTCTTCCCTTTCACTCTGAAGCAATCTATCGTACAACACTCGCTTCGCGCTTCGGCCGTCTCAGTTAATCCATCTTTTCGAGGTAATTAAATAAAAAATTGAAAAAAAATAAAATTAAGGCTTAAAAATAATTAAATCAAATTTTTCTCTTTTCACAGGTCATTTCCAGTGGACGTGAACTATATTTTGTTTAATGCTAAAAATTTCAATTTCAGCTCCAACATTTAAACGGTTTTTTCGGAATCGAGTTTAAACTTCCGCGTACGCGTTATTACAATCGAGTCCGTTGTTTGAGCTTGATGAAAGCTATAATAATTCGTTATTCGGTTTTTGCTCTAAAAAAAGTGCATGATTCTTAAGTGTGCAGTGTTCAGTAATTAATCGTTAAATTCGTTGTAAACCATAAGTGAACGGGCGACGGAGCGAGAAATTGATTGTGGTATGGAGAAGGACCAACTCGGCATAAGGACATCAGATAAAAGGTAAATAATTTGTTTTTTTTGTTGGAAAAGGTGAATACAGGCTCAACCATTTTTTTTAATTTTAAAATTTTGATGGTACTTTCAATTTTATTTTACTACATTGATTTTCTCGTTCATTCATAAAATATTAATAATGCAGTCCAAGAGACTAAAAGCATTAACATTTTCATTCTTATGCGCTATAAAAATATCTTGTGGTTAAGCGTATATGAATAATTTTAATAAATACCAAAGGCTATAATTTTGTAAAAAAAATTAATTAAATTAAGTAACATCAAATTTACACAACTTAAAATGTTTTTTCAAAGTTTTATTGTTACAATCTTTTTAAATTACCATGTAAAAGTCCAAATGTAGAAATTAAACAACAATATTAAATACAATTTTTGCATACAAATCCCTTCTGTGCTCCTCATCTTCATCTTTTATTGAAATTACAATAATAATAACAATTTGAAAAAATTAAATTTTACGTCTTGTGTTTATAAAATTTAACTGAAAATAATAAAATGTAATTTAGGTACCTACTAATAATGTCTTATAATAAAATTAAAATTTATAATAAAATTTTTGACACAATTCTTTACCGTACAAACATTCACGCTGAGACTTATTCAAAATTAAATTTCTTTTATACGTTTATGAATATAAATCGTGGGTAGGAATCGACATTTATAGTATAGTTCTTGTGTATAATAAAGATGAACAATTCAAAAATACATAAACTTTATGGTAACACTGCCAACTGAATTTCAAAAATATAAATGCTGCTATCTTTAGCAATTTCAAAAATTTGGTTTTCTGTAATTGTATTAAATGATTAGTTAAAATAAATAAGGGACCTGTCCCGTTGTTAACTTGAATATTTGGGATTTTTTGACACTTTACTTTTCCCCTTAAGGGGATTCTTCCCCTTATTTAATAAAAATATAAATCCGCTCTTAATAATCTCATGACTACATTGAACTCAACTCTTTAAAATTATTGTGCTTTAATAAAGTGCTTTTAGCACATACTTAACTTTTACATCCTTTTCCCTTGTCTTAGAAAAGCTATAACTAACTATACTACCTATAACTTTTAAAGAAAGTTTTTTTTTCTTTTAATAAATTTTTACTAACTTTGAACTTTTGATAACTCTTACCTTATATTGGCTTGGAAATCATACTAGAAAAATTGTTTCTCCACGTATATAATTTATTAAGTACATCATCGTTCATGTCTTTAAGAAGTATCAATAATATGATTCCTGAGCCTCAGCAGTAGTTTGTTCACTGAACTCATTCTAGTACTAGAGCGAGTTTGATGGTTCTTTTATTGCTTTTGATAATACACAATAAGTACCAAGCAGTACATCATCTTAATTTGCCGTGTAAGAGAAAGGATATCTTCTATTAACTGATTTTTACAATTTGTCTTCTGGTGTTATCAAAATTATAAATAATGTCCGCCTTTGATCTTGATAACATGATAACATGTTCATTAAATTCGTCCCCGTAGACACTGGTAGAGTTTAAATTTTTATGCAGTCTGAACTCACTTTTGGTAGCACATAATATTGAGAAAGGAGCTGCTAATTTTTACTGATTTTTACGATTTTTTTTCTTATATTATGAAAAGTATAAATAATGTCCAACTTGTCCATCTTGATAACATGTTCATTAAATTCGTCTCCGTAGACACTGATAGAGCTTGGGAACTTATGCAGTCTGAACTCACTTTTAGTAGCACACATAATATTGAGAAAATAGCTTTTATTTACTAACTTTTACAATCTTCCTTCTAATGTTACGAAAAGTATAAATAATGTCCGCCGTTGATCTTGATAACATGTTCATTAAATTCGTCTCCGTAGACACTGGTAAAGTTTGAATTCTTATGCAGTCTGAACTCACTTTTAGTAGCACATAATGTTGAGAAAAGAGCTTCTATGTACTGATTTTTAAAATTCTCCTTCTGATGCTATGAAAATTATAAATAATGTCCGCCGTTAATCTTGATAACATGTTCATTAAATTCGTCCCCGTAGACACTGGTAGAGCTTGAATTCTTATGCAGTCTGAACTCACTTTTGGTAGCACACATAATATTGAGAAAATAGCTTTTATTTACTAACTTTTACAATCTTCCTTCTAATGTTACGAAAAGTATAAATAATGTCCGCCGTTGATCTTGATAACATGTTCATTAAATTCGTCTCCGTAGACACTGGTAGAGTTTGAATTCTTATGCAGTCTGAACTCACTTTTAGTAGCACATAATGTTGAGAAAAGAGCTTCTATGTACTGATTTTTAAAATTCTCCTTCTGATGCTATGAAAAGTATAAATAATGTCCGCCGTTGATCTTGATAACATGTTCATTAATCTCATCCCCGTACACACTGGTAGAGCTTGAATTCTTACGCAGTCTGAACTCACTTTTGGTAGCACACATAATATTGAGAAAATTGCTTTTTTCTGCAAACGTCAAAAAAAGTCGACTTTGTGTCACTCAATATGTCAAGGTGAAGTTTAACTTTCCCGCCGAGGCAGGAAAAATTGTCAGCAAAGTATTTTTCACTGTCTAGGCAGCGAAGTAAATTCTTAACCCAAGTTAATTTTTATTTTTATAACGTAAAAAATGTTTTCTAAGCATTTTTAAAATGTAAAAAATTTAATGTTTTTGAAATTTTCCTTTATAATTAGTTCGTTGCATTTAATAATTAGCTTTTTTTTCAAATTAAAGTTAATTTTAAAAAATATTTGACAATTGAACTACAAGGAATTGACAAGAGATGGTGCTCTTTCAAAAATCTCAATTTTCAGTTTTACGCTTTACGTTTGCAGAAAAAATTTAATGTTTTATACGGAGTCCAAGTAGTTTTGTGTGACTCGCCTGTATTGCCTGACTCGCTCGCTTCGCTCGCTCTTCAGCCAAACACAGTCTTGTCACACAAAACGTCACTTTGTCTCCTTATAAAACAAATAACTATTATTTACTAACTTTTACAATCTTCCTTCTGATGTTACGAAAAGTATAAATAATGTCCGCCGTTGATCTTCATAACATGTTCATTAAATTCGTCCCGTAGACACTGATAGAGCTTGGGGTCTTATACAGTCTGAACTCACTTTTAGTAGCACATAATGTCGAGAAAAGAGCTTCTATGTACTGATTTTTTAAATTTTTCTTCTGATGTTATGAAAAGTATAAATAATGTCCGCCGTTGATCTTGATAACATGTTCACTAAATTCGTCCCTGTTGACACTGTAGAGCTTGGATTCCTATCCAATCAAAACTAACTTTTAGTAGCACTAAATATTGAGATTTTTACAATTTTCGTTCTGATGTTATGAAAAGTATAAATATTGTCCGTCGTTGATTTTGATAACATGTTTACTAAATTCGTCCCCGTAGACACTGTAGAGCTTGGATTCTCATGCAGTCTAAACTCCTTTTTGGTAGCACATAATAATGAGAGAAGAGCTTCCAATTTATTGATTTATACAATTTTCTTCTAATATTATGACAAGTATAAATAATGTCCGTCGTTAATTGATAACATGTTTACTAAATTCGTTTCCGTAACTACTATAGAACTTGAATTCTTACTCTGTCTAAGCTCTTTTTTGGTAGCACATAATTTTGAAAGAAGAGATTCCATTCTTTGATTTTTACAATTTTCCTTCTGATGTTATGAAAAGTATAAGTAATGTTCGCCGTTGATTTTGATAACATGTTTATTAAATTCGTCCCCGTAGCCACTATAGAACTTAAATTCTTACGCAGTCTAAACTCATTTTTGGTAGCACATAATATGGAGAGAAGAGCTTCCATTTATTGATTTATACAATTTTCCTTTTAAATTATGAAAAGTATAAATAATGTCCGTCGTTAATTGATAACTTGTTTATTAAATTTGTTCCTGTAGAGCTTTGATTCTCGTTGCTACAGTCTTGATTCACTTTTGATAGCAAATAGTATTACGACAATGAACATTTCCCGATTTTTACAATTTCTCTTCTGGTGTTTTGAAAAGTATAAGTAATGTCCACCGATTGTGTACAACATGTTGAATAAATTTTGACCCTGAACTAGAATTTTTATGCAATTTGTACTCACCTTTGATAGCACATAACATTTACAGAGGGAATGCTACCACTTCTTTAATTGATTTTTACGTACAGGGTGAACCAGATCACCCCTATCAGGCTTTTTTTTCCCACAAACGGTCATTCTGTATATCTCCATCCCTCAACCCTCAACAATGTTCGCGTTTAATCTTATGAGCTTTTTTGTCCATTGAACTCAAAACTCGAAAATAAGTGCTCGATTAATACCTTAACATTTCAATAGAACTTAATAAATAATATCTATTTATTCTTTAATTACAGAGTACATGGTAATGAGGAAGCAATAGTTTATTGAAAAGAAAACGAGCACTTGAGTAAGCATGTATCGAGCTCCTTGGGCTGAAGCCATAAGTTTGTACTCGATTAATTTGTAAACATTGTAACTCAACGTGGTTTTAATGTTAATTTCGAGTACTTTATTTGTTTTTAAAATTGCAAAAAAATTATTTTTAACGACTTCGCTTTGGGTGTCTCATAAAAAGCGTTTAGTAATTCGCAACATTTTTATTCATTAGCTAATAGTTTTAAGACCTGTTATTTAATTTCTAATTAAGTAGTTAATTTAAAAATCCAATTTGCAAATTATACGAATATGGCGTATCTCGTATGTACATATATCATGTTTGACATACTATATAAAATCGAATTATGAAAATATGATTACGATGACGCAGGTGTAATCAAAAGATTCTTCTTGTATGTAGCGGCTGTATTAACCTTATAATATATGGACTTGAATTTTACATGCACCGCTTTTAATAAGGTTATTAATTTATAATGTTTATTGTACTTTTACAATATAAATTAAAATTAACGTTTTCAAATAAATTTTATTAAACAAGTTATAATTACATACCTAATTATTAAACAATTAACTATTTACAGATGCTGATGGTTTGGAAAAATCATAGGATTGGATTCAATTTCAGTTTCAACTATTGGTAAGTGATCAAATTATTATTGGGAAAATTAAATTAGAGCTCATTCAAAATATAAAAGGATTTGAGGCGAGACCTCTGACCTCCCCATTAATTAACCAGTGTTCTAGGAGTGCTCGGACGCTCTAAAACTACTAACATCAGTGATTAACAGGTGCATTTTTGTTTTGGACGAGCTCTATTTCATTATTAAGTATCATCTTAGCTCAGTCATGATGCTTTGTTACGGTTAACAGTTAACAGAATTATTGCTACAAAAGTATTTAAAGAGATTTATTTAGTCATTTAAGACACAGCACTTTTGGCTGTTCCCAGCTAAAACCATCACGTCCAAAATGTCCATACACGCTTGTTTCTTGATAGATCGGTTGTCTTAAATTTAATTCTTTAATAATTTTACCTGGTCGCAAGTCAAAATTATTGTTAACAACGTCCAGCAATTCTTTTTGTGACAATTTCGACGTTCCATAATCGAAGAGGGTAATTGAAAGTGGTTCTGCAACGCCAATTGCGTACGCAACTTGTACGAGGCAACGTCTGCACAAACCGGCCTTAACTAGAGATTTCGCAACCCAACGAGTTGCATAAGCGGCCGATCTGTCGACTTTGGTAAAATCTTTTCCCGAAAATGCGCCTCCACCATGTGCACCCCATCCGCCATACGTATCAACTATTATTTTACGACCTGTTAAACCGGCGGCACTTCGTGGCCCACCGATGATAAATAAACCGCAAGGGTTTATGTGCACTACGGTTTCTGAATCCAAATACCTCTCAGGAATAACAACTTTAATAACATTTTTATAAACATCCCTTCTTAAAGTCTCTAAACAAATTTGTTGGCTGTGTTGAAGGGAAACAACAACAGTGTGTACTCTAATCGGTATGCAAGCTCCATGATCGAAATTGTATTCGCAAGTAACTTGTGTTTTAGAATCAGGCCTTGCCCACCAAAATTGACGCGATCTTCTCAATTCAGCTATTCGCTGATTCAATTTGTGAGCTAGTATAACTGTAAGTGGCATACACTCTTCCGTTTCGTCAGTAGCGTAACCAAACATCAATCCCTGATCGCCCGCGCCGACTTCTTCTTCTGCTCGATTCTCGTGCACACCAGCTGCAATTTCTGGAGACTGTTGATCCAAAGCCAATAAAACATTGCAAGTTTTAAAATCAAACCCTTTTGAAGAATCGTCGTATCCAATGTGTTGGACAGTTTCGCGTACAACTTTTTGGTAATCGACGATGGCCTTTGACGTGATCTCGCCGCACAATAAAACCATTCCGGTTTTGGTTACAGTTTCACAAGCAACTTTGGCGTTTGGATCTTGTTTTAAATGAGCATCGAGGATGGCGTCACTAATTTGGTCGCACATTTTGTCGGGGTGTCCTTCGCCAACCGATTCTGATGTAAATAGGAAAGTGGATCCATCACTAAAAAATGTTGACATTGGGCAGAGAAAATTTATGACAGTTGATCTGTACTGACGTTTGAGAGAAATGCTCAGTGTGGCTCAATGGAATTAAAGCAATTTATCAGTTTGGTTTAATCTTTTTAATGTTACTTTTCGATTACTTGTTTATAAATTAAATCGTGCGTGAGTGACGACTACAATTATTTGAATCGTCTAACAACCTATCGGGCGCGCACACACAAACACTTGAAGAGAATTTATTAGAAATATTATACGACGATCAGCAGGTATCGTGTAGTTTAATAGCGTTTTACACCTACAAAACACACTATTCTAAAAATTATATTTTATTCAATAATAAACTTAATAATGGACGACTTTTTTATAAAAAAAAACTATCGAAGTGACAAAATATCGTTGATTGCAAACGTAATAAAGTGGTTAACGTCGAGACCACGCATTTTACCTCCTGCTATTTTTTTAAATAAAGGCGTATTATACTTCTAGCATTTTTTCTATTATTATACAGACTGTCCAAAAAGTAGGCAATACCCCAGTACGACCAGTACAAGTTATTTAAAAATTTTTTACAATTATCCCTCAAAGAAGCTTTATGAAACCTAGGTACTCTGTTAAACCTTTTCACGCTAAACCGTAATGATATTTGTTATTTGGGTTTTGCAGTCAAAAATTCTAAAGGATTACTAAGTTTCGAGGCCCACCGTATTTGCTGGGGCGATTGTCGATAAAAACCTTCTAAAAAAGAATGAAAACCAAAAAAAATTAGCTGTACCTACTACTTGTTCACATTCAACTAGAAAATCTCTTCTTTCTATTGTCTTACTATTGTACAGATCATTTTAGAGTCTTGAAATAATTTTTTAGATCATCGCAATGGTGCTAGAATCATAAAATGACTTTCTAGAGCCATCTAGAGGTTTCAATTGCAATTGGGAGCCTCTAAAATCTTTGAAACCATATAGGTGGTTGTAAAAGTTTATTTTAAGTTTCCAAATGATGATCTTAGGTCTCCAGAAAGCCTTTTCCAGTAGGTATCTAGTTATTTGTGCCTCCTCTTTGACGAACTCTATCCGAACACGACCATCTAAGATAATTTAAAACCTTGCAATACTCTATTAGATTGTCTCAGTGGTGCTAGAATCATAAAATTACCTTCTAAGCCCATCTAGAAGTTTAAATTGCGATTTGGGGCCTCTAAAACCTTTGAAACTATATCCATGGTCATAAAAGTTCATTTTCAGTTTGCAAATGATGACCTTAGAGCTCCAGAAGACCTGTCCTAGCATATAAATAGTTATTTCTGTTCCCTCTTTGATGAACATGACCATGTAAGATAATTCAGAACCTTGCACTAATCTTTTAGATCAACTCAATGTTTCTTGAATCGTAAATGATATATGATGTATTACCATCTAGAGTCTAGAGCCTAAAAAGAACCTTAAAGAACCATGGACCGTGTAAATATATGATTCTTAAAGGTTATTTTTAAGGTCTAAATTGCGATTGGGGGCCTCTAAAACCTTAAAACCATATCCATGTGATGACCTTATAGCTTCAGAAGGTTTTCCTAGTATCTAAATAGTCTTTTGTGCTCCCTCTTTGACGAACTCTATCCTAACACGACCATCTAAAATAATTTAAAACCTTGCAATACTCTATTAGATCATCTCTAATTGCCTTGAAAACCATATTCGTGGTTGTAAAAGCTCATTTTCAGTTTCCAAATAACGATCCGAGAGCTGCAGAAGGCCTTTCCTAGTATCTAAATAGTTATTTGTGCTCCTTTTTGGACAAACTCTATCCGAACATGACCATCTAAGATAATTTAGTACCTTGTAATCTTTTAGATCATCTCAGTGGTACTAGAATCATAAAATGAACTTCTAGGAGCCTAAAGAATTTTCAGTTTGCAAATGGTTTTAGAACCTTGTGTTGCAAACGTTTTTGCGTAATTTTTAACTTATTTTGGCTTCTGAGATACAACCCATTGTACCTTTTCAAATTAAGTCACTGTATGTAGTTTTACATAAAAATCCTTACGTCTGCGATTCAACTTTACGTCAGGTACGTTTTTACTTTGCAGTCAGTAAACATGAATTTTTTATTATTACACACCATGGTTCTTAGGCTGTCTGTGTACCTTTTCAGTGCATGCTGCTAAAGTTCCCCAGTTAAATTTTTGCGTGCCCAATTATTCCACCAAGCATCTCCACTCCAGTTTACAGCAGCTTCCCTATATTTTCAATCATATGGGAATTAATTCTCACGAGAAGTAACCTCAAAATGACTTCGTTTTTAACTTTTTCCAATCCAAGAAAAAGTTGTATAATCGAGACAAAAAAATAGTAATAATAAAAAAATTTTTTTTTGCATTTCTCGACGTTTTGAGTTCTCCTGATTCCAAAAAAGCAAAAAAACAATTTTCGATTTTTTGAACCAAAATGTCTGTATGTATGTACAGCCGGCCAAAAAGCTTTTAGCCACCCCCTGACAAAATTTAAAAGCAACCAACATTACACGCCGTTTAATTTACACGACGTGTAATGTTGGTTGCTTTTTAAATGTTGTCAGGGGGTGGCTAAAAACTTTTTGGCCGGCTGTACTGTAAAAATATTTTAAAGTGGCGAGCTGAGGGGAAGCTCATCAGATACCTAAATTGATATTTTTCCCTTCTATGCAATAGTAATCGCCTAGTTACTTATAAGTTAAGTAGCCAATGATACAAACGAATTTATTTTAAACCAATCGTGTTTAAGGAAGGCGCTTCCCCTCAGCTCGTCACTTTAAGTTATTTTTACTGTATGTACTGTAATAATATTTTAAGTAGACGAGCGGTGACAATGCGCAGATACCTAAATTGGTATTTACCCCCACCAACGCAGTATTCAACGTATTTAAATTATTAAAGGGGCGTGGCCAAACCTGCGTGAACTTACCTGAAGTTAAATTATTTTTACTGTATGTATGTATGGATGCCCCCCTACTCTGTCCGTCAAATATTATAAATTTATATTTTTTTTAATTAAAATTTAATTTGAAAATTTTAAATTATAAACTTATAACTTTTAAAGAAATGCACAAAAAAATACAACAGGAAAAAGTTCCTCGTACGGCCACATCCGTTGTTTTTCTTTATAAGAATACATAATCTTGAGAAAATGAGGCAATTTTCCCTTAGAGATGTACCTATATGGTTGGTCTTGTTGATGTTGAACTGCTTTGTTGAATTAAAACAATAGTTTTCCCCATCATTCGAGAACACAATATTTTGATTTTTTCCCATTTGATACCCTTTCGTTTGAGCAAACATTTATGCATTTGTTCATGGCTGTTTATAAAAAATCGACTATAAGTGAGTCATCGTGTCTTATAAATCAATGAATTTTTCAGCAATTTGACTATGCATGAAAATTTTGTTTATTCTATATTTATTTTTATTGAACCCTTGCTTTTAAAAAATGCGAATTTAAAAAATGTCTGTTGTTTATTAGAAATGTATAGCAGAAAAGACAGTAAAGACAGGACATCATGAGATATTGCTGCAAGCATCAATAAACCCGGCCTGTATATAATAGTTATAAAATAAATTAATAAATAAATAAGGGCAGACATTTTGGAGCCACCCTGTACGAATTTGAATTTTGATGTCTGGTTAGTTATAAATTATAATTTGTAGGTACTTCAAAATAAATTACAGGCTTAATTTGAAACTTAGCAATGAACTTCAATAATTTAATTGAAAAAAATATTAATTTAACTAAATATTAACGTAATTATAGTTTTTAAGCTGATGGTAATTCTTATCGTAATTACGTTTAATAAATTAAATGTTAATACTCGCATTAATTTAAAATTATGAGGATTCAATACTTGCAATAAATTTTCTCGTAAAACATAATCGCAATGTAATTTTATTTAGAAGCGTTAATAAATCATTAATTTTTCATCAGATATTCACAAACGTATACTACTTTTTGCTCCAATAATAAAATATTCATATTCATAACACAAAAAAGAAACAACACAACAACTTCCCTATTTCATTTACGTCTTGGTTAGTTAGTGTTTAATTCATAAACTGATTAATGATTAATTACATAACTAAATTAGGGTGTAATTGTAGGTTGTAGACAAATAGCTTTTCTCTTTATGTCTAAGAAAGAAGAAAAAAGAAGTATTTAAATAGTTGGTTTGAATCGTTGTCAATTACAGGTATGAGATCTTAACACACTCTGAATAGCGCTTATTAGACTTGTTAGCAACGTTAATTAAGCTTTTGTTGAATGAACTTTGAGCTTCTGATAGTATTAAATGATAGAGTCGTTAATCAAATTAAACTCGGTTAATTTCATATTTTAAAACTGTTTTCTTCGACGATGATTTATACGTGAGAGAGTATTTGTTTTGAAAAGATTTGTTTTCGAACGTGGTGTTGAAATCTCCACGCTTTTCACTATACCAACGGCAAACAATAGCGATATATCAATAAGGCGATTCAAATTAATAACACTAAGATCAAACAAAATGATGTTAATTTTCCAAAATGTGAGAACTGTTTGAGATCAAGTTTTCAAAACTACCCCTGTAGCCCACTAAAATAATAGTATATTATCCAACGAGCGGGTAATGAAGCTCATTACTCACAAGAATGAATTTGCGACACGAGCCGTATGGCGAGTGTCGTAATCATTAGAGTGAGTAATGAGCATTACCCGCGAGTAGAATACTATACTTTAACCACGACTGCAAATATTATAAACCAAACATACATTGAATACGCGAGCATTTTTTGAAAAAAAAAAATTTTATTTATTTTAAAAAATTAATTTTTTATGGAAATATATTCAAAATTTAAGGTAGAATTCAAAAATGTAAAAATATATATGTTGTTGCATTTAAAAATCTAAAGTTTACCTCATTTCCGGCGAAATCGGAAGTGGAAGAATTTTCAAAAGTAGTTAAACAAATTGCAATTATTTATATGACTATAACTCACAGCAAATTTCATTTTGATACGTTGACAAATAACGGAGCTATAAAAGTTTTCCAATCCCCTGTGTCGCCCGGTAAACCATTGAGTAATGTAATAGTCATTGAGTAATATGTATATTATTCAATGATTTGCAACTAGTGAGTAATGACATACATTACTGGTCAAAAATCATAGAGTAATGAACGTATTATTGGACGGTCGTGGATAAAGGTTTTAATAAAGCAAAATTAATAACAGCAATTTTATTGCTGAAATCAATGTGATCGGGGTGACGTCCTGCGTATGTGATTAAAATGCACCATCCCCATCTCTTGAGCTTAACTCAAGGAGGAACAAACGTGTAATCATTTATAGCTTTGTAACACCGGAAATCGGGTGTTGCATTAATTCTCCCTTTAGCATCGCTCAGACGGAGACGGGAGTGTTCGAAACCACAATAAAACACACTTTGGATAGAAATTAAACAAAATATTTTTTAACTAAAAAATAACTCTACGTACCTAAAGGGCATGGATAGAAAAACCTTAAGGAAAAGAAACTAGTCCTGGTCTTCGAGATCTAACCGCTCCTCGAAGAGAGATCACTAAGCCTGGACAAACGCGAACGGGATAGAAGTAGTTCCGGACCACTAGTCTTTAAGATCCAATCGGTCTTCTATGAAAGATCACTAGGACTAGAAAACTTCCCCATTAGATCACTGGTCCCCTCTTTAAGATTCAAATTAGTCCTCTAAGAGAGATCAATATACCTGATGAAACACAGGAGAATTATAACATTAATGTTATAATGTTAGTTTTATAATCAAGAACAATTTGTGAAATTAAAAATATCTCGAATTTTAGGGGTGGGCGGTTAATTCTGCCGCTGAGTGTATAATGTATTGCATTATTTTCAATAATTTCTCAGAATCAGAAAAACAATTGAGCATCGAATTTTCTAAATATTGAAAATTTCGAGGGTGTACCACAAAACCCTCCATAGAACGTGTTGTTGTATGTTTTCACCCTTGTGAATAGTATATCAAATATTCTCGACCCTGTAGCGAATTACATGTTTAGAGAAAAACTGCAAAGTAGCGATTTTGTGCAACTTTTATACATATTATATTTTAATTAAGATGGTTTTTTATGTAGATAGCTTAATTTTGGATAAAACTTGGATAAAAAAAAACTAGAATTAGTCACACGTTTGCCGCCACCTGACATAAGCTCAGGGGGTGCGGGTGGTGCTTTTTTTTATCACATACTTAGAAAGTCACACCCATCACATTTCAGCATTAAAATTGCTGTTAGTAATTTGTTTCTTTTAACCTCGTTTGCAAATATAATTTTACTAGACTCAATCTCACTTCGCTGAAAATCCATTGCTCAAACAAAAAAATTTTATAAGGTGTAGTGAACGAGGGTTTTACTGCTAAGAACCCACGCCTTGAACGAATTTAGATGAAAGTTTTTTTATTCAGTTCTAAATACCTTAAACATCAAAGTTTATATTGTTAAAAAGTGTGCATTTGCCTCATCATCTTTTTAAACCACTTCTTGTGAATTCAATTTGGAAAATCATAAAAATTAGCTGAAAAAGAATTTTTTTCTTCAAACGTCAGAAAAAGTCGCCTTTGTGTCACTCAATAGGTAACGGTGAAGTTTAACTTTCCCGCCGAGGCAGGAAAAGTAGTCAGACAAAGTACTTTTCTCTGTCTAGGCAGGAAAAATAAAATCTTAACCGCACATAATTTTTATTTTTTAACGTAAAAAATGTTTTTAAGCATTTGTAATGTAAAAAATTTAATGTTTTTTAAATTTTCCTTTATAATAAGTTCGTTGTGTTTAATAATTAGCCTTTTTTTACAAATTTAAGTTAATTTAAAAAATATTTGACAATTGAACTACAAGTAATTGACAAGAGATGGTGCTCTTTCAAAAATCAAAATTTTCAGTTTTACGCTTTACGTTTGCAGAAAAAATTTAATGTTTTATGCGGAGTCAAAGTAGTTTTGTGTGACTCGCCTGTATTGCCTGACTCGCTCGCTTCGCTCGCTCTTCAGCCAAACACAGTCTTGTCACACAAAACGTCACTTTGTCTCCTTATAACACAAATAACTATTATTTCAAAATTTTGGGTGCAAATGCTTACGCGTTTGATAATTAGTATTAACATTCTTATTAACATTTAATAAACAAGAGCTAGTGAAGCACTTCTAGGCACCTCAGAAACTTCAAATTTTGTACCAATGTATATCATGTCCTCAAGATTAATAAAAAAAGTCTTCAAGTTCTGAAAACCTTCTGAGAGTAGATTGAAGGGGGAGGGGGGACGCCCCCGTATTTTTTAGAGAAAATCAGACCTTTTTAGGGATCCCTAGAGTGTAATGTATAATGACACCAAATTTCAGGTTCTTAGGATGCTTAGAAGTGCTTGCGACTCAAAGTAACAAAATCACAAGAATTGGTTAAAAAGGTGATGAGGCAAATGCACACTTTTTTACAGTATAAACTTTGATCATTAGGGTATTTGGAATTTAATAAAAAAGATTTCATTAAAATTCGATCAAGGAGTTGGTTCTTCTCAGTAATATTATTTTTCAGCTAATTCCTATAAGATGATATTACTTTGAATTACAAGCACTTTTAAGCATCCTAAGAACTTGTAAAATTTGGTGTCGTTATAGAATACGCTCTAAAGATCTCTATATAGGTCTGATTTTTTCTAATAAAAAACGGGGGTGTTGACCCTTCCCCCCCTTTCAATCGGCCCCAGAGGCTTTTCAGAACTTGAAGACTTTTTTTATTAATCTTGAGAACATCATATACAGTTGTGCCAAATTTTAAGTTTCTGAGATGCCTAGAAGTGCTTCATTAGTGACTGTTACGTAAATGTTAATAAGAATTTCATCATGCATTTAAAAAATTTTTTTTCCGTAAATTTGTTGCTTAGTTACTAATTATCAAAAGCGTAAGCATTTGCACCCAAAATTATAAAATAAAAATTCTTTTTTCATGATTTTGAAAATTGAATTCACAAGAAGTGGTGTTAAAAGATGATGAGGCAAATGCACACTTTTTAACAATATAAACTTTGATCTTTAGGGTATTTAGAACTCAATAAAAACAATTAGCCTAGTAATTTTTCTCTAGATTGCTTAATTTTGGAGAAAACTTACAAAAACTAGAATTTGTCACGCCTTTGCGTCTTCCTTGAAGTTAGCTATTTTTTTCTTTTTCACCCTGGCTTTTGAATTCTATTTGACTGGGCTACTTGTGGTATGGCGCATTGATATGGTACAATGGCGATTCAAAGGTTAGAGAAGAAATTGGAAAAGGTGTGCTGTGCATTTGTGTGCATTGATGTGCAAAAGCGCCAATTTATATTTTACGTCTTCAAAAATTTTTTTAAAAATTTAAATATTGAAGAAGTTATTCGCATTTTTTTAAATAGGGGTTATCAATCTGTCGGACCCTCTATAATGACTATAATGACTTCTACTTAAATATAAATGTGTTAAAATTTAAAGCTCTTAATAGGCAAGTAATTTTCTATTAGAAAAAAAAGAGGTATAAAATTGGTTACTAAAATAATTACAGAGTAATTTTTGTGCAAATTAGTTATTAAGCTAAAACTTTCATAAAGTAATAATGTGGTGTATTAAAATTAATTAATTTTATTCAATTTTGTGTACGTAGGTACTACACGTACAAGTACCAGCATATTACTTTTATTACTTATGTTGATATGCTTAAGGCAAATATAATTTGGTAATGTTAATGATGAACTAGTAGTAAAGATGAGAAGAATCAACGTGTAGGTCTACCTCTTTCTGACCTCTCATGTTAATATTAATTGAAAGTGCCAATCAATGTAATGAAGGAGAGCCTGCCGGGTCCGGTTATGCAGACCAATTATACCAGGTTGTGGGTTAAATGGTTCACTGTCTACAAGGCATCACTTACCACACTTTGAGTTATGGTTATGTAACGGTTTTCTTCCTTTTTTTGCCTTTATCTCATTTAATGCTATTTTCTCACAATCGACAAATAATAATTTAATTGAAAGACAGCTCGTTAACGTTTATGACTTATGCGTGTGTGTGTGTGTTCGAATACACATACGCACACTTCGGATGATGATTTTTCTTAATTCAACTTATTAAAAATACTTAAGTTTATTTACTTCATTAATTTTTATAAACCTGTAGTAGTACTAACGAGGATGTTATTTATCAGAATGATTTAAACGACAAATTTTTGAACTTCAGAGCTTTATAAATCAGGCATTTCTGTCGTCTTTTCAACTCAATTGCAGTAGAAACTTTTCTTTATTTTCAGAAAATGGAAGGAAATTGAAATATTTCAATTATGTAACCAGTGTGTCTGGTATTTATGAAAGGCCCCTCTCTTTCATTTTTTTATTTACTCCAAGAGACCTTAGGATTAGGATTAGAATTGTTGGGATGGAAGATAAACCGAGGTTTACGCGCACTTAGGCTACTTAGTCGAGTCCCTTTTTGCAATTCCTTCCGGCCCTTCAATTCTTGATCCATCCCAACCTTTTGATAAATTCAAGGATACTAGCGGGTGTCCAAGCGACTTTACAGTTACAAAAGACTTAAATGAAGTTAGTTATAGCTCTTTTAGAAACAGCCTACAACAGATTTCGATTTACGACACACGACACTAATGCCCGGTTGCATAAAAGAAAATTATATTTTAATATAAGTAGGTTTTTTATTCACAAAATTACTTGGGGATTTTTTAAGCATTTTAAAATTAGGTTCAATTCGTTAATTTCTTCTAAACCATGTTCAATAAACTATACTTCAATCTCACAATTCGAGATAGTGACTCATCCTAATATGTGTTCACAAAATTTAGCTAGCTATAGCGCGGCTTCTATTGAGATAGATGCAGAAAACACGTGCCGCTTTAATAGAATAACGTACTTTACTATAATTTGACAGAAGCTGACAGAAGCTTAGTAGTAGAAGTGGATCCGAGTACGAACGATTGTTCATAATGCTGTACCGAAAAATCTCGATGTAATCTCGTCTTTATTCTATAAATGACATAACTGTCTACATTTGTGAAACTCAACTATAGAGACAAGAAACAAATTTTTTAAATTTTCAGTTTTTTCCGTTATCTCGGTAATCATTTTGAATTTTTGATATTTCTAAACGAATTTTTAAAGCTCACCAAAACACGCAAGTTTTTATAATCAATTTTACGATTTACAAGAATTCTATGTTGGTACCGCACTTAAAAAAATCAGCCTATAGAGTCAATTACAAGTAGAAAAATATTTGTATAATAAGTACTAAAGTGAGAGCATTTTCTAATCGACTAAATTTAAATTACAAGAAATCAGAAGCATGTCATTATGCAAGCACGGAAGAATATTTATTTGAGTAGATCAGGACCCTAAACCCGACCTCTGAGAGACACCAATATTAAAAGACAGGGCTAGAGGAAATAAATTTCATTTCGTTTTTTTGTTGTGTGTCTGTCTGTGGTTATATTGTGTAATTAATTACCACGATTTTAGAAAACAAAACAAAAAAGATTTAAATACTGAGTATTTACGAAACTTGTAGCTCCTGACGATCATGCTTCTCACGCCCTGATACTTGAAATTACAAAGTGTAACTTCGAAACTAACAAATATTCCCAATTATTCTAAAAGCAGAAATAATAAATATGTCGAAAATCATTTTAGATTTCCTCCTCGTGCTTCGATTTCTACCAATATGATGTGGTTTGGTCTTTGTGTCGTCAGGAACAAATCGGAAACCTAATTTTTGGTAAAGAACTTATACTACTCCAGAAGTTTCTTTTGGCCTCGAGTTGGTCTTTTAATAATTTCTGTACAGTCAGCCTCACAATTAATGGCCACCCTGACCATACGGTTAGCACGAATTGTGGATGCAACCATCATAACTTAAATTGAAGGGTAACTTTACTTTGCCAACAAGTAGTAAATCAACAACCTCCCCTTCTGTCCTTTTATCGCTGTTGATTCATAACTCTGGCTGTACGCCAGAGTGGCCAATAATTGTGAGGCCGACTGTACATACTCCTTGCGCTTATTATGGAAAAGAAAATAGACGGGAAAAAAGGAACCATCATGCGGAAAATTCCCTTGGTTGCTCATTGCTGCACTTACAATTTAGTTTCCGTACATTAGAAAAAAAATATATTTTTTTAAATATAATATAATATGATATACAGGGTGATTTAGAACTCGAGACGAAAAATAAAATGTCGTAATCAGTATGGAATTGTAAGCAGAAAATGTAAAATAAATTTTTTTCCGATTGGATTTTGTTTCCGAGATAATCGATTTCAAAGTTTTCAGAAGAAGTTAATCTATTAATATTAAAAACAAGGCAGGCCTTAGAAAAGGAAAATGGAGTGTCATATTCCGAGCTGAATTTTAAGCAGGAAATATGTAATAAATGTTTTACCGATCTGGCTTCTTTTCTGAGATAACGAGATCGGTTTAAAAAGTTTCCCATAAAAATCCAAAATTTTAAGTTTCAAAATTGGACTAATTTTGAAAACAAATGTTGAAAACTTTTTCTGGAAACTTTGAAAACGATTACCTGGGAAACGAAACCCGATACGAAAAAAATTTATTTTACATTTTTACTCTAAATTTGACGCTGAATATGACATTTAATTTTTCGCCTCGAGTTTTGAATCACCCTGTATAATAATATAATATACAGTGTGTCTCCGGATGGGGTTGCAAATAGGTGAAAAAATTTTTATTTTTATATAAGTACCTATTTATAATTTATATATTTTGAAAAAAAAAGGTGCACCTTAAATTTGAGTTTGAACTTACACAGCGTCGAAAAATGTCAATAGCTCATTAAACAAATGGAAAAAAATAAAACATTTAAACTAAATTATTCTACTTAAACTCAAATTTAGGAATTGATTCTGAGGTTTCTCAAGAAGCAGAACTTTTTATAAAGAATACTTTTTAACCTAAAATTAGCTTTTTCTGGAAATTGTTTCGAAATTTTCGAACTTACAAAGTGCTCGAAACTTTCGAGCACTTCTTGCTTAAAACACAGAAAAAATTTGATTACCTATACTTATTCTTGTAGATGTAGATGATGAGCTTTATGAATACTTTCACAAGACAATTTTGTGTAGGTATAATTTTTTGTATAACAAAAATTGAAATTAAATAAAAAATAATTTTCATAATTAATTAAAAATAAAATGTAATTATAAAACTATTAAAAACTTATACGGTGCAAAAGTTGAACTTTTGATTATCTTTTGAAATCTAATTAAGTGCCAAAATTAAATTTATTATTAAAGTGGATATGCGTGGGCATTTATTAATTTTCATTTTAACGTTTGTCTGCTTGTTAGTGTTAACATGCTGGATAAAATTATAATAAATCATATAAATGCTTTGCTAATATTGTAAATAATTAATAGAAACAAAAATAGTAAAAAAATTAGTCATCTCCAATTATTAACTATTTTTCTACATTTTAAAAATTATGTTAATAAAGGGTAGGGACAAATTCTATCTTTCGCTACGGGATGTAACAAAATTAGTGTGAATTGACGCTGTTTTATTTTAAATTTATTTGTGTTTAATTTAATGGTACAAGATTGTTTGGAATTTAATTATATTTTCTAATAAAATTAGCAATTTTATCGCTTAGGAAATTTACATAGTAAGAAAATTGCCTCACTGATTACATCCACCAATTAAATATCATTTTTTGATCAGAGTTAAATCTATTCTGTGGATCGACGGTAATTTTGTAAAGGTCAAAGGGATCAAGGCATCCCTAGAAATAATTTTATAAATGGAATAAAACCTCTGCATATAGCTTATTTTTAAAAATGTTTAAACTGTTCAAATCTTGCTACAAACGCTCAGGATTTTATTGTCCAAAACTGCACAAGTTATCTGAACGATCTACGGGCGCTCTAGTTTGACTGAGCAGACTGCGTCTGTCATAGTAAAAGCTTGGTTAGCTTTAACTGCACAGGAAAGCTGGAATTATCACTTTGCCTCCAACACGTGGGGCTATTACTGCGACAGTTCTTTCTACAGGCCAACACTGCTCAGACCGTCCGAAACATCTACAAACGCTCTAGTTCGTCTGTGCAGACTGCGTCTGCTACCTCAGTTATAGTAAAAGCTTGATCAGCGTTTGTAGCTGGTTTAACTGCGCGGGAAAGCTGGAATTATCACTTTGCCTTCAACATTACTGTTACTCGGGCAGCCCTTTCTTCAGGCCGTCTGAACGATCTACAGACGCTCTAGTTTTCCTGTGCAGACTGCGTCTGTCATAGTAATAGCTTGATCGGAGTTTGTAGCTGGCTTAACTGCGCACGACAAGCTGGAAGCCTTTATCACCAACACGTGTGGCTATTACTGCGGCAGTCCTTTCTACAGACCAACACTACTCAGGCCGCTTGAACCATCTAAACGGACTTCAGAGGTCTCTTGTTCTAAGTAGCTGACCAATCAAGTAGACAGTTCAATGATTATCCTTATGACGAGTCCAATCCAATCCCTGACCGACCAAACAAACTGGTTCAAGACCACTCTGTATATCATGCTAAAGATGATAAAATAAGTTACAATTTGACTTTAGTTATGTTTGATCTTTCTTGAGGATAGTTAGACAATTATTAGACATAGACCACTCATCTCATATTGCATAAGCAGCAACATTGATCTATAAAATATCAATAAAGTGCTATTAAATAGTAATTTAACCTTAAAACAAAGAAGTTTGAACTAAATTTTACTTTCCTTTTACTTTGGTAATTTTTGAAAAATTTAATTTCTCGACAGTCAGCACTCATTTCGTCATGATTTGAATCCCTTCTTTTGAGTACACGTTTTAAAAAGTGATTTCTTGTACTTGTACTCATTTAATATTACAAAGTAATATAAATTCATATTTATTTTTAAACAAATAAAAGAGCCGCTCAACACAATGATTTGTGTGAACTAAAAACTAACAAAAGAAGAATGGCGGCAACAAAAGTCAGTTTATGTTAATGTGCTTGTTTTACCACCCTGTTCGCCTAAGGATAAATTAATAATATTATTTTCTATTCGGTAACTGTCTGTTTACAAATTTGTTTTAATGTCGACAGTAAATGTAATGATCTCGAATGAATTTATCGGCGTTTTCAGGTACTACAAAATAAGTTGACAGGGTTTATTCTTTATTACCGGATTGTGGCGCCAATCAGCTATTTTTATGTTAATTTCTGTTTTTAAATTTATATTAAATTAAAATTTTGATTTTTTTATACCTTTTTTAAAAAATATATTAAATAAACTCTAAACGTACAAGAAGTTTAATTAAGAATTTGAGACAAGTCCGGGTCGGTTCAACAAATTAATATATTTGCTCAATTTTTTTTCTTTGTACTAGTTTCTCGTCCCCGTAATTAAGAAATAACAAATTTCTTATTTGACAATTAATTTTTGGAAATACATACATACAGGGTGTCCCAACTCTGAATTTAACAAATAAATTTTAATGCATGGCTATAGTTCTCTTAAAGGTGCACCTCTTACATATACCGGGTGATCAATTTAAATGATGAGACCACACTTGTATGTTTTTAAATATAACACCCTGTACAAGTCCAGATTCACCTTTCGAGGGCGAGGGCAGAAGTATCTGCGCATTCCCACCACTTGCCAACATAAATCTGTCTTGCAGCACATCGTCATCAAAGGGAAAATCCAAGTATGTAACAATATACAGGGTGTTCCAATAAAAATAATACAAGTGTGGTCTGTATTTTTTCAAAGAACTATCCTGTCTGTGTAAAAATATTTTTAAAAAGTGCAGCTCCAATGCCCGTACCAATAGTAGTCGTGAATTAATCTACTATTGTAGTCGTGAATTAATCTCGATCCGAGAATTATTCCTAGATATGACAACATTACTCAACGTTTGTATACAAATTAATAAAAATAATTATTTAAAATCGTAAAAAATATAATTTTAGAACTTTAAAGCGATTTATAATAATATAAAACATATTTTTACTTGTTAATACCTAAAATGGTCTAAAGTCAAACGTTGATATTGAGAAAAGGCAACGTTTCTATCTATCGATCTAGGAATAATTCTCGGATCGAAATTAATTCTAGACGGTTGGTACGAACATAAGAGTACTGTACCCTTAGAATATAGAGAGACAGGAAGGAGACTCATTTATTGCGTCGACTTTACATTATCATTGATTGTCATGGTCTTTCCTTATAAGTGGGAGTATAAGCAACAATTTCTATTGTAGAAATTGACCGGAAATCGCTATATTTAAACAACCTTTGCATTCACATACGATTACCTGGCATGCTCTTTCCTGGTAGAGTAACGGCTATTTATTCAATGACTGTACATATGCATTAAACTTTTTTTATTTAATTCTACAGCAAAGCCACAATTTTCAGTGTGGCTAAATGACTGAAATTCGAATCGAAAATTATCTGATATAGTCACATTTTTAAAAGACTGCCGACACGTGACTTTTAAAATATTCAATAAATAATTAATTTAATTATCAATATTCTAAATAAATATTTAATAATAATTTAAAATAAATTAAATAATTAAACTCACAAAATAAGTCGTTTTCATCTTTATACCGGGTGATTAGCACCAAACCTGGCCATAGGGCAATTTAACATTATGCATATTTCCAAAAATATATGAATTGCCATGGTAAAGTGCCATGGTTACCAAATCCGACAATAGCGATTTTATTTATCATAGAAAATTTTAAACTGTCAGTGTGTGATTTAAAGAAATATATTTCATGGCAATTTATATATTTTTGAAAATTAGCGTAATGTGAAGTCGCCCTATGGCCAGGTTTGGTGCTAATCACCCGGTATATACATATCAAGGTGGTCACGTGTCGGTAGTCTTTAAAAAATCCGACTATATCTGGTTATAACAGTGATATAAACATGGAATCATAATTATTATAGTTTTATTGTAGCTTAATTTTATGACGTTAGCATTGAAGTGTTTGCTCTGTTTTTCGTTTCTCCAACAGTTTCGCTGATAAAAAGTATTGCTCAAAATATACAAAATTAGCACCAACTATCAATCTATAAAAATCGTTTGCTACTAAATTCTCTACAAAATGGCAAAATTCATTTTCAAAACAGCAAAAAATAAGAAAGTTCTAGGTTGGGTTTTAGAAGAAAATAACAATAAAAGCAAAGATCAGACTAATTGTTTGGCTGTGGATAGCGACGATAAACGAGATATTCTTTTAGAATGTTGTTGGAATTTGGAAGAAATGTTGCATTTTCCATTCAAAAGTTCCTTACGGTTGAGGAGAATGTACAAAGCATTAATACAATAGGGTATTTTCCAATTTTTAAATATCAATTATTGCTGCGTTATTGCATAGCAAAGTCGATTATCAATGACTTGGGCACACTAAAAATGTGTTAATCAAAAAAGTTTTATTAAAAAGTGCTTTAGTAAAAGCATTAAATGCTGCAGGTTCAAAGTGAACATTAAAACGGAAGTGACGTCGCGATTCGTACACATCACGTTTGTTGCTTAGTTACATGTGTTAAATGTCAGTTAATGTGTAATCAAGGTTATAATAAGTTGGAGCTCATGAAGTTGAATATTGACGAATATTGACAGCAACGATTCGTGACGTCATGCCGCTTTTATGCGGGAAACTTGATAGTTTGAATTTCAAATAATTTTTTTTTACAATACCTACAGCTGCAATTTTTCTTTAATGTGGTTTTGAGATTATATTATCAATAAGGTAACTTTCTAGATACATTTTAAAAAATTGGAAAATACCCTATAGGCTCCTTGACAGCGTTAATCAAGTGCTGAAGGGCCATCATCACTGTGCTGGCAAACAAGTTCGTGTCAAAAAGGCGCTCCATCCCTCCCTGGGACTAAAATCGTTAGGACTAACAGTTCTCCTGTTATTCTCAATGTCTGTACGATCACTGTTGTTATACGGATTGCCAAATACAAGCAAATGCATTAAACTTAAACCTCTTTTCTTACCCTTTGATTAGGAAGCCCTGAGATTATCTTTATAGACAGTTTATCGCGGCCTAACTTACCCCAACCTAATTTACCCTAACCTAACATATACTCTCATTAGTTTTGACATTTTCCAAGAAAAAGTTGTTTTTATGATAAACCGTCTATTAGATCGCTAGAAAGAGTACAAAAGTTTATAGGTAAACCTTAGATTAGGAGATAGAAAGCACCCTTAAGTAGCACCAGTGTAAAAAATTAAATACTTACACGTTTCACCTCCACTTTATTTATAGATTTTTAAAAACTGAAGAGATAGCATTGATGATTTATTTTGTTTCTTTAACCAACAGAAGAGCCATGTCATTTTAACCCATGAAAAACTTTCTATCTGTCTGTGTATCGACTCAATAACCTGAGAGCGAGCTCAGAGCTATTAGTGTACGTACGTACAGTCACCTGCATATCTATTGGCGACCCCGGCTATACGCCTAGCACGAATTGTGGGTTTAACCATCAATAACACTCCCCTACTTAAACTGAGGAGTAACTTTATTTTGCCAACAAGTAGTAAATTAACAAACTGTGTTGGTATTATAGGATGGTTGCACTCATAATTCGTGCTAACGTATTGACGGGGGGCCAAAAGATGTACAGGTGCTAGTAAGTTCAATAACGTAATAATTCAAACGCCAGCGTTTTTGAAGAGGTGGTACATATCAAAAAATGTTTTTCTTGAAAAATATTTATTTTTACCTTGTCCGATGACAACACAATTCCATCCCCAAACTACTTTTGTATAGTCGGGAAAACTCCAATAGCAATATTTTGTAACTCATTTTCAATTAAAGCTGTGATTTGTACTTAATAAGATTTTTAATACCTGTAATTAATTTTAATGATCTATAAAACTATGCATAGGCGTACGTAATAATTAAAACATTTAAATAAAATGTAAGGTATTTAAATAGGGGCATTTATCTAAACATAGATAAAGGAAATCAAAAATAATTATATTGTTTTAATTAAGAACAAACATTAAATAAATTAAGTTTGACGTAATAAAATAATTCACATTAACATTAGAATAATAATTAAAATAATTAACTTATTATAGTATTACATTGAAGCTTTAATTTCATTTATTAGGAGGAGAAAGAGAAAAAAAAACATTGAAAGGCTTTTAAATTAATTATAATTTTAAATTAGGCCGTAAATTATTTTTAGGTTGATTCTTCCACTTTGTAACTTAATTAAAAATTAAATTAAATTAAATTAAAACGATATACCAAAACAAAAGAGTTGAGATTTTCGTTTTGTTTTAAAAGAAATGCGATTTGGATAGCTGTTCTTGATACCTTCGTGTAGTAGACATAATTAAATACATTTCATATCCATTATGTATTAAATATTACAAATGGACGCCTTCGCAATAATTGCTAAAAGTAAGCAAGAATTATTTATTTTAATAGGGATGGTTATTATTATTATTTGTTCAACTATCGTATCGTAATTCGTAGGTAATATAAAAAGTATTAAAATTTATTAAAAATGTTTTATGAAGAATACAAATTGTTTTAAATTTAAATAATTTTCGAGATGCGATTATATTTTGTTTTATGCCTATATAAAATTTTATTAAGTCGACATTTTTATTATACTTTATTTTTCTTTTATACAAAGCAAATGTTCTTTTAATGTAAGTTTATGTGATCGTACCCGTTTAATTAATTTACTAGCATCTTCTTTTTTGTTAATGAAATATCGTATAGGTACATTATAAGTTTCTAATTAGAAAACTCATTAGTAATTCTTCAAAATTTAACTTTTTTTTTATTCCATACTTAATTTCTCATGAGTTAAGACGTTAATTATTATTAATTTTGTAAAATTCGTCCATAAGTACCTACACAAACAACTTTTAAGTTTTGGTCATGGAAGATTTTGCATACAGAGCGTCAATTTAAAAAGGAACCAGGGGCTATATCTCTGAAATTAAAAAATATATCAAAAATCACCCGAAACAGTTTGGGTAGTATGGTGAGGGAAATATAATGACGTAGTAAGTGATGCACCCCCACTTACCCCTGAAGCTCCAGCCACCCCAATTAAAAAATCTTAAATGGTAACCCCCTACTTGTGATACATCATTAGTAAGCCCTTAAAAAATGCTTTCCAGTAGTACCAACTTAAACTGCATTTGGTTGAATAATTTTCGTTTAATTTAAAAATAAAAAACTAAAATGTTTATTAATTCCTTCCTCGATTCCTTCTTTTTTCTTCTTTTTTCAATGTATTGGTTAATTGGGTGACACTTAGTAAAAAATCTTAATTTTGGAACGTTTATCAATTTAAGATCGTCGTTATAGAGTAAAATTTTCACCCCCAGTTACGTGCGTGCTTTTTAACTAGAAAATAATCTTTAATTCAAAAATAAATAAATAATATATTATGTAAAACGAGCTAACGACTTGACTTAGATACCTACTGTAGAAGATCTTTTCGTCGAAGACACACACACACACACAAACTTTTTTCTAAAATTAGAATACAATACTTTCCTAATACCTTAAAGTAGGCTGCACACGATGATAGTGACTTGTACAGGTAACTAAAACCCAGTGCTAAAAGCAAGTGATTTAAGAAACAGTTGTGTTTACATGGTGATAGCAGCTTGCTCAAGTTAGTAGTGTTTTAAACAATGGATTCACAATGTAAACGTAAACAAACCACGATGCTATCACGAAACGCTGGAACGAAATGCTAAAACGACATGCCTAGACGGGTTTAGTTATTATTAGGAAAGTGGAAATGGGGGTAGCCACTTGCTCCAGTAAATAGGATTGGTTTCTATTCACTAAACTGGAATTGTTACTAAAACCAACACTGGAATTTAGTACTAAAATACATGTTGTAACACCAGTTTTACCACCCTGGGTAGCTTAGTGAAGAAGGGAGGGTTCGTCGTTAATAAAACACACGGCCAACAATGAAAAAAAAAAAATATATATTTATTAAAAATAAAAGAAATAATTCTAAGTACCCTTAGGTACAAGTACAAAATAAAAAGGAATTAAAAAATACAATCTCTATCCACCCTCAGGTACAAGTACAAAATAAAAAAAAATTAAAAAATTAAATTAAACTAAAAGAAAGATACTTTATCTCTATGACTCGGCTCTTGTCTTCATCCACCAGATCCCGAGTCCTCTCACGAAGAGAGATCACAGGGTCCTGATGAAGGAACAGGGATGACGTCCACCAGATCCCGAGTCCTCTCACGAAGAGAGGTCACAGGGTCCTGATGAAGGGAGGAAGGCTTCGTTCAACAGATCCCGAGTCCTCTCACAAAGAGAGGTCACAAGGTCCTGATGAAAGCACAAGAGGGTGATGATCACCAGATCCCGAGTCCTCTCACGAAGAGAGGCCACAGGGTCCTGATGGAACCAGGGATATCGTTCACCAGATCCCGAGTCCTCTCACGAAGAGAGGCCACAAAGTCCTGATGACACAAGGGCTTCTTTCACCAGATCCCGAGTCCTCTCACGAAGAGAGGTCACAAGGTCCTGATGAAAGGGCAGGGAATTCGTCCACCAGATCCCGAGTCCTCTCACGAAGAGAGATCACAAGGTCCTGATGGAACGAAGAAAGCACACGGACTTGCTGAAGGCAACACGGAGAATTAAAACTAAATAAAAAATGAAATTGATTTAAATTTAAAATTAATTAATTAAAATAAATTAATTAATTAATTAATCGCGGACGATAATTAAATAAATAAAGAAGGGGAAAGGAGGACGCAAGGGAAAATTGTTAAATGCGCGCTCCCGCTCACCACGAGGGTGAAGCGAAGAGTCTCTTATCAAAACAGAGAAGGGGTTTATATGGAAGATCCGACGACCAACTCGTATCCACTCGACAACCAATAGAAACGCTCTAACTTGAATTGTACTCGAAGAAAATTATCACTTAGTACGTTATAAATTCTACTAATTAAATTAATAAGTTTTTAATTCAAGGGGACTCGATGGTAAAACTTGGCTCATTGAAACCACACAAAAATTACAAGCTCGGCGATATAAAATTTGTAATTTTAAATTAAAATTTCAACCTTAAAGTAATTAATAAAAATTAATTAAGGGCTGTAAAATATTCAGGGGTGTCAATGAATTACGAAAGTAAAAGAAAAAAACCACTAACTACATCCTATCAGTAACTATAACACTTCACGTGTTTTAACAATAAATTTAAATTTAAATATTCAATAACTTTTAAAAACCTATAATTAAAAAGTTTAGATTACAAAATAATTAAGCGATAAGGTTGAAATAAATACTAAATAGTTAAAAATGACCCCAGAGTCCTACTAAAAATTAAATGAAATCTCTTGGTAGTCTGGTTCAGGAGTTAAGCGAGATCAGCTGTTTTATGAATGATAACTGTCGATAATAAAAATATAAAAATTTAAATTGAGTAATTCTCATCCAATCTCTTCGAGATTGAGCTCAAATGAAATCGCTTGAAGAGCTGAACAAGGGCGTATCGAGTTTATCTCCATTTTGATCACAGGAGCAGCGCTAGGGAAAAAAATAGGGAAAAATGACAAGTAGCTGCTTTAAACGGTACAAAATTTCCAAGATGCTGTAATACTGTATCAGTATTTTGGTCCAGCATCTGGATAAAATTCTGCATCGTTACAATGTTTACACGAAGAAAGTACTAAAAACCAGTACTGGATTTTAGTAACTTGTACAAGTCACTATCATCGTGTAATTGAGCCTTAAGGGTGGCATTTATTAGAAAAGAAATTCACTTTTTGGATAGAAAGTGATAAAAAATGCTACCTTGACAACAAATTTATTTAATTTAATTCCAAAAAGTGAACGCATACTACATCTACACTTTTCTCTCACTACTAAAAGTGGTAAAAATCCACGCTATGGCAGAAATTGTGACAGACACTTTGTCAGCGAGTATGCATGTCAATTGGTCAATAGAGCGTGTCACTTGTCATGAAGTTCAATTTTATTCCACAAGGTTCGCACAATCAACGGTCCCAAACGTCAAATTACAGTATTACCAAATTACTAAATTCAAACAAATTTGAACAAATTCAAATAATTTAATACAATAAAAGTAATTTGGTAATACTGTAATTTGACGTTTGGGACCGTCGATTGTGCGAACCTCGTGAAATAAAATTGAACTTCATGACAAGTGACACGCTCCATTCCATTAAAATACATACACATAGCCAAGTCGCATTGAAAAGTCCGCCATCTACAACAACATTAGTACACTAATTTATGACGTTTGTGATTAATTTGTGTTACTAGATTACAATACGACAGCAAGTAAAAAAATTTGCAAAGTAAATAATTTACAAATTTTATTCCGCAAGATCTTTCAAAATACTCAATATTTTTCTACAAATAAGGTGTCAAATGAAAGAGAAAGAATAGACTTAGAAAATGAGTATTTTGAAATTTTAATTTTTTTGTGTTACCACGATTTTATTACTTTAAATATTATCATTTTTAATGTTTTCCTTATTTATTATTATTAATTTTTTCCTATTTTCCAAGTCTCGTTTCGAAGCATAATGCCCCAAAAATTGAAATTTCGAGATACTCATTTTCTAAGTTGAACCTTTACCTTTAACATATTTTTTGAAATTTTCCAATAGAGTCCCTAATTTAAAAGATCTTGCGGAATAAAAATGTGTCTAAACCCCATTTATTTCTAATGGCATAAATGCCACCCTTAAGGTATCGGAAAGTAATATATTCTTAGAATGAATATTTTTATATTCAGTTAGCACTTAACTTTGCCCAAATAGCTTTTAAAAATTCTATAATTTTATTATTTTAAGTTTTTATATGTGACGTCATCCCATATAAAATCATAGGAACGCTCCTTGCGCCCCTTGGGAAGCTACGATTGTCATAGCATAAATTAAGTAGTAGCCTTTGGAAAAACAATAATTTTAGTAGTATTTAACTTTAAAAGAAGGGTAAACCTTTGTATTAATGAAAACGGAGGCCACTTTGAGTACTTACTTTAAATTTTGTAATTTTTGTAATAAAATAAACGTTTTTCCAAAGGCTATACTACTTAATTTATGCTATGACAATCGTAGCTTCCCCATACAAAAGCTAATGGTTTTTTGCATTTTGCTCGTAAACGACTAATCACAGTAAAATGAAACAAGAGGCATAAAAGTTAAAATATTAAATTTAATTGACTATTCTTAACCTGTTTTTTCGAATTTGTTACGTACAAATAAAATACGAATAAAAAACTACCCCTTACCCCACCGTATTCTACCATTTTTAAAGCAATCATTATGTAATTTTTCTCAAGTATTACTGTTAATAAATAAACGATCGGTGCCAAGTTTGAACACTCTAGCTCAAACCGTTTCCATTTAAAACAAAAAAATTAATTATTTTTTCGCCTCTTTCAGGGGCTGTAACTTTGTAGCCGAGGACTTTTGTATAAGGCAAGTTGGGTTAGATCGACCTTATTTTATGTCTAGTATATGTGGATCTTTTTGTGCCCCGCAATTTTAGGACAGGCTGTATTATATAATATGAGTCGGACAACTACTGACGAGCCAAAAAAAAGTGACAGTTTTACTCCTAATAAAACAAACTACTATTAAATCCAAAAAGTTTGGGTGTAACCAAGGTAAAACCATGTAAAACTTAATAGATGAGCTTTCTTTCACTACAACCACACAACACACTACAACAGACGCATGCATGTACTTTTATAGAAGATAGGTATGCGTTTATAATCGAACTGTTTAATATTGTTAATATTTTTTTGTTTATATAGTAATTTTTCACGTATAGTCCTGAACTTTTCTAAAGAATAGGGCGGGCCAAGGCGCTAAAACGAAAATGTGTCTGGTAACATCTGGTTGCATCAATTTTAGAGATACAGAGAGAGAGCGCACTCGCTCCCCCCATCTGTACTACGGAAGATAATGGTTGCATTCGCCGGACGTAACAGTTGTGGAGCAGCTATCAAATCAAAATTAACGCACGATAGTAGCGCTAGTGATATAGCAGTTGGTAGCTGCTCCACAACTTTTACGTCCGGTGAATGTACCCATTGGCTACGCTCTATTCTTTATAAAAGTTCAGGACTATACATTCCAAATGTGCAGGTATTTTTAGGTTTTGATAATAATTTAAGCAGTTACTTCTAAAAAGTCATTAAATATTAAAAATATTAAGCATATTACAAACGTACAGCAAACACAATCCTACCTGAGGTGCGGTAGGGATAAATTCACGCAGATTTGGCCACACCGCCCTTAAACACGATTGGTTTAAAATAAATTCGTTTGTATCAGTGGCTACTAAATTATAAGTAACTAGGCGATTACTATTGCATAGAGGGGAAAAATATTAATTTAGGTGTAGGCGCTTCCCCTAGCTCGTCACTTGATATCTTTACTGTATATCCCCTAAAAATTTCATGCGTCGGCAGTGGGAGAACACTCGTTTATTAAATTTTACCATGGTTTCAGCGAGTCCTACCCGATTCAAAAAAATTATCTTGCGCTGTGCGACACATTCTTTTTATTCTGGTGTTGAATTAAAAAGTGCATAATTTTTTTAAATGATATACATGCGAATGAGGAAATGTTCTGCCTTTCATTAGACCCAAAAAAAACCTAAAAAAGTTAGGCGTTTGGCAACTGCAATTGCAAACACGAAAATGCAACTCTCTACTCTTCTATTTGACGAAATTAAGCAACTCTTTTTTTAAATGAAAGGTCTTCAAAAACTCTTTTTTACTAATCATATACAAATTTGTTTTAGTTCAAATGAGAAGAGATAGAACAGTTTTTATAAAACGCGTTCTGACAAAAAAAAGCTAAAAGGGCATAGTAAATGACGAAAAAAGAAATTAGTTTTTATTTCATCAAATAGGACAGTAAAAAAGAGATTTGAAAAAATAAATTATTTGAATTCTATACGCTCTCACAAAATGGAAGCACCTTCAACACACATTATGCAGAAATCCATAATGTAGCTGTTGAAATTCAGTTTACAAACTCCTATTTGGCAGACTAATTTTATTAGTCTAGCAACGTCTTCGTTTGCAATATAGGCAAAATTGGATTACTTCTTTCAGAATAAATGAAGAAAACATTTTTTGACAACCTCTTAACTTCGGGAAGGTTTTTAGCCAAATCTAATGTATTAAAAGTCTAGCAATAGGGCTAAAATTGTTCGGTATTAAATCCCAAACAATTCCTTATCATAACTTTTCTCTATCCCTCGATTACAGCTCGAGTTATTTCTCATTTTAAGTCAGAAAACGTGAAAGTGCAAGATGAAGGCCATTTTTTTAAATGTTCCCGCACTAGTTGGTTTGACAAAACTATAAGGTGTTGTTCATGACATATAGTCCTCAATTATATTCAGGCATAAAATTGCCAGGGGGAGCTAACATCCGTAAAAATGCTATCTCTATTCCACTAGTTTGATTTATTAATAAATAAATTCTCTTATATAAAAGGTTGTATAAAAGAGAATTAATTCAATTTTTGACTCTTTATAATTTTTCGTTTACTACCTACTCGTAGTTTTCGAGATAATTGCAAAAATATTAGACCGGGTTCTGAAGGAAAGTGAGTTTGCAAAATATGAGAACCATGTTCTGTAAACAGATTTGAGTTTGGGAGGTATGAAACTTTAATATTTTCGATGTTGCCGGACAGTCTAATGGGACAATCATTAATGGTGGCCGGTCGTAGTCTTAAGACATTTTTAATAATTACATTTTAATTTTTTTCGAAAATTCGAAAGAAATGATGCGTTTAAATGTTTAAATAGTAAAATTGGTGGCAAAGAAGCATAATTTTTCATGATTTTGAGAAGAGTTTAGTAACAATAATTTGTTTTGCTTAAACGGTCGATAACATCACTGTGCATGTCCTGATAAAACATCTGAAACCAATTTTGGCCTTTTCATGGAGTTATTTTAGACCAAAAAGAGCATACACTGAGAGAAACTCACTTCTTGAATGAGTTTTGATCAAAGTTTTTTTATTGAGTCCTCAATACTCTAAAAATCAAAGTTTATACTGTAAAAAAGTGCATTTGCCTCATCATTTTTTTAAACCACCTCTTCTTGTGAATCATATTTTAGAAATCTTAAAAATTCGCTGAATAAAAGAAAACTTTCAAAATTTTTGGTGCAAATGCTTACACTTTTGAAAATTATAATAACTAAAAAACAAGTTTAGCAAAAAAAAATTTTAAAAAGGCATGATGAAATTCTTAATAACATTTATGTTAGGTACCAATAATTAATTAAGCACTTCTAGGCATCCCAGAAATTTCAAATTTGGTGCATCAGTGTATTATCATTCCCTATAGATTTATAAAATATAATCTTCAAGTTCTTAAAACCTCCCGGGAAACCGATTGAAGGGAAGGAGGGGACACCCCCGTTTTTTTTTAATGAGAATTTCGATGGTTCTAGGGATCCTTAGAGCGTGTTGTATAATGATACCAAATTTCAAGTTCTTAGGATGCTTAAAAATGCTTGTGACTCAAAGTAATAAAATCGCAAGAAATTCTCTAAAAAAATGATGAGGAAAATGCACACTTTTTTACGGTATAAACTTTGATCTTTAGGGTATTTAGAACTCAATAAAATAAGTTTCGACAAAATTCGTTCAAGGAGTGGGTTTCTCTCAGTGTATGCTCTTTTTGGTCTAAAATAACTATATTAAAAGTGCCTTTTGGTCAAAATTGTGTTCGGATATTTTATCAGCACATGCACATGCACAGTGATGTTATCGACCGTTTAAGAAAAAAATTTAGTGTTATCAAACTCTTCTCAAAATTATGCTTCTTTGCCACCACTTTTACTGTTTAAACATTTAAATAAATCATTTTGTTCGTATTTTAATTCTGCAAAATTATCTCACTTGCTAAATTTCGTCAACCTAACCGTTAAGTAGAAAAAAATTAAAATGTAATTATTAAAAATGTCTTAAGACTTCAACCGGCAGGCAACATCGAAAATATTAAAGTTTGAAACCTCCCAAACTCAAATTCCTTGACAGAACGCGCGCGGTCCTAATATTTTGCAAACTCAACTACCTTGGGCAAAGTTACCTTGGGAAATAGTTGAGAAGAGGTGCTGCATTTTCTCGTGAAAAATATCGTTGCCTTGTATTGGGGTGTTGAATTAATCTGTGACAGCGACTATTCCATCTGAACATCCCCATCGGTGTAAACGCGCGAAATTTTTTCCTCTAGCACTGTAGGGACGCTCTTTCAAAGGTTTTTAAAGATGGTAAAATGATACTAGAGTTTTTGTTAATGAAATGCATCCTTTAAATGTATAAATAAACGGTAACATTTCTTTTTATAAAAGATATCAAATTTTGAATATATAGAAGTATACCGGGTGTTGAATGAACTCTATTTCGAGTTTCATTTCATTAACTATAAGTTCAAAGTAACTGATAGACTAGGCGCAAAAGTTAAAGTATTTTATGCAAGCGGCATTTCATATAACATTATTTTCCCAATATTTCAACCCTACTGAATACGAAAATTGCGGTTACCAAAGCAAAATCTTAATCGGGATCGTGATATTCAAGATGACGCCCAAGATGTCTGCTTTGTTTTTTGATAAAATAATTATGAACAATTAGAACAAATATTGTCATTGGTTGGGATAGATAATTTTATACCCTACAATTTTTATTAGAAGTAAAATTATCTTCAGATCACTCCTAAAAGAGCTAAAGTCGATAAAAGCACCAGTGTTGTATAAACCGTCTTAATACATAAAGCAGTATATGGAAGCATCTTGGTGAGTTCAGCGAGGTAGCTTTCCCAGTATCCAGCTAGGATGTATCTGTTAAAACATGATCAGAGCAAATCAAGTTCATAAAAGTCGATCATAAAGAGGATATTGCGTCTTCTGTTTTGACAACACACGGTGCTTCTCCCGACTCTCTACACCCTTAAAGAGTGATTTTACTGTAATTTTTTGTAGACCATAAAATTATCTATCCGAGCTAACAAAAATATTTGTCTTAATTGCCATAATAATTAATCCATCAAAATAAATAAAAAGAGCAAACATGTATATTACGACGATTTTTACGCACACGATGTCTTTAGCTGGCTTTCGCTCCTTAATAAGCAATCTTACGGTACTTTTACATTTAATAATAATTGTAGAGAACCTTGTATATCTAATTCAATCAAAACAGTTGTCCAAGTTTCAATAATAATTCTTCCATCCAAATAAATCTTAATTAATAAAGCAGACAACCTAGTCGCCATCTTGAATATCGCGCTTCCGGTTTAAATTTCACTGTGGGTAACCGCAATTTTTGGATTCAGGGGGGTCGAAATATTGGTAAAACATCGATTACCAAAATGTTATATGAAATTCCTCTAGCATTTCGATACTGGGATTTTGTTCCAATTTCACGGTGCTTCTTCCGACTGTAGCTCCTTAAGGAGTGATCTGAAGATAGTTATACCTCTAATAAAAATTGTAGAGTATAAAATTATCTATCTGAACCAATAAAAATATTTGTCTTAATTGTCCATAATGATTCCATCAAAAATAACAAAGCTGATAGTCCCGGAGACCGCTGCTGTATACCTACCCCGATCGAGTTATGTGTACAGACTATCATTTATTTATCGAGGTAATTTGTCCAACCATGAAAAGGCAATCCTGCCTGAGTAAATGCTGCCGGAAATGTCTTTTAACCCTAGAATACTACCGTGGGGTCGCCGGCGACCCGGCTCTATTTAAAATTCGGCTTAAACATGCACCAATGCCAAAAAGGCATTGGCATGTCTATCTACCTTCACTCTTGAGTATTTAGTATCAGTTTACACACCTGTAGTTTGGTTGCATTAAATATTTATTTATATAATTTGATATTAGTGTCATAGAGTTGCACCGTGGAATTTTTCTTTGTTCTTCTCTAACACCTTGTATATATTTTTACTTCGAAATATGCAATTTTGTTTACATTTATAGAGTTTACAATATGATTACAATAAATTTTTATAAATTTACTATATTTTTTTTAAACTTTTACTTAGTACCGAAAAATATTTTTTTTTTAGGTTAATTTCTCTATATTTTATTTTATTTTCTAGGGCCTTTATTTCCAATTTTTGTCTGCAATTTTTTTTTTGTTGTATTAGTAAAGTTCACGAAATGTATAAAAAAAATTAATAATTGCATTATCGATTTTATATTGGCCTAAAAATCATAATTTAACTCGGGTTGCCGGCGACCCCACGGTGTGATATACCATGCACTGCGCACTCTCGTTAAATTTGCAAAATTGCGTTAGTAGTTCATCCTTGTGGCATCATGTCGCTTCTGTCGCAATTTTGGTAGTTTTCGTCATTATTATAGTTGGTAGCTAATTACCGTTTCTGTTGCTACCATTATAATAATATTAACTAAAGTAAAAAGGACGTTGCTACTGACAACCAGTGTTTTGTTTAACTTTCAATGACTTTCAACTTACAATAATTTTCCAAGTAATGTCTAAAAAATGTCTAATGTGGAATTAATTTAAATTCATTAAATTTTTGAATTGTCACGAGTTTTAAAGTATTGTGTTATTATTTCTACAATTTTTAACAAGAACTAAAAGCGCTCAATATATAAAATGTAAGTAAGTGTCGTCTATTTTCACGTGGTTTTCAATTTCATCAAATAACTGGAATTTACTTAATTCTAAAGAAATTTAGAGGGTTCGAGGTACAATGGTGTTTACTTGTTGCGTTTTCTACATTGCAAGATTTCTCTAATGAAAACTTAAACAAAATGTCAGATATGAGGTTTTTATATTTTTTATAAGATTGTAACTTGAGCTATCGTATGTAGGACTTGTATAATTTCTAATGGAAATAATATTGATATTTGTGCAAACGTAAAGTCTTAATAAAGCGAATTAAATTATAATAATAAATTGTTTTTATTTTTTCCACAATTTCCAGCAAACTGCCTGTTCCAATTTTAGTAATTTCAGTATTCTTGCAATTTCTAGCTTTAAAATTGCATGATTTTACTAAATTGCTTTAAATTATCTGTCTTTTAGCGTATTCAAAAAGTTTTTTAGTACAATAATAGTAATATAATATTTGAAATTCCCGCCACTTTTTGAGTATTTGAGCAGCGCCAGACACGCAAGATGCCACAAGGATCAACTATTTTCATTATTATTACTATTTTATCATTATTATTATCAAATTTTTACGATTACAAAAAAGGAGTCGAGTCGCCTATCTATTTCTACCAACATAATATCCGTCATCTATGTGATATACGCACAATTTTTTCACGGTAGTATTCTAGGGTTAAGAAGGTTTAAAGTTACGCTTGTAATGTCATGCAAGTGTCATTTAGTTTGCATGTCATTCGCAAACTTTACACGTATTTTTTGTGGTGGCGCTGGTGACGGAACCGTCAAATACGAAATAATTTAAACATATTGCGTTCGTTAATTTAATTTTTTTTCGAAAATTCAAATAATTTGTCTAGTTTATGTGTATAATGCGATACATAGACCTATGCACATCATTTTCTACGTTGATCTGTCTTAAACTCTAAAGCATAATAAAGTTGTGTTGATTTTCCTAACTGCTTCGCCCGTAGCAAGGAAACCACAAGTTCTAAAGTTTTTAAAAAAATACAGCTTTGGTAGAAACTCGGTTACATTTCGTCAAAAAAATTGAGGAAATTCTATTTTTAAATTTGGTAATAAATTGCAAAATAACTATTATCTGCGAAGGTGCACCCCAATAACATCCCCTGCCACCTACTTTCGGCAAGTTTTCACCAGGCAGGATTGGTTTTTCGGATAGAGGACATCAAGATCTTTAATTTGATAGCTCATTTAGTGGAAACTAGATGAGTGTAGTATATAAAGCCCCAAAAATGAATCGGCGACAGAGCCTCCTAATAACCTCTCCTGCCACCCACTTCCGGCCAGTTTTCACGAAGCAGGATAGGTTTTTCGGATAGAGGACATCAAGATCTCTAATTTGATAGCTCATTTAGTAGAAAACTGGATTAGTGAAGTATCTTAAGTCCCAAAAATGAATCGGCGAACGCGAGTTTAAAGAAATTACCCTTCCACCAACTTCCGGTAAATTTTCACGAAGCAGAATTGGTTTTTCGAATAGAAGACATCTGGATCTTTAATTTGAGATCTTATTCATGGCAAAACTAGATCTGTGTAGTATTGAACGCCTTAAAAGTGTCTGCGCGCGCTGGGCTTTTGAAACTACACTCATCTAGTTTTGCTATAAATTAGTTTTCATATTAAAGGTCTTGATGTCCTCTATCCGAAAAACCCAACCTGCCTGGTGATAACTTGCCGGAAGTGGGCGGCAGGGAAGGGTTATTGGGGCTCACCGACTAAATTTTGGAGCTTACGATGATACACTTTTCTAGTTTTGCACAAAGTGACATATCAAATTAAAGGTCTTGATGTCTTCTATCCGAAAATTCATTCCTGCGTCGTGAAAACTTGCCGGAAGTAGGCGGCAGGAAAGGTTATTGGGGCACGTGCTCACCGACTCATTTTTGGAGCTTAAGATGATACACTTTTCTAGTTTTGCACAAAGTGACATATCAAATTAAAGGTCTTGATGTCTTCTATCCGAAAATTCATTCCTGCGTCGTGAAAACTTGCCGGAAGTAGGCGGCAGGAAAGGTTATTGGGGCACGTGCTCACCGACTCATTTTTGGAGCTTAAGATGATACACTTTTCTAGTTTTGAACGAAATGACATATCAAATTAAAGGTCTTGATTTCTGCTATCCGAAAATCCAATCCTGCCTCGTGAAAACTTGCCGGAAGTGGGCGGCGGAAGTCGGTGAGCATGTGTCCCAATAACCTTCCCTGCCGCCCACTTCCGGCAAGTTTTCACGAGGCAGGATTGGATTTTCGGATAGAGGACATCAATACCTTTAATTTGATATGTCACTTCGTGCAAAACTAGAAATGTCTAGCATCTTAAGCTCCAAAAATTAGTCGGTGAGCAGGTTCCCAATATGTTCCGCTGCCACCCACTGCCGGCAATTTCTCACGAGACAGGATTTCTTAAAAATATAATGTTGTGTAGTATCTAATTTTATAAAACATAATGTAGTTTTCAAAATCTATCTCAAGGATTTTGGATGACTTCAAGAAAACGAGAACAGCAAATGATTTTTTCAATTTATTACCAAAGTAGAAGATAAAATTAGCGAAATTTATTTTTATAAAATAATGTAACCGAGTTTCTACTAGTACTGTAATTTTTTGAACGTTTCTGATATTGTGGTTTTCTTGCTACGGCCGAAGAAGTTAAAAAAATGCACCGAACTTAATTATTCTTTAGAGTTTAATACAGATCAACTTATATCGCGATAGGTGCATAGATCTTTGATTGAATATTATACATAAAAACTACACCAATATCTTGAATTTTCGAAAACAAATTAAATTAACTAAAGCGAAATGTGTTTAAATTTATTCGTATTTGACGGTTCTGTCACCAGCGCCACCACAAAAAATACTTGTAAATTTTGCGGATGACATGCAAACTAAATGACACTTGCATGACACTACAAGCGTAACTTTAAACCTTCTTAAAAGACATTTCCGGCAGCATTTGCTCAGGCAGGATTGTCTTTTCATGGTTGGACAAATTACCTCGATAAATTAATGATAGTCTGTACACATAACTCGATCGGGGTAGGTATACAGCGCTGGTCTCCCTTACTATGACATCTTGGGTGTCATCTTGAATATCATGCTTCCGGTTAAGATTTCGCTTTGGTAACCAAAATGTTATATGAAATGCCGCTTGTATGGTTAAGGATACGTTTTTTCCGATAACAGTCCTAGTCTATGAGGTTCATGCCATTAACCAAAAGTGCAGCATCATTTTGCCTAGGTTCCGCACTATTATTCTAAATGGGCCTAGGAGGCCAATTTCTAAGTCTACAACAATTTAGAAGGTCCAAAATAGTATTTAACATTACTAGCCAGGTAAAACGGTTTTTACTGGGGAATGGAGGATATAACTGACGAGCCGCAGGCGAGTCAGTTACCTCCTTGAGCCAGTAAAACCCGTTACCTTGCGTGTATTGTTTAATATTTTATTTGTTTCTCATTTGTAAAAAGGTTAGATAAATTCCAAAAAAATCTCAATAATTTGTCGCAAATGTCGTATACTATGGAAGCGTTGCCATGAACATGTCTGTTTATTTTTCTTTACATTTGTTTTGGCGAAAGCGAAAATGAATGTACCAAAAGAAATTATTGAGGCAGCCAGCAGTGTAGCTTCAAGTTTATTACCTGCAAAATCAGCTTCCAGGTACGAGCGAGAATACGACGACTTCAAAAAGTGGCAAAACAAAAATAGTGTGATTGGGGTAACTGAAGATGTTTTGTTGGTCTACTTGAATCAACTATCAGCTAGATTCAGCCCTAATACTTTATGGGCAAAATGGTCTATGCTGAAAAGCTGCTTGGAAATGAAAGAAAATGCCCCTGTTCGCAGGTTTGTTTTCCTTAAAAAATTTATTGAAAAATATGACGTTTAGTTGTCATTTGCAGATTTCAAAAGGTAATAGCGTTTCTGAAACGAAAAAATGAGCGTTATACGCCAAAAAAGGCCAAGGTATTAAGTAAAGAAGAGGTTGAACAATTTCTTTTACATGCTCCTGATGACCAGTGGTTGCTGGCGAAAATTGTAACAATATTTGGGATTTTTGGATGTTGTCGATGTGACGAAATTCTCTCCTTAAACATGAATGATGTAGAAGATATGGGAAAATACGTTATTGTGACATTGCGGCAAACAAAAAATTTAACAACAAGAAGATTCACCATAACCGATGATGGCTGCAGCTTCAAGCCCTGCATGTTATACAGAAAATATGTAAATCTTCGGCCTCCTGGAACAGAAAGCCTAAGATTTTTTTTGACATACCGACATGGAAAGTGCATTTCCCTTAATGCTGGCCAGCACACTATTGGTGGTGTCCCAAAGCAAATAGCGAAATATTTAGGTTTAAAAGACCCAGAGTTATACACCGGCCACTCTTTTCGCAGAACTGGAGCCACTATGGTTGCGGATTCGGGTGGAGATATTTTAGCACTAAAGCGTGCAGGAGGGTGGAAGAGCACCGAAATTGCGATGAGTTATGTCGATGATTCGGTCAACAAAAAAATCGAAATGTCTAGCAAATTATTTGGTAGTAAGGAGAGTACAAATGTTCTGCAGTCCTCGAGTTCAGCAGTTTCTGAGTCAACAGATGGTTCATCATCATCAGTATCAACTCTTTCATCATCAAAAATCTGTGTTGGTACTGGAAATAACAATTGTACCATGATTTTCAACATATATGACGATAAAACAAAATTTTCTAATGTAAATAATTCTACTAACTTGTAAAAATTTTGCAAGTTAACTGTCACTTTTACAAGTTAGTGACTTGATAAAATAAACTTTCTTGATTAATATTGTGTTTTTGGAAACTGACGTTTACAAATGAGAAACAAATAAAATTATTACAAGGCCTTAAATTGTCTTATGCGGTCATGAAGGCTTTACACTGTTATTTAGTGCACAAATAATTATTTAGTTACTTGAAAAGACACTCTGTGTAAGAAAAAGTATATTTAGGATCATTTACAGAAAAATGGTTACATATTATATAAGGTGGTCACAGACCCACTTTCACCACCTTCGCCTTCAGCGCCAGCTTCTGCTCCAGTTCCTGGACAAGGTGGTGGACAACAAGGAGGTGGGCAGCAGGGCTTCTTCTTCTTACGTTTTTTGGGACAGCAAGGGCTTGGCTTTCTTTTTTTGGGACAGCTTTTACGTTTACGCTTTTTAGGACAACATGGGTTTGGCTTCTTGCGTTTCTTAGGACAAGATTTTCGTTTTCTTTTTTTAGGACAACACGGGTTTGGCTTTTTTCTTTTTTTAGGACAACTTGGCTTACGTCGCTTTTTAGGACAACAAGCGTCTATGGGTTCATAGCAACATTCTTTAAATTTCCTCTTTTGGATGTCGTTGAAATTATACCACTTTTTTGCACCATGTTGAGCTACTTTAATTATATTCCAATCCAAATGCCTTTTTCTGTATTCATGTAAAAAATTTAAAAACGAATCGCTGTCACAACACTTTTTCCCACCGTTACAGCATTTACAGCTTATACTTCTCTTATTCTTGGAACGGTCTGGATCACTACGAATTTCCATTACAAAATAAAAAATTCAATTACAAGTTATACACTCATTAATTTTAAAAATCAACTTGCTGGCACTAGTTGAACATTTAGAATTCGAATGATTTCGAGCACATTTCGAGCAATGTGTTTTCAAATAAAATTTGTTTATTTATATCATTTATATTCATTTATATTGCTATGGTGGTACAAACAAAAATTAATACAAAATCCAAAGCCAAAATACAGGGTGGGGAAAAAGTAACGCAACAAGGCTATAACTTCTTAATTATCGATTTTTCGGAGAAATGTTTTAAACAAAAGTTATTAGGCTAAAAATGCTTCACTTGTTAGTGGTCTTTAACTGTTCATGCGTAACGTGCGTCGGCACAGGAACACGTAACTCTAATTTTTTAAGTAGCAACCTATGATTTTTTTTACATTTCCGGAATTGCCACATGTTTCTGCTTCTGGCATCATAAAACTTTTGGTAGGTTACATAAGAAAATTTTTTTTAAAAAAGCGTCATTAAATTTTAATTCTAATCTCTCTTTTAGACAAAAGTAACTTCATTTGATAAACCTAAACAAAAGAAGTTGATTTAAAAAATGTTTAAACTATTCTTCATTAACTATTAAACAGTGTCAGTGTCGTACCCTATCTTTGTTCCTATATCGTACTTTTCTATAAAAGCCGACAGCTCTCGAAAGGAGAATCGGAGGGGGTCGGACCATAGATGTAAAGTTGTAGATCTAGAAAAACAACATCTAATAAGTCCTCTATTTTTTTCCTAGCTTTCTTTTCTATTTCAAGATCGATATCTTCCGAACGGTGCGTCGAAGGAAGTTGAGCGACAGAGGTAAAGTTGTAAGCTCCTTTGTCAATAGTTTGTCAAATAGCTCAATTAAGTTCTTTTTGCATAAAACAGATAGTTTGTTGTAATCGTAATTAGAGTCGCAAACTTAATGTCGATTTTTTCTAAATAGCTCTTATGTAACCTACCAAAACTGTTATACTATCAGGAGCAGAAACATGTGGCAATTCCAGAAATGTAAAAATAATCATAGGTTGCTATTTAAATAATTAGAGTTACGTGCTCCTGTGCCCACGAACAATTACGCATGAGCAGTTAAAGGTCACGAACAAGTGAAGCACTTTTAGCCTAATAACTTTTATTTAAAACGTTTTCTTGAAAAATCAATAATAGAAAAGTTATAGCCTTGTTGGATTACTTTTTTCCCACTTTGTATATGTATTTAAAATATGTATAGTATTCGAAATACATTTGTATTTTGTATTTTAAAGATTTTCTAATTTCTCTAATTTTCTCAAATCGAATGTCTGGCCAAGGAGCTCAAAGAGACTCAAAAAAGCATCCGATGTAAAGACTACCAATAAATAAAAGATTTTATGGCTTTAGTGGTGATTAACTGTAATATCAACACAAAGTCATAAAAACTATTTATTTTTAGTTTTTCTTTGTGTAGGTACTCTTTGACCTTTTTGGTATTTTCTCAAGTACCTGCTGTTATTGCGTATTAAACACTTCCTTAAGTGCTTTGTCGTAACATCACTGTTTCACCCTGTATAATTACCTACTGTGTTTAACAAAAAACGTATTCTTTCAGAATACCACGACCACGAGCCCACAAGACGAGTTCATTTCTATCGGAAGATTGGGAAAAGGTAAGCAATAGGGATTTTAATTTTTATTTTTTCTTCTTTGACCCTCTTCGAATGTTTTAAAATGTTCCTGATAGAAATAAAACTTCAAAGATTAAATTTTATTTCCTTAATTAAACATTAAACGAGGAATAACTATCCATTATTAAAAATTAAGGAGAACCTACTACAAAAGTCAAGTTTATAATTTTTAAAAGCAATAAATTGCATAGCTGAAAGCCTCAAGGGACAAAAACTAATAAGGTCTGTTTGTTTATAAAATAAATGAGATTACTAAAACAATCATAATTCATAACAATTGTACCTTATACCTCCTCTGTTATACATTATAAGTAGGGGTTTCAATTAGAAAATCTTCTTAATTTACTTCTTAATTATAACTCGAATTATTTTTATATCTCCAGGTTACAAAATATGTTAAATACGCATTCACATTTATAAACAAAAATATTTTAACTAAAACATTATGTAAAATTTAAAAAATGGGTTACTTCCGAATGATCTCTATCTGCTTAATTTAAAAAATATATTCAAAAATATAAATCAAAAGAAAATAATTAAGTTTACAATTAATTTAAATATTTTGTTGTTCTTAAGTGTTATTTTTCATAGCGTAGGAAGTAACAATTTGATTAAAGAAACAATCAATTGGATTTTCTAATTAGCAAAATAATGGGACTGTTTTGATTTTTTTCACTTAAACAGTTGTTGAGGCCATCCTTGTTTGATTCGTTTCTGATAGAAAACGAATGGATGCTAAGGTGCAATTAGTGGTAAATTTAAGATATTCGTTTTTTACTTGAACCCACTTGAACGCATGGGTCTAGGATGTCTTTCTATTTTTTCTGCATTTATGTTCTACGCATCCATTTTAAAGTACCCAGTTAGTTACATTCATCATCAAGAAATCCGATCAAATAACGTGACCGTGATGGCCACCTTACTGGTTCGTTAGTGTCTATCCAGGTATCTCTAAAATAAATGGTTCACAATTTCCAAACGATTCCAGTACTACGAGATGTTGCACCAGCACTATCTGGTTAGAGCAATCGGTTTCCTCTTTCATTTAATGACCAATCGTCAAAAATTTCTCAACTCTATACTCCATGTGTATTTATGATTCCCTACTAAAGCTGGTTATTAAAGTCAAAATACTATAATATCAATTAGAGAAAACCTAACACTAAAACTATATTTTGGTTTCCATCCTTTTACTAGAAAGAAATGGGTCGTTTTGAAAATTACCAAACCTGTAAAACTGAAAATTTTTCTACGAAATGAATGAGTCATTCATAGATTTTCAAAAAGTCGTTTTCGTCGCATATTCTCTTAGGGCTATTTGATATGGACTAAATATCACACTAACTGTTAGTAACTGAATCTACTCAAGGAGCAAAAGCACGGGAATCTAAGCTGTAACGTCGTGGGTAGAAAGTTCGAAGCACGACCGTGCACGATCTTAAAGCTTAGATTCCCGTGCTTTTGCTTCTTGAGTTGATTCAGTTACTAACAGTTAGTATAATATTTAGTCCATGTCAAATAGCCCTTATAGGCAACGGTTGCTAACCCTCCTTCCAGATCTCTTTATACTATGGTGGACCAAATCCAAAAAGGTATTTAGCAACTACTCGAGTTTATAAAAAAAACTGTAAAAATACTGATATTAAGAACGCTCTTAAAAAAATCAGTTCTCACTTTACAAGATTAATATGTAAATGAGGTGACTTGAATTTTGTGCGGTTATCATAAGTGATCCATCGTAATATAGTCCGAGCAATTCGAGCAAATTAGTGGGTGGAGTACTTCTCGTACTGCTAATATGCAGCAGAGCTGGTAGCTATTTAACATGATTTATTTTCTTGCAGTCGAAGATAAAGTGAAATATTAATATTTTTAAAAGACAACTGTAAAATCTACAAACTTGTCCCATGTATTTTTCTGCATTGGTCTAATAATAAATGATTTAATTTTTTGCAGACGGTAGAATAGGAACCAAGAGTATTTTAAAATATAGAAAGTTAATTGGAAGGGTTGGGTTCTCACTGGTTTACTGCTAATAATTTGTGTTTGGTTATTGCTATTGACTTCTTGTTGAGAGACTTTTGTAACTAAATGTGAAATCTAAATCATTATAACTTATGATCATTATTTTACCGTTCAAGACATTTTGAAGTGATAATGATGTTATAAACTGTATACATGGGGTCCCAACTTTTTGTGACTATGGGACCATGGAAATTTTATTGAATTCATCAAATATAGAGAAATATGGTTAAATATTGAAAAATATGCGTAGTGCGTACAAAAAACAATTATTCTGTTCAAAAAATGTTCCTATGCTCTATTTAGGGACGAGATGCAGCTAAGCCAAGCCCAAAGAAAAGTGCGCTTTTCGAATAGAATATTTCTATTTATCGAGTTTTTAAAATACGGTTTATAACACTCATGCAAGAATTGAATTTAACAGAAAATTGTGGGGAGTGACTTAGCTGTTTCTGTTTTCGGAACAGAGGCTAGGAACGTTTCTATGGTGGGGGAACAATTTTTTTAGAATATCGACGCTCTACATCAAACCTCGCTTTTGAAAAATAATTTTCTCCAACGTAAGCAATTTATTGATTTTTTTCCTTTGAAAGTTTCAATAGCCCCACTATTAACCCCCAGTTAATAAAAACTCTTTTAGGGAGTTAATAAATATGCTTTTTTGACACCTTTCATCATGGACAAATTTTATAGAGTATCGGCACTCTACATCAAACCTGATTTTTGAAAAAGAATTTTGTGCAATGAAAGCAATTTATTTCTTCTGTTCTTATGAAAGTTTCTATGGTGAGGTAATAAAAACTCCTTTAGGGTGTTAATAAATATGCTTTTTTGACACCTTTCATCATGGACAAATTTTATAGAGTATCTCCATTCTACATCAAACCTGATTTTTGAAAAATATTTTTTTGCAACGTAAGCAATTTATTTCTTCTGTTCCTATGAAAGTGTCAATGGTGAGGGTTCATAAAAACTCCTTTATGGAGTTAATAAATATGCTTTTTTGACACCTTTCATCATGGACAAATTTTATAGAGTATCGGCACTCTACATCAAACCTGATTTTTGAAAAATAATTTCCTGCAACGTAAGCAATTTCTTTCTTCTGTTCCTATGAAAGTTTCAATGGTGAGGGTTAATAAAAACTCCTTTAGGGAGTTAATAAATATGATTTTTTGACACCTTTCATCATGGACAAATTTTATAGAGTATCTCCATTCTACATCAAACCTGATTTTTGAAAAATATTTTTTTGCAACGTAAGCAATTTATTTCTTCTGTTCCTATGAAAGTGTCAATGGTGAGGGTTCATAAAAACTCCTTTATGGAGTTAATAAATATGCTTTTTTGACACCTTTCATCATGGACAAATTTTATAGAGTATCGGCACTCTACATCAAACCTGATTTTTGAAAAATAATTTCCTGCAACGTAAGCAATTTCTTTCTTCTGTTCCTATGAAAGTTTCAATGGTGAGGGTTAATAAAAACTCCTTTAGGGAGTTAATAAATATGATTTTTTGACACCTTTCATCATGGACAAATTTTATAGAGTATCTCCATTCTACATCAAACCTGATTTTTGAAAAATATTTTTTTGCAACGTAAGCAATTTATTTCTTCTGTTCCTATGAAAGTGTCAATGGTGAGGGTTCATAAAAACTCCTTTATGGAGTTAATAAATATGCTTTTTTGACACCTTTCATCATGGACAAATTTTATAGAGTATCGGCACTCTACATCAAACCTGATTTTTGAAAAATAATTTCCTGCAACGTAAGCAATTTCTTTCTTCTGTTCCTATGAAAGTTTCAATGGTGAGGGTTAATAAAAACTCCTTTAGGGAGTTAATAAATATGATTTTTTGACACCTTTCATCATGGACAAATTTTATAGAGTATCTCCATTCTACATCAAACCTGATTTTTGAAAAATATTTTTTTGCAACGTAAGCAATTTATTTCTTCTGTTCCTATGAAAGTGTCAATGGTGAGGGTTCATAAAAACTCCTTTATGGAGTTAATAAATATGCTTTTTTGACACCTTTCATCATGGACAAATTTTATAGAGTATCGGCACTCTACATCAAACCTGATTTTTGAAAAATAATTTCCTGCAACGTAAGCAATTTCTTTCTTCTGTTCCTATGAAAGTTTCAATGGTGAGGGTTAATAAAAACTCCTTTAGGGAGTTAATAAATATGATTTTTTGACACCTTTCATCATGGACAAATTTTATAGAGTATCTCCATTCTACATCAAACCTGATTTTTGAAAAATATTTTTTTGCAACGTAAGCAATTTATTTCTTCTGTTCCTATGAAAGTGTCAATGGTGAGGGTTCATAAAAACTCCTTTATGGAGTTAATAAATATGCTTTTTTGACACCTTTCATCATGGACAAATTTTATAGAGTATCGGCACTCTACATCAAACCTGATTTTTGAAAAATAATTTCCTGCAACGTAAGCAATTTCTTTCTTCTGTTCCTATGAAAGTTTCAATGGTGAGGGTTAATAAAAACTCCTTTAGGGAGTTAATAAATATGATTTTTTGACACCTTTCATCATGGACAAATTTTATAGAGTATCTCCATTCTACATCAAACCTGATTTTTGAAAAATATTTTTTTGCAACGTAAGCAATTTATTTCTTCTGTTCCTATGAAAGTGTCAATGGTGAGGGTTCATAAAAACTCCTTTATGGAGTTAATAAATATGCTTTTTTGACACCTTTCATCATGGACAAATTTTATAGAGTATCGGCACTCTACATCAAACCTGATTTTTGAAAAATAATTTCCTGCAACGTAAGCAATTTCTTTCTTCTGTTCCTATGAAAGTTTCAATGGTGAGGGTTAATAAAAACTCCTTTAGGGAGTTAATAAATATGATTTTTTGACACCTTTCATCATGGACAAATTTTATAGAGTATCGGCACTCTACATCAAACCTGATTTTTGAAAAATAATTTCCTGCAACGTAAGCAATTTCTTTCTTCTGTTCCTATGAAAGTTTCAATGGTGAGGGTTAATAAAAACTCCTTTAGGGAGTTAATAAATATGCTTTTTTGACACCTTTCATCATGGACAAATTTCATAGAGTATTGGCACTCTACATCAAACCTGATTTTTGAAAAATAATTTCCTGCAACGTAAGCAATTTATTTCTTCTGTTCCTATGAAAGTTTCAATGGTGAGGGTTAATAAAAACTCCTTTAGGGAGTTAATAAATATGCTTTTTTGACACCTTTCATCATGGACAAATTTTATAGAGTATCGGCACTCTACATCAAACCTGATTTTTGAAAAATAATTTCCTGCAACGTAAGCAATTTCTTTCTTCTGTTCCTATGAAAGTTTCAATGGTGAGGGTTAATAAAAACTCCTTTAGGGAGTTAATAAATATGATTTTTTGACACCTTTCATCATGGACAAATTTTATAGAGTATCGGCACTCTACATCAAACCTGATTTTTGAAAAATAATTTCCTGCAACGTAAGCAATTTCTTTCTTCTGTTCCTATGAAAGTTTCAATGGTGAGGGTTAATAAAAACTCCTTTAGGGAGTTAATAAATATGCTTTTTTGACACCTTTCATCATGGACAAATTTCATAGAGTATTGGCACTCTACATCAAACCTGATTTTTGAAAAATAATTTCCTGCAACGTAAGCAATTTATTTCTTCTGTTCCTATGAAAGTGTCAATGGTGAGGGTTAATAAAAACTCTTTTAGGGAGTTAATAAATACGCTTTTTTGACACCTTTCATCATGGACAAATTTTATAGAGTATCGGCACTCGACATCAAACCTTATTTTTGAAAAATAATTTCCTGCAACGTAAGCAATTGCTTTCTTCTGTTCCTATGAAAGTTTCAATGGCGAGGGTTAATAAGGGTTAAATTTTATAGAGTATCGGCATTCTACATCAAACCTGATTTTTGAAAAATAATTTCCTGCAACGTAAGCAATTGATTTCTTCTGTTCCTATGAAAGTTTCAATGGTGAGGGTTAATAAAAACTCCTTTAGGGAGTTAATAAATATGCTTTTTTGACACCTTTCATCATGGACAAATTTTATAGAGTATCGGCACTCGACATCAAACCTGATTTGTGAAAAATAATTTCCTGCAACGTAAGCAATTGATTTCTTTGTTCCTATGAAAGTTTCAATGGCGAGGGTTAATAAAAACTCTTTTAGGGAGTTAATAATTATGCTTTTTTGACACCTTTCATCTTTCACCTTTCATTTTTGACACCTCGACATTGACTGTCGAGAGTGCATGGTCCCTCGGATTTTACCGTATTTCTTTCCAAAACTTTGTTTCTACAACATATCTGAATAAAACTTTAAATTATGTTTGATTTTGCGTTCCAAAATTTCCAAAATTGTGTATAATATCGGAATATTATGTGGTTATAGTCAAGTTAAGTTGCTAATGAGAATAACTCGTTACGGTCAGTTTTTCTAACTAGCGAGCAAATACCAACTACTAATAGGTCGAAAGTATCATTATTCATTATAGAGCTACAATAGTCTACTTCTAACGCCTTTTTAGAAGAAACTCATAAAGCCCTGGCTTTCTATGGGAATTTTGCATCTTGGTTATTAAAAACAATTTATTAAACTTAAGTCAAGAACGGCGTTGCGATGTAGTTGTATAAGGTCTGGAATTAGAAGGCTTGTCCTTTAACAAATTTTTCTACTGCGGCAAAAACGTGCTACTAATTAAAGATTAATTAAAATACTTTGTAATAAATTTAATAAATATTTCAATAAATTATTCATTTGTAATAAACTTAATATTCATTAGAAAAGTAGTTACGATAGGTCGCTAAAGATTTGTGAGTTAATTATCTAAACGTTCTAAGGGGCGTTTCGTACAAAATAAGTAGTTGATTGGTAATTAATAAGACATACAATCATTAATATCATATGAAAAGAAATATTTTTTTTTTTTTTCATCTTCAAAGTTGGATCAAAAAAATTGGTCACGCCTACCGATCTTTAGTTTATCTTGTAACAACATTAATTAAACCCTAAAATAGGTATCGGTCTATTAAAATACCAAAGTTAAGTCGCGCTGCATTACATTTTTAGTCAGGTTCATCATGTTTAGATGCGATTGTATTTCAAAGTTTCAAACTTTTATTATAGTTGCGTTTTAAAATTGCAACGAAAATTAAAACGAGTTTGATATTGTAGTAAATCATTGCGATCATCAAAGTAAATCATCTTCTGGCGAATTGTTTACTCAACTAAATACTTCGTCGGATATATCTTTAAATTATTGCTCTTCTTTTTTAAGACATAAATTAATAAATAAGTGCATCCAAGTCGTATTTTAATTGTTGTTATTATTTAGTAATAAAATTATAATTGAAAAGTTTATGAAAAGGGCAGGTAAATGTGAGAATTGTGCTTTATACAACAATCTCGTACAAATTATCAAGATCGAGCGGTGTTTAGTTTTTTAAATAAATGACAGTCTGCACAACCAAAGTTAATTTTAGAGACACTTCATCAGTCAGAATGGAATTTCTAAGATTTTCGCATAATTTTCAATTTTTTTGGCAGCAGAAGGGCAAGAAATAAGAAATCGAAGTTTGTTGGCTTCTTCTAACGGACTAGTTCGTGGAAACATTAGAAGAAGCTATTTTATTAAACAATATTCTTATTAATAACTTAAGATGACATAGTTTTACTTACTAGTACCGCCGATGGGCCAAGGCCAGCAGAAGGTACAACCCATACATACGACTGCTTGGAGCGCCGTGACCTGGGAGGCCAAATAGGTGCCAGCAAAAGCGTTTTTAATGTCACTGATATAACAGCTCATGGAATGTGCCCCTACCCTGCTATACTTGTAGTACGATCTTACCTCGCGCCGGTCCTGCACAAAAGACCCCCAAAGATATTTTTGGGCTTGTAGCCAGGGTGGCTATTAATTGTGAGGCTTACTGTACGTATCTGACATCTCTAAAATTAACTTTGATTAGCTCCACTAGTCGTCCAGGTAGTCAGCACCAGTCTCACTACGAAAGTATTAGGGGTTGAATAAAAAATTGTGCCTTACAGTTGGAATTTTGATCACAAAGTCTTGGACCACTTCGATGCTAACTTTAAAAAAGCAATTTTATCGATAGCTTCATCAGTGTCGGAATAACCATATGTAGCAGAAGTAGCAAATGTTACGGGCCCTGCGGTCTCTAAGGGGCCCGTGCCAAGCAGACAAAAATTAGAATAAATATCTCGCGCACATACGAGCTAGACTCTGTCAACCGAACAGATGCAGCTAAGCCACTCTCCACAAGTTTCTGTCAAATAAGGTTTACGCATGTCAATTCTTATGTGAGTGTTATAAACAGGATTTTCAAAATTCTACCAATAGAAAAATTCTATTAGAATATCGCACGCTTTTTTGGGAGTGGCTTAAGCGCAACTGTTCTGTGGACAGAGTGTAGTAATGTTGGAACTCGCGCACTTGAATTGTCTTTATCTTTTATCTCTAAATCAGCTCGCATTAAAAATGGGGAAAAGTTTGTTTGTAACAGGGTAAGGTCCGGTCCAGTGGGGTAACTATAATGATTCCTCGTAGTTCTCAATTTTGATCACAAAACCTTGGACCATTTTAATCCTTACATTGAAAAACAATGGTCATTAGGGATCACAGCCAGCGTTGATTATATTTTTTTCTAAAATGGTTGGGACTCTTCAATTTTATTTTCGTAGGAGACACTTCTTTTACACCGCTACTTAAACCCTTCATCAGTGGTGCAATCAACCCAAAAACTTATAATAGAGAAGAAGTCGAAAAAAGTTCTTCAGAATCATTGGTCTAAATTTAAAATCTGACAGATTGTTAAAAAGGATTATTTAAAGGGCTTTAAAATGATATGCCGCTCTTCCCTTTTTTTCTATTAAAATTTTTGGGGTTGGTCACACCACCGCTGAAGTGGTGGTGTTCAAAGTAACACATGAAAGTGTCCCCAACGAAAATAAAATCGACGGGTCTAAAGCTTTGGTTTCCTAGGATAGCGGTGTCGTCAAATAGCACCCCTAACACCCCCTAATATGATGGTGCTGACGTCACGTAGCGGTAAAGTCCCAAAACAGCCGTAAAAGCGGCGAGATAGCCCGCTGTCTCAGAAACCATGCATGTTTAAATATATGGAAACGCTTTTAGTGACGTTATTGACCGTCATATTACGGCACCGCTTTCCTAAGAAACCCAAGCTTAAGCGATTTAAAAAAAATGAAGTTAAATGTGAGAAAAAACACCCTTGTTTAGTTTTCGATGGGCCACCCTCTTCGTCTCAGCTTTTATATTGTGTAAATAGAATTACATTGTTGTAATTTTAAAAATATCGTATTCTATAGCCAAAGGAGGTCCAAATTATTACATGTATAACGAAGCAAACCATTTTGAACGAATTAAAGATAATTAAAGAAAATTTTTTGGAACATAAAATATGTTAAGGCTATTATTATGCTTTTAGCAGATTGAAGGTGCTTAATGATATTGATAATTTATGTGAAATTATTTATTGCCTGAGGAAACTTATATTCAATATCTAATAGGGTTGCATGTAAATTGTAATCATTATTATTACTCATAATATAATATAAGAAGAATATTAAGGCGCTCTTAACTTTAAAATCAATCTAAAGATAAAAAAGAGAATGCTTAACTCGATAAGTAATGTATTTTAGTATTATGTAATTTCTTATTTAAATAATTTTTAAAAAATAAAGGGAGCGTCTTTTTTAGATTCTTTTAAAGCCTGTCCACACACACAAGCTGCCTTCCGGTTTGCCTGTGCAGGCCGCCTGCACAGACCAAACCGGAGCGTGTGAACACCGTTCAGGCGGCCTGCACAGGCCAAACCGTAGCATGGAGACTCCGTTCAGACGGTTTGCACAGGCCAAACCGGAGCATGTAGACACCGTTCAAGCGGCCTGCACAGGCCAAACCGTAGCATGGAGACTCCGTTCAGACGGTCTGCACAGGCCAAACCGGAGCATGTAGACACCGTTCAAGCGGTCTGCACAGGCCAAACCGAAGCATGTAGACACCATTTAGGCGGTCTGCACAGGCCAAACCGGAGCATATAGACACTATTCAGGCGCCCTGCACAGGCCAAATCGGAGTATGGAGACACCGTTCAGGCGCTCTGCACAGGCTAAACCGGCCAAACCGAATTATATAATTATCAATATATCTATATTCCAATTTCACAATTATAGAGAGTGACTCATTCCTAATATGTGTTCATAAAATTTAGCTAACTATAGCGCGGCTTCTATTGACATAGATGCAGAAAATACGTGCCGCTTTAATAGAATAACGTATTTTACTATAACTTGACAGAATTTGAACGAATGCAGGTAGTAAAAGTGGATCCGAGTACTAACGATTGTTCATAATGCTGTACCGAAAAATCTCGATGTAATCTAGTCTTCATTCTATAAATAACACAACTGTCTACATTTGTGAACAAATAGTATATATTTATCGATATTTCGATAATTTTTCATAATAATATCTATAAATACAGAACCGATATATATCGATAATAATCGATATTTTTAAATTCAGATTTAGTTATTCGATATATCGATAACTATCGCTATACAGTATAACGTGCACAGCATAGGGATCTCGGACACCGTAAGAGATACGAAGTCGGTTAAATGGAGAAAATTGTGCATGATTTTATGGCCACTTCGATGCTGCTTTTGTTTTTTTTTAAATCTATTAGCACTCTAGATATTTAGGAAAAACTGAAAAACTGCATTTTATTTAAATGCTTATAACTTTTTTATTACTGGAGATAATTTCAATTTTCAAAAAAGAGATAATAGACACTACTAAAACGCAAATAATTAATTCATAAAATAACTTTTTTAATGCGTCGGTTTGGAGATATGATGCAAACTTATGTTTTTTTAAATACAAACCTAACCTCATTTTTATGTTTTTAAAAAGCTAATTTTTTTCTCTTTTCAAAAATATAAGGGTTGATAGGGTTGATTTTTTTAATTCCTTTACGGTAATACTAAAATAGATATTTTGTTATTATTTATGTTCAAATAAATTTTAAAAATCAAGTTTGCTATGAAACAATTTCATAAAAAAGAAACAACTGAATTAAATAAATAAATATCAAAAAACGATTAAAATAAATCGAAAAAAAGTACCTTCTAAAAAAAATTTAAAAATAAACCTATCAACCCTTATATTTTTGAAAAGAGAAAAAAATTAACTTTTTAAAAACATAAAATTGAGGTTAGGTTTGTATTTAAAAAAACATAAGTTTGCATCATATCTCCAAAACGGCGCACAAAAAAAATTATTTTATGAATTAATTATTTGCGTTTTAGTAGTACCTATTATCTCTTTTTTGAAAATTGAAATTATCTCCAGTAATAAAAAAGTTATAAGCATTTAAAGAAAATGCAATTTTTCAGGTTTTCCTAAATATCTAGAGTGCTGATAATTGTTTTCGAAAAACAAAAGCAGTATCGAGGTGGCCATAAAATCCCATAAATGGAAACAATTATTGTTTCCATTTAACCGACTTTGTATCTCTTACGGTTTCCGAGATCCCCATGCTGTGCATGTTATACTGAACACACTGTTTTGATAGATTTTCCCAGTCCTAGAAGCCAATAGTTGAGATAAAATCCGTAAGGATAATATAATTAGTAGGTAGTTTAACTATCGTAGTGACGTTTTATTCTATTTTAGGATTATCCACAAGATTCTTTGCGCGGTTCTATTAAATCTTAATACATTGTAAGTAAGTTGTAGTAGTTATAGTTTATTACTTCATAATATATTTTATGGAACGTTTTGAACTGGTTATGATTAATTTTCTGAATTTTATAACCTTTGATTACAATCTGGATTTTAATCTACAATATCTCAACATCAATTGTGGAGTATGATAATAGTTATTTAAAAGGATTAAAGTCTCTTATTATTACACTATTAACTTACAATATTCTTTGTACATTTAAAATGAGTACACAACTTAAACAGATTTCTTCTTTTTAGATATCGTATAAAACAACTTGATATAATTAATAAAAGAAAATTACTCTCGATTATTATGAAAAGACTTTAAACGAAGAAGATAATAGCTAACTTATTAACTTTGATGTAAAAATAAAAACTATATAAGAAACGACTATTTTGTTTGAAAGATAATAATAAACGAACATCATTGTGGTAGTACCTACTATTATCAATTACCTACACGACGTAATTGCTTGATGAGTATTAAAAAGGTAAAATAAAATAAGTTTGATGAAAAGGCTACCTCTTTTTTTAAAACCTCTTCAACTGTTTACTAAAAGAGCTTTTAAAGAAACGCTCTCTTCTCCAGTTCAATGCATTCGTACAGCGCTTAGAAGCAAACAATAGTCCTGGAAAGTATGTCAATTAAATTAAAAAATTTGTGATGGCAAAATATTTATCTAATTATAGCTTTAAGAGCTCTTAGCAGTTACCATTTTCTGGGATTCTGTAATTATTAGCGTTTTTAGCGATTTTGGTAGCTTAGCTACAAAAATCCGTTTGCCGTTCGTTTGGCTGCTAGTCGTCTGATATCTCCACGAGCAATCAAAATACTTATTCGTTATGTGAGAAGATCAGATTCGATGTTTTTCATAGTTTTTATTTAATTTTGCTCCTGACTGTAGCAACCCGAAAGGTCGCTTTTTAAAATCAACGTCTAAACTATTAAACTCGTAAGGTATAAGCGAGTTAAGGCGCATGAGCTTGAACATTTAGCTGAAACTGAATTTAAACGACGATTGAAAAACTGACCCTAAGTAGTACTTTTGTTAGTTTTAAATTAGTCTGAGTTTGTTGCCAATTTTCCGTGAAGTCATGCCCAATTTTCGATGTCTTGGTGGATTCCTATTTGCGTGTCGGTCATCATATTTTTAAAACATCACGAACTATCTATAAGAGTAGATGGCGAATATGAAATGAATTGCTTAAATTGGTTAATTTAACCGTCCTTATCTTCTAGATATCTAGAAGTGCCTACCAATATATAAACCATTTTAAGCAGTTCATCTTAAAAGTCATTACCACAAGCAATTTAATTAAGCTACCGACTGTTATTTCAAGTTTTTATTGCCTATATCATTACATGACTTTTAAATACAATGTAATAAATTATGTCAAGATTACTATGTAGCGGCACCTATCAATAAACACATAATTATTGACTTAAAAAATTAACTTTAAACGATAAAAATTAATAAAAAAAAATTTTTTTAAAGAGACCCATTTTAGACCACCAAAGTGAGTGATTGGTTTAGGGATTTTGATTAATTACTCATAATTTGAAAGTAATTAATTTTTGTATAAGTAAAACGTTATTAAATTAAATAACTTCACGAATCTACAACAATAGCCTCTAAAATACGTACCTACTACCTAATAAACTTCGAACAAAAAATACCCATACAGCGTTCATCAAAAGTTAGACATCGTATGTGGGAAAAATATTACTAAGTATTTTAATTCGGAAAATCGCCGAAGCTTTAAACAATATTAAAAATAAAACACAAAACATGTCACGTGACTTTATTTATTATAAGTCGTTCGACATTTGAGAATTTGCGAAATTGCTCTATGATATCAAGAAATCATAGAGGTCGCTGATTATGATCCTGTAATCAATTTTCTGGAAAAAACAAAGAAATTTACAAACTAATTAGATTTGTACTAAATTCATTCTCGATATTGTTTTATTTGGACTGGCTACACATCTGGTATCAAGATTTCCTAAAACAACATGGCGGATCCAATAGGGCGGACGGAAGTTCAAAAAGTGATAAGATTTACGCAAAATTCAATATCGAAAGATTTTGAGGATCACTTATTACAAATCTGATATCAAAATTTGAAAAAACAAAATGGCAGATCCAATATGACGGACGGAAGTTCAAAAAGTGATTAGACTAACACAAAATTCAGTTTAGAAAGATTATGAAGATCGCTGATTACAAATGTGGTATCAAAAATTGAAAAAACAAAATGGCGGGTCCAATATGGCGGACGGAAGTTTAAAAAGTGATTTAGATAGATTTACGTAAAATTTAGTTTCGAAAAATTTTGTGAATCACTGATTACAAATCTGGTATAGAAATGGCGACTTTTGGCCAATTTTTTGAATTTCTGAACCTCTGTGCACCGCTAGACAAGATGCTGAACGTCAATGCGACTCGTCACTTGTTTAAATTGTTTGTTACGAAAGATCACGCACTCCCTAACTCTATCACTAACCAAGACCAATAGGCTATCATCTCTCAACACTCTTGCTCTTGTTAAATCAGTTAGTCTTGAGTTGTGCTGTTGTGCAGTTAAATATTGGTTTGGTCTTGTGACCAAGACCAACATGGTCTTGTAGTATCGCGAGCGTCTACACTCTACACCAAGCTTCTAATGGCGCAGCCAGATTGGTTGAGCAACACTGCTATCTCTTCGACATGTCATGTCATGGTTAAAGCATAATTGCAACAGCAGTGGCGTCATTTTATAGAATTTTAGTTTTTAAAGTTTGCATATCCATCAATAAAAATGCTTATTACTAGAGAGCGGATTTTAGGCTCTTAAAAATTGAAAAAAAAGCCTCATAAATAGGCCACAAAAAACTCGAATTAGGCACCTTTTCAAAATAGGCATTAACCTTTTCAAAATAGGCAGTTACGTTTTTAATAATTTTTTTTCTAAAAGAAACGTTTTAAACGAAATTTAACATTTTAACAAGCTTTTATTATATTATATTTATTATACGTAAAAAAACGTTTTAAGCAAAACTTATAATTTTACAAATGCAATAACAAATTTATTACAAGTTTATTACATACGAGTATGTAAAAAAGAAAGGTTTCAAACAAAATTTAAGATTTGACAATTTTAGACACGAAATAACAAATTAACAAGTTTATTTTATACAGGTAAAGAGGTCCAAAATTGAATATCGTTGACTAAACTGCAACACCTCGTATATAATGCGATTTTTCACCTTCACCTATTGGTGAAACAAATTAACAAGAGATTGCACTTTTTCAAAAATCTTTATTTTTGGTTTTTATAAGTTTTACTTTTGAAGAAAAAATTTAATGTTTCATACGGAGTATAAGTACTTTTTTTAAAAAAAGTGACACTTTTACTCCTAATAAAACAAAGTACTATTCTGAAGAAATTGAAACAATTTTTAAAATTGCTACAGCCTTACCACTTTAACACATGCTTTGCAAAATACTTCGTCTAAATTATGTAGTTCAAAATTTTCTTTTTCCTTGGTTAACAGCGACTTATCACACTGGCGGTGCTACCTATTCTGACGCCTCCTGCAAAGTTCAAATATTTCTCATTCCCTGTTACTATCAATTTTGTAAAATATTTATAATGAGACTATTTCCGCGTCGCCCTTAACATATTGCCGCTCTAACATGTTGCGCCCCTATGCAACGCTTACCTCGCCTACCGCCTAGCGCCGCCTATGACTTCGGATAACTTTTAGAATAAACGTCCTACATGACTTGTAACTAGGGCTGGGCAAAGTATCGATACTTATTCGAAGTATCGATACCTTAGGTGGTATCGAATACCGATACCGAGGGTCGAAAGTATCGAAGTATCGAAGTATCGAAAGTATCGAGGTATCGAAAGTATCGAGGTATCGAAAGTATCGAGGTATCGAAAGTATCGAGGTATCGAAAGTATCGAGGTATCGAAAGTATCGAGGTATCGAAAGTATCGAAAGTATCGAGGTATCGAAAGTATCGAGGTATCGAAAGTATGGAGGTATCGAAAGTATGGAGGTATCGAAAGTATCGAGGAATCGAAAGTATCGAGGTATCGAAAGTATCGAGGTATCGAAAGTATCGAAAGTATCGAGGTATCGAAAGTATCGAAAGTATCGAGGTATCGAAAGTATCGAGGTATCGAAAGTATCGAAAGTATCGAGGTATCAAAAGTAACAAAAGATTAAAGTGAAACAACACAGTGCTGTCGTGAGACGCAACATCAACAATATAATTTCTTAAGGTGCGCGTCCTGCCTATACTGAGTATATAGGGAAACATGCGGTCAGTAAAATGAGTTAATCTTCCGCATTTTTTAAACGATCAAATTGAAAAAATTTTATCATAAATTAGATAAAATTATCTACCTATTACATGTTTTTCCAAAGTCCTTAAGATTCTCTAAGTATCCAAAAAAAAATCACAAACTTCGACATTTTTTAGCATCTAAAATACTGCAAAATAATGATAGTTCTGGTATAGTTAATAAGAAATATAGAGATATTTCAACATATAAAATATATGGTATATAAAACCATATATTTTTTATATCATATATAAAAGAACATATAAAATGGTCCCATAAAGTGTAGCTTCTTAAATGCCTTATACTTTCCTCGATACTTTCGATACCTTGATACTTTCGATACCTCGATACTTTCGATACATCGATACTTTCGATACTTCGATACTTTCGATACCTCGATACTTTCGATACTTTCGATACCTCGATACTTTCGATAGCTCGATACTTTCGATACCTCGATACTTTCGATACCTCGATACTTTCGATACCTCGATACTTTCGATACCTCGATACTTTCGATACCTCGATACTTTCGATACCTCGATACTTTCGATACCTCGATACTTTCGATACCTCGATACTTTCGATACCTCGATACTTTCGATACCTCGATACTCTCGATACCTCGATACTTTCGATACCTCGATACTTTCGATACCTCGATACTTTCGATACCTCGATACTTTCGATACCTCGATACTCTCGATACCTCGATACTTTCGATACCTCGATACTTTCGATACCTCGATACTTTCGATACCTCGATACTTTCGATACCTCGATACTTTCGATACTTTGATACTTTTGAATAGTATCAATACCGTCGTGGTATCGATACTTGATACCTGATTCGAGGTATCGCCCAGCCCTACTTGTAACAATAGTCACGAGACACGTTTTGTGTGTTGCGTTTTTAACTTTTTTACAAGTGCCCACTTTCTCGTAGATGTCGTATCCCACTGTTGAAAATTAAAATTTTAATAGGTCCCTATAGTTACTTTAGAGAAAATGAACAGATAATAGAGATGAGGAAAGCTATCAAAAATAGATTGCATCAAGATGGTTTAGAACTGTTTTTAAAGTAATCGAGAGTAGTAAGATGAGAGAAAAACAAAACAAGAAATAATATTACAGATTATCAATTGTGGAACATTATAAACAATCCAAAGCCGCCTCGATACGGTAGGTTATTATAACATTATAAGTAGAGACCGGACTTTTAGGTTCTTAAAAATCGAAAATAGGTTCCTAAAATAGGTTGTAAAAATGGACTGTTTAGGCAAATAAAAGGTGGTAAAAATTTTTTTAGGTCACTAAGAAAGGCTTTTAGGTCGTTAAATCTTGATAAAAATAGATTAATTTTTTCAAAAATCTAAAGTTTAAAAATATAAAATCTAAAAAATCTTTAAAAATCTAACTTTACTTTTGCTACACGCTTTTTTCAGAACTCTCATCCTTAATACGTGATATAGGTCACTATTTTGATTCGTCAGCTACAACTTCACTTTATCTTTGAATAATCTCTTCGTTTTGGGCATTTTTGCAAAAATATTAGAAGCACAAAAAATTGTTACCCCTTTTTAAACTACCTAACACCACTGAAAAATGGAAATTTAGAATCTCTAGAATAGTTTTATCGTCTGGATTCTTCTACCCTGCACATGCAATAATATAAAGCATCTATTGATAAAAAAATTTTTATATTTTTATAATAATGCTTGTTATCGCGTCTGCAGCAGGTGTAATTTTTTCATCTCTTGACTAATATACCTACGTAAACACTAAAACTTGAATCCTAAAAAACTTATTTGTGGCCAATTATTTTTTAAATTTTTATTTTATTGAAATTATTGGAAAAAAACATTAAAAACCTATTTTTAGGTATCAAAAATTCTATTTTAGGTATGAAAAAGGTCTTTAGGTCTCAAAAACTCAAAATAGGTGTTTTAGGCAACTTCGAGGGGGGCTCAAATGATTTAGTTTCTATTAAAACAAATTTATATTTGATTATTTTTCAAATGCCTTTAAAACTACCAAAAGGTGTTTTACCTAAAATCCGGACTCTAATTATAAGTAACGAAATGGTGATGGTAAACAAATTAATATCCGCTTTCTAATTATAATGTATCAAAATGCAATTTAATATTAAAAGAATTTAAATTTTATTTTCCATTAAGCGATAATTAATCTGAATAACATCTATGACTTGACTACTTGTTGTGTACCTACCAATATATCTTTTATAATAATCTTTTTTATAAAAAGCAATCTACACTCTCGACTACTTTAAACGTACGAGAAATTATGTTTATAACAGCTAAATAATATCGCTATTATTATTAAACCAAGACTTACTTTTATTAATCTACTTAAAGAACACGTTACGAGAGAACCCAAGATTAAATAAATTACACTAAATTATATGTTTGGACGTAATGAGTAAAATTAGTTTCATTAGTTATTCAAAACAATACAAAACTTGATAATTATTTAATTAAATTAAAATTTTTTGCGCTTGTAAATTTTATTTAGTGGTTTTTAAATTACCAATATAAAAACTAATAAGAGTTCGTGTTATTATAAATAATTAATTTTTGTATCGCGGAATTGCCTATTCTTTTAGAGGTTACTACCTACTATTTTGGAGGTATTTTAGTACCGTAATAATAACTCTCTGAACACAAGATATAGCGGAACTATATGGCATGTTCTGTCTACCCTAAATGCTGGATCAGTCATTGAGTGACAAACAATACAATACCCAGGTGACAATACCTTAAGACAACCCTTAAGTGCACTCTCGTATGTCTTGTGTGTACTAAGACACTAGAGGTTCATTGTGGGAAATTTTTGGCTCAAGATGGTTAGAATTAACAACACTTCGTCTTTCAAAATTTTGAAAGCTCCTCTAAAGGTTTTTAGACATGCTCTAAAAATGTTTGCCGGTTTGATGAATGACTGGAACTGAGATGTTGGAAGAATGCCCAATGAGCCCGGTACTATCCGAAAATGGACCGCTACACAACGACCCGAACAGAAATTTTGAGCGGGAGAGAAAGGACAGAGAGAGAATATTTTGGAGACATTTCGAGAAAATAATTAAGGCCATGAATTAAGTCGACTCTAAAGTTATCAAGTGCTGGTGTGCTAACAGTAATTCGGTTCCTGGCAATACCAATCGCTGCTAAGAGGAGGCCAGGAGGTTACTTCGGCCTATTATGCTTTTAATCTCTTCTCATCAGAAGTTGCCAGTGGTTACAGTTTTTTATATTTCAAGAAACTGTCGCGACTTTAGCGACCATAGCAATTCTTACACAACCCCCAGGTTTATCACACGTTTGTTGATTTATTGACTTGATTTTGATTCAAAATTCAAAATTTTACCTCTGCTGAGTATAGTGTTACGTAGTTAAAGACTGTAACACCGATCCTACCACCCTGATTAGCTTAGTGGAGACGGGGTGGTTCGTAGCTAATAAAACACAGATGTGATGTAGAAAACAAAAATAAAACGTTTATTCAATCGTACTCGTACAATAAAAAGAACCTTGAGTAAAGGAAAAAAATAAAACTAAAGTGTTAGTCCATACAATACAACGATACAGCTCTGTATGGGATAACTCAGTTCTGCTCTTCGCACACCAGATGCCGAGTCTTTTCACGAAGAGAGATCACAGGGTCCTGTTGATTGAAGGAACAAAGACACTGTCCACTAGATCCCGAGCCTCTCACGAAGAGAGATTACAAAGTCCTGATGAAAGAACAGGGACGTCATCCACCAGATCCTGAGTCCTCTCACGAAGAGAGATCACAGGGTCCTGATGGAGGAACACTAACTTCGTTTACCAGATTCTGAATCCTCTCATGAAGAGAGGTCACAGTGTCCTGATGGTTGAAACAAAAGAAAATGACAATCACCAGATCCCGAGTCCTCACAAACAGAGTTCAGAGGGTCCTGACAGTTGAAGCAAAAGAAAATGACAATCACCAGATCCCCAGTCCTCTCACGAAGAGAGGTCACAGGGTTCTGATGAAACAAAGGGGCTTCGTGCACCAGATCCCGAGTCCTCTCACGAAGAGAGATCACAAGGTCCTGATGGAACGAGGGAAACTCACGGATTTGCTGAAGGCAACACAGAAAATTAAAATTAAGTAAAATGGCAAAAGGTTGAAATTAAAATTAATTAATTAAAATAAGGGAAAAGACGCTTCATCGGTAGCGCGAGCTCTTATGGTTGCCGAGTGATGGGGAAATCAGCTGTTACCACTGATAGTAGACATAACGCTGAAGTAAAATAAGGAAAATTAAGTAATTCTGGCCCAATCTTGATAAGATTGGACTCAAATGAAAGTGCTTGAAGAGTTGACTACAGGAATGTAGAAATTATCTCCTTTTTCTTAGAGGCGGCGCTAGGAAAAAACTAACGAAAAAAATTACAAGTAGCTGCTTTAAACGATACAAAATTTTCAGGATGCTGTAACAGTATTTTGGTCCAGCATCCGTATAAAATTTTGCATTGTTGCAAGACGAAATATTTTATCCCCTAATAAGCCAAGAAACTATAAGACCAAAAATAGACTGTGTCGTGAATTAATTTATAGAAAGCTAGAAACGGCTTTAATCACTTTACTGCTCTGGGGGGGGCACAAAAACCTGTTAATTTTCGCACTTTTTTCATTTTTGTAGGATTTGTTTAAGCTCACTTTCGAGAACTTGCGATAAATTAATGTGAGAAAAATTAATATTTTTTCAACTCTCACAGTATCTTTATCACATTACGTAGTTCCATAAAAGATACATCACTTGACAAAGAATTTTATGTACTTTAATTTCCGCATGATAGAAATTTTTTGAGAAATGCGTCGTTTGTAAGTCATTCGCGAAAAACGGAAAAAAGTACGAAAATTTCAAAGTTTTTGAGCCACCACCCCTAGAGCACATCAACTAGGAAATTGGTGCAAACTTCAAATAACTCTTTTTACATATAAATAAAGAAATTAAAGCCGTTTTCAGCTTTCCACAAATTAATTGACGGCAAAATTTTATTTTTCCTCGCCTATAATAAGTCCAATACGTGTTTGATTTATTTGCTATTTTTTGGGGTTTCCTGTGATAGTGTTTTTTTGTCTTCTTACTGCCATGATGATAGCTGTTTGTGAGATTCCGCATGCTAGTTCGAGGAGACGAGATCTAAGACCATGGCCATATTATGCTCTAAGCTGACGAGGCTAAAATTTAAGGCGCCTTTTGCAGAAAAGGCGCTAACTTCTAAAATTACTTCTTATATGTGGCAAAATAGCAAAATATTACCATTTTCATAAAAAATTCCACCAAACTCCTCGGCGACGACCAAAGAGACGTAATCCGGCCTGACGAAGACAGGTGTTCTGAATTTTCGCTTTTATTACTGCGGACTGCGATCGCAATAAGTTTAATCATATTCTTCTGCCGGCTTGTTACCTTTGCCACTGTTAAAAACAAGTTAAATAGTTTTACGAAAGGCTGCGATAGTTCATAACTGCTGTCTGAATCTGAAAATTCGATTTTTGATTAAAAAAAAATCGTCCTCTTTGAATTCAAAATCTTTTAGTTTTGTGTTACTTACTTATTGTTCTCAACCATTTTAGTATTTCCTTTTTCAACTGAAGTGTATTTACTTGAAATTGCAACAAAGTAAGAACTTACGTTATAATTAATTAAAACATATCAAAATTGTACATAACTTGTCTTAATTGACAGAAATTAACAGCAATTTAATATGTTAATTGTTAACAAAGAAGTAAATTTTATAATTGGAAATAAAGTTGAATATTATCATTAACATTTAATCTTATTAAGGGGGATAATTCATACATTAAGTTATATTTATTTTAAATTTAATTATAAATAAAGCGATAATAAAATCCGATTACATACTATTACTTCCTTTATGCATGTATAAAAATGTTATAAGACGTGCAATTAAATAATTATTTTTCTTTTAATAATAATGAAAGTGAGCAAGTTGGTATAAGCCGCTCATTACGATTCTACAATAACCTATTATTTTACAACAACAATTATCAAGAATTTTTAACAGTTAACTAGAAAAAAATCGAGTTTATTATGTAATTATTTTAATTAAATTATTTAAAAACTTCAATTTTCTATTAGGTAGCTAATAATTTCGAATCAATCGATTTCCCATTTATATGTATAATTAATAGTAGATTGTTTGATTAGGAGTAAAACGTCACTTTTTTTAAGCTAGTTAGTAGGGCTTGTCAGACGAAACGAAGTTGAGTCTGACAACTATTGACGAGCCAAAAAAAAGTATTTTTACTCCGTATGAAATATTTAATTTTTTCTTCAAAAGTAAAACCAAAAACCAAAAATTAAAATTTTTCAAGTGTCGCCATCTCTTGAAAATTATTTGTAGTTCAATTGTCAAATATTTTTAAAAATTAACTTTAACTTGTAAAAAGAAGCTAATTATTAAACGCAACGAATAAATTATAAGAGAAAATTTATAAAAACATTACCTTTTTACATTACAAATGCTTAGAAATATCATTTTACGTTACAATTTGTTGTAAATATTTAGGGTTAGAATTTACTTTTACCTCCTAGGATGTAAAAGTAGAACTTTAACCTTACTTGTTCTGTAACAAAATGTCAAATTTTTTTGACGTTTGAAGAAAAAAATTATTTTGTTCAAAAAGCGAATTTAAAAATTTATGAAAGCTGTCAAAAGTCGAATAAAATTATGCGACTACAAAATGAATGCACGTGATTGGATGTGTTCCACGCACGTCTCGCTAGTAAGCTGGTCCACGGTGATATCAGGTGCTTTCCATTTGTCGAAAAGTACAGCTCTGAACAGTACCATACTGTATAAATGTGTATAAAAATACAATAGGGTACTGTCCCGAGTTGTACTTTTCGACAAATGGAAAGCACGTATTGTCACAATTAAATTCCTGGCTTGAAAATTTCAAAATTTTGTTTAAATAATATTCGATTTCTACGTTATCTCTACACAAAAAATTATGGAAAATATACAGTCACGCTTATTTTTGTATGCTACTTCCATATAAAATGCTTAAAAAAATCTTGCTGTTTTATATTCTTATAAATAAGTAAAAAAAAAACTTTGTACATGTTAAAGCATGTAAGTATTGCAACTATCGAATTTTGCGGCCTCTGCTTGTAAATGCTCTATAAGACACCAACTGAGATAATAAATACTCCTATATATTTTAAGATTATTTTTGTTTTTAGATTTGCATCTGCATCAGCATTGAAGAACTGAAAACAGCTGAAGTTATGACAATAAAGTATAAGATCTTATAACCTTAAGATGTTAGAATATTCATATCCTCCTGTGCCATGTAGTCAGTGTCCAGTACTCCAGTAATAGGTAAGTACATTTATTTTTTAAATAAATACGAAACACAAGAATTAATTAATTTGAAGAAATTATGGCAACTACTGCAAGACAGATTTATGTTGGCGGGCAGTGGGAATTCGCAGATATCTAAATTGGTATTTATCCCCACCAACTCAGTAGTCAACGTATTTAAATTATTAAAGGAACGTGGCCAAATCTGCGCGAACTTTTCCCTACCGCTCGCCATCAGGGATCTGTGTTGCAGTAATAACAGTACGGACATGTGTACGATTGATCGCCTAATACGTATTACAATAAATATAATAATAATGAGTTAATTTGAAATGGAAAATTTTAATTTGTTACAACTTAAAAATTCCGGTAATATTCTAATTTTTGAATTTTAAGATTATTTTTGATTTTAGATTTCCATTCGCATCACTATTGATAAATATAAAAGCAACTCAAGTTGTAGCAGAAAGTTTGGGATTTTATGGACTAAAGATGTTAGAATATTCCAATACCTAGGTATAGTTGCCATTTACTTCTACCGAATTTTGACTTTATAATCCTTTTGTTACCTTAATAAAAGAAAAATATGTCACAAAAGAAAACAAATTACCAAAGGTGTAAAAGGATTTATAATTTATCTGTAAAAATATTAGTTCTTAAAGCAGGGTCGTATTTTTTTCTAGTAAATATTAAGTATGCATAAAGGTTAACAAAATTTACCTGAATTTGCTATTTTAAGTCTTCATACTAGAGAGAAAGTGCAACCCTGTTTCACGCCACGGGGGTTTGGTCAGGTACGTTCATTTTATTTTACTATGGTCAGTGTATTTTCTTTTGTTGAATATTTAAAAGCTTAACCCCTTTTGTGAAAGGATTATAAAGTCATTTCGGTATATCTTAGGTAGGTATACCTATACTCTACCATTACACCATGCACAAGTATGAAATTAGTAATAACATGAAGTACAAACCTAATTACAAAATCTTTGATTTTAATTTTCCAATATAAATCAATTAATAATTTGAGGTATGTAGTAACATGTACCATGTAGCACTATGATGGAAGACGAACCTTCAATCTCAAAAAATGTAATACTTCTCAAAAATAATACAAGTATAAAAAAGAAAATTAATTGTATACATGTGTTAGGCAACCATTCGTGCATATGTGTGTATGATTGGTTGGCTAACCTTGTTGTAATAACAATGTTAGGCATTTGTATTAAATTTTTATTTTTTTACAAGCTACAAGATGCCAATAAGATACTAACATAGTAAGTTTGTTGTTTGTATTTTTATATCTTAAAATTATTTTTGATTTTAGATTTAAATCCGCACCTATTCTTTATCATCTCTAATTTTCTACCATGTACATATGTACAAGTATATTTATGGAGTGGTAACATGAACTGCAAATTAAATTACAAATTCCCTTCAATTTCCAACATTTTCAATTAATTTAAATTTGAAATGCTGACGTAATATGTGTATTCGAAAAATCACCGTCCTGCAGGAAAATTAATAGTTTTAAAGTCAACTAACACCATTCAGTAATAGCCTATGATGATAAAATCCACTATTGGATTCTATTGCAACCATTATTAGTGGATGAGAAACTTGATTTAGGTAAGTCAAAGCAATTATCGCTTGCAGTAAAAATTTCAACTTACAAGTAATAATTTATTATAGTTATTACATACATACTAAAAATGTTAGTTTTTAGATTTATTGGAAATTTAAGCTGGTTGTTTATTTCAAGACCACAAACTACAACTAAAACTATTGAAAATCAAAAGGCCTTTATCAAAAACTTATAGAGCAGCGATTTAAGAGCTGAAGAAGAAATTGAACCCCTTGTTACGCGACGCCGAGTTTTCATGGTCTGACAACTCATACCGTTTATCTTGATGATATCTAACCCTTTGCATAAAGTTCCTCATGCGGAACCTTTAAACGTCAAAATTTCGAACTGAAAATTTTACACGATTTTTTTTTCGTCATTTCAAAACTTTTTAGAGGGAGGGGGTGGTTAAAATTTAACAACACCCTAAATAAGGTTCGTCTTTATTACAATAGAAATTATAAATTTTTAAAGTTTTGACATTCAAAAAATCATTACTCCGAGACGGCTCGGGCGATTTATTCAAATGTGTATAAATCGACAAGAACAGTTTTTGAGAAAATTCATTATAAAATTTTGACCTATTTTGGCCCCTCCAAGGTAGGCAATTTTGAAACAATTAAAAAAATTGATTTGGTTAGGACGAAAGCCGAGAGGTGTGCCACAAGTAATTTTTGGTGTACGCTAGACGGCTAGGTAATTTAAAATTACTCTGAAATTACAAAAATTACATTGAAATTACTAAAATTACTTTTGAAATTACTAAAATTACATTGAAATTACCAAAATTACTTTTTAAATTACCAAAATTACATTGAAATTACCAAAATTACTTTTGAAATTACTAAAATTACATTGAAATTACCAAAATTACTTTTGAAATTTAAAAAAAAAAGATATTGAAAGCCGAGCAGGTAGCACCCTCGACCCTCGACCACCATGTAAATTGCAAGTAAATTTTATTGCACAATAAAATATTTTTTTCTAAATATAGCAGATAGTGCCCCATTTTATTTAATAAAAAGGCCCGTCCAGACCTAAGAAACAAATAGTAACTTTTTGCCGATAAGCAGTTTCTAGAAACCAAGTCAGCCACCACTTTGTTAACTTTTCCATCCAAGAAAAAGTTATAATTTCATTTCTCGACGTTTTGATTCCAAAAATGCAAAAAGTATTTTCGATTTTTTGAACTGAAATGCCCGGATGTATAGATGGATGTCCCCCCCCCCCAGAGCAAATACTACTGAAGCGATTTTGACGAAATTTGATTTTAACCACTTTAAAATTATTTCATCGGCAAAAATAGCTTTAATAAGAAATCTATACAGGCTGTCCAAGAATAAGGTGGTTATTTTAGGCACATATTTCCAAATTTGGACCAAATTCATTTTTACTTTGCTATAAGATAGTATATGTGAGCCACAATTGAAAAAAAATCCAGGGTGTATGGATAATCCATCAGGAAACTTCTAGAGGTGATTAAACAGGTTAAAAAAAGGGTACAGGTTCCTCTAAGAAAAATTGCAAATCTCGTTATTAACAAAGATACAGCTACTCAAAGTTCAATATTTTCTTTTTTCTTTTTTCTTTTTGAGCTATCTCCCTTAATCCATAACCAATCAAGTTCATATCTGACATGCTTATTAAGCGTAGCTAGTTTTATCATTCTATAATTAAAGTGGTTCATTATTGTACCTCCAAAGGGCACTTTACCTATAACTCAAAATTTATTTATCCCCTAACTTTTGTTTCTTGATAGGTATCACAAAATTTACGATTTATTTTTGAAGTCAGTCAAAATCCTGAAAATCGATGTACTCTTTATTCTAATCGATAAATGTAATCGTTTAGCTGAAAATCCACCTCAAAGTTTTAGCAAATTAATTTTAAATTAGCGACTTGACGAATCTAGTAGCTTTGTGTATGTAAGTTAATTCAGCTGATAGATTGACAAAAGTACAAATTATATTTTTACTTAAGTTAAGTAATGGCTAATCATGAATACTCGAGTAATGAATATTGTGATATGCATTTCTGTTATGGAAGAGCAAATGGTAATACAGAACAAGCACGTCGGTTTTATACCGCCGCTTATCCTGACAGGCGTGTTCCACATGCCCAAACATTTGTAAACATTCACAGAAGGCTTGGTGAGCAAGGCTCTTTTAGAAACCCACGTTACGATAATGGAAGGCCACGAACTACAAGAACTGTAGAAACAGAAGAAAGAATTCTAAACGTTGTAGATGCAAACCCAGCTACGAGTACTAGAAAAATTGCTGCTCAGGAGGGTATTGGTCATTCTACAGTTTGGGCTGTACTTCACGAGCAACTTCTTTATCCGTTTCATATTCAAAACGTACAAGCACTTTCTCGTGAAGATGCGCTGAGTCGTTTGAACATGTGCAATCGAATTTTAGAAAAATACGAAGAAAATAATCAGTTGCTTAATGTTATACTGTTTACTGATGAAGCGGGTTTTAATCAAGACAGTGTCACAAGTTCACATAACAGTCATGCATGGTCTGATGAAAACCCGCATATGTACGCTGAAACAAAACATCAACGCAGATTTTCTTTAAATGTATGGGCCGGAATCGTCGGCGATCAACTTATAGGTCCTCATTTTTTTAATGGAACATTGAATGGAGAAACCTATTTACAATTCCTTCAAAATGATCTTCCCGATTTGCTTGAAGATGTTCCTTTAGACATAAGAGCAAATATGTGGCTGCTTCAATACGGAGCTCCACCACATTTTAGTTTGAATGTGCGTGCATATTTGAATGAGGAATTTTCTGAAAGGTGGATAGGACGAGCCGGGCCAATAGCTTGGGCGCCACGATCTCCGGATCTGAATTCAATGGACTTTCTTGTCTGGGGGTATTTAAAAGCACTTGTTTATGAAACTCCCGTAAATGATATTAATGATTTACGGCAAAGAATAATAAATGGGTGTAACCTAATACGCAACAAAATTGGCATTTTTCATCGTGCGAGAAGATCCTTTTTAAAACGCCTTAGAAGCTGCATTGAAATGAACGGAGGTCATTTCGAACATTTGTTGTAATAAATTAAAGTCCATTGCTTTTGATTATTAACTGGGCTAACTGGCAGTTGCTTATTTATTTGACAAAACTTTAGGTTTGAACGCGGTTCAAAGCTACTAGATTCGTCAAGTCGCTTATTTAAAATTAATTTGCTAAAACTTTGAGGTGGATTTTCAGCTAAACGATTACATTTATCGATTAGAATAAAGAGTACATCGATTTTCAGGATTTTGAGTGACTTCAAAAATAAATCGTAAATTTTGTGATACCTATCAAGAAACAAAAGTTAGGGGATAAATAAATTTTGAGTTATAGGTAAAGTGCCCTTTGGAGGTACAATAATGAACCACTTTAATTATAGAATGATAAAACTAGCTACGCTTAATAAGCATGTCAGATATGAACTGGATTGGTTATGGATTAAGGGAGATAGCTCAAAAAGAAAAAAGAAAATATTGAACTTTGAGTAGCTGTATCTTTGTTAATAACGCGATTTGCAATTTTTCTTAGAGGAACTTGTACCCTTTTTTTAACCTGTTTATTCACCTCTAGAAGTTTCCTGATGGATTATCCATACTAAATATATTAAATTTTTTGATTCAAAATGGCGGCCAATAGAACGATTGTCCCATTTTGTGGTTTTTCCCTTATAACTTGGCCGGTAATTATTATTAGAAAAATTTCAAAAAGGCATTATTTAGCTTAAATATAGGGCTTTCGTCCTAATTATTATTGTAAATTCTGAAGGCCCGTAACAGAATTATATCGATATAATAAAAAGGTCAATTTTGTTTAAATTCGACAAAGCGAGTTTTGAGAAAACGGTCCTTAATTGATTATTTTATCAAAACATAAAAAATTTAAAAGCTTACCTAAAGATAAGCAAAATTATTAGCGATAAGCGGCTAAGTATATAAGTTTTTATTCGTGTACTTAGATCAGTTCAAGTAGTTGGTATGGTAGTTGGTAAAGTTCGATTACATTAATTCAATCGATGGACAATAATATAAAAATTACTAGACTCAATCCCAGAACTAAAGCAAATATTTTCTCTAAACTATTTTTTACGTAAGTTTGTAGTTATATTTTCTTTACTAAAACTAAATATAATAGGGTCGTATTTAACCGCACAATGTAAAAATTTATTTGGTTTAAAAAAATATTGATTTGGGCATTCGAATAAAAAATATTACGATTTGCATTATTATAATTAATAAATTGTCCATTCCATAAATTTATTATAAAAATAAGAAATTAGCACTTCAGCGTTATTTGATGAGCTTTATTTTCAAGTTGAATATCATATCGTTAACTGCAGTTTCTTTCTTTTTTCAAAAATATAAGTTTGTTGGGGGGGGGTTAATTTAAAAAAATTTTTTCGCTAGTTTAATATAGTTTTTAATATGCATACCTGGGCAGATGTAAATTGCAGCGGAAAAAAATCATAAAAAACAAGTTGGTTTCTTACTTTTAACCTAAGCCACAATTCATAAAATCATAAGTGTCCCCTGCCAATTTATATTATACCACTAGGTCGCCCGCTGCAGTTTACAATCGCGGACTAAACTCGATACTTTTGAAATTACTCCGGTAAAAAAATAAGTACAAAGAACTAAAGATTAATAAATCATTCACATTATCACATTACAGAATAAAATAATAAATGTGTAGAAAAAGCGGCAAATTATTAATTTGCAAAAATTGAACAATAAGTAGCTACGATAAAGGAACCTGCTAAGATAAAGAGGGCACTGTTTTTTATAATTACGAATATTTGTACTTTAACATTCGTTTTAATATTTTTCATTCTAAATTAATTTTACTACTATCAACTTGTTAATTCTGAAGGTTACGATAGGTTTAATTTTTAAAAAGCAATTATTGTAGTGGTTACAGCACTTTTATTCTAACATTGTTGTATAAGTTTTTTTAATTGCACATAACAAACCTAAATACTGTAGTTAATACTATATAGTGTATACTGATAGGTTATGTATTATTAATGCAATTTATTTAAAATTTTATTCGTTGGTAATTTATAATGCGCTATTAAATATTTTAAGGGCGTAAACGCTCTTTATAGTGCTTGAATCAAATGCACAATAAATTTAAAATGATGATCATATAACCATCATGGCAATTTTTTGTCAATATAATATTGTAAATCATTTTTAGATGGTTAATTACGTTATGTAAGGAAAGCAATAAAGAAAGTTTAAAATTAAAGGATCTTTACGAAAACGAAAGTTCTGATAAATCTGAAAAATTGAGTAACAAATTGGAAAAATATTGGAATGTGGAAATCGAAGAGGCCAAAGTGAAAAATACAAAACCGAGTTTACTCGTGGCTATAAGAAAAACCTTTTTCCTACGCTACATGTGGTGTGGCTTATTTTTATTTATACAACACGCAATTATAAGGTTAATTTGAAATTTATACAGACAGGCGGGCGTTTCAACGGTGGTGTGCCTGGAAGATTGTGACTCATCCCATCGGATGAGTTGTACTAACGACATTTATGGCAACTTTTCTTTGCAATAAGGATATTCAAATTTTTCTAACGTAAATTGCCCTCAAAAATGCCAAATCTTTACGCCACAGTGAGCGACGAAAGCTAACCTCTGCTTGTGGTATAAAGTGGCAGTATATCTTGGTTCGGATCTACTAGATTTCCACACATTTGATCGACATCGGAAGGGAACTCTTTTTTGCACACACCGTTGTAATGCCCCCTATTATAAAATAATTATTAATTTTGACCATTTTAGCACTTTGCAACCAATTATATTATCCGTTTTCATCGCCCTATTTGCAGTTGATTCTAACGAGAACAGCTTAGGCGAACTATGCTTATACGGAGGTATTATCATTATAGTGACGTTCATTCAATTATTCTTTAGGCATCACACATTGTTAATGCTTGGGCGAGAAGGTATGAGAATAAGAATAGCGTGCTGTTCGTTAATATACAAAAAAGTAAGTTTTGGCGACAAACAGGGGGGGATTTACCACTAGGCTAACCTAGGCTGTAGCCTAGGGCCGCAAGCCCAAAGGGGCCGCACAAAAATGAGCTGTTACAATGGTACAAGTAACAAAACTTGAAAACAAAAAACTTTGTTACAGTGGCCCATGAAAATAATTTTATTATTTAATTACCATTAAAGATAATAATAACAATAGTAAGGGCCCAAAACTGGAGTTAGCCTAGGGGCCCAAATTTTACAAATCCCCCCCTGGCGACAAATCCTTTCGACTTATCTTGGAAAACAATTACAGCTTTTTCGTCTGAATCAAGAATCTTTAGGAAAATCGAGTGCAGGTCAATTGGTAAATTTATTATTTAACGACGTCAATCGTTTCGATTTAATCAGTCAGTTGCTACATTTCTTTTGGATCGTGCCCATTCAACTTGTTCTAGTAACTTATTTAATTTGGCGAGAAGTCGATGTTGCTGCCATTATTGGAGTCGGATTTCTTATCATATTGACAATTCCAGTCTACAGTTTGTATTTTTTCTTTGTCCTCTTTATATTTATTATAATGCGTTTTTTTCAGTTTCTGTTGGAAAGTTGACCTCAGTATTTCGACTTATATTAGCAAATAGAACAGATATAAGGGTAAAAAAAATGGCAGAAATAGTTTCGGGAATTCGAGTAATTAAAATGTACGCTTGGGAAATTCCTTTTGCCCTAGTTGTGAACTTAGTGAGAAAGCGCGAAATTAAAATGTTGACTTGGCTCTCTTACATAAAAGGAGGAATAATTAGTTCGGCCGTTTTTGTGGGAAGGACTATTTTGTTCGTGACCATGATTGCGTACGCCCTACTAGGAAACACCATAACGGCCGATAAAGTATTTTCCATTGCTCAATTTTTTAACTTGCTCCAGTTGTCGATGGCTATATATTTTCCACAAGCCGTCAGTATTGGAGCAGAAACGTTAGTAACCGTGAGTCGTTTAGAAAATTTTTTATTACTCCACGAAAAAGGCGACGCCAAATTAACTAAAGACGAATCGAAAGGAATTAGTTTCAAAAATGTTAAAGCTTCGTGGGTGTCGGACGTTTTTCTATTTAAAGAGCTTACTTTAAATATTTTGCCCGGATCTTTATGTGCAGTAATAGGACCTGTTGGATGTGGAAAATCGTCCCTTTTACACCTTTTGTTAGGCGAATTAACTTGCGATAGTGGCGCTATTACGATCGGAGGCAATATTTCGTACTCCTCGCAAGAAGCGTGGCTGTTTGCGTCTACTGTTCGTAAAAATATTTTATTTGGACAAAAATATGAGAAAAAGTTATATAACGACGTGGTTAAAGTTTGTGCTTTGGAAAGAGACTTTGAACTTTTTCCCGATGGTGATCAAACTAGAGTAGGAGATCGTGGTGTTTCCTTAAGTGGAGGACAAAAAGCACGAATTAATTTAGCTAGAGCCGTTTATAGGAGCGCCGATATTTATTTACTAGACGATCCTCTTTCGGCTGTAGATACTCGCGTCGGAAAACAACTCTTTAACGATTGCATAGTCGAATATTTAAATAAAAAGACGAGAATTTTAGTAACACATCAACTTCAATTTTTGAAAAAGGCCGATCATATCGTTATTATTAATGAAGTACGTACTTACCTACTATACTAATGCATTAAAGTCGTAGGTAAATTAAAGCAAATTATTAATTTTCGTAGGGTAGAATAAAAGCGCAGGGCACGTTTGAAGAGTTATCTAAACTGGATTTGGAGTTTACAAAAATGTTAGTAGCTTCTGACGAGAACAGCGAAATTAGAAAAGACGAAAGCATTGCCAAATCCTTCATTAATAAGCGACCCAGTCTAGAAGACAAAATAGAACGTAATTTTTTGCGAACATCTTCAGTTCGGTCTACCGTCTCTGTATTGATATTTTCATAAATATTAAGAGTACATTTTAATTCAAGCAAATTTTTAGATAGACGCCTCCGAAATTCACGAAATAGTTATAGTTTCAGAGGAAGAACCTACTAATAAATACGGAGCTGCTGCTTATACGGAGTACGCAAAAGCTGGTGGCAGTGTTTGGGTTTTGATGGGTTTGGTTGTACTTTTAGTAGGTGGACAAATTATTTCAAATTTAACCGACTTATGGCTCACGTATTGGTAAGAATCTGTTAGTTAGAAACGATTTTGAGGAACTTTTTAAATTTTAGGACGGAACAGGAAGCCATCCGCGTTTCCGAAGAACGATGTCTAACACATGTAAATAATGGAAAGCCTTTAAATCGCACCTTCGATATGATTCAACGCTTCGTAAAGTCATCCGATTCTTTTAATTTAAACAAACTAGAACCTGGTTGTGAAAATGATATTATATCGACAAATTTTTCCATTTACGTTTACAGCGGTCTAATATTGGCTTGTATAATTTTACTTACTATGAGGTCGTTGGTGTTTTACAAGGTGGCCATGACGGCCTCGCAAAATTTGCATAATGAAATGTTTACGTCTCTTCTTCACGCCCCTATGAGGTTTTTTGATACAAATCCGAGCGGAAGAATTTTAAATAGATTTTCTAGAGATATGGGTGTGATAGACGAAATGTTACCCCAAATGATGTTGGAAGCTTTACAGGTAATCATAGTCCTTTCTAAAATTTTGAAATTAATTTGTAGATTGTAGGTATTTTTGGCTATGGCTGGAATTTTAATTATGATTTTAATAACAAACTTTTACATGTTGGCAATACTTGCAATATTAAGCGTAGTTTTTTATAAATTGCTTAGATGGTACATTACTGTTGCAAGAGATGTAAAGCATTTGGAAGGCACTAGTAAGTGATAAAATCCAACTTTTTTTCTTTATTGCGTCCGCTTTATTTTTTGAAGGTAAGAGTCCAGTATTTTCACATTTAAACGCATCTTTTAATGGTATAGTTACAATAAGATCGTCCAATTGTGAAAAAATCTTAATCCGCGAATTCGACTTACATCAGGTACGCAACAACACAAAATTAAACATTTCTCATAGACACGTTTTTAAGGATACCCACACATCGTCCTGGTATATATTTTTAGCTATTATCGCGGCATTTGGACTTTGGTTGGATTTTTTAAGTTCCATCTTCTTAACTTTCATAATCATTAGCTTTATTATAATCCATCAATGTGAGTATCTCCATTAAATTGCACCTCTATACCACTTTTGCTTTCAGTCGGTGTGGTATCGGGTAGTTTGGTAGGATTGGCCTTATGGCAATCTTTAAATTTAACGGGAACCGTTCAATATGGGATACGACAAGCCGCCGAAGTTATCAGTCAAATGACTTCTGTGGAAAGAGTATTAGATTACACCAGGTTAGAAAAAGAGGAGTCTGAAGAATCTAAAAGTGCACAAACGAAAACTTGTTATGCGTGTAACTAAGTGTGATTTTTCAGACCGATCACCTTTAGAAAGCCGACCGACATCAGTGGGAAAAATCGAATTTCTTGGAGTTAATTTACGTTATGCCGAAGACGAACCCCTGGTTCTAAAAAACTTAACTTTTAATATTAATTCGGGAGAAAAGGTCCATTATTAAGAATCATCAAAATAGCGCATTAAAAATTAAATTTTTATAGATTGGCATTGTTGGCCGTACGGGAGCTGGAAAATCTTCTCTAATTTCGGCTCTATTTCGTCTCGCTCCATTCGACGGAAGCATCAAAATGGACGACATCGACACAAAAACTATGAGTCTCGATAATTTACGTAAAAAAATTTCTATAATTCCACAAGAGCCTGTTTTATTTTCGGCAACACTTCGTTACAATTTAGATCCGTTTCAAGAATTTTCAGATGCAGCACTTTGGACTGCATTGGAAGAAGTCGAACTTAAAGAAGTCCCATCTTTAGAATTTTTGGTACAAGAGGGTGGTAGTAATTTTAGTGAAGGTGAAAGACAGTTGATTTGTTTAGCAAGGGCTATTTTAAGAAATAATAAAATTTTAGTATTAGACGAAGCTACTGCAAACGTAGATCCTCAGTAAGGTTATCCAGGGTAAAATTTCAATTGTTTTAATATATTTTTCTAGAACCGACGAGTTAATCCAAAAGGCAATTAGAACAAAGTTTAAAGAATGCACCTTGTTGACTATTGCTCATCGTTTGCACACGATTATGGATGGTACTAAAGTTCTAGTTATGGATGCCGGACGGCTCGTGGAATACGATCATCCACATGTACTTTTGCAAAATCGTAATGGTTATTTATTTAAAATGGTAGAACAAACTGGACAATCGATGGCCGATAATCTACATTCGATTGCTCAAAGAACGTACGAACTCGAAAGAAAAACGATATAATTTTATTCGTGTAGTGTAATGTTGGTTGCCTAACTTCAGGTGCAGACTGCTTTGTTAAGTATGAATAGTAGTATAGTTTGTAACAACTTAAATGGAACTCGTAAATCAAGTGCGGCAGATAAAATTAAGAATATAACATTACACTGATAATCTAATCTCGACTCATCGCTTTATGGAACGATCAGGGATCGATTGCTTCAGGAGTGTACTAGAAAAATTAAAAAATTCACTAAGAACAATAATATCACTTTTTTCTGCCTAACAGTTACTACAATACATAAAACCAATCATTTATACTATTCATGTAGATATAATTAATTTAATGATATTCTGTTTAAAAGTTGAAATTATGTTAAATTGATAAATGTATTAAAGAATTCTTTTAATACGTTTCTGAAATGGTAAAGTTGCTGCTTACTTTTGCGATAGGTTGAGATTAAATTATCAGTGTAATGTTATATTCTTAATCATATCTGCCGCGGTTGATTTACGACTTTCAATTATCTTGTTATAAACTATACTTTGTTTTATTAGGAGAGAAAGGTGCGTGAAGTTAGCACAGTCATTTTGAGCACAAAAATCGAAAGTGGTATCATATTTTTGTGCTTATTATTGGTTGATATCTCTTTAGTGGTAGGGAAAGAGTAGGAGAAAATTAATATAAGTTCGATTTTTGCCATAAGTTCAGATTCTTATCAATAACAAAGATCAGCAAATTTTAGAAAAATAAGGGTTACTCTTGTGAATATAAACTTTCGATTTTCGATTTTTTTTGTATGCAAGTTGTTCGTTTTATTGTAAGTATTTCTCCATGTATTAATTAATTTACTTCAATATTAAGGTTAAAAATTTAAATATTGCGATTAATAATTATTTTGTAGTTTAAATTAAATAATATAATAAATTTTGAATTAATCAATCAATATTTATTACCATCAATATCTACATTTACAATGGTAAATTTGTAAAGCTTCAAATATGTAGCCATAGCCATTAATTTAATAAAAAGCAAAGAAAATAACTTTTTAAAATAATTCGTGAATGTAACTTTTTATAACAAATCCTTATACATCGAGTCGAAATAATCATCAATTTTTATGTAAGTAATTAATGCAATTACCTGGTAATTAATTGGGTTGGGTCGGTCATTCATGAACTCCCTCTGAAATTAGAAAAAAACTAGGTTTACTAATTTGTTAAATTATTTAAAAAATACAATTAATTATAAATTATCAAATCAAGCAATTCAATTACTTTTAAAGTTGTATTTGTAAGAAATTGTTTGCAAGTAATATAGAGTTGATTAATTCATTTAGGTTTTGCACTAGTTTTCAAAATTGTTTATTAACAAGTTAATAAACTTGTTACTATGTAAAATATCTCTTAACAATGAAACCTTTAAATAATTAAAATTATTGTGTAAATCCGTAGTAATCTGACGTTTGAAATTCTGTTTCTTCAACATCCTGTATAATTTAGCAATAAGCATTTACCTTGCATAATAAATAAAATTTCTAAAAAGAAAATTCAAATACATAAGAACATTAAATTTTTGATGATTCACTTTGTGTCTATTATACAGTGTGTCGTATTTAAGATGAAGACACCCCCATATTTTTGCTACTTGAAGGAGTACAGGTTTGAATTTTTGCACCGTGATACAGATTGAAGAGTCACATCTTTTAAGGTACTCAAATTAAATGTGAACTTTAAACCCAGCCTACTACGACCTCGCAAACAGAGCCAATTCTCGATATTTTGTTTCGCGTTGGAGATACGGAAAAAAGTTATCAGGTAAAGTTGTTTAGAACTCAATTTTGGCCTTTATTGCCAAGTTTCATTACAAAATTCGAATTTTGATTTTATTAATATTTCTCTGTAAAATGTTTTAAACTGAAAATATCTCAAATTAAAAATGCGAATTTTGTTATAAAGCTTGGTGATAAGGCTCAAAATTAAATTCTAAACAACTTTTGCTAATAACTTTTTTCAGTATCTCCAACCGTAATCTCTGTAGAATGTTTTAAATTGAAAATGTCTCAAATTAAAAACCCGAAGTTTGGCATGAAACTTGGTGATAGGTGTCAAAACTGTATTCTAAACAACTTTTCTTAATAACTTTTTTCCGTATCTCGAACGCGAAGCAAAATATTGAAAACTGGCTCTGTTTGCGAGGTCTTAGTAGGCTGGGTTTAAAGTTTACATTTAAGTTGAATATCTTAAAACATGTGACCCATCAACCTGTATGATTATGCAAAAATTCAAATTTCCATTTCTTCAAATAGCGAAAATATGAGGGTGTCTTCATCTTAAATGCGACACACTGTAGTAACTATTTCGTAATTTTTTTCAGTTTTTATTGAACTACTGAGTTGTAAAGATCGGTCGTGAAGTGCCGTCTATACCAAAACAGTTCCAAAGATCGATCAAGGATTACCAGAAAATTAACAAAGATTAATGTGAGTACTTTTTGTCTTTTTAAGGGTGTGTTAAGTGTAAGGGATATTTTACAAATACATAATAAATTCTTAAGTTTTTCGCTGTTAGCAATACAGGCTTCAGTTAATAAACTTCTCACTATGTAAAATATCTCTAAACATTTAACTAATCTAAATTATTATGTAAATCCATAGTAATCTGAATACTTTATTTCTTCAAAAATTTTAAGATAACTTCTCCTAACTAATTATATTAATTTACTAAATAGCGATTAATATTCTCTCTATATTACCTTATTGAGCTTAATAATCACCTAACTAACAAGAGCATTGGAAAATAATAGTCGTAACTCATCATGACTGTCCAGTCACGATAGACCGAAGACGGTGATAAGGGAGGCTGCCGTGTTATGTTTGATGATAAAATCAATTAATTTAGTACGTTATTAATAATCACTTATTGATTATGGCTTTGCTTTGTAATTCAAACAAGCATAAATATAAAAGGCACTATAGTTCATTCGTTCAAAAGAAATAGTGAAGCCACGCCCCAAAAATTTATGATTGCGCAGAACGATGAGCGCAACAACCAGTTTCACACGATACAAAACACACGGGAATGAAATAGATAAGATCTGTCAAATAAGTTTGACAAATGCGATTTCTTCGGTGACTATTGTAAATCGGATTTTCAAAATTCGACCAATAGAAAAATTCTATTCGAATATCGCGCGCTTTTTGTGGGAGTGGCTTCACTATTTCTGTTGGGTGAATACCGTATAGTGACTAATGCTTTTGACGATTCAGTTATTGTCAAAAGCATGTCAAAAGTAAAATGTTCAGAAAACGGTTTTAATAATTATTTTATAAATTTGGCTTTAAAAAAGTATGGTTTTAAATTAAAGTTAAAGTTATAAATTTGAAAAATATTTTTTTGTAAAATTTTCCAAAATAAAATAGAAAATTATTTTTTTTGCAAAACTCGTTTTATCCTATGATTATAAGATTATAACATTAACTCAAAAACATAATTACGCAAAAAACAAGTTTCACTCTTCTCGATCTTTTATCACTTTTGGTCGGGTTTTTCCGATCTTGTTTTCTGTTTTCTCCAAACTTTCTTCAAAATACTCCATACCCTCGTCAGGATAATTAATAAATTCTTTTGAGACGACAAACGTGAAAATCGTCCCCTTCATACTATTAAAATAAAGCTATAGTTTTGAAAAAATTGTGTCTTTGTATAAAGCGAGTTTTGGAAACTTCTTATCCATTTTTCAATGAAATGAAGAAAATTTTGCAAAATATTATTGCAAATTCTGAAAGCCCGTAACAGAATTATATGGATATAATATAAAGGTCAATTTTGTTAAAATACGACAAAGCGAGTTTTGAAAAAGCGGTCCTCAATTGATTATTTTATCATAAACATGAAAAAATATAAAAGCTTACCTAAGATAAGCAAAATTACTAGCGATAAGTAGCTGCTAAGTCTATAATTATGCAATTATTAAATTTAATTATTACTATACCTTGACATATCGTGCATTTTACACGATTTCGAAACTTTTTAGCGGGGCGTCACACCATCCAAAATAAGGGCCATCCTTAACACAATAGTTTTTACTCGTGTATTTAGATCAGTTCAAGTAGTTGGTAAAGTTCGATTACATTAATTCAATCGATGGACAATAATATAAAAATTACTAGACTCAATCCCAGAACTAAAGCAAATATTTTCTCTAAACTATTTTTTACGTAAGTTTGTAGTTATATTTTCTTTACTAAAACTAAATATAATAGGGTCGTATTTAACCGCACAATGTAAAAATTTATTTGGTTTAAAAAAATAGTGATTTGCGCATTCGAATAAAAAATATTACAATTTGAATTATAGAATTAATAAATTGTCCATTCCATAAATTAATTATGAAAATAAGAAATTAGCACTTCAGCGTTATTTGATGAGCTTTGTTTTCAAGTTGAATATCATATCGTTAACTGCAGTTTCTTTCTTTTTTCAAAAATATAAGTTTGTTGGGGGGGGGTTAATTTTTAAAATTTTTTTCGCTAGTTTAATATAGTTTTTAATATGCATACCTGGGCAGATGTAAATTGCAGCGGAAAAAAATCATAAAAAACAAGTTGGTTTCTTACTTTTAACCTAAGCCACAATTCATAAAATCATAAGTGTCCCCTGCCAATTTATATTATACCACTAGGTCGCCCGCTGCAGTTTACAATCGCGGATTCAACTCGATACTTTTGAAATTACTCCGGTAAAAAAATAAACACAAAAAACTAAAGATTAATAAATCATTCACATTATCACATTACAGAATAAAATAATAAATGTGTAGAAAAAGCTGCAAATTATTAATTTGATTCAGCAAAACTTGAACAAGTGCTAAGATGCGTGCTAAGATAAAGAGGGTACTGTTTTTTTTATAATTACGAATATTTATACTTTAGCATTCGTTTTAATATTTTTCATTTTAAATTAATTTTACTACTATCAACTTGTTAATTCTGAAGGTTACGATAGGTTTAATTGTTTACTTGTTACTCAATTGTAAAACGTCATTTAACCAAGCTAAGCTGTCTTTGCTATAACCTTTGAAAATCAATGTTTACAAGTTTGACTTTCAAAGCTTTCTAAAAACAATTTAGGGATATTTTTGACGCTACTAACAGCTGACAGAAATTGTTTAATTGTATTTTAATTAATCTGTAAGTGAATTAAGCATGAGTAACAAGTAAAGTATTATACATTACACGCCAGGTAACTGTTTTAACAGGCTCAAAGAGGTGACAGGCTCGCCAGTCATAATCCTCTTTGCGCCAGTTTTAAAACAGTTTTACCTGGCATTCTAATGTTAAATACTATAAAAAGCAATTATTGTAGTGGTTACAGCACATTTATTCTAACATTGTTGCATATGTTTTTTTAATTGCACATAACACAAACCTAAATAAACGTTAATACTGTATAATGATTTTTATGTATGTTATTTAGGTCATGTATTATTAATGCAATTTACTTAAAATTTCGATGGTAATTTATAATGCGCTATTAAATATTTTAAGGGCGTAAACGCTCTTTATAGTGCTTGAATCAAATGCACAATAAATTTAAAATGATGGTCATAAAACCATCATGGCAATTTTTTGTCAATATAATATTGTAAATCATTTTTAGATGGTTAATTACGTTATGTAAGGAAAGCAATAAAGAAAGTTTAAAATTAAAGGATCTTTACGAAAACGAAAGTTCTGATAAATCTGAAAAATTGAGTAACAAATTGGAAAAATATTGGAATGAGGAAATCGAAGAGGCCAAAGTGAAAAATACAAAGCCGAGTTTACTCGTGGCTATAAGAAAAACCTTTTTCCTACGCTACATGTGGTGTGGCTTACTTTTATTTATACAACACGCAATTATAAGGTTAATTTGAAATTTATACAGACAGGCGGGCGTTTCAACGGTGGTGTGCCTGGAAGTTTGTGACTCATCCGATGTACTAACGACATTTTTGGCAACTTTTCATTGTAATAAGGATATTCGAATTTTTCTAACGTAAACTGCCCTCAAAAATGCCAAATCTTTACGCCACAGTGAGCGACGAAAGCTAACCTCTGCTTGTGGTATAAAGTGGCAGTATATCTTGGTCCGGATCTATTAGATTTCAATAGCTCGTTTTGATCGACATCGGAAAGGAACTCTTTTTTACACACACCGTTGTAATGCCCCCTATTATTAAATAATTATTAATTTTGACACTTTTAGCACTTTGCAACCAATCATATTATCCGTTTTCATCGCACTTTTTGCAGTTGATTCTAACGAGAACAGCTTAGGCGAACTATGCTTATACGGAGGTATTATCATTATAGTGACGTTCATTGTATTATTCTTTAAGCATCACATATTCTTAATGCTTGGGCGAGAAGGTATGAGAATAAGAATAGCGTGCTGTTCGTTAATATACAAAAAAGTAAGTTTTGGCGACAAATCCTTTCGACTTATCTTGGAAAAAAATTACAGCTTTTTCGTTTGAATCAAGAATCTTTAGGAAAATCGAGTGCAGGTCAATTGGTAAATTTATTATTTAACGACGTCCATCGTTTCGATTTAATCAGTCAGCTGCTACATTTCTTTTGGATCGTGCCCATTCAACTTGTTCTAGTAACTTATTTAATTTGGCGAGAAGTCGATGTTGCGGCCTTTATTGGAGTCGGATTTCTTATCATATTGACAATTCCAGTGCACAGTTTGTATTTTTTCTTCGTCCTCTTTATACTTATTGGCGTCCTCGAGCCAATAACAGAAAAATAGGGGTGATCGTATTCAAGCCCATCTTTTAGGAATAAGCTATCTGAGTGCCACAGAACACGAAAATGTGGTTGGCTGCCCAAAACATTGGCTTAAGGCCTTAGGACTGTTAATAATAAACTTCTAATTGGTGACGAGGGCTGGAAACCCACTTGAGAGGGATGCCAAAGTAAAATCTTACTTTTTATGTAAAAAGTAGTTACTTTGCCACAATGAGCAACCCAAATACCTTTATAAGTTACGAGTTTATGTGTAGCATAAAGACGTTAATTTCAGAACTGCTGCCACCCTCTCAGAGCCACTCTAGAGGGTACCCAATTTTTTTGTCGATTCTTTTTATAAAAATGAAAAAAAGTCAAAGTTGCTTCCCGAATGCCGTCATGTTTTTTACTTTTTTCCTTCTCCAACAATTTCATTGAAGGATCCTGAGGCCTTAAGCAAGTGCTTTGGGCAGTCAACAAAATTTTCGTGTTTGCCGGTACTTATTCTCAAATAGCTTATTCCCAAAAGATGGGCCTGAATACGATCACCCCGATTTTTCTGTTACATAAATAGTCTGTTATTTTAACGCGTTTTTTTTTCAGTTTGTGTTGGAAAGTTGACCTCAGAATTCCGACCTATATTAGCAAACAAAACAGATATAAGGGTAAAAAAAATGGCAGAAATAATTTCGGGAATTCGAGTAATTAAAATGTACGCTTGGGAAATTCCTTTTGCTCTAGTTGTGAACTTAGTGAGAGAGCGCGAAATTAAAATGTTGACTTGGCGCTCTTACATAAAAGGAGGAATAATTAGTTCGGCCGTTTTTGTGGGAAGGACTATTTTGTTCGTGACTGTGATTGCCTACGCCCTACTAGGAAATACCATAACGGCCGATAAAGTTTTTTCCGTTGCTCAATTTTTTAACTTGCTCCAGTTGTCGATGGCTATATATTTTCCACAAGCCGTCGGTGTTGGAGCAGAAACGTTAATAACCGTGAGTCGTTTAGAAAATTTTTTATTGCTCCAAGAAAAAGGTAACGCCAAATTAACTAAAGACAAATCGAAAGGAATTAGTTTCAAAAAAGTTAAAGCTTCGTGGGTGTCGGACGTTTTTCTATTTAAAGAGCTTACTTTAAATATTTTGCCCGGATCTTTATGTGCAGTAATAGGACCTGTTGGATGTGGAAAATCGTCCCTTTTACACCTTTTGTTAGGCGAACTAACTTGCGATAGTGGCGCTATTACGATCGGAGGCAATATTTCGTACTCCTCCCAAGAAGCGTGGCTGTTTGCGTCTACTGTTCGTAAAAATATTTTGTTTGGACAAAAATATGATAAAAAGTTATATAACGACGTGGTTAAAGTTTGTGCTTTGGAAAGAGACTTTGAACTTTTTCCCGATGGTGATCAAACTAGAGTAGGAGATCGTGGTGTTTCCTTAAGTGGAGGACAAAAAGCACGAATTAATTTAGCTAGAGCCGTTTACAGGAGCGCCGATATTTATTTACTAGACGATCCTCTTTCGGCTGTAGATACTCGCGTCGGAAAACAACTCTTTAACGATTGCATAGTCGAATATTTAAATAAAAAGACCAGAATTTTAGTAACACATCAACTTCAATTTTTGAAAAAGGCCGATCATATCATTATCATTAATGAAGTACGTACTTACCTACTATACTAATGCATTAAAGTCGTAGGTAAATTAATACAAATTATTAATTTTGGTAGGGTAGAATAAAAGCGCAGGGCACGTTTGAAGAGTTATCTAAACTGGATTTGGAGTTTACAAAAATGTTAGTAGCTTCTGACGAGAGCAGCGAAATTAAAAAAGACGAAAGCATTGCCAAATCCTTTTTGTCAACATCTTCAGTTCGGTCTACCGTCTCTGTATTGATATTTTCATAAATATTTAGAGTACATTTTAATTCAAGCAAATTTTTAGATAGGCGCCTCCGAAATTCACGAAATAGTTATAGTTTCAGAGGAAGAACCTACTAATAAATACGGAGCTGCTGCTTATACGGAGTACGCAAAAGCTGGTGGCAGTGTTTGGGTTTTGATGGGTTTGGTTGTACTTTTAGTAGGTGGACAAATAATTTCAAACTTGACCGACTTATGGCTCACGTATTGGTAAGAATCTGTTAGTTAGAAACGATTTTGAGGAACTTTTTAAATTTTAGGACGGAACAGGAAGCCATCCGCGTTTCCGAAGAACGATGTCTAACACATTTAAATCGCACCTTCGATATGATTCAACGCTTCGTAAAGTCATCCGATTCTTTTAATTTAAACAAACTAGAACCTGGTTGTGAAAATGATATTATATCGACAAATTTTTCCATTTACGTTTACAGCGGTCTAATATTGGTTTGTATAATTTTACTTACTATGAGGTCGTTGGTGTTTTACAAGGTGGCCATGACGGCCTCGCAAAATTTGCATAATGAAATGTTTACGTCTCTTCTTCACGCCCCTATGAGGTTTTTTGATACAAATCCGAGCGGAAGAATTTTAAATAGATTTTCGAGAGATATGGGTGTGATAGACGAAATGTTACCCCAAATGATGTTGCAAGCTTTACAGGTATAATCATAGTCCTTTCTAAAATTTTAAAATTAATTGGTAGATTGTAGGTATTTTTGGTTATGGCTGGAATTTTAATTATTATTTTTGTAACAAACTTTTACATGTTGGCAATACTTGCAATATTAAGCGTAGTTTTTTATAAATTGCTTAGATTGTACATTACTGTTGCAAGAGCTGTGAAGCATTTGGAAGGCACTAGTAAGTGATAAAATCCAACTTTTTTTCTTTATTGCATCCGTTTTATGTTTTGGAGGTAAGAGTCCAGTATTTTCACATTTAAACGCATCTTTCAATGGTATAGTTACAATAAGATCGTCCAATTGTGAAAAAATCCTAATCCGCGAATTCGACTTACATCAGGTACGCAACAACACAAAATTAAACATTTCTCAAAGACACGTTTTTAAGGATACCCACACATCGTCCTGGTATATATTTTTAGCTATTATCGCGGCATTTGGACTTTGGTTGGATTTTTTAAGTTCTATCTTCTTAACTTGCACAATCATTAGCTTTATTATAATCCACCAATGTGAGTATCTCCATTAAATTGCACCTCTATACCACTTTCGATTTCAGTCGGTGTGGTATCGGGTAGTTCGGTAGGATTGGCCTTATGGCAATCTTTAATTTTAACGGGAATCGTTCAATATGGAATACGACAAGCCGCCGAAGTTATCAGTCAAATGACTTCTGTGGAAAGAGTATTAGATTACACAAGGTTAGAAAAAGAGGAGTCTGAAGAATCTAAAAGTGCAGAAACGAAAACTTGTTATGCGTGTAACTAAGTGTGATTTTTCAGATCGATCACCTTTAGAAAGCCGGCCGACATCATTGGGAAAAATCGAATTTCTTGGAGTTAATTTACGTTATGCCGAAGACGAGCCCCTCGTTCTAAAAAACCTAACTTTTATTATTAACTCGGGAGAAAAGGTTCATTATTAAGAATCGTCAAAATAGCGCATTAAAAATTAAATTTTTAGATTGGCATTGTTGGCCGTACGGGAGCTGGAAAATCTTCTCTAATTTCGGCTCTATTTCGTCTCGCTCCATTCGATGGAAGCATCAAAATGGACAACATCGACACAAAAACTATGAGTCTCGATAATTTACGTAAAAAAATTTCTATAATTCCACAAGAGCCTGTTTTATTTTCGGCAACACTTCGTTACAATTTAGATCCGTTTCAAGAATTTTCAGATGCAGCACTTTGGACTGCATTGGAAGAAGTCGAACTTAAAAAAGTCCCATCTTTAGAATTTTTGGTACAAGAAGGTGGTAGTAATTTTAGTGTCGGAGAAAGACAGTTGATTTGTTTAGCAAGGGCTATTTTAAGAAATAATAAAATTTTAGTATTAGACGAAGCTACTGCAAACGTAGATCCTCAGTAAGGTTATCGAGGGTAAAATTTCAATTGTTTTAATATATTTTTCTAGAACCGACGAGTTAATCCAAAAGGCAATTAGAACAAAGTTTAAAGAATGCACCTTGTTGACTATTGCTCATCGTTTGCACACGATTATGGATGGTACTAAAGTTCTAGTTATGGATGCCGGACGCCTCGTGGAATACGATCATCCACATGTACTTTTGCAAAATCATAATAGTTATTTATTTAAAATGGTAGAACAAACTGGACAATCGATGGCCAATAATCTACATTCGATTGCTCAAAGAACGTACGAACTCGAAAGAAAAACGATATAATTTTATTCGTGTAGTGTAATGTTGGTTGCCTAACTTCAGGTGCAGACTGCTTTGTTAAGTATGAATAGTAGTATAGTTTGTAACAACTTAAATGGAACTCGTAAATCAAGTGCGGCAGATAAAATTAAGAATATTACATTACACTGATAATCTAATCTCCACTCATCGCTTTATGGAACGATCAGGGATCGATTGCTTCCGGAGCGTACTAGAAAAATTTAAAAATTCACTAAGAACAATAATATCACTTTTTTCTACCTAACAGTCACTACAATACATAAAACCAATCATTTATACTATTCATGTAGATATAATTAATTTAATGATATTCTGTTTAAAAGTTGACATTATGTTAAATTGATAAAAGTATTAAAGAATTCTTTTAATACGTTTCTGAAACATCGAAAGTGGTATCATATTTTTGTGCTTATTATTGGTTGATATCTCTTTAGTGGTAGGGAAAGAGTAGGAGAAAATTAATATAAGTTCGATTTTCGCCATAAGTTCAGATTCTTATCAGTAACACAGATCAGCAAATTTTAGAAAAATAAGGGTTACTCTTGTGAAAATAAACTTTCGATTTTCGAATTTTTTTGTATGCAAGTTGTTCTTTACATTATAATAAGTATTTTTACCAAATATTAATTAATTTACCTCAATATTAAGGGTTAAAATTTAAATAATGTGATTAATAATTATTTTGTAGTTTAAGGTAATTGTAAATGCTTAGTAGTGATTATAATTTTAATTATAACTCACTTTCATTAATATTGGTAATTATCCTTTTATGTAAAAAAATAATTTAAATTCCTTTATTAATTAAAAATAGTATGAATTATTAATCTTTTGCTTTTTATTTGTGTTATTCCAACTTTTGTTTATATTTCTGGACTTCGTGTGTGTGGTGTACGTTAACAAGAGTAACCCTTATTTTTCTAAAATTTGCTGTTCTGTGTTACTGATAAGAATCCAGATATCACTAAAGAAATATCAACCCATAATAAATGGAAGAATTAAAGTAAAGGGTTGCCTATGTATTAGGAGAAAATTTAAATTTCAATTACATTTGCATTCTTTAATTTATTTCTAAAAATTATTAATTTATAAACAAAATTAAATTAATTAATATTTAAGCAGTTAATAAAATAACAGTAATTTTGAAATAAAACATTCATTTTTTATCCTACCCACGCTTTCAGTAAAAAGAAACAATCAACTTTTATTTAGGAATAAAAATACATATTGCGTTACATACGTTGTTGTGTAAATCTGTAGTTTATATTTAAAAGGCACAACAAATAGATAAAGTATTCTATACTTTTAATGATTCACTGTGTGTCATTTATAGTGAAGTATTTCGTATTAATTTCAGTTGCCATTGAAATTTTGAGTTACAAAGATCGTTCCTTCAGTGCCAGTTCCTTTAACATGAGACCATAAAGATTACAAGAAGAATATCATCATACTACCCATGGCTGTGCGCGTTAGTGGGTACTTCAAAAATAAAATCCTGGATATGGAGTTGGAATCGAGAAAATTAAGCTGCCAATTGCCTTCCCAATGAAACGAAACGCCGAAAAAAAATTGGTAAGTAAGAATTATGATATAACTTCTCTAATTATTAAATAAATTAACAGCGTCTTAATTCTCTATGTTTGGATTGTTATAAAAATTACAAAATATTTTCAATTAGTAATGCTTCAAATATGTAGCCATAGCCATTAATTTAATAAAAAGCAAGGAAAATAACTTTTTAAAATAATTCGTGAATGTAACTTTTTATAACAAATCCTTATACATCGAGTCGAAATAATCATCAATTTTTATGTAAGTAATTAATGCAATTACCTGGTAATTAGTTGGGTTGGGTCGGTCATTCATTAACTCCCTCTGAAATAAGCAAAAAAGTAGGATTACTAATTTGTTAAATTATTTAAAAAATACAATTAATTATTAATGATCAAATCGTCCAATCAGCAATCAATCGATTATTTTTAAAGGTGTATTTGTAAAAAATTGTTTGCACGTAATATTTTAGAGTTGATTAATTCATTTAGGTTTTGCGCAAGTTTCAAATTAGTCTTTAGTTAATAAACTTGTTACTACGTAAAGTATCTCTTAACAATTAAACATTTAACTAATTTAAATTATTAAGTAAATCCGTAGTAATCTGATGTATGAAATTCTTTTCAAGCATTATTTTCAAGCACAACCATTTACCTTGCGTAATAATAATTTTTGTAAAAAGAAAATTCAAATACATAAGAACATTAAATTTTTGATGATTCACTATGTTATGTATATTATAGTAACTATTTTCTATTATATTTCAGTTTTCATTGAACTACGGAGTGGTAAAGATCGTTCGTTAAGTGCCCTCTATACCAAAATAATTCTAAAGATCGATCAAGGATTACATGGAAATTAACAAAGATTAATGTGAGTACTTTTGTCTTTTTAAGGGTATGCGAAGTGTAAGAGATATTTTGCAAATACATAATAAGTATTTCCAGTTAATAAATTCTTAAGTTTTGCGCTGTTTGCAAAACAAGCTTTAGTTAATAAACTTCTTACTATGTAAAGTATATCTCTTAAACATTTAACTAATTTAAATTTGTATGTAATTCCATAGTAATCTGATACTTTATTTCTTCAAACATGTTGAGATAACTCCCTTAACTAACTAAATAAATTAATTTGTTTAATTAATTACTTTGCTTTGTAATTCAAACAATCACAAATATAAAAGGCACAAGTGACTAATGCTTTTGACGATTCAGTTATTGTCGTGACATAATTCTAATATGTGCTAATTTGTTTCAGTTGCAAATCTACGTTTGACTTCGACAGATGATCCGTTAAATGACACTGACGCTCTTTTGGTCCCAGGACAAGAGGATTACTAAAAATTTTAAGGGACTAAGATGAAGTTATTGTAAGTATAACTTTCTCAAAGAGTCTTCGAGGTATTTGTGAGCAATTTCTGGGTGTAACCAAAATGCTCGAACAAACTTTTAGGATATCATATCTACTTAAAATTAGGGCACCCGTATTTTTTTCTTCAATTCCTAATTTTTATTGCACAGTTAAAATGTAGAATTTAATTCTCTAAACTCGAAAGTATTGCTACGATGTACAGAAAATCAAATTTTATTAAACATACAGGGTATTAAAAAAAGCATTCACGACTTTAAGACCGTGTAGTACGCATTCAAATGAGTAAAAAGTTATAATTGAGGGGTGTCCAATAGTTCATACTTTTCGAGTTACGGCCACAACTCAAAAAGTATGAACTACTGAACACCCCTCAATATAACTTTTTCTACTCATTTTAATGCGTACAGAGGGGTGTCAAATAGTTCATACTTTTGAGTTGTGGTCACAAAAAAGTATGAAGTATTGCAAACCCCTTAAAATAACTTCTGTTACTCAATTTTATGTATATTACACGCTCTTAAAGTAGTGAATGCTTGCTTTTAAAACCATGTATAAATTAAGCAAATTTTTATTGATTATAAAAATTTCAATTAACCTTTTTTTTAGAAACTGTTTCAAATGAAATGTAAATCCCCTTTTTCCTAATAACTTCTTTCTTCCGGTACCTTCTTTACTACCATAATATAGAATCTGCAGATTCTTCCAACTTAATTTTGTTGATTAGAATTACTTGCAACTGGGTGATCCCAATTTAGATGAATTTCGTTTCTTCAAAAATTATTTGTTGAGCTCATCACGTATTTTTCATTTACTTACTTAACAATTTTTACTTCCGTTTTTTCTTCTTAAATCTTAAACACCTTATTTCTTAAAATAACGATAATTTCTAAATTAGGTACAATTTTTATTAATGTTGAAGCGGCATATCATAGCAGTTTCTTGAAGCATTTTGCTTACTTTTAAATTACTAATTTATTTTGCAAATTAAAAATTAATTAATTGAAAATAATCATCGGTTGTCTAAAGCAAAGTAATTAAAACATCTCTAATTTTATTTCAGTAGACGTTCGATCTTTTGATTTGGAAAGATGATCCGGTAACTGCAGTGCCTTTTGGTCCACATGAAGAGGATTACAAGAAAACTGAATGAAACCAAGTTGAAGTTATTTTACCTAAGTTTATTTTCTCACTGGGCTTTCGAGATATTTTGAATCGAAATACGTATTTTTTTATTATTGGTTACTAAAAATTAATTAATTGTAAATAATCATTGGGCGATTAATACTAAAATTTAAGAAGCAAAAGTCCTTTTAACGATTCAGTTTGTGCCCTTAGGTACATAAAACTACGACATTTCTAAATTAGTTTCAGGTTACCTTTGACGCGGAAAGATGCTTTCCTTCATCACACCGACAGTGCCTTTTGGTTTTGGCCCCAACATGAGGATGAGGATGGACGGTTGGACGATCCCCACCATGAGGATGGACGAGGATTAATTTATTTTTATTTTATTTTGGATTGTATTTAAGTAGAAGGGTAGCTACACCTCTCGATTAGTTTTTTTTAAATTAATTTTTTTCAATTTAAATTCATTGCTTGCTTAGGAGGGTAGCTACCCCTATTTACTGGTCATCGCTAGCGAAGACGTAGCAGCTAGGTAAGTTGCTTCCAACAGCTCTTCTCCACGTTAAAGAGAGCGCGAGGGGAAGCAACCTCTAAGACCACTGCGAGTTGTCCTCGAATTGGTCGGAGGTTGTTCCTCTTTCGTAGTCTTTAATGTGGCGATGGGCGTGGACTCCATGTTGGAATGTGGGTGTGCGTTGGCGCCGGGCGGGGAGGGGTAGGTGGGAGGGGGGTCGGCGGTCCCCTCCCCCCTACCCCTCCCCGCCCGGCGCCAACGCACATGCGCACTCCTACACGGAGTCCACGCGCATGCGCATTAGAGACTAAGGAGGAGGAGCAACAACCGACAATTTCGAGGACAACCCCCAGTGGTGGATGGGGTTGCCACCCCTCGTACTCTCTCGGACAAGGTGCAGGGTTGAAGCGACGCCACCTACCTAGCAGCTACCCGATAAGCAGCCATTATCAGTTTTAATATTAATTAATACTTTGTAATTATTTATTGTTTTAATTATGTATTATGTCTTGTGGGCCACCGCTTGATGAGCCGAACTCCTCAAGCTATGACTCCTAAAGCTTTATTTGTTACAGTTATTTCTTTCCAAATCTAACGAGGGGTGGACTTGTTGCAGCCCATGCCTTGGGTTGCAACCTTTAATCTTTTTTTTAATGGTATAGCTATTTTTATTATTTTTAATTTCTGCTGCATACATCGATTAGGACACAATACTGAATCATTAAAGGTCTCTTGAATCTCGCTTTGGTGATTTCCTAAGCGTTGACCCGTCAATCAATAATAAATTGTTTACAAATAATTGGTTTTGAATTTATAAAATTAATTAATAGTGTATTATTATAATTTTCTTGTGCACATAATTATATTAAATATGTATATTATTATATAATAGAAGATATTTTTGTGTATTTTTTCATTTTAATAAACAGTAAACTCATGTAGATCTTGACTTTTTTTCCAGAGATTTCCTTAAAGAATTTCTCTCAATGATCTTCTTTTTCAATTACCTTGAAAAAGATATTCCCTCTCCTACTCCATTATTCTCTTGATTGCCTTACACGTTAAAATCCAAGTCTTTAATTATTATCCACAGTCTCTTTAGTTCTTAAAAAAAACCAATTCTAAAGAAATTAGACCAGTACTATTTGGATTTTAAAAGTGAAATGTAAGTTTCTTGAGTTCAAACGAAGTTTCAATACATAAGACAATAAAGTCCAGCTGGATAACTCTATAACACAAAGAGTTCTTCTTTACTTGACAGATAAGATGACAGAGACAGAAAAGATTGACAGGTGAGAAAAGAAGACAGTAAGTTAACAGATGAGTATGGCAGATGAGAAGATCGTTGATATTTACAGAGACAGAGGCATCGAGAGATAGATATGAGATAGAGATAGAAAAATAGAGAGAGACAGATATAGAGATAAGGAGATAGATAAAGAGACAGATATGGAGACTGTTTAAAGGAGATATTAAGAGAGTAAAATTGAGGGAGATACAGATAGATATAGAGAGAAGAAGACTGTTGAAATAAGACACTAATATAAAAAATGAAGGGAGATAGATAGATACATATATTAGATATTTTGATAGAACAATTGGAAGAGATAGAGAGAGATAAAAAGACAGATAGAGAAATAAGAAGAATGTCTAACATTCTGACTGTTTAAATGAAATATTAAGATAGAAAAATGGAAGGAGATAGAGAGAGATAAGGAGACGGTTGAAATGAGAGAAAAACTTAGTAAAATAGAGGGAGTTTAGAGATAGATACAGAGATAAGGAGATAGATAAAGAGACTGATGAAATAAGAGAATCCCATAGTAAAATAGAGGAGTTTAGAGATAGATACAGAGATAAGGAGATAGATACAGAGATAAGGAGATAGATAAAGAGACTGATGAAATGAGAGAAAAGCATAGTAAAATAGAAGAAGTTAGAGATAGATTCAGAGATAAGGAGATAGATAAAGAGACTGATGAAATGAGAGAAAAGCATAGTAAAATAGAAGGAGTTAGAGCTAGATTCAGAGATAAGGAGATAGATAAAGAGACTGATGAAATGAGAGAAAAGCATAGTAAAATAGAGGGAATTATAGATAGATACAGAGATAAGGAGATAGATAAAGAGACTGATAAAATAAGAGAAAAACATAGTAAAATAGAGGGAGTTTAGAGATTGATACAGAGAAAAAAGAAACAGAAACAGAGATAAAGAGACAGACACGGAGATAAAGAGATAGAGAAAGAAAAGTCCCCTGGGCTTTTTCTCTGGGGCTTCTACATCTTTCTCTCTCTTTGTTTCTTCTCTGAGTCTGTATCGTTATCTCTTTATCTATATCCCTATCTCTAAACTCCCTCTAGTTTACTGTTTTTCTCTTATTTCATCAGTCTCATTAACTATCTCCTTTTCTCTGTATCAATCTCTAAACTCCCTCTATTTTACTATGTTTTTCTCTTATTTTATCAGTCTCTTTATCTATATCCCTATCTCTGTATCTATCTCTAAACTCCCTCTATTTTACTCTTTTTCTCTCATTTCATCAGTCTCTTAATCTATCTCCTTATCTCTGTATCTATCTATAATTCCCTCTATTTTACTATGCTTTTCTCTCATTTCATCAGTCTCTTTATCTAACTCCTTATCTCTGAATCTATCTCTAACTCCTTCTATTTTACTATGCTTTTCTCCCATTTCATCAGTCTCTTTATCTGTCTCCTTATCTCTGAATCTATCTCTAACTCCCTCTATTTCACTTTGTTTTTATTTCATTTCATCAGTCTCTTTATCTATCTCCTTATCTCTGAATCTATCTCTAACTCCCTCTATTTTACTGTTTTTCTCTTATTTCATCAGTCTCTTTATCTATCTCCTTATCTCTATATCTATCTCCTTATCTCTGTATCTATCTCCTTATCTCTGTATCTATCTCTAAACTCCCTCTATTTTACTATGGGTTTCTCTTATTTCATCAGTCTCTTTATATATCTCCTTATCTCTGTATCTATCAATAACTCCGTCTATTTTACCATGTTTTCCTCTTACTTCAACAGTCTCTTTATCTATCTCCTTATCTCTGAATCTATCAATAACTCCCTCTATTTTACCATGTTTTCCTCTTATTTCAACAGTCTCTTTATCTATCTCCTTATCACTGAATCTATCTCTAATTCCCTCTATTTAACTATGTTTTTCTCTCATTTCATGCGTCTCTTTATCTATCTCCTTATCTCTGAATCTATCTCTAACTCACTCTATTTTACTCTCCGTGTCTGTCTCTTTATCTCTGTTTCTGTTTCTTTTTTCTCTGTATCTATCAAGAACTCCCTCTATTTTACTATGTTTTTCTCTCATTTCATCAGTCTCTTTATCTATCTCCTTATCTCTGTATCTATCTATAATTCCCTCTATTTTACTATGCTTTTCTCTCATTTCATCAGTCTCTTTATCTGTCTCCTTATCTCTGAATCTATCTCTAACTCCCTCTATTTCACTTTGTTTTTATTTCATTTCATCAGTCTCTTTATTTATCTCCTTATCTCTGAATCTATCTCTAACTCCCTCTATTTTACTGTTTTACTCTTATTTCATCAGTCTCTTTATCTATTTCCTTATCTCAGTATCTATCTCTAAACTCCCTCTATTTTAGTATGGTTTTCTCTTATTTCATCAGTCTCTTTATCTATCTCCTTATCTCTATATCTATCTCCTTATCTCTGTATCTATCTCCTTATCTCTGTATCTATCTCTAAACTCCCTCTATTTTACTATGGGTTTCTCTTATTTCATCAGTCTCTTTATCTATCTCCTTATCTCTGTATCTATCTCTAAACTCCCTCTATTTTACTATGTTTTTCTCTCATTTCAACCGTCTCCTTATCTCTCTCTATCTCCTTCCATTTTTCTATTTTAAATATCTCATTTAAACAGTCAGAATGTTAGACATTCTTCTTATTTCTCTATCTGTCTTTTTATCTCTCTCTATCTCTTTCAATTGTTCTATCAAAATATCTAATATGTATCTATCTATCTTTAACTCTATATCTATCTCCCTTCATTTTTTAAATTAGTGTCTTATTTCAACAGTCTTCTTATCTATCTTCTTCTCTCTATATCTATCTGTATCTCCCTCAATTTTACTCTCTTAATATCTCCTTTAAACAGTCTCCATATCTGTCTCTTTATCTATCTCCTTATCTCTATATCTGTCTCTCTCTATTTTTCTATCTCTATCTCATATCTATCTCTCGATGCCTCTGTCTCTGTAAATATCAACGATCTTCTCATCTGCCATACTCATCTGTTAACTTACTGTCTTCTTTTCTCACCTGTCAATCTTTTCTGTCTCTGTCATCTTATCTGTCAAGTAAAGAAGAACTCTTTGTGTTATAGAGTTATCCAGCTGGACTTTATTGTCTTATGTATTGAGACTTCGTTTGAACTCAAGAAACTTACATTTCACTTTTAAAATCCAAATAGTACTGGTCTAATTTCTTTAGAATTGGGTTTTTTTAAGAACTAAAGAGACTGTGGATAATAATTAAAGACTTGGATTTTAACGTGTAAGGCAATCAAGAGAATAATGGAGTAGGAGAGGGAATATCTTTTTCAAGGTAATTGAAAAAGAAGATCATTGAGAGAAATTCTTTAAGGAAATCTCTGGAAAAAAAGTCAAGATCTACATGAGTTTACTGTTTATTAAAATGAAAAAATACACAAAAATATCTTCTATTATATAATAATATACATATTTAATATAATTATGTGCACAAGAAAATTATAATAATACACTATTAATTAATTTTATAAATTCAAAACCAATTATTTGTAAACAATTTATTATTGATTGACGGGTCAACGCTTAGGAAATCACCAAAGCGAGATTCAAGAGACCTTTAATGATTCAGTATTGTGTCCTAATCGATGTATGCAGCAGAAATTAAAAATAATAAAAATAGCTATACCATTAAAAAAAAGATTAAAGGTTGCAACCCAAGGCATGGGCTGCAACAAGTCCACCCCTCGTTAGATTTGGAAAGAAATAACTGTAACAAATAAAGCTTTAGGAGTCATCGCTTGAGGAGTTCGGCTCATCAAGCGGTGGCCCACAAGACATAATACATAATTAAAACAATAAATAATTACAAAGTATTAATTAATATTAAAACTGATAATGGCTGCTTATCGGGTAGCTGCTAGGTAGGTGGCGTCGCTTCAACCCTGCACCTTGTCCGAGAGAGTACGAGGGGTGGCAACCCCATCCACCACTGGGGGTTGTCCTCGAAATTGTCGGTTGTTGCTCCTCCTCCTTAGTCTCTAATGCGCATGCGCGTGGACTCCGTGTAGGAGTGCGCATGTGCGTTGGCGCCGGGCGGGGAGGGGTAGGGGGGAGGGGACCGCCGACCCCCCTCCCACCTACCCCTCCCCGCCCGGCGCCAACGCACACCCACATTCCAACATGGAGTCCACGCCCATCGCCACATTAAAGACTACGAAAGAGGAACAACCTCCGACCAATTCGAGGACAACTCGCAGTGGTCTTAGAGGTTGCTTCCCCTCGCGCTCTCTTTAACGTGGAGAAGAGCTGTTGGAAGCAACTTACCTAGCTGCTACGTCTTCGCTAGCGATGACCAGTAAATAGGGGTAGCTACCCTCCTAAGCAAGCAATGAATTTAAATTGAAAAAAATTAATTTAAAAAAAACTAATCGAGAGGTGTAGCTACCCTTCTACTTAAATACAATCCAAAATAAAATAAAAATAAATTAATCCTCGTCCATCCTCATGGTGGGGATCGTCCAACCGTCCATCCTCATCCTCATGTTGGGGCCAAAACCAAAAGGCACTGTCGGTGTGATGAAGGAAAGCATCTTTCCGCGTCAAAGGTAACCTGAAACTAATTTAGAAATGTCGTAGTTTTATGTACCTAAGGGCACAAACTGAATCGTTAAAAGGACTTTTGCTTCTTAAATTTTAGTATTAATCGCCCAATGATTATTTACAATTAATTAATTTTTAGTAACCAATAATAAAAAAATACGTATTTCGATTCAAAATATCTCGAAAGCCCAGTGAGAAAATAAACTTAGGTAAAATAACTTCAACTTGGTTTCATTCAGTTTTCTTGTAATCCTCTTCATGTGGACCAAAAGGCACTGCAGTTACCGGATCATCTTTCCAAATCAAAAGATCGAACGTCTACTGAAATAAAATTAGAGATGTTTTAATTACTTTGCTTTAGACAACCGATGATTATTTTCAATTAATTAATTTTTAATTTGCAAAATAAATTAGTAATTTAAAAGTAAGCAAAATGCTTCAAGAAACTGCTATGATATGCCGCTTCAACATTAATAAAAATTGTACCTAATTTAGAAATTATCGTTATTTTAAGAAATAAGGTGTTTAAGATTTAAGAAGAAAAAACGGAAGTAAAAATTGTTAAGTAAGTAAATGAAAAATACGTGATGAGCTCAACAAATAATTTTTGAAGAAACGAAATTCATCTAAATTGGGATCACCCAGTTGCAAGTAATTCTAATCAACAAAATTAAGTTGGAAGAATCTGCAGATTCTATATTATGGTAGTAAAGAAGGTACCGGAAGAAAGAAGTTATTAGGAAAAAGGGGATTTACATTTCATTTGAAACAGTTTCTAAAAAAAAGGTTAATTGAAATTTTTATAATCAATAAAAATTTGCTTAATTTATACATGGTTTTAAAAGAAAGCATTCACTACTTTAAGAGCGTGTAATATACATAAAATTGAGTAACAGAAGTTATTTTAAGGGGTTTGCAATACTTCATACTTTTTTGTGACCACAACTCAAAAGTATGAACTATTTGACACCCCTCTGTACGCATTAAAATGAGTAGAAAAAGTTATATTGAGGGGTGTTCAGTAGTTCATACTTTTTGAGTTGTGGCCGTAACTCGAAAAGTATGAACTATTGGACACCCCTCAATTATAACTTTTTACTCATTTGAATGCGTACTACACGGTCTTAAAGTCGTGAATGCTTTTTTTAATACCCTGTATGTTTAATAAAATTTGATTTTCTGTACATCGTAGCAATACTTTCGAGTTTAGAGAATTAAATTCTACATTTTAACTGTGCAATAAAAATTAGGAATTGAAGAAAAAAATACGGGTGCCCTAATTTTAAGTAGATATGATATCCTAAAAGTTTGTTCGAGCATTTTGGTTACACCCAGAAATTGCTCACAAATACCTCGAAGACTCTTTGAGAAAGTTATACTTACAATAACTTCATCTTAGTCCCTTAAAATTTTTAGTAATCCTCTTGTCCTGGGACCAAAAGAGCGTCAGTGTCATTTAACGGATCATCTGTCGAAGTCAAACGTAGATTTGCAACTGAAACAAATTAGCACATATTAGAATTATGTCACGACAATAACTGAATCGTCAAAAGCATTAGTCACTTGTGCCTTTTATATTTGTGATTGTTTGAATTACAAAGCAAAGTAATTAATTAAACAAATTAATTTATTTAGTTAGTTAAGGGAGTTATCTCAACATGTTTGAAGAAATAAAGTATCAGATTACTATGGAATTACATACAAATTTAAATTAGTTAAATGTTTAAGAGATATACTTTACATAGTAAGAAGTTTATTAACTAAAGCTTGTTTTGCAAACAGCGCAAAACTTAAGAATTTATTAACTGGAAATACTTATTATGTATTTGCAAAATATCTCTTACACTTCGCATACCCTTAAAAAGACAAAAGTACTCACATTAATCTTTGTTAATTTCCATGTAATCCTTGATCGATCTTTAGAATTATTTTGGTATAGAGGGCACTTAACGAACGATCTTTACCACTCCGTAGTTCAATGAAAACTGAAATATAATAGAAAATAGTTACTATAATATACATAACATAGTGAATCATCAAAAATTTAATGTTCTTATGTATTTGAATTTTCTTTTTACAAAAATTATTATTACGCAAGGTAAATGGTTGTGCTTGAAAATAATGCTTGAAAAGAATTTCATACATCAGATTACTACGGATTTACTTAATAATTTAAATTAGTTAAATGTTTAATTGTTAAGAGATACTTTACGTAGTAACAAGTTTATTAACTAAAGACTAATTTGAAACTTGCGCAAAACCTAAATGAATTAATCAACTCTAAAATATTACGTGCACACAATTTTTTACAAATACACCTTTAAAAATAATCGATTGATTGCTGATTGGACGATTTGATCATTAATAATTAATTGTATTTTTTAAATAATTTAACAAATTAGTAATCCTACTTTTTTGCTTATTTCAGAGGGAGTTAATGAATGACCGACCCAACCCAACTAATTACCAGGTAATTGCATTAATTACTTACATAAAAATTGATGATTATTTCGACTCGATGTATAAGGATTTGTTATAAAAAGTTACATTCACGAATTATTTAAAAAAGTTATTTTCCTTGCTTTTTATTAAATTAATGGCTATGGCTACATATTTGAAGCATTACTAATTGAAAATATTTTGTAATTTTTATAACAATCCAAACATAGAGAATTAAGACGCTGTTAATTTATTTAATAATTAGAGAAGTTATATCATAATTCTTACTTACCAATTTTTTTCGGCGTTTCGTTTCATTGGGAAGGCAATTGGCAGCTTAATTTTCTCGATTCCAACTCCATATCCAGGATTTTATTTTTGAAGTACCCACTAACGCGCACAGCCATGGGTAGTATGATGATATTCTTCTTGTAATCTTTATGGTCTCATGTTAAAGGAACTGGCACTGAAGGAACGATCTTTGTAACTCAAAATTTCAATGGCAACTGAAATTAATACGAAATACTTTACTATAAATGACACACAGTGAATCATTAAAAGTATAGAATACTTTATCTATTTGTTGTGCCTTTTAAATATAAACTACAGATTTACACAACAACGTATGTAACGCAATATGTATTTTTATTCCTAAATAAAAGTTGATTGTTTCTTTTTACTGAAAGCGTGGGTAGGATAAAAAATGAATGTTTTATTTCAAAATTACTGTTATTTTATTAACTGCTTAAATATTAATTAATTTAATTTTGTTTATAAATTAATAATTTTTAGAAATAAATTAAAGAATGCAAATGTAATTGAAATTTAAATTTTCTCCTAATACATAGGCAACCCTTTACTTTAATTCTTCCATTTATTATGGGTTGATATTTCTTTAGTGATATCTGGATTCTTATCAGTAATACAGAACAGCAAATTTTAGAAAAATAAGGGTTACTCTTGTTAACGTACACCACACACATGAAGTCCAGAAATATAAACAAAAGTTGGAATAACACAAATAAAAAGCAAAAGATTAATAATTCATACTATTTTTAATTAATAAAGGAATTTAAATTATTTTTTTACATAAAAGGATAATTACCAATATTAATGAAAGTGAGTTATAATTAAAATTATAATCACTACTAAGCATTTACAATTACCTTAAACTACAAAATAATTATTAATCACATTATTTAAATTTTAACCCTTAATATTGAGGTAAATTAATTAATATTTGGTAAAAATACTTATTATAATGTAAAGAACAACTTGCATACAAAAAAATTCGAAAATCGAAAGTTTATTTTCACAAGAGTAACCCTTATTTTTCTAAAATTTGCTGATCTGTGTTACTGATAAGAATCTGAACTTATGGCGAAAATCGGACTTATATTAACTTTCTCCTACTCATTCCCTACCACTAAAGAAATATCAACCAATAACACGCGAGTATGAAATTAACGGGTTGCCTATATTACTATGTTGCAAATTATTTTTCAGTACAAGAATTTATTTATTAAAAAATTGGTTCAATTTATATTTCTACCTGCCAGTAAATAAGGGTTTCAAGATTATATTAAATGTTAAACAAGAACTACAACAAATTCACCAATGAATGTTCTTAAGTTACTTGAATGATGTCAATTACAAATTACAGTATGCCCATCAAATCGAATAAAAATAATTATTCTTTGCATCTTTTTTAAGTTGAAATAGAAAAACCAAATTTTGGTTAGTGGTCGTTTTGTTAGACCCTTTGTTATCCCCTTATGTTCAGCAACCACTTATAACAAAAAGTTACAAACGGAAATAAATTAAGAAGTATAATAATTTTGAATAGGTTTGGTGGACTAAAATTTGTAAATGAAATATTTACAATTATAAATTGAACTATTTTTTAATAAATACACCCCTTTGACAAACAGTTACAAGAGATAAATAATTAATACTTAAAACGCTCTTTTTACCTTGTTTACAAATTAGGTAAGAATGACAACATTATTGGAATCAATTTTTTTCAGTTTTTGAGTTTAACATTTTAAAAGAAAAAAAAATCAGTTTTGAACTTTGGATGCCCCACAATTTATCGTTGAACATATAAAAATAGGAACTACAAGAACTATAAATTTACAAAAAGATGTTGTTTGCAAATTTTAGTATGCCCATGAAACTGAAAAATATAATTGTTCTATACATTTTAATTTCAAAGTTAAAATACAAAAACAAAATTTGTGGTTGTTTTCGTACCCTAAAATTCAATAACCGCTTATGACAAATATTTATGCAAAAAGTTACATGAGAAAATTAGTTAGTTAAAACATTCTCTGTACCTTATTTATATTTCTGTTATTCCTTATTGCTTTGCGTATTATATCCTTATTACGATAAAGTAATACACTATTCTTGTGACTAGAAGTAAGCAGTTCGACTAACATAAACAAACTGAAGCTCAAACTACAAATAATTAGGTAACAATTACTATCGATGTTTCATATTACATTTTGAACTATTTTTATTTTATTATAGTTTATTTTAAAAGTAAACATGTATTAGTCATTGACCAATAAATTTAACTGTGATATTCACATAGTTTCTTTTTCCCACTTAAAATAAGAAGTACTTTTTGTATAATCAAGGGATTCCTTATTGAAATGTGCTTGTCAATCCCTATTGCTAATCCATTTATACAAGGTGGTTGGTTCTAAACTATGAATGGTGTCATGTTTACCTTTCATATTTGAAAGGTAAAATATGTTGGTCATATTTCAGGTTAAAGGACTCTAAAATCCCATTAAATAATTGTTAACAGATCTATTCTAACTTAATATATTAATATCAAACATTTCTAACAATTACAAAATGTAATAAAATGGTACAAATAAAAAAAAATACATATTTTGTTGTTCTAAACAATTTGTACTTAATTATTTATTGTCATAATGAGAGTAACTATTACTTTTATTATTAGGCATCGATTAAATTATCACAAACTACATTTGTCAATATAAAGCACATTATGTTATAGCCTTTGTGCATCTTCCACAGATTCTGGCAATTTAATGCCTAACGTTTCGGGCAATTTGAACGCTAATAAACCCGCAACAATAGCCACAGCTCCAAACAGTAGTAATGGTAATGATGGAAAGTAAACTCCCTTAATAAAAACAAGATTATTTTTACTGTTACTAGCAATAATTTGCATACTTACTAATAACGGTACAAACGGCGCTAAAAGAGCACCAACTCGAGCCATAGTAGATGCTGCTCCTACTCCACCACTTCGAATAACTGTCGGCAACATTTCCGAAGTATGTACATAAACAACACCAAATGCAGAAGTAACTCCAAGCTTACCAATTAAAAACAAAAGAACAATAGCCCAATGTACTTCTAAGGAAAAAAACTACGTTATAATTATTTGTAAACTAAAATAAGAAAATAGTTACCAGGAGGAACAAAAACAGTAACACTACAAGTTAAACCACAAATAAGTAGAGATCCAATTAAAGCCAGTCTTCTTCCAAATTTTTGAATCGAGACCCACGCTAATGAATAACCCGGTATTTCGACTAGAGACACCAAGGCAAAGTTTAAGTACTTATCACCACCAATACTAGTCGCATTTACTGAGAGTCCATAAAAAACAAATGCATTGACCCCCCTTAAAAATTCAAAAATTGTAAAATTCCGAATAAACATTATCAGAGCTTATTCTGAATAGAAAAGGACTTCAAAGAAAGTTATTTTTGTCAGGTCCTTTTCTATTTTTGACAAAGTCTAACAAAAACACTTACCAGATAAAAAATACAATTAAAAATCTTATAACTAATTTTCTTGATTTGAACATGAGTTTCAGAACAGGTAAAATGTTTATTTCTTCTTTAGACTCATCCAGTTTACTCTAAAATTAAAGCAAAATTTAAAAAAAAAATTATTTCAAAGTGTAAACTTACAGTTTTTGAATCCTCTTGAAAAGATTTTAGCAAAGCTTCCGATAAAACCACTTTATTTACTTCAGCTACTCTACACACGATTCCTTTAGCTTTAACATTTTTTTCTTTTGCCAATAACCATCTTACAGATTCCGGTATGATCCAATAATAAACTATGAATAATATTGGTGGTGCAGATACTGTTAATTGTAACCAAATCCAATCTCTAGTGAGCCAAGCTATTAACGCAACCAACGCTTCTCCGACAGCATAAAAGTAATTTAATATCATTCCGGTTACTTCTCGTTTTTTTCTTCCAACCATCTCGACACCTAAAAAATAATTTTAATTTTAAAAATATAAAAACTAAACAAGAGTAAACCATAGGGGTGTTCAAGAGTATGTAGGCGATTAAAAAGGAGCTTAGGGTGCTCGAGAAAATAAAAGAAAAAGCACTGGAAGAAGGATACTATTACAATTTTAGCCTTAAAGCCTTATTTTATTTATTATCTCAGTATTCTATCTCCATCTATCTCGAGGTTGAATTAGAAATATGGCTTAATTTTAAATAAAATTTTATTTCATATACTGCCATGGTTAATGAAAACGCCGTAACCAACAATTTGGAATTTTTCATTTAGAGCAGTTTGTAATAACCCTATTTATTCTACAACTATTAACTGTTAGCAAAAAAGTCGCATCTTAAGATACTCCGATAAGAAAAGGTTGTAGAAGTTGTAGAATAAATAGAGTTTTTACAAACTGCCGTAAATGAAAAATCCCAAATTGTTGGTTATGGCGTTTTCATTAACCACGGCAGCATAGGCCTTAATATAATTTACACTTTTTAGAAAACTTAATTATTTTGTATTGTTAGATCCAATTTAAATATTTGAATCTAGCCGCTCTTTTGTAGACAATTTTAGTAACAACGCATTTGAGCGTGTGTCCTATCGAGAGTTCTGTGTAAATCATGGAGAACAATCGATAACCAAAACGTAACATCCAGTCGCCTAGTCTTAGAAAACAAGGAACTGACTGGCTGTCGTAAAACTGATAAAATATCTAAATTACATAAAATCTAATAGTATAAAACAACGCAGCACATTTTCCTGCATCTATCCTCTATGACTTTCCTTGTTTGGCAAGTGTTCCTAAATATGCACCAAAGTAACACTAAGAAGAAGCATAGTTGCTGGCATGCTCTGTCTATATTATTTATTACTGTGCTTAGATCTTAGAAACTCACCAATGATAAATGCTAGGGGATACACTCCTGCAGTTCCTAAGGCATTAATAAATACTAATGTAGCAAAAGTAACATATTCTGGTGAAAATATTTGTAGTACACCAGATATGCTCATAAGAATTATGCAAAATATAAAGATCAACTTTCGTCCATATCTACAATAAGATCAAATTAATTGATATAATTGAAATGTCAAAAAATTCTTACCTATCGGCCAAAAATCCGAAAAGTGCAGAACCAACAATAATTCCTGCAAAATGGCACGAACCGACCAGTGACAACATCCATTGATTTTCTAAACAGGTAATATTCCACTGAAATTAAAAGAAAAAATCAAAAGAAAAAATCAATTGTTTGTAAATTGCCATGAAGATATAAATTAATTTTTCCCTCAACTAGCCTTAACCTTAAGGCTCATTAATTGTGCTCACCCAGTCGTCATTCTCAGCTCCAGCAACGTCCAAAACTGAACGTGACCTTTCCAAATCAATTATGAATTTATAAGCTGGAAAAGTTAAGTTTGGACCTCAGAAAAATTAAAGTAGAGCTAATTTTTTAGAACGTGAATAGTTTTCGCCATAAGGAACAAGACCTACCTTGCTTATATTAAAAGTATTGAATTTTCTCGAGCTGCTGGCGTCTTCAATTTTTGGGAGTTCTTTATTTATAGTTTTGGTTTGATTTATTTTCTATCAGAAAGTCCAAGAATTTTAATATGTTGTTCCCTACGGCGAAAACTATCAATAACCCAAAATTAACTTCTGTGTTAATTTTACTGATTTTTGATATAACTTTCCTCGACTATTATTTATAAAGAGCATAAAAATAAGAGTGCATCTAGAAGGCTACAAAAATTTAGGCGACAATCAAGGTAAATGACAAAAGGCGTTTGTTATCACTTTATAAACATTTCCAAGCCTTCTGGATACTATTTTAAAAATTTACAGGAAGACATAAAACTTACATCGTTAACTATGGTTCTCTCATTAGAATCAAAAACCCATTCGTTACATCTTTCAACTTCTTTTGTGAATAAATAGCTGGGACATTCTTCTGAGGTATTTTCCACTGTTAAATTTCTGAAATATCTCTGACATTTTGCAGCTTTGTATGTTTTTTCGTGAGCACGAGATTCGTCTGGAATAGCAGAAGGCAACCAAGCTTCGTTATATACAGAGTGTTCGTTGTCACAATCCGGTATTACACATCTAAAAAAATTAAATACTATTCAACTATTTTAAAGTTTCACAACTATCTTTGTTATTTTTTCAATTGAATCGGAGACAATTATTATCAAGTAATTTAAAAACTTTTGTAATAATGCGGAAATTTGGATTTTAATTGAGCAAAAAATAATTACAGTTTGGCTATTACCTGTAATCGGGAACTCCTGCAGTAAATACATAGCTAAGACTATTAGCGGCTGCAAAAAGTACAGGAAGACAAACCAACGTGTAAGTAGTAATTTGAAATTTCCCTAATTCGCCGAGCTCTTCGAGCATATCATCGAAATCCATGACGACTCACAAATCTGAAACAACATTAAATTATAATTTACTATTAAATTTAGAATATTTTGTTTAAAAATAAGTACAAGATCTAATTTAGTACGAGTCAAAACCATTGGCCAAATTCTAATTTATCGATTCTCTTTTTTACAAGCTTTTACACATTTACTGTTTTTATTACAATTATTTATACTTTGTTCTAGAAAAAATTAGTTTTCACTAAACTCATATTTCACCCATGACAACACACCTTTGAACTACAACGCGAGCACATACGTACGATGTACGGTGTGGTATAAACTTTTATACTCTATTTCAATACTTGAAGAACCTAATAATAATAGCTGTGTTTCCAACGATGTTGAGTATGGAGATGCAACAGTTCAGCTGAGAGGAAAACAGAAGAGAGATGAAAAAGTAAAATTGAAGAAGATTAGAAAATAAAAATTAAGATTAGAAATTAAAAATCTAAAAAGATTAGAATATTTGAAGATAGAGAAAATAAAAAAAGTATTGAAGAACAAACAAGTTGCAAAGATTTAAAGAGAACACCTATACTCATGAAGCGCAAGTGGGTGCTAAATTTCCTGTGAGATACTTTCTTCATAACAAAACACAAGGTGATATTTTTAAGTGGTAATAACATTGGGATCTCAGAAACCGTAAAGGCTTGCCTTCAGGTTTGCCTGTACAGGCGGCCTGCACAGACCAAATCGGCGGCCTGCACAGGCCAAGCTGGAGCATTGTAAACATAGCGTTCAGGCGGCCTCTGCACTCCGGCGGCCGGAGCATTTAGGTCGTCTGTGCAGGCCGACTGCACAGGCAAACCGGAAGGCAAGCCTGTGTGTGAAGACGAGCCTTAAGGCTAAGAGGGCACTAGGACTTTTTGTCGCTCGAGTGAAGTCTATTGCAGCTTATGGGAGTGAGCTCACTTAACAGACAAAGCAATTGGCCAACTTTTCTGTTTAAATTTTCTTGAACTAAACTGTCGGCCAACACCAGCGACAACATACACTTTCAATGATCATGCGCGCATTAGAAGCAAAAGTTAAACTGAACTGCAGGTGCAACTCAAATACTATTCACACTATTCATTTCAACATAGACAACAGCGGAGAATGAATAGAAACGCTCATCATTGTAATAGAGAAAAGACCAATCCTCAAAAAATTTATCAGGAACTCCTGTAAATCTCCGAATAATAACTGAAATTTTCTTTTCAGCACTTGTTCTCTGTTCAATGGATGTATCCAATGCTTTTTCTTTCCCTTACTTTAAAAAAATTTATTAACAATAACGAAATGCATGCGATCTCTTCAAAATCCATTTTATTCTAATTATTAATTTATTTTAACTTTTAAAAACAAAACAGTTTAGTTCGTTGTAATGCGCTCGCACCTTGCTTGCAAAACAGTTTAGTCGGCTAATCCGCTCACATACAGGTGTCAACGACAAAACTGTTGGCCGACAAAAAGTCCTAGTGCGTCCTTAGCCTAAGAGTAACGAGATTGGTAACTAAGCAAAAAGTTGCATATTTTGATGACCTTTAATAATCCGTTTAAAAAATTTCAAAATTTACAATAGTTTCCGAGATATCGCAAAAAAACTGAAAATTAGCAATTTCGTTTTTCAACTGTAGTTTCAAAATGGCTTACTTTAGAAAAAGGATATCAAGAAAAATTTTTAGGAGGTCAAAAAAGCTATCAAACGATACCAGACTCCACGTTTTATCACATCGACGCTAGGCGTCGCGACGTTCAAGTTTTCGATTTCTCAGTAGATTTGTCTAAATTCGGATACTAAACAAGAACTCTTGTACTTTTCTTAATTTACACAGCTTTTCAGGTTGTTATGTTACGTTATGTTAATATGTTACTTTATGTTACTTTTTACGATGAAAAATAACGACTAAAACTTACTTTTTAAAGTTTTAGAAACGTAAATTGATCAGGAAATAAAATTACATTACTAGATTTAAAAAATAATAATTTGATTTATCTTTATTTCCTGATCAATTAACGTTTCTAAAACTTTAAAAAGTAAGTTTTAGTCGTTATTTTTAATCGTAAAACGTAACATAAACTAACATATTGACAAAACGTAACATAACATAACCTAAGAAATTGTGTAAATCAAAGATAGGACAAGATAGAAAGTTGTCGTTTGGTATCCAAATTTAGACAAGCCTACTGAATAATTTAGCAAAAAAATGATAGTTCTCCCATAATAAAATGAAAAGTTGAGCGTCGCGACGCCTAGCGTCGATGTGATAAAAAGTCAAGTTTAGTATCATTTGATAGCTTGTTTGATTTCTAGAAAATTTTTCCAGAATTTTTTTTCTAAAGTAAGCCATGTAGAAACTGCAGTCGAAAAACAAAATTGCTAATTTTCAATATTTTTGCGATATCTCAGAAACTAATTTGAATTTTGAAATTTTCTAAACGGATTCTTAAAAGTCATCAAAACATATTTTTTGCTAATTTAATCAATCTCGTAACTCTTGCGGTTTTCGAGATCCCAATGTTAGTACCACGTGCTTATTTACAGAGAGTACCTTCTTCATGAGCATTATTTGAGTAGGTGTCGTACCTTAACTTGACGATTCATTCTTGGGTTTTGCTTTGAGCAATAATCGTAAACGATATGAGATGATAGAATAAGAAAAGAATATCACAATATTTTATGGTTGATAAAAGAAAACTTAAGTGACAATGAGGATCAATTTATAAATTACTTTTTGGACACACTATAATAATAATGTATTTGTTGTCGTGTTAAGTAGTAAAGCAGGCCGCTAGATAAAATTTTATAAAAAAGAAGTTATTATATGGTCATTAAATTTAATTACATGGATAGATAAATATTAAAAATAATAATTTGTTAGATAAAAGAGAAATATAATCGAGAAATGTTTTACATCAAAATACATAATAGATACACACATACTATACTTATAACTAGAGCCCGGATTCTCAGCTTTTTGCTTGTGGTTTTAAATCATAAGGAGAACAAATTCCTTTTGGATCTTTACGTTTCTAAAAAATTTAAGTTATTTAAGCCAATGTTGTTAATGCTTAATTTGCTTTTTTTCGAATATTTTGCTTAAAAGATTTTTGAGCTTATTTTTTAAAGTTTGATGATTTTTAAATTAATTTTCTTTTAAAATTTGAATAATTTGGTTAAAAGAATTTTAAAATTAAATTAAGTTTGTTTTTTTCAGTGTTTTAAATCTCTAGCCCCCCCCGCCCCGCACACCTAACCAGAGCTCCCATTATGTCGGTTGAGATAGAGAGAAGATTTTCGGTTTAGAAATACGCTTACAACAGACTACAATCTTTTTCAATTAATAATTTGAAAAATACATATAATTTTATATGATAATTAATTATCTTTCAAAATGATAATTCAAATTTTAAATAAAAATTAAATTTTGATGATCAATTTTGAATTTTTAGTGCTTTTTAAGAGCTTTTTTGACTTTTTAAAAGCTTTTTTTAGACTTTTTTTAAACGCTTATTTTGAAATAATAAATGCATATAAATCCGGGCTCTACTTATAACACTCAATATGTTTGCACAATAATTGCACAATTTAATAAGTTAATTGAATGAAATAATTAAATTTATTAAATTAACTTACCAGACAAGACAACAAATAAGAATTATTAATTTGTAACAGTGTAACTTGAACCTTTAATTAACAACATAAATCGCGAGGTCTTTTTAACTTTTCTGATTTATGAAGGCGGCTAATAAGAAATATCAAATGCGAAATCGTGAGAGTTTAAATGCCTCCTTTGATACCCCAAAAATAAACATGTTCTTATTACTATTTATATCTATAAATTATAAATTGCTAACAGAGCCGTAGCAGGGTATGCAACAAGGTGGTCGGACAAAGGACCATGCCAGGCGAGTGTTTGCTTTAATTTTTCTTTGTTAATTTTTTAATTAGTAGCCCAGACACCGGAGCACGATAAAGTACGACGGAAAAAGTTTGTCTAGCACATTTCTACATTTGGCCTTTAATTACTCTTGATGGCTAATAAATGTGTGCTCTGGGCCTAGCCAGAGTTTGAGTAGAATTCATTCATTATGTCACCTCGAAGAGGAGGAATTCTCTTCGGTTTGGGCACCAACGCTAAGTTCGTATAAAATTTCAAGTCTCGAGTTATTTAGAGGTAATCAATAATTTTAATAAACGCATGAGTGAGTAAGCGACTGACATAATAAATTAATAACCCTGTAGGTTGATGGTAAAATCAAGTATTCCTTCCAAACAACTTTGTTTTACAAGGGCCCCTTTTTTTGGCGATTCAGTTGAAAATGATCGCTACGGCTCTGATTAGCAATACGTGAGCGTTTCAAAAAGATTTCTTTACTATATGCATTTTGTTACTTACTTTACGAAACCACTTGTATGTTAAATTAAATAAACTATCCAATATTCAAAAGTGCATAGTAAATTACTACGTACAAATAAAAGCTACACCACAATGCAAAGAAATAAAAGATAAAGCCTTTATAATAAGAGATATGAAAAAAAATTACTTTTATGCTGGAAATTGTGATGAGACCTTTGACTTTATACATTTTAAAAAAATACAGAGTGTTCTAATTTTATTAAATAATTAATAACAAGACGATTAAAAAAATTACGTATTTTTTTATAGAAAGAATTAAAAAAGAAAAATTCAATTACATCTATAGTTTAGTGAAATAGCAAAAAATAGAGGAAATTGGGGGAAAGCTGAATTTTTTAACAATGAGTTCTTAGGCCATATATACTTGAAAACTGCCGAGTACCCCCGTGCCCCCGCTTGCGTTGTCTAAAAAATAAAATTAAATGTAAAATTAATGTACAATTAAAAATATAAAAATATGATACATGGTGTTCCATTTAAAAATCAAAAGTTGACTTAATTTACGGAGAAATCGGAAGCGGAAGCATTTTCAAAAGCAGTTAAACAAATTGCAATTTATATGACTATAACCCACCGCAAATTTCATTTTGATATGTTGACATATAACAGAGCTATAAAAGCGTTCCATCCCCCGTGTCGCACGCGTAAACCATTAAGTAATAAAATAATCGTTGAATAATATGTATATTATTCAATGATTTGCAACTGGTGTGTAATGACACACATTACTGGTCAAAAACCATGTAGTAATAAATGTATTATTGATTATTGGACGGTCGTGGATAAAGAGTTTATTAAAAAATTTTTTCTAAAATCAACCTGCTGCTGCTGCTGCATTGGAGTAGCACTTATTTCAAGCCTTTCACTTATGAGAAGCCTGCCAGACTTTTTTTATGGGTTTTTTGGTTAGTTATAAAATATTAATCCACGTTTAATCGGTATAAAAAAAGGAAGAAAAAAGTCAGTAGCTCTTGTACTATTAGTCCTTACTCCTAGAAGCATTGGAAAAAGCGAAAAATGAGGATCAGATCAATTTAGATCAGAATGCTTATCGGCTATGACCCATAACAGAAAAAAACGTGGTGATCGTATTCAGGCCTATTTTTTGGGATTAAGTTATTTAAGTGCCAGCAAAAACGAAATCTGGTTGGCTTCTAAAGGCAGTGGCTTTTGGAAGCCAACCAGATTTGTGTTCGCTGGCACTCAAATAGAATACGATCGGGGTGATCGTATTCGTTTGTTCTGTTATGGGTCCATAGCCTATTAGCAACCTTTTAGTTTTCAATTTAAAATAATTGTTTTATTTTGTTTTTTTATATTTTAGGAGAAAGCACGAACACGATTTTGCACGTTAAAATAATACAGATATACAGCCGGTACTATAAAGCTCTTGATTAAAATCCAATTAGTCGTAGATGCCTGTGAACGCTCCTTAATATCGAGAAGAACATTATTTAGCTATGTCCAATAATTTACGCTATAAACAACCATAGATTTAGATTTTAACAAATATTATTGTTTAATAATATTATTATTACAACAAAGTTTACCTATTTGTTTTTTATGTCGACTATTAATAGAATATTTTCCAATTTTTTAAAATGTATCTAGAAAGTTACCTTATTGATAACGTAATCTCAAAACAACATTAAAGAAAAATTGCGACTGTAGCTTTTGCCAAAAAAATTATTTGAAATTCAAACTATAAAGTTTCCCGCATAAAAGCGGCATGACGTCACGAATCGTTGCTGTCAATATTCGTCAATATTCAACTTAATGAGCTCCAACTTATTATAACCTTGATTACACATTAACTGACATTTAACACATGTAACTAAGCAACAAACGTGATTTATACGAATCGCGACGTCACTTCCGTTTTAATTTTCACTTTGAACCTGCAGCATTTAATGCTTTTACTTGTTACTCAATTGTGAAACGTCATTTAACCAAGCTGTCTATAACCTTTGAAAATCCATGTTTACAAGTTTGACTTTCAAAGCTTTCTAAATACGATTTAGGGATATTTTTGACGCTACTGACAGCTGACAGAAATTGTTTAATTGTAATTTAATTAATTTGTAAGTGAATTAAGCATGAGTAACAAGTCAAGTATTATACATTACACGCCAGGTAACTGTTTTAACAGGCTCAAAGAGGTGACAGGCTCGCCGGGGCGGCTCGCCAGTCATAATCCTCTTTGTAATGTTAAATACTATTACTAAAGCACTTTTTAATAAAACTTTTTTGATTAACATATTTTTAGTGTGTCTAAGTCATTGATAATCGACTTTGCTATGCAATAACGCAGCAATAATCGATATTTAAAAAATTGGAAAATACCCTATTGTCTATTGAAAAATTAACAATATAATAGTCCTGGAGCTATAGTGCACATTAACTGAACCATAAGATACAAAATTTTAACCTTTACAGGTCGAAAGTACATAAAAAATGAGTAATAGAACCGTCCGTCTGCCTATCGTAAGTGCCCGCTTTAACTCGGGTTAAAGCGGCTAGAAACTCGGGTTTCTTTGTGTTTAACTGCACCATAAGATACACGAACAGTCGACAAATTACATATCAAAAGATTTTCCTTTTTACGTAGTTTTCGAAAATGCCGCGGCAGGTGATGTTTAATTTAGCCTTCATGGCGGCTGTTTAACATAAATGAAGAAAGAGTTATCAACTAAACCACAAGATACATGAACAAATTACATATCAAAAGATTCCGTTTTTAAGTAGTTTTCGAAAATGCCGCGGCAGACGGTATTAAGGGCGTGATTTAGTAGTCATGCTATCGCAGTCGCACTCATTGCTGAGATAGACAACACTTGCTAATTTTGCGTTGTCAATTTCTCAAAAACCAAGAGTTAAAATAAAATGCTGATTTATTTATTAAATAGTTACCAAATAGAGACAAAAATTATGTAGAATTAAAAATAAGAAATGACAAAGGTGTTACATCTCATCATGCTTTTACATGATTGCTTTTGCTCTTTTACAAAGAGCAAAAAAGACTTTAGAAATTCTTAAAATTTTCGTTAATCAGGGTAGCGATTTAAATGTTGCTACGATACAAAATTAAATTATTGCTTGTTATCAGAGATGGGCGTCGACGCGTCGACAATAATTGTCGACATCGACACGTCGACTATAGTGTCGACAATGTCGACAACGTCGACTATAGTGTCGACAATGTCGACAACGTCGACAATAGCGTCGACAATGTCGACAATGTCAACAACTTGAATTTCTATGGTTATGTTATTTATTTTATTTACTATAATATGTTATTTATAGTTGTAGTTTGTACTAAATAACCAACTCAATTAGGTCAAATTGAAAAAAGAAAAGGAATTTATATTGCATTTCTATTATACCCAATTTTTTATTCAAAAACACCGGTCTATGTCCTTTTTTTGTTTTTACTTTTGATTTTTGCTGCTGTTTATTTTAGGTTTTCATAAATTTTATTACTATTTTTTTTTCAAATCTCGCCGCGAAGATAAATGTAGTATGTCAAAGAAGTAGGTACATTTTGTTTTTTCGAAATGTTTTCAACATAATTTACGATATTTTTAAGTTATAATTATTTAAAAAAAAATTCAGTTAAGGTCATTGTTAGTAGGTACCTACTTTTATTACTATTTACAATTTTTTTGTGTGGCTCTTCGTTCCTTCCTTTTTTCTTAAGATTAAAGTTTAGACTGCGTTTTTTGAACCCCAAATTGAAAAACTGAAGGTGTTAAGAAAAATGCTTTTCTCGACGGTACCATTTTTTTAGTTGGTTCAATTTTTTTTAGCATAATTCTGGAAAGAATTGTTCTATATTTTTGTTTCATTACATACCATTTATTGGGGTTAGAAAAAAATAAGCAAAAAAGATCGATATTGTGATTTATGATGAGGCCCTTGGACACTTTTGGTGACAGCGTTCTTTAATTTATGGCCCTTGTAAACCAGAAGTCATCGTATTCATCCTTTGGTATTGGTTACATAAGAGTAGGATTTAAAAATTATTTAAAGTAATTTCAACAATAGTAAACATGGTAGAAAAAAAGGAGGGTTAGGGTAATTTAAAACAGCCCCATGGTCCAAGAATTTTCATGTGATGATTTAATATGACTAGCTTCGGAAAGAAGTTACGAACCTATTAAAGTTTTATTTAGAAAAATTTATGAAATTAATTGGTTATAAAAAGAGCTCGAAAGATTAATTTTACCTTTAATGACTTTTTATCGTACCTTCTACTGATTGTGACTAGTGTAAATAAGACCCCATGTCCTGAATTAATTCAGTTTCTCTTTGGTTTTGAAAAAGAGACCATCTAATTATTAAAATTAGTATTTTCGTTTTACGAACGACAATTTAATTTACAAATAGGTACCTAATAAATCGTAAGTCTCTCGTTCATTTGTAGTTCAAACCAGCGCTATTGTTTTCAGCCAATCAGGATGGTGTCAATTTATATAATATTTTGAAACAAATTTTAAGCAAAGAGAACGTGGCTTGCTATTGTTTAATTTTTTTTTGTTAAACGACACGTGACTTTTAGAGTATTCAATAAATAATTAATTCATTAGTAAATTTTCTTAATAAATATTTAATAATAATTAACAATAAATGTATTAACTAAATTATAATTAAACTCAATAAATATGTCGCTTTCATCTAAATTTATACATATTTACGTAGTCACGTGTCTGTCAACAAATAAAAATGCTAGTGAGATAACTTCGACAAATTAATGTAGACAAAGACAAACTGAAGAAAATAATATTTCAAATGGAGATTATAACTCAGACAACTTGACCACGTGACGGAAAATTAACCAATCAGTTAATTGTCGACATTGTTGACATTGTCGACATTGTCGACATTGTCGACACGTCTGCATTTGTCGACATTCAGGTAATTGTCGACAATTATGAAAGTCGACACCAATAGTCGACACCGCCCATCCCTGCTTGTTATTTAAATTGCTATCCTGATTAATGAAAATTTTAACAATTTCTAAAGTCTTTTTTGCTCTTTTTTGCGTTCTTAAGGTTAAGTTAAAATATATATAAAATTCAGCTTTGCTTCTATGACGTAAGTGGCCTTATGGCACTGTAATGGCTCTCGGTGGTAGTTTTAACCCTAGAACCACACCGTGAAAAAATTGCAGACAAAAATTGGAAATAAAGGACCTTAGAAAATAAAACAAAATATAAAGAAATAAACCTAAAAATAAATATTTTTCGGTAGTCAGTAAAAGTTTTTAAAAAATATAGTAAATTAATGAAAATTTGTTGCAATCATATTTTAAACTTTATAAATGTAAACAAAATTGCATATTTCAAAATAAAAATATATACAAGGTGTTAGAGAAGAACAAAGAAAAATTCCTATGACACTAATATCAAATTATATAAATAAATATTTAACGCAATCAAACTACAGGTGTATAAACTGATACTAAATACTCAAGAGTGAAGGTAGATAGACATGCCAATGCTTTTTTGGCATTGGTGCATGTTTAAGCCGAATTTTATATAACGCCGGGTTGCCGGCAAACCCCACGGTAGTATTCTAGGGTTAAGACAAATAAACGCGTTTGTGGTACCGTAAAGGCTGTACGACACAGTTTTAAGACAAATAAACGCGTCTGGCAGCATGTTAAACCTTCTCATTTGGTCTGTCCTTTCAAATATAGTTATAAAAAGACCTTATTTAAAATATCTATAAAATTCAGCTTTGCTTCTATGACGTAAATGGTCTTGCAATATATTTTTTGTACATTAAGATCATTCACATCTATCGTATAACGAAAATCCATAGCATTTCTTATACTACTTGTTAGTACAGCTTGTTAGTACAGAAGAAACCCCAGAACTTGCAACTGCTTTACTCTATCTACACGTTTTAAGGTGGAAAGTCGCGCTTTAGTAGATAATTCTTCATTGACGAACGAAGTGTACGAAAACAAAAAATTTGAAATGTCTTTACAGTGTTGACTGCCTTTTTGGCAAAAAAGTAAGCTGTCCTTGAATGGTAGGCAATTGTATACCAAAATTAGCCGAAACACGGGCTAGCTAAACTGAAATTCTGAAAAAGTGTGAAAACTTATTGACGATTTTTTTACAAATACATATGTAAAATATAAACATGGTTGTAGTGCGCGACAAAGGTATTTTCATTCTTTTACTTGATGATACGCTTCACAAGCACGACACTTGAAAGCAATTCTCATCAATTTTTATCTCATATCGTCACCATCACGCCAGAACCACGAATGTGCAAAATGTTAGTTTTGAGAAAAACGCAATTGAATGATTTGTTATGTTGCTATAATTCAACAGTTTATAATCTGGATGTTTGAATCCTAAATTTTAAAGCACAATGGCGTATAGTTTGAAATGCAATTTGCCAATTTTGAATATAAATAATAATGTTTAAACAAATGCACATTCGTTGTTTTGGCATGGCATTTTTTAAATTTTCACTACACATTCATTTTTATTGTAAAGTACAACAAGTAGCAAAATCAACAAAAGACATTAAAATATACTTTATTTCTATTTATTGCGAAATAATCAAATCAAAATAAACGTGCTTTGGATTAACTAACATAAACAAAATATTAAATTATTCACTCTGAATCCTCTTCTTCCTCTGCATCTGGCTGATTCAATCTGTCTCGTTCATTTGTATTGCTTTTTAGATTCTTATAAAATCCGTGATGAGCTTTTGGTATGGTATTATCTGCGCACATTTTCTGCAGATCTCGAAATTTTGGTATTGATATTGGCAATTCTGTTTTATAAGCATTGTTAACAGCTTTTGGACGTCTCCCACGTTTGGGTTTTAACTGCACTTCAACAAACTCATCGTCTTTAAAACTTTTTTGTAGAAAATGTTTGAAGAATTTTTTCTATACTGAAGCCAAAAAATAGACCACCACGGTAAATTTGCAACGTAGTTTTCAGAGCCAAATTTAAAATCTAGAATATCATCATACACTAAATTTTCAACATTGAATGGGGTGGGTTTATTGCGTGCGCTTCTGATTAACTGTGCCCAACCCTCTGGTGTATAAACAGGAACAAATTTAGCTTTTCTTTCTATTTTGGAATGGATAGAATCGCATTCCATTTCGGTATGGGATGTCTCTTTACTAAATCTAAGCACATTGTAGCAAAAATGAAATTTTTCTGTTGGCCACCACACCCATCTGACATCATCCTAAGTTCAGAAACATTATATTATGTGATTTAACATACTTCCAAATACAAGTGGATATTTCGTTTGCTCCTCGTTTTCCTTGGGTCTCGTCCCACAAATAACATGCAACTTCTGCATCCCCTAAATTATAAATCGTCAAATTATAGACTGCTAGTTTTCGAAGATAAAAAATTTGTCCAGCAAATCCTTTTGGCGTATTTAATACGGCTTGGAGGTCAAAATTAATAGACAATATTCCTACATTTTCTTTGGCCATTTGTTTATCTGCATCTCTTTCTTTACGAGCTCCTTCTTTTCTTTCAATATGCTTTCTGTATTCTTCCTCAAATTGTTCTGCATTTAAGGAATGATAGTCTAAACATTTCTTGCAGTGATCTTTTTTTGGTTTAAAAAACCCTAATTTATAATCTCGAAATATTAACCTGTACTTTTGAAATAAAACCGTTTTTTTTATCGTTCTTTTTTGCTTCATCCTTATACATCTTGTACATAATTTTTATGTTTAAAGTAGAGTCCAAGTAGCGTTTTTCACTTTTCTACCTGCAATAATGGGATTCTACAGATGGGAAAGAGAGTATGTGGGTCCGTACTTCCTTTTCAATTTCTACAGACAATTTATTTGCAGGCGTATGCAATGTTGTGTTACGTCAAAATCACGAATGTGTCAAATAAATATAACAAGTGAACTTTTTTTTTTAAATCAACCAAACCAGAAACACGAATGTGCCACATTCGTTTTTCTGGCAAAGTGATCTTTACTCAATAACCACTCTCGCGATTTTAGAACTATTGCTAGGCACCTTTATTTACACTCTGATACATTCGTGCTTCTGGCATATCAAAATATAAATAAAATGCAGTTTATTGACAAGGAAATCTAAAAAACACCAAAATGACACATTCGTGGTTCTGGCGTGTTGGTGACGATATTTGAAAAACTAAATATTAATAATTTTTAAAACACCTAAAAAACACCTTGTACCGCACTAAAATACACCTTGCCCTTTAGTTTGCAAAAAAATTTTTTGATAACAGTGACAAATTACGGCGGAATTTAAGGTGGCCGAAGGAGCTTACCCTTCAGTCTCCGGAATTCTAATTTATATTGCACGGTTTTTCTCCAAAATCCCAAGTTACACAAAAAAAACATAAAATCTTAAATATAAAAGGAAATTAGGTAATTCTAAAATTAGAATTAAATCAATAATATTACCAATACCAACACGATAAATCCACAGTGTGTAGTGTGTGTTGTGTAGCACAACCTTCAGTTTCAAACGTTCACTTACAATTACCGAGCTATAACAACGTAATATACAAAATAATGTGTCAACAGTTAAAAACTACAATAAGTAAAAATGGAACCAGCAAAGCGAGATGAGGTTATCATCCCCAATTTGGGATTGACACGGATGCATGAGCAGGAGCGCAAGAACCAATGAAATGAAATGAAAAAAACTGAATCTTAAATTAATGTGAAACCCGAAGAATGGTATCAAGAAGCTCCAACAACAAAGTGGACACATTTATCTCAAGGCATAATGTGAAAACCTCGGAATCTCATCAAGAAGCACTAACCACGAAGAGGGCACAACCCTAGCTCAATGTTTCTATGATTTTAAATTTATTAAAGATTTATATTAAAAATTTTGATTCCTGCTAAACGCCGAAATATACAAGCAGACAGAGCCGGACTGGCTAGTGGTTGGCCTCACTGGGCTACGCAATATGTTGGCCCCAGATTTTTAATAATTTTCTACCTGTAAACCTCTGCATGTTATACCTACACTAAAATTGGCAATATTTCAATTCTGAATATTTTTCTATTTATTTTCATTTGACCCCAATTTCGTATGGCCCCGACTAGACCGACGATCGCCGGTTAGCCAACCGGCCCTGCAATCAGAAAATTGGGAAACATTTACATAATTTACTTAAAACAATTAGCAGAGTCGAATTAACGGAAAAAACAGCGCTTTTAGAAAAAGCGGAGAGATAGCAATTTTTTTTACGAATCGCTTTATGTTGGAGCGCTAATTATGGGAGAGGTTTTTCCAGATCAAAGGCGTGCGGTAACAGGGTCAAAATCGCCTTTGTTTGTTGTAAAACTGCTAGTTTTGGCAATACCTTTGATCACATTGAAGATAGCAAAAAAATACATCTTATAGCTGATTTGTAATGTATAAAATTACGAAGAGAATGAGACCAATCTGAGCCCAAACGGATAGTTCGTTTATACAGAAAAAAATAGAAACCTTAGGAAGGTCATTAATTTCGCGGTTGAAAATTTTTAGTCTTCTAGCGATGGTAGCTGTTTAAATAAATATTAGAAGTTAAAATTGGTACAGTGTTTTTGTGTATTAAAATGCATCTTTTAAAAGCATTTTCAAAAAGTTTGACCTTTACTTTTTTTTTAATTAAATTTAAAAATTAATGAACTTCCAATGGTTCCTTCCTGCATAAACGAACTATCCGTTTGGGCTCAGATCAGTCTCATTCTCTTTGCAATTTTATACGTTACAAATTACCTAAGATGTATTTTTTTGCTATCTTCAATCTGATCAAAGATACTGTCAAAACTAGCAGTTTTGCAACAAACAAAGACGATTTTGACCCTGTTCCAGCACGCCTCATCTGGAAAAATCTCTCCCATAATTAGCGTCCCAATATAAAGCGAATCGTGAAAAAGAATTGCTATCCCTCCGTATTTTCTTTAAAAATTTAGTTCGACGCTGCTATATTAACAAACTTTCGATTTGAAAAACGGTTTTTCGTTTATCACTGAATAATTGATGGAAACCATATCGATTGCTGTACTAATCATAAAATTATTGTCAACTCACCGAATATTAATTCAAAAATACGCCATTATTAGATTTAATTTATTAGATTATACTTGTGCTATTATAGGCATAGCTACATTGGAAACTGAATATGAGAAGATCTTTGATAAGTATGATATATTTACAACAATATCAATAAGAAAATTACTAAGGAATACCTTACATACACGATAAGGTTGAACTTAAATCATTAACGCAATTAATTAATAGCCTTGAAGTATTTTTTTATAATTATAATAATACCTCTAACCACAAGTGCACCCCACGAGTAAATCAACACTGTACGGGTACGGTTATAAAACTTAACCTTCGCAAGGACACATAATTTTTTTGCACTGGTAACAGGAGTTACATTTGTAAAGATTTTTGAACAACTCCGCCGTTTTTTACACCGATTTTGAAATGGTTTTGAGACAGTTTTTAAATTTTTGAGATCTTTTAGATAATGAAAAAAAAATTGAAAAAATAGCATTTTTTACAACATGAGATGAACATCAGTTTTTTTCGTGAGAGAATTTAATTCAAGAGTAAGCGCCGAGTGAAATAATCTTTCGAACGAAAAAAACGGATTTCAATATAATGGGGTACATGCACTATGCGGCAGTTTACAATTAAATGTGATTTTAGTAATAGTAAAATACATATTATTTCTAAATTTTCAATCATTTTTAAAAATTTTGGCCATTTAGTCACTTTATTTGAAAAATAAAATTTTCATTTATTTGAATTTAAGCTGAAGTCTTGAAACAGGGTGTGACGTCACCGTTTAGGAGTTTTGTCATGCGCAGTGAGTATCTTAAGACGCCTGTCACTTCATCATTATGACTTTAAATAAAATAAGGTTTAAGGTTATAATCTGTCAAAATTTTGTATTATTGTATTGTCACAATCTGACACAACCGTTAATTTACTTTTTATTTGCTATACACAATCGTTGATCCAGTTGTATTTTGAATTTCAAAAACTACAACAGCGATCCTACTCGTGTGTAGTTTACATAGGAATTGTGACGTAGTCGTTTAGTACAAGCGGCCATGATACTTAAAACATTTTTCGCGGGCGTTTTATTAATTTGAAATTGTAACATCAAAAATAAATAGAAGGACTTTAATAAAAAAAAATTATTCAGCTATTGTTGTTAGTTAGGTTGTGTTTATTAAAATAATGCAATAAAATTTTTTTGCATGTACCCTATTCTTATTATTAAAATTTGAACTGACATTTCAATAGAGATTTTTTAAAAAGCCGCTAGATGACGCCAAGTGACAGCAATGTCACTTTTCAAATAAAATTGGAATTTATTTCAATTTAAATTAGAAAATATTTATTAAGTTGTAAGTGCCATTTAGTAAATTTATCAATTAAAACAATTAATTAACTAAAATCGCGAACTTCAAGCTCGTGTTACTTCGGTAATTTTATGCCATCTATCAACATCCGCTTCTAATATTACTTTCTCTCTCTAGAGAAGAAAACACTATTTTCGTAACGAGTAAATGGTGACAAAATGCTTACTTTCACATAATTATGAGACTTGAAATAGTACTTTGTTTTATTAGGAGACAAAGTGACGTTTTGTGTGACAAGACTGTGTTTGGCTGAATAGCGAGCGTAGCGAGCGAGGCAGGCAATACAGGCGAGTCACACAAAACTACTTTGACTCCGTTTAAAAAACATTAAATTTTTTCTGCAAACGTAAAGCGTAAAACTGAAAATTCAGATTTTTGAAAGAGCACCATCTTTTGTCAATTCCTTGTAGTTCAATTGTTTTTAATTTGGAAAAAAGCTAATTATTAAATGCAACGAACTAATTATAAAGGAAAATTTAAAAAACATTAAATTTTTTACATTAAAAATGCTTAGAAAACATTTTTTACTTTATAAAAATAAAAATTAACTTGGGTTAAGAATTTACTTCGCTGCCTACGTACACAGTGAAAAATACTTTGCTGATAATTTTTCCTGCCTCGGCGGGAAAGTTAAACTTCACCGTTACCTATTGAGTGACACAAAGGCGACTTTTTCTGACGTTTGAAGAAAAAAAATATTTTTGATACCTTTTTACCTTTACAAATTGTAATTTTTTTTGACTTAGTGACTACTTTTAAATAAAAAAAACTTTTTTCTTTTGGCACATCAATGCATTTATAATAAAAAGTTAAACATAAAATAACAAATACAGGTCCGTATTTAAAATTTTTGAATGATGATGGTAATTCAAAACCAAAACGTTATTTTGAAAAATCTAAAATTGCTATCGAATTTGAATCACCCTGTATAATAGAATTTAATATCACAAAATTTCAGAGTGGTTATTCTAAGAGAATTTAAGTTTTTATGAAATATATCATACCAAATTACAAAAAAACTTATTTTTCACTTTTAATTAGTTGCTAAGCCAAAAAAAGCAAACTAATTTTTTTTTGCATTATCAAAAAGATCTTCAAAATTTGATCACTGACTCAAAAAAATTTAAAATCGGTGTTAAAACGGCAGAGTTATTCAAAATGAGGCAAAAAAATCACAACTTGCAAATAAAAGTATCGAAAATACGCAAAAACATTTTTTCACATTTTTTTTGCTTTATCGAAAAGATCTCAAAAATTTGATCACTGACTCAAAATCATTTCCAAATTGGTGTAAAAACGGCGGAGTTATTAAAAAAAAAAGCCAAAATAATCACAACTTGTAAATAAAAGTAGGTATCAAAAACATATTTTTCCAAATTTTTTTTTGCATTTTTCAAAAGATCTCAAAAATTTGATTACTTTCTCAAAACCATTTCAAAAACGGTGTAAAAACGGTGGAGTTATTCAAAAATCTTTACAAATGTAACTCCTGACTACTAACGCAAATAAAAAGACAAATTGCAAATAAAAGAATCAAAAACATATTTTTTCAAATTGTTTTTTGTATTTTCGAAAAGATCTCAAAAATGTGAACACTGAGCCGACAACATTTCAAAATTGGTTCAAAAACGTCGGAGTTACAAATTAAAATTGAAATCTTTACAAAAGTACGTCCTGCCCCGATCCTGCCCGTACGAAGGTTAAAATTACTTTTGTCACTTCTATGGAATAAATAACAAGTTTAATACGATTGAAAATTTTAAACCGGGGTTAATACTACAATGGTAAACAATTGATGAAAATAATTTTGCCGCAAGAATTTTTTAATTACAACCATAGAAAAATTAAATTGATATTTGTTTCAATTTTCTTCATGTATTTTCATCATATCCATTAATTTTTAACTATTAACTTCAATTGTCTAATTTTCTATTATGTATGTACTGCATGTCACGAAGTAATTGCTTCTTCATTTTTCATACTTTCATTTTAAATAGTTAATTAAACATTAAGATAACAACAATAATTATTCTATTTCCATAGCTTGTAATCAATTAATATACAAGGACTAATCATTAAATGTGTTGCAAAAGACAAAAAAAAGCTAAAATGTTGACATAAAAATTCAGTTGCATTTAATGGAAAGTTTGGTAAAGTACGTTTAAAATTATAAGAAAGCTGACTTCTTAGCTCTCACAGTAGGCTCATAAATCGTTCAAAAAAAGGTTATAAATTTTTCCCTTAAATTTGTTTAACAAAAGCATTTTAAAAGAGAAGACATCTGGTAACAATCGTATAGTAAACCAAGATGTAAACCTGTTTACGGAAACTATATTTTGGTAAATGAATTAGAGCTGAAATAAAATTGATTATTGCTAAAAATTTGATTACTAAATAATCAAAATCATGCAATTACACTATAAAAACCCAATACTTAATTTACTTACTATTAGATCCGAATTGTAAGCACTACAAAATGCTTCTAAATGCACTTAATTGTCTTTGACAATTTTGTGGTTTTTATACTTTACTTAATTACTAATTAATGATCATAACACCAAGACAATAATATATATTTATGTATTTATAGTAATGTTGAAAAGCTATAATTAGCGGGTAGTAAGTGTAAAATATTGTTAATTGTGGTCTAGGTGCTCTTTACAGTTTTTAAACGTAAGGGACAAAGGAATTTATACCAAAAGAAACGGTCATTAAAATAAAATTCCAAAAATGAGATGCACCAAAATAGTTCCTTAAAACGGTTTACGACCATTGTTAAGTAGTACGTGCTTTTAGTATTTTTAAAATACTCATGTTAAACAAATTTAAAGGAAAAATGTCTAGTGAATTATTTATTACAGACTTATTGACAGGTTTACAATTAGAGTCATAGAGGCGACTTCACTATATTCTTGAATAAAGTATACCTTATACAGTTATACTTGACCATTTACAAGAAAAACACAAGCTGAGCCTGCCTGGTTGGAAAGTTTTAAGCCTGTTCTAGTCAGAGCTTGCTAAGGATTTCGCACTAATGATACAACGATAAGCTCCTAATTTATTGGTGTCGAAGAAAAAAACATTGATTTAGAGAAAGTCAAATTTTTGCAAACTTTGGGCAAAAAACTTCCATCCTCAGAAGATATTATAGTGGTCAACAGATTTATACAAACCCAAAACAGAGAAAATCTGCCTGATTTTAGTTTTCAGTTTTCAGTTTTCAAATGAAGTTTCTCTTCAAACGTCAAAAATTTTACTACTCAATATGTCAGATTAATATTGTACCACAGAATGTAAATCGACGATATTTGTATATGCATCAATTTCACGAATTTCACACATAATTGTGTTTATTTTCGATCAAGCATCACTTCATTAATAGCTCGGGGAAATTAATATAAAAATCGTCAGTAACTCGGACAAATTTACATAAGGCAGTTATCAGTAGGAATATGTTCCTTATACTCATATGTATAACATACTTTTTTTTTTTTTTTTTTTTTTTAAATAATTGTTCTGCCGGATCAGCTACACAGCTACACACAGCACTTTTAACATTATTAGCAGTTTTAGCACTAACTAACAGATTAATTTATTTTTATTATTTGTTTTATTTTATTTTTTTTTTTATAATTTTTATTTATTTATTTATTATTATTTTATTTTATTTTTTTTATATTAAACAATCTTGTGGTAGTCTCTTTTTTAATCTTAAGCACTCAGACTTTTGTCCAATTTTATAATGCGTTGCACTATCACACTCGTTTAACGTTAAGAAATATTTTTTAGCACAGTTTTTATTAAAGACACCGATCATCGGTATTTGAAACTCTTCGTGAAGTTGGGAATTTCTAACAAACCATTCTGCATTACATATAATGCGTAAAACTTTATTTTGCACTCTCTGTAGCTTTAGTATGTTCGTTTTGGACGTTCCTCCCCAGATCACGTTACCGTAAGTAAAAATAGGTCTAATAACAGATTTGTAAAGAAGCAATCCACATTCAAATTTCAGCGATGATCTTCTATTAATGACAGGATAAAGCATGCCTAAACGTGTGTATGCTAAATTTAGTTTTTTGTTTATGTGGTAAGACCAAGTTAGTCTTTGGTCTAGATACAGACCCAAGTACTTGACAGCAGAATCTTTCCATGGTACAATTTCTCCATCTATATGTAGCTCTGGCGGGTTATTAATCCTTCTCAGAGTGAAGATTTTGGCTTGAGTTTTTACAGGATTTATTTTGATTTTCCATTTATGGCACCATTTTTGAATTTCTAGAATACCCGTTTGAACTGCTTCAACGGAATTTTCCAGTTTTTCATGCTGTGCTAATAACGCAGTATCGTCCGCAAAGGATGCAAGAATATAATTGTTCTTTTCCGGTATATCATGCACATATAAATTGTATAGAAGCGGACCAAGAACAGATCCTTGCGGTACACCGGACCTTGCTCTTTTGCAGTTTGACTTTTCTGTATTAATACGCACTTGAAATGTTCGACTTTTCAAAAAAGATGCAATTACATTTATCAAGTAATAAGGAATAGCTATATTTATTAGCTTATAAATTAGACCAGCGTGCCAGACCTTGTCAAAAGCTTGAGCGACATCCAAAAATACACCCGCTGTATAGTATTTCCTCTCATATCCTTTCACTATGTATTCCGTAATTCGATGAAGCTGGTGTATCGTTGAATGTCGCTCTCTGAACCCAAACTGGTGATGTGGTATTATTTCACTTGCATTAATATAGTCCAGCATCCTTGCATTTATAATTCTTTCAAGGAGTTTGGACAAACCAGTAAGCAGACTTATAGGTCTGTAGCCGCTGGGATCAGATTTTGGTTTTCCTGGCTTATGAATAGCTACCACTTCAGCATGTTTCCATGTGTCTGGAAAATATCCCAGTCGGAGACAATTATTAAATATAGTCGCTAATCCAGCTAGAGATTTTTTTGTTAAATGTTTCAGAGCTATGTTTGGAATTTGGTCATGACCGGGAGCTTTTTTGTTTTTGAGTTTTTTGACATGTGAAGTAATTTCCTCTACTGTTGTGGGTGCTATCTCAAAGATAGGTAATTGTTGTTTTAAATATTGACAAACCCGCTCAGTTACTTGTGTATGCTCTAAATCCCTTTCAGCATTTTCCTGGAATACTTCTTCCAGATGGTCAGCAATTACGTTACTTTTTTCCAGATCAGTATTGTAAGTTGTTTGATTTAATGTTAAACTGGGCATTATCTCCGGGGTACTTAAAATTCTTTTTGTAGTTCTCCATAAATTTGGATCATTGCTTTCTAGTTCACTTATATGATGCTGAAATAGATTTATATTAAACGAGTCCAATTCAAATTTAACCCGTTGAGCTAATTCATTAAATTGCCTTTTATATACAATGTCCTTTGTTCTTTGCCACTTTCGTCGAGCTTGATTTTTTTTTTTTATTAAATCTAGAATGAATAGGGGCGTCTGACGTCTATTAAAAATTTTTGTTTTGGCTGAGATAGTTGATTCTTTTAAGGATATTGTTATTGAGTTTGTTAGGTTCATTACAGCATCATCTATTTCGCGAGTAGTTTCAATTTTGAAAGGACATGTGAAATTAGTATCCAAATTTTTGCCAAAATTTTCCCAAATTTATTTTGCCTTCTATCAGTCTAGGCATTTTGGTTTTGAATACCGGTTCTTTATAAATTGTTATTAATACAGGCAAATGATCTGAGTCAAGTTCAGTTAAGACTGACTGATGAACTGTTTCATTGAAGTTTTTTATTAGAATTATATCAAGAATGTCGGATTGGGCATTAATGTTATATGGGTAGTAGGTATGTTCAGTCGGTGCTAATACTTGTACAGAATTGTTTGTTGTGTAATTGTATAATAACGTGCCAGCTGGATTATTAGCCCTACAGTTCCATATAGTGTTTTTACAATTCAAGTCACCAAAAAGCAAGGTTGCATTATTATTACCGAATATTTGCACAATGTCATTAGAATATAGCTTGACATTAGGAGGTTTATAAGCTGCTACTATTTTTAGTGGTTTTTGTCGACTTTCGTATATTTGTATGATAGTTGCTTCGAAAGATGTTAATTGTATGTTGTCTTGTATTCGAGTATGATTTATGTTGCTTTTGATTATGATTGCTGTTCCGCCAGATCCAAGGCTAGTTAAGCGGTCACTTCTGTGTACTGTAAAACCTGGGATTTTAAATTTTTGATTTGGTATTAAATGTGTTTCAGATATACAAGCTATGTCGACTTGATGACGTACTAGAAAGTCAATAAAGATAGATCTTTGACGCTTAATGCCATTAGAATTCCAATTTAGGATTGTTAGCTTTTTAATAGAATCTTGCTGATTATGGTGCATTGAAAAGGATGGGAATTATATTATTGATAATAAATGTCTTGATTTGATGAAGATGGGGGGTTATCATATTAAGTATCATTGTTAAGATGTTTTGTATAGAGGTGTTATTCTGTTCATTGGTACTGTCATCGTTGTCCATGGTTTGATTTATAGGTTGTTTTGCAGTTGCTTGCGCATAGGAAATATTTTCATTTATGCGGCTATTTAATGTACTTTTTGTTTGAGGTCTTTGATTATTTACCTGACCCGAGTCTCGTTGTCTATTTAATCTTGAGTAATTTTGGTTTTGATACATTTTTTCCTTAATTTCTTGAAAATATCTGCAACCCCGATAGTTCGCAGGATGGTTTTCACCGCAATTTATGCAGATTGGTGGTGTATTTGGTTGTTTTAGGCAGTCTTTATATAAGTGATTCCCCTGACATTTAACACACCTGGGTTCAAGATGACAATAATTTTTGGTGTGAGCAAATCTTTGGCACCTAGTACATTGGGGTATGTCTGAGGATTTTTTCCTCGGTTCGACACTGACTATATTGTAATAAAGTTTGTCAATTTTAAAAATTTCTTTAGCAGTTGGATTTTCTGTAAGGTCCACGATACATACTGGAATTGCAAATTTATTTTTATTAAGTAGTCGTGTAATTTTGATAATAGGTAATTGCGGGTTTATTTGATAAAGTTCCTTTTTAACATCTTCCTCGGATAATGAGGTTGGTACATTTTTAATGGCTACTGATAATAACTTTTTTTGCGGGTCTTGATATGTATGAAATTTAATGTTATTGTTGGTGTAGTATTTTGTCAACGTTCTGTAGTCTTCAATTTTGGATAAGTTTATGCGCAGGTTGGAATTATTGTATGAAGTGGTAAAATCAGATGTTGCTATATTTTTAATATCTTCAATAATTGCCAAGTGGTTTTCGGCGTCATGTAAAAAAATGGGTGGAATTTTAATTTTTATGACTTGCGTTTGTCCCGATTGGCTTGGAGTATTATTATCTGGATTTTTATTTATTTGTTGCTCAAGATGTTGAGGCAAGTAGTATTTATTTTGCGATAATATTTGTTGCGGGACCCATTTATAACGTTTTTGTAATTCCGTTTCTTCAGGAGAAGATAGAGTTTCTGATATGGTACGCTTGTTGGTTTGACTAGTTCGAGTGTCTTGAGAAAATTCGCCGTGTTCAACAATCTCAACAATTGGAAAGATGTGAGTTTTATTACTCGTGTTAAGTTTATTTGATAGGTCAGTTGGTGAAGGTGTTGGTGGAAAATTATTTAGGTTGGGTGGTGTATCCATAAGTTCGTAATTATCGTCATGAACGATTACAGTGTTCAATATGTTGGTCTGAGCCATTTTATTATTATAACTAAAATTTACTTACAAGTTCTAGGGCCCAAAGGCCCATCCACTTAATTTATCTGGTTATTACTGATTTTTATAAGCAAATAAACAACCGTGTTAAATAAGATTTTAAATAAATTATTAAAGTTTTTAAAAACTGATATTAATAGAGCGAATTTATTATCAAATTAACAACGTTCACTCGCGTTCACGGTCAGTTCGAAACTCTATAACATACTAAAAGTCCCCTATCATAACGGTGCCGGAACCCCCCCAAATTTGGCTGTCATTTTTAAATTTTAACATTTTAATTTTTTTCGGCCTTACGGTTAGGTTAACGAAATTTTTGAAAGAAAGGTAATTCATGCAGAATTAAAATACGAACAAAATGATGTATTTAAATGTTTAAATAGTTAAAGTGGTGGCAAAGAAGCATTACTTTTCATGATTTTGGGAAGAGTTTAATAACACCAATTTTTTTTCTTACTTGGTCGAAAACATCACTGTGCGTAGGCAGATAAAATATTTCATCCCAATTTTGACCGGAAGGCACTTTTTCTTAGACTTTAGTGTAAAATTTTGACTTTTTATCTTCTAGGTTCACTATTGTGTGAATAACTTTGCTTCTGTTCCTCGGATCAGGGGGAAAAACAACTCATTATGTTTGTACTGAATTTCTCTTTAAAAATGGCTAGGTTAAAGAAGATATAAACCCAAAGAAATGTATGAAAATGTGTGAAATGTATGTAAGAAAATTATGAAAATTGTCAATAGTTGAACCACCTTCGGACAAATTTACATAAGGCAGTTATCAGTGGGAATGTGTTCCTTATACCCATATGTATAACATACTAAAATTCCCCTATCATAGGGGTGCTGGAACACACCCAAAATTGGCTGTCATTTTTAAAATTTTCCCATTTCAATGTTTTTTACTAAATGATTAGGTTTACGAAATTTTTGCAAGAGAGTTTATTTATGCAGAATTTAAATACGAACAAAATGGTGTATTTAAATTTAAATTTTCACCGAAAGACACTTTTTAGTGAACCGATAATTGAAAACTCAAAATTTTACACTAAAGACGAAGAAAAGGTGCCTTCTGGTCAAACTTAGATTGAGATATTTTATCTACACACGCACCGCGATATTTTCGACCTATTAAGAAAATAAAATTGTTGTTGTCGAACTCTTCTCAAAATCATGAAAAATTATGCTTTTTTTGCAACTATGTTCACTATTTAAACATTTTTACATGCATTATTGTTTGTATTTAGTTTTTTGTACTCACTGCTGCGAAAGTGACGTTTGACGCACTCTGTGGTCGACTGGGAAACAGTATTTCCCGGTCTACTACACCGGGAAGCAAACTGTCAAAACAACACTAATAAATGATAATAAAATAAAGTAATGTGTATTTATTAATGTAAGGAAACATATTTTAGAACAATTAAATTCGCAAACTAAACTATTACGTTACATCTAATAACAATTTTTAACAACTTTTAGAACAATTAACTGTCAAAGTACGAATTTGTTTGACGTAAGAATGAAGTTTGACTATATGAAGTCATAGGTTGCTTTGTATACCTAAATTGTCAAAACTAATCAAATAAAACTTTTATTTAAGAATTATGATAACGGTTTTGTTCGTTACAAAAAATATTGTACAATCCTCATGCGTGAACAATTTTCCCGCGTTCACGCAATGATAAAAGCACTCGCTCCTACGTCGCTCGTGTTTTCAAACAGCGTTCACGCGGGAAAATCGTGTTCCCGCACATGGTTCGTAAATAACTATTACATAAAATTTTGATGATTCAATAATTTTGTAAACCTAACCGTTAAAGAGAAAAAAATTAAAGTGTAATAATTTAGATATGTCGGCCAAATTTGGGTGGGTTCCGGCACCCCTATGGTAGGGGACTTTTAGTATGTTATACATATGCGTATAAGGAACACATTCTCACTGATAACTGCCTTATGTAAATTTGTCCGAAGGTGGTTCAATTATTGACAATTTTTATAATTTTCGTACATACATTTCACACATTTTCATACATTTCCTTGGATTGATATCTTGTTTAACCTAGCCATTTTTAAAGAGAAATTTAGTACAAACATAATGAGTTGTTTTTCCCCCTGATCCGACCAACAGAAGCGAAGTTATTCACACAATAGTGAACCTAGAAGATAAAAAGTTAAAATTTTACACTAAAGTCGAAGAAAAAGTGCCTTCCGGTCAAAATTGGGATGAAATGTTTTATCTGCCCACGCACAGTGATATTTTCGACCAAGTAAGAAAAAAAAATTGGTGTTATTAAACTCTTCCCAAAATCATGAAAAGTAATGCTTCTTTGCCACCACTTTAACTATTTAAACATTTAAATACATCATTTTGTTCGTATTATAATTCTGCATAAATTACCTTTCTTTCAAAAATTTCGTCAACCTAACCGTAAGGCCGAAAAAAATTAAAATGTTAAAATTTAAAAATGATAGCCAAATTTGGGGGGGTTCCGGCACCCCTATTTTAGGGGAGTTTTAGTATGTTATACATATGGGTATAAGGAACATATTCCCACTGATAACTGCCTTATGTAAATTTGTCCGAGTTACTGACGATTTTTATATTAATTTCCCCGAGCTAATCATCTGATAATTTATCATGCAGTCAAAAATGGCGAAGACTTCAATAATCTTTCCTTAATAAATATAAATTAAAATTAAAATGAGGAAAATTAAAGACAAAAACGGTTACAGCTGAAGGTAACTCCATAGATCAGAGGTATTTTCACTTATCGCTGAGCGCGATTGAAACAGGCTGAAAGATTATAGGTATAATTAGGAAAAATAAATTATCTTTAACTTTCAATCCAACCAACCAGAGGATCTGATAGCTGCTGGAAAAACACATCGTTACATGAATATATTATTTATTGTGTATTCATTAAATTTTATGATATGTAGTAATGAAGCGATAACGGCGGGCTAATGAATGAATCGCTGTCATTACGATTACTTAAAAATCAACAGTTTGTACAAAAGTACAAAGGTAAGCTTCCGTCCTAGTACTACTACCATTGCTAATATTATCTAATTGCTAATTATGTATAAGTAAGTCAAGTTTAATAGAACTTACGGTTAATTTTTAACTAGAGTACAATCGCATGAAGGTTGGTAACATTACTCTTTGTTGACATTCGAATAATATAGGTACATACATCAAAACACAACAATTGCTTTTCGATAATATGGTGCTATGTAACTTTTATTGTAGTTAGCCAATTTAACACTACAAGAATGAAAATTAACCTTCACACCTTGACTTGAAATATGAATTTATCGCTTAATTATTTATTTCTATAAAAACCGGTTATAAATGACTATTAAATAAATAAATAATTATTATGCCATTTAACATAACTTTTAACAATTTAACAGAAAAATGTTGTACATACCATTCAGTTTTGCACACAAACATAAAATAAAGAGTTTTCACATACAAATCACAACTGACTTTTGAATGGAAATTCCGATTTACCTACTACAATTCACTATAAACTATCTGTTAAGTACTTCTTCCACAAGTGATTTTTCGAATAAAATTGTTAAATAGCGTGTTCACGTATGACGCGTTAAATGCTTTTTTACTATTAATTAAGATTACCAAGAACTAACAGAATTTTAAAAGATATAAAGGTTTCCCGGTGTTGTTACGAAGAGTTCAATTTTCAAAACGATAACACTTATCAAAACACAACGAATGTTTAGGTTAATTAAATTGAATACAAATTCTAAATTAATATGAGGTCATTAGCATCGATAAAAAAATTCGTTTAATTATTTATAGTACGACACTTCGATATACACACATTGACAGCAAAAATAAACTGATTTTTATTGTCGCTTTTGAATGATATGATTACTGACCGTTAGAGGAAGTAATCTTATCAGTCGGCGAATTGATTGAAAATGGTAACTTTTTAATATTATTAATATTTAAAAACAATATAAGATCAATTTGTTTAATTTTATTGGTAATAGTGGGAAAACCGTCAGCTTTAAAAAAACAGATAAATCATACTTAATTGCATAATTATAAAATATTTCATTAAAATAAATTGCAAAGGCTATTAAAATAAATAATTTGTTTGAAGTTCTTCAGAAGAAGTACTATTAGTATAGGCATAATAAGATCGGAGACGGAATTAATTATTATAAAGCTAATTTCTTCTGAACTACCTTCTATAGGTCCCCCTGTATTTCCCCAGAAAAATCCCAAGAAATCCTCCTTGGGAAACCCTCTTAAATTTTGAATAAACGGCCATCATCTTGCATTTTTCCAAGAAAACGCCATAACTCAGCAATGGACAATCATAGGAAGAGGCTATTGGTTAGATAATGAGTTTTTACAAACAATATGTTCTATAAAAATTTTCTATTCGAGCAATGGTTTTCTCACAAAATGAAATTTAAAAGAGCTATGTTTTCAAAAATAATATTAACCAGGAAAATTGCTATGGTGAAAAAAACATGCGCTCTGATGGACAAAAAACCGTTTTACTTCGAGACAAACTATGATAAAATTACAATAAAAATATGAATTTAAAGCTGAAAGCTTCAGCTTTCATTTCCATATCTTTTGAATTTATTTTTGTTACATCTTGTGGTAACTTGTTTTTTCCAATCTTCTGGTGGACCCCCTCTTTTTCGTTTTTCTTTAGTTGCTAGCTCATAACTCCGCCGATGTCGGTCCTAAGCCCGAAGGAAGAAGGAGGAGAGAAATGAGTTACAACCTTGTAAAAAAACCTGAGTTCAGCTGACTCCGAATGATGGCGCCTAGTAAGGGTCTCTCTTGACGATTACCCGTGCAAACCAGTACCAAGTCTCAGGAGTTCATCTTTTGCACCAGCATCAGCACCCTAATTTACCTACTACAATATGTATTTAAAATTTTGACAAAAGTCGAAATATCTGCTGTGACACGATATATCAAACGTCCTGTATATATGTGCTCGTTTACACAATTAACTCTTTTGGAGGTATTAACTCTAAAAATGCATAAAAAGTCGTTTTTTGGAATAGTTGCATGATACTTTTGAAATATCTCCACACCATTGGATATTGTCGAAATTTTTAACAAAATTTAATAGCTACTCCTGCAGCCCCAGTGAATCCTAAAGCGTTCTAATTTTTGTATATTACAGTATAAGCTATAATGTTTCATTTGCCTAGGCGATTGTTAAAAATGTACAGTACTCTTAATTTAGGAGGAATTTTAAGAAAAAATCGCCTATTTTTCTACTTCTTCAATGTATTCAATAGAAAAAGGAAACTTGATACAATAAGTAAAATCTAACGAGTGTATTAAAAAGTAGACATATTTTCCTTCATAATGAGTTTTGAGTTTCTTCAATACCTTTAATATTAACCATTTTACAGCACTTCAAATCTAAATTTTTGTGGAAAATAAAATTTACCAAAAGTAAAGCAATATAAAATCACTATGCTTTTTTGAAATAAAGATATAATTAATTTCCCATGACATAACTTTGAAAAATAACTCATAAGGAACAATATTCTTGAAGGAATTTTTTTTAAAATGATCCTTCCAACAAAATATCTTGAACTGTTTAAAAAATGGTACATGAAAAACTTCATTTGCTATTTAATACCACAAGATGTAACAAAAATAAATTCAAAAGATATGGAAATGAAAGCGGAAGCCTTCAGCTTTAAATTCATATTTTTATTGTAATTTTATCATAGTTCGTCTCGGAGTAAAACGGTTTTTTGTCCATCAGAGCACATTTTTTTTTCACCATAGCAATTTGCCTGCTTAATATTATTTTTGAAAACATAGCTCTTTTAAATTTCATTTTGTGAGAAAATCATTGCTCGAATAGAAAATTTTTATAGAACATACTGTTTGCAAAAACTGATTATCTAACCATGAGCCTCTTCCTATGATTATCCATTGCTCAGTTATGGCGTTTTCTTGGAAAAATGCAAGATGATGACCGTTTATTCAAAATTTAAGAGGGTTCCCCAAGGAGGATTTCTTGGGATTTTTCTGGGGAAATACAGGGGGACCTATAGAAGGTATTTCAGAAGAAATTAGCTTTCTAATAATTAATTCCGTCTCGAGATAAATTAAAGTCGAAAATGCCTATACTATATGACACAGTCTAAATTTTTCTTAAATTAAGGACCTCTATCTGTAGAAACTAGAAACGTTTCAAAAAAAATCCAAGTTCAGTTATTAACGATTCAATAATAATATCAAATACCATATTTTTTGTTCCTACCCTCTGTAGAGCAATATAATCGCTAATTTCTAAATAAAAAAATCGTATAAGATATTATCAGGCATAGGAAATGTTTTAACTGACTCATTAACGCGTAAGTGGTGCAAGGCACAGTTTTTCACGTCGCTCAACTCGAAGACACGGGGAGGTTCGGAGCTATGAACAAGCAACAACCAGTGACGACGCCACGTGGGGGGCGATTGCCCCTTTGAAACCTTTTGAAACCTTTGAAATTGTGTCTGCCCCCCCCCCCAGAAAATATATGCTGGCGTCGTCACTGGCAACAACAAACACTTTCACACCAAATAAAAATGTTTATTAAAAATAAAATAAAAAGTTATATTTATAAAACAAAATAAATAACACGTTCTTCTGGATGGAGGACTGGTTGCTCTCAGAGAATTAGATTATCAAGCGAATGGCGTGTGGTTAGTCAAACAAATCACCCCACATTCTTCATGATCGACAGTCATCGGCCGACGACCCGCCAAGAAGCCCACAGACAATTAAGTGGTTAGCCAACAGACCACCCCACTTTCAAACAGATCAACAGTCGGCCAAGAAGCTCAATACTGTATACTAGAATCCACCTTAGCTTTTGGGTCAGAATTTTGTTATAAATGGAAAATTGAAGCAGTCACATATCGCTGTACTAGAATGATAGTGAGATAACTTAAAAATGATAGTTTTGAGTAATTGGAAGTTTAAGATTTCCAAAGCAAAAAAAAACTATTTTTCTTTAAAATTTAGAAGTTTGCTGAAAATCTTAGGTGGCTTAGACCTCTATGAATAAACTGGAAGGGATGTTTGTCAAAATAATATTTACTTATTGCAAAAAAAATGAAATGTGTAACATATCTCTGTATTATTCTAGAAATTATCATCACTTTAAGAGTTGTCTTCTTTTTCTGTAAATTGTCTTACTATTGAACTTGCAATTTTAATAGCATTTTGAAGTTATTATTGTTTTTGTTGCAGTTGTCTGAGTATTGCAGAATATGATTTTAGATTATTTAAAACTGTCTTTTTTTTTTAAATTTTATTGAGCACAAATTTAAAGATAATTATTATAAAAGTTGAAAACGTAAAAATACTACTTATAGGTAACTAAAATTAACAAAACGTGAATTCTATAATATTTATGAAATAACTTTTAAAAACTTATTCTAATCACTTTCGGTTTCTACATCTTCTTCGGGACCACCTTTTTTGTAAGATTTGATACTTTTATAAAAAGGATGATATTCAAGTGGGATGTGCGGTAACAATGACATCAACGATTCTTTTTTTTTGTAACTCATCTTTGGTTTTTCTGAGTAAGCTTTGTTAAGTTTTAGTTGTTTGTCTTTCTTTTGCGATAAGCGGACTTCTTTAAAATTATTTTCATCGTAGCTTTCCTTGTATCTTAATGTATCTGGCTTTTCCTTGTCAATTTGAATGACTTTAATATTGTTCCAATTTACCTTCTCCCGGTTTGTATTAATGTTAAGATTTCTGTAATTGTTTGCCAATGATTTCCAGTCCAGTACATCGTCGCACTCTAACTTATTAACTGTGTAAGGTTTTCCAGTTTTCTTAGCCAATCGTATTATCATGTCTATTTGTTGAGGATCATAAATTGGACCACTTAACAACGCTCTCTTTTTAGCATTTTCGATGCACGAATGCATCGAGTCACCTTCATTTTGAGTGTGACCAACAATGAGGAACTTGTGGGTGATAGAAGGTATCTCAAAATTTTTTAAGGCATGTAAGTACATTGCAACTACAAATCGATTTTTGTTCTGGCCTGTACAATTATCGGAAAAAAATGTTACATTTTTACCAATGCAATTTTGAATCAAAAATTTATAAATGCAAGTGGCAATTTCATTTGCCCCTCTTCGAGCTTCCGCTTCATTCCAAGTAAATGCAAAACCTTCTTTGTCTATTATATTAAAAATCGTAAAATTTAAAACATTTAGCTTACTTTTATAGTAAAAAGTAGAAACATTTCCGGATGGTAGCGGAATAACTGCTTGAAGATCAAAACAAAGTAAAACATTAGTATCCTTATGTACTGTAGCATATTTCACATCATTAGCTTTTTCTTTCCTTGATAATTGTTTTTCATTTTGATGAATATCGTATTTGGCTTTCAGTACTTCTTTCTCCTTCAAATTTGCGTTTCCATACTCGTCACAAAGAGAACACAAATCTTTTTTTGGTTTAAAAAACCCAATATTAAATTTGGTGTTAAAGATGTGAGCATACATAGAAAGTTTAACAATTGGTTTTTTGTATTCCTCTTGTTTTTCTTGATATAAGTTGTACATAGAAGAAATTGTAAGACCTCCATCAATAAATTCGCGTTTATTATCGGCTCTGCAGTAATGGGATTCAATTCTGGTAAATGAATTTATGTGACTAATCACCCCTTGCAGCATTTCAGTGTTCAGTTTTCGATGATTCTTATGTTTGCCACGAGAGTCCGGGTTAATAGTTCCATCTTCAGTCTTTTTGAAAATAACAGTGCTTATGGTAGTATTACTTATATCTAAAGTAGATTTAAAATATAATTTACACACTCTAACCTTCTGCTTGTTAATTTCAAACCAATAAGAATAGTTTAATCCTCGCTTGCTGTTGGGTTTTGGATTTCTGTACTTTCTTTCTTTAATGATAGTCATACAGGAGTTTATAAAATTTCTTTGCTGAGTTTTATCTCCAAGCTTATAGAAGCTGTTGAAAATGCTTAGCCTCCGTTCTTGGTCTATATTTTTGTTACACTTTAACTTGCACTTTTCTCCACAGGCCATCTGTAGCATTTTTTTTCTCTTTAAACTACCTGATGTTGTACAATATTCTTCTCCGGTATTAATTTTTCGTTTTTTAATATTCTGCTTCCACTCTTTTGGTTTGGCAATAATTTTCTTTGGTTTTACGCTTTTATCTACGTCTTCTATATCTTCGTTAGAGCTGCTGCTTTCATTTACTTCATCTCCTAAAGGAACGTAATCTTTGTCGACATCGCTGTCATCGAACATACTTTCAATATCACTGTTCACGTTTTCTTCTTCGATGACGTGTTGTGATCTAAATTCCATATCTTTTTCATGCACATTTACATGCAGAGCTTCATTACTATTGTTATTGACATTTATTTCGAATTTTGATGATGGAATATTATTTTCATCGTCGGTTATCTTAAAAATAAGGCATTGTTAGTAAAAAAAGTTTAAGTTTCGTATTTAATTTTAGTAAAATTATGAAGATTGCAAAAATCACACACAACCAGTATTTTTTGTTTATCAAGGTATTTCGTATAGAAATTTAATTTGAGGTTATGTTTTTACTTACATTTTGGTTTTTGAAGCTTGTTGTTTGATTATTAACATCAGCAATGGCTTTCATAACCATAATTCTTCCTCTAGAGACGTTCATAGTAGTAACCTTTGTTTTTTAAGTTTTGCTTTAACACTTATTTTGTCACATAAACCAACCAAAACTGTAACACGATTAACTTGTTCTAGAAGTGTCAAGTGAATGAAAGTACAGGATATTTCTAGTAAAATACAAAGACAAAATAAAAAATAAGGACAACTTAAAATTTTTAAATAATATTGGTTATAAAATTGGGACATGTTACAATGTCTTCGTATTATACCAAGTTTTATGTTCTAAACTGATGAATATTAAAGGAAAAGAAATGAGACATTTAGACATGTCTCAGTAGTTGACTAGAACTGGTAATCAATTTCAAAACTAAAACAGTGGGACATCTCTTTTAAGTATACTCCTATTATAAAATTCAGTTATCTGACCCTTTTACCAGCTAAGAAACCTCCCAGAGATACAAAATTTCGATTTATCCCAAAAACGAAAATTTTAAGTTGTCTTACTATCATTCTAGTACAGCGATATATTTATTTCAGTTTAATAGTGGCATTTGAAAGAAGATATTATGCTCTAACAAACGTCGGCTGTAAAATTTAAATATAATTATCAATGACGCATACCTGACGTTTCTTAGCGCAACTCGAACTAAAAGCTAGTTTGGTTTTGAGTATAATCGAGTCCCACACGATCGGCCAAAAAGCCTAAAGACCGTTGAGAAATGGTTAGCTAACAGGCCACACCACTTTCAAATAGATCAACAGTCGGCCAACAAGCCGGGGTAGACGCGATCAGCTTAAACCCTACAACTGCAGATTATAACAGCCGCTGGTACAGGGACGTCAGACCATCAACTACCCGCAGCAAAAGAGATTCACACTGGACACAATGATCTACCCTGTACAGTGGATGAACACGGACGGTCACGCTCTCCTTGAAATTAATGCACGTCGAATATTTATTAATTCTCCACCCAGGACCGTACCGAGAGGAGGACTGAAGGAGACTCTGCCCGGACGCAAATTTAGTAATTTTTTTTTTTTTTGTTTTTAAACGTCCATTAAAAATTAAAAAAAAAAGCACAGTTATGTATTTTTATACATACCTATTATTTACACATCTTATTTCTAATTATTGTGAACATCAAACATGACCTGAAGTCCGACAAAGAAAAAATAATGCACTCTCTTTTATGACCGTAAATTGAATTGTAATGGTACCACAAGAAGTTTTAAAAATTGAATAATTGCGTAATAATTTAATTAATCAATCTTAAATTAATTAATGATATCAATAATTTAATTAATGATATCAATAATTTAATTAATTAGCATTTGAATAAGCTGAGGGCGCTACACGAATTATCTGCTCTGGGCGCAAAATTGGCTAGGCACGGCCCTGTCTCCACCACCAAGTTCTTATCACCAATCATAATTCAACTTTCGATTTAACTACGAGGTGGGAACGAACATTTAGTCCGTACGCTTCGTACTCATATCTTTACGATTATCACCAAAGTCTTACATAAATGCTTTTTATGCGATAGATGAGGGCTTACAAGAGGCATCGAATGGTATAAGTTTCGGAGGGAGGGGGTACGTGAATTATAAATAACTTTAAAATGCATTTATGATTTTAAAATTACGAAACATGGCTGAAAATATTAGGGAAGTTAAAAAAGAAAATTAAAATGATGAAAAAATATATGGGAGATGCCTGAAGGGCCAAAATAAATTAAAATTAAAATAAACAACAAAACTTGAGTTACAATGGAACCGGTTTTTACAATACAAATTTGCCTTGAACTCAGGTTCAGACTGAGTTTGATTTAAACTGCTCTTGAGTCTCAATTGTAAAATCAGTCCTAACTTAAGTTGTGTTTGTAAAATCGGCCCTTATGGGCTATGACTAATAAAAAAATATGAACTTACCAATATTAATTTTCTACAATTTCTTTAGAACGATTGAAGTTTGATGTTTCCTTCGAAGCTGCATTTTACATCATTTATGAATTCTTCACAAAATTGCAACTGAAATAAGTTATTTCATTTAAAAATTTTTTTATTTAATTGAGTTGTGTTATTATAAGAAATGGGTGTGTTAAGACCTCTCACAGTTTTGTAACTAAACGTTTTTTAATTTACCCACACCTCACTATTATTAAACTTAATCAAACCCTAATTGTTTAACCATTATGTGGCTGACGGTGGTACCCGGGTACTTTTTAGGCATAAAATATGAAATATTTAAATTTTGCGACGTCAAATCAATTTGAATTTCTAGAAATACTTCAACTATTTCATTTTACATATGTTTTGAAAATTTCATATGTCTAGAGATACGGGATGCCATTTTGTTTGGCCTTAAAGAAAAAAATTGCGAACAGTCAAAAAACACCATTAAAACAAGGTGGTACCCGGGTACCACTGCCAGCCATGTATGTAGGATTATTTATGCAGCCACATAACGGTTAATAAGAAAAAAGTAAGTTCATTCATGCTCACACCTTACACTATTAGGTATAACCTCGGGTATAACCAATGAAGTGTATAACAGATTTATTACAGCGTTTGAAAAAAATTAATATCTTTAATGATAATCAATAAAATATTCTAGACTATACATTTATATTACATTGTTAAAAAATTACATTTAATTAAAAATTTATCAGTTAAAAACAACAAAGATTTCACAAGAATTTAACACTTATCACCACATCTCATTTTAACTCCTTCGAATAAAGCTCTCATAAATATTGCTACAACGTGAGCTCCTGGATCTGGATAACGTTTACTTGGTTGTTTCGTACCTGCTGAGGTTTTTTCAGCAGCACTTACTCCGATTTCAAAAGCATCCATAACACTATTTGCTTCGTTTAAAGCTTCTTCGATTGCAGTAGTGAACGAGTATAAAGGATCATACATAGTATTTGAACCAAAATCAACTTGACCGTAACTACAAGGAAAATTATTCAATAATGTAAACTGGATAAAAAGTGCAGAAAGAAGCTAAATACCGATAATACGTGAAGAAAGCGAAACAGAGAATTGAGCTAACTTTACAAGCGATTCAATTTACCTTTCTACTGCCTGTTTTGCTGCACATAAACACTCCACCCATTTTTTGACATCCACAGTAAACTCTTCGGGTAATAATTGAAAACAACGGCTAGCAGCTTCAAATGCCAAGCTATAAAGGCAACCAAGAGTTCCTTTCAAAGACTTTTCAATTAAATCACTTAACGATTGAAACAATAAACGTGGATGATGAAAATCTAAACATTTTTCAGCTTCAAATAAAATCACTTCGCAACAAATTTTAATTTTAGATCCAACGTCTCCATTTCCACTCTCAGAATCGAACAAATTAATTTGTTTTGTACAAGAAATAAGTGCGTCACAAATAAATTGAGTTGCTAACAAGAGAATATTAGCCAATTCGTCACTCAAGGAAGGCCCTGAGTGTGATTTGCGTCTACGATCGCTAACCCTAGCAGGAATACGCTCTTGGTAATTTGGATCTACAGGTTTACAAGTAAGTTTCTTCCAAGCAAGAGCCTCACATGGTGCGTCCAAATATTCCAAAATTTTAGGATCGGTAATTTTCAAGATTGTAACAGAAAATCCTTTGGTATCTAATGCTGTTAAAAAGTGACCATGATAAACTCGAGCAACTTTAACTTCTAGCTCTAGAAGGTGATTTACGACTTCTTTGATCAATGTAAGTTCTTCTAACTGCATCGAAGTACCTAAATTATTAATCAAAACAACTACTTCGTTCTGAGCTTCTAATGGAAACTTTTCAGAAATTATTTTTTGAAAAAGAAGTTTACAAGCTTTTTTAACACTACACTGTCTTAACTGAAAACAGCCAGCTTCTCCTCTTAAACCGCTTCCAATTTCAATCGCGGTACTATCCATTTGTTTGGCACAAATGCAAGTTTCTAAGTTAGGATCAGTACAAGATAACAAACACAATACAATGCTTCTCATGTTTTTGTGAACTTGTTGACACACGGAATACATATCTTCAAGGCTCATTTCAATTTCTGCCATAGCTCCGGCAATTTTATTCAATAATATTATTCCGCTTAATCCTTGGGGTCCTTTATGCTCATTAAATCTATCACAACAATCTTCAGAAACGACAATCATTTTAACTTCGATGCATTCATTAAGAGCTCTTTCAACTCCTAGGCCAAAACTTAATCGATCTGATGAATTATTTGCAACAATTAGCAAAATTCCAGTATCGTTCTTGAAACTTATTTCTTTTAGAGTTTTAAATATTTCACATGGTGGTGGTGAAGCAAATATATCACCTGCAGAAATTTATTTTGTTAGTAAAAATTTAATTCTTTTTGATTGCAACTACAACTTAGTATAGTAAGGCATATTACAGCAATTACCAATGTAAAGAATCTTAAATTTTAAATATTAGTTCTAACTAAGCAAGCCGTAGACGAACATTAATCTGAATTCAGATTCTGCAGGTCAAATAAGTATTACAATAGATAGCTCCAAGCGAGAATCCAAGTGATAGACCAAGAGATAAAACTTTCTTCACACCTAGTGTTAATCGATTTTTAAAAGATTTCAATACTATTAAATGAGAGTAATAATTATTATACCAGACTTTAGAACGTAGCCAGCCAGAGACAGGGCTGTAGTCAGGCCCCCAGGAAAAATTTTAAGCCTGTTCTAGCCAGAACTTTCTAAGGATTTCGCAATCCTTAGAAGAAGTAGAAACATTGATTGTGAGAAAGTCAATTTTTTGTAAACTCTGGGCAAAAAACTTCCATCCTCAGAAGAGATTACAGTGGTCAACAGATTTATACAACCACAGAAGAGAGAAAACCCTGATTTTAGTTTTCAGCCTCCTTTAAAATTTTTTGAACCTGCCCTGATAAGACAGTTTGGCTACGGCCCTGCTGGAAGACCTGAATGTGCCTACAAAGAATAATGCTAAAAGAAACCAAGAGTTGACAGAATAATCAAAAAATAATTTTCTAAAAACATACTCTAGGTACATAGGCAACCAACACAGCATTTACGCACTACGGTAACATACATTGCAATTCATTTCAACTTTAATTAATTTAAATAAATTATTGTGTAGATTAATCTAAGAATTACTATAAATAAGTTAGTATTAAAACTGTAAATTAAAAACACACCTTGTATAGCTGCAGTTAGCATTCCTTTACCGACAAAACCGACATGAGCTGGTTCGTGTCCACAAGCACCACCAGATACAACTTTAACGTTCCTATTTTCTGTATAATCTCTACACACTACAACCTTTCCATAATTCAACATCCCAACATTTGGATCACTCGCTATATACCCCGAAATTAAATCATCCACTACTTTGACACCTTCATTAATGAATCTACCACTTTGTGTAAAAAAATCACCCTTACTAAATTCCATTTTTGCAAATAAAACTAATAAACTTCTTGTATAAACAGTTCAAAAAAAAATTTAATTGAAAATTATAAATAAACAATTTCTTTCAACATAACCTAACAATTATTAATCAAAAAATCAAATTTTTCAACTTTCATTGTTTTAGTATAGATGACTCTGTACATAATTTGGCGCCAAATTTAAATCGACTACTATTAAAATGAGTGAATGTTATACCCACCTTCTCATATTAGTTAGTAGCACGTAACTATTTTGAGAACATAAATTCGATGATAATCTCACAATCACATTTTTTTGGATTTATTTTATCCACCATAACAATTACAGAAATGAAATCCAAAAGCTAATCATGTAAAAGAACATACCTATTAATTTTATTTGCAGAACTAAAAACCACTGAATTATTTAACGCACTTCTAACAGTTGAAAGATACAAATGTGATTGAGCCACAGTATAATGACAATTTGATTACTAAATAATGATTTATAGGACTACCTCATTAATTATTTGGATCATATTTACGTCACGTAACTGTAATCACATTAATCTTTCTTATAAAAGGTATTAAAAGAATTTATCTAGTTAATCCGTCCAAAATGATATCTCATCAGCCATCTGAAGTGCAATTTGTTATCAGGATGAATAATAACATTATCCACTTCTAAGATAAATAATTTAACAATAATTAAATATCAAAAACATACTTTATTTGCAATTTTAAATATATTCATCAACATTTCATATCTCGTTCCTAGATGAAAAATTTGATAATTCTTCTAATTGAAATGTTCTTTAAAATGAATTAAATATTTACAGCAAAACAAGATGATAATTGTCTCATGACAGCCATATAAAAAATGGCTAATTGTTGAGAATGTATTCAATAAAATTAACAACTGTTAAATTAAACATCAAAGTTACACATTTAGCAGCATTGGGCAACTATGTAAGTTGTTTTTTAAAAATTTTACTCAGCCTTTTCTAATTCATTTCCAAAAATTATAATCGCCACTCCTGCAAAGAAAAGTCCAACAAAAATTCACTTATAAAAAGTGTAAAAAACAAAAGTTAAAAAATTACAATGTTTAATTTGTTTTTCTTTTAAATATGGACTTTAATTGGAATAATTTAATCATCGTTATATACGCTCTAAATAATTAGCTATAAATAGGGTCAGAAAACGAGAATTACACTAAAAGGACCGCTGAGGTAAGAGAGGAAGATGAAATACATAAATTCACAATGCTCTCCTCTGACCCAACAATTAGGCAAAAGTCCACTTTAAAATAATAATTAAAATGTTCAAGCGACGTAATTATACACTTTACGATCTTCAGGTGTGCGCGCCAAATATTCTCTTTCTATCAAACCTTCTATTCTCTTTTTTATAATTACCGGCGAAGGTAAAAATCTACTTTTAAGTTGTTCCGTTACTTCAGTCACTAATATATTATGCGGCATACGTTTACGAGATTTCATAATACGAACTATCGCAGCTTCGATTTCGTGTTTTCTATCTTCATCTACTTTGTTTCTAGTTTCTCGTCTTTCAGGTTCACTTTCTCCTTTAGCGGCTACGGTTTGAATTTTAACCCTATGCAGCTTTGATGTAAATGAATCATTAACATAAAACTCATGGGTAGTTTCTATTTCTTTTGTTTTGGGATTTTTAATTAAAATTCTTTGAGCAGTTTTGCCCATAGCTAAAGATTGTAAAGCTCTAATTAAATCACGTTCGGGTATATCAGTTTCGTTTTGAATTTCTTCGTACGTTAACTTTTCATGATTGTTGAATAACATTAATACCACCATTTGGTATGTTGAAACTGCGATAATATGTTTACGAGGACCACCGCGAGATGAAATGACACTGGTAGATGATGAACATGCACCTTCTTTTTCACTCTCTTCTTTTTTGGGACCAAAAAATACAGCATTAAGATCTGCATTTCCCAGTTGAGGTTGTAACGTTAACTGTCTCCCACTATGTTTAGCTAAATAAAACCTTAAAATAAAATGATTAGATTAATGAAGACTAAATATAGGAAAATTACCTTCTAAATGTTTCGAAAGCTGCCAGAGGAGCCGAAGGTATGTGGCACGTAGGGGTGGCGCTCTGTGTAGGCCAAAATCCAGTCGTCAACACACGCATGAACAAGTCTACACCACCTAGGTTCATCTATATTGAGAAAATAATTTTAAAATAAAATAATAGCAGGTCAGAAAGTATTAGTTTCTGAGAAATTACCTATTACCTCAGATTTAAAAACATGTTCCTTAAATTCCTCCATTATTGTGTTAGATAATGTCATATCCTTAAACATTCCTTCTAATTTCGATGTAAATTGACAGCCACATTCGGTCTAAAAATAAAATAAAAGTTAAAAAACTTAACTGCAAAATGGTGACAATTTTCATATATTTGATGGACTCAAATTAATATTCAAATCGGTAAACTAAATAATGTAATTAATTCTTTATGCTTTGAGTCATTTACAAAGGCTCTTACCCTCAATTTAAAGGCTGTTAAAAGATACATTTAATGCTTTATTCAAACCTCGTAGTTGTGTAAGTAAAAAAATCAAAATCTCATTACTCACTTTTAATTTTGATATCATATTTTTCTCCCAATCGTCACTAGCAGATTTATTCAATAATAGTCGTTTGGCTAAATGTTGTTTGTAATATCTCTCAAAAACATCTTTCTCTTGTAAAAATCGAAACAATACCATTGATTTATCCAAAACTTGCTCTATATCTTGTTCCGACATCTATTTCATTAAAAATTATTTAATTTTGCACAAATTAAAGAACATAAGTAAGAAGTATTAGTTGTATAACCAATAATTCTTCTTTCCAATCAAAGTAATTGAAAAAAAATTACAACTCAAATTTATAATAAAACTTACCCCTTTGACTCCTTTTTTTAATTTGTCATCAATAAATAGAGATAAATATTCAGGAGACTTTGGATTTAAATTAAGAAAATGTTCAAAATCTGATGCAATCATCTGTTTAAATATTTTGTCACTAGCAAATGAATTAATAAGGAAATGATCGAAACGATCTTTTAAATCTAATAAAGACTGAACAAATGTAATTGCATTAGTGGCCGGTTGATGTTCTTCCTCTTGAACTAAAGCCTTGCCTTGTTCGCGTAAATAATGACTAACACAATCGGCCATAGTTTTAAGTCCATCAGTAACTCTACCAAATAATTTATACATGCACGCTAAATCTTCCGTCTTTTGATGTTTCAACATATGAACTACGCCCGAATTCTCCATTTCGACAATTGTCTTCATGTGTTTTTTAATTAATTCTTCTTCTACAACTTCAACTATACGAGGTTCGGTCGATTCATCTAAATAATGTTTTGCACGTTCAGACTCTTCATTAATTCTAGCTTCTACTTTTTTTATATATACAGAAGCACTATTTTCTTGTAAAAATTTTTGACTTTCAACCTAAACAAATAAATTCAATAAAACTCTATTTCTTTGTATTCGAAACAACTACAATAACCTTATAAAATTCGGCCGATTGTTGCAAAAAAGGCCTTTCAAAATCTTCTTCATAAACAGTGCGCGAATTTATACCCAACACCATGAGCATTTGACAAGCATTTTTAATCGAAATGCGATCTACTTTTTCACCGCGTCTCTCACGCATCACCATCTCCAATAAAGTTTCCCTAAGATGATCTCTAATACAACCGTGACGTACAACCTAAATATAATCAAATTATAATCTCTTTCCGTTTATAAAAATTTAAAACGATCTAACCTGATCTCTATAAATAATCAGTCCAAGATTATAAACATTGTCTACGTCATTTTGTTGCACATAAACTCGATCCATGTACATAAGAATATCTCTAATCATAACCATCGACGTTTGATGGTCATTCCATGCTTGATTTAATGTTAAGAGGAAATTGTTGCGTAGTGCTTTTAAAACATCTTCCCGGACCTAAATAATAATTTGTAAGTTAAAAAACGCTCCACAACTTTAAAGGTCGCGCTATACACACAGGCTTACCTTCCGGTTTGGCCTGTTTTTCCCTTGGCCAAACCGGAGCCTGAACGGTGTTCAGAAACTCCGGTTTGGCTACTGAACGATGTCCAGACAGAAGGCAAGCCTGTGTGTGTGTGGAGCAGGCTTAAGATTTAAACAATCAAGAAAATGCAAGCTTATAGATAAGGGTAGTTTAAACAGTGTTTTCCATTAAAAGATAGCTGAAAATAATCTGGTCTTTTTCTTTTATGAAGACTTAGTGCTCTGTTTGAAATAAAATTGGCATTTTTTAATAGAAAATTTCGCATACTAACATTGGGTTGTTGATGGACATGAATACAGTGTCTTTAAATCGACTACTAATAAATTTCAAGTTTATGTTAATTAAATGTCAAGTACAAGAGAGATTTTAATAAGTGTCATTTGCTCCCTCAAATTTCCCACTAGGTGGTATACACAATATTATCAGCATCAGACGAGACAACGCTCACGTAAAAAGTAAAGGACGTTGAAGGTTTACTTAGTAGAGATCCTTAAAATTCAGAATTATTGATCAGTAGCAGTAGTAATATTCCTAAACATCTAGTTATACTTCTAATCGTGGACAGCTATTAAAGACAAAAATTATAATGCAATTGAAACATTTTGCTAAAAAGAATGAATTGAAAACTTCTTTAATTAAAAATAACAATACAAATAAAGGAAAATTGAGACAGAATTCTTAACTTTTCCTTCAGAAAGGGCATGAAATTTAATTATCTTTTATTCTCTCTTGTTGATTTTAGTTTTTAACTTTTTAATTTGTTAGCTAAATATAAAATGTTCTTTGTGTAAAACTGGAATAGGCAAACTACAGGAATTATGTGTTATTCTTCAACTTATTATTATTAAGAACAAGTACGAAGATAACTGAGATTTCTTAAAAAATATATACCAAGAAAAACTCATTACGATACGATAAATAGGAAGGAAGAAAACAAATCATAAAAGAAAAGAAAACAACAAAGCAAAAATACTCGTTACTGGCTAAGAACTACTAAAAATATTGAAATTGTACGATTCTTAAGACTTTGCACAATGAAGTATAAGACAAATGGGGACATAGACATGGGAAGAAGACATAGATGAACTGTTGGTCAAGTAGCTATAGTGCAAGTAGATTGGACCACATTGGAAATGTAGAAATGGGAGAAAAAATGAAAATAATGAGGGGAGTAATGAACACAATAGAAACAAAAAGTTACTAGGGTATCAGCTTCTAAAAGAAGAGCAAAGAAAGACTGTCAAGAATATAAACGGTAATCACAATCAGGAATAGAAGAACAAAACTAAGAAAATAAAATTCTGAAAGTGATAAACAGAAGGTAACTGAAAATTGTACGATTCTTAAGGCTTTGCACTGTGAAGTATAAGACAACTGGGAACATAGACATGGGAAGAAGACATAGATGAACAGTTGGTCAAGTAGCTATAGTGCAAGTAGATTGGACCACATTGGAAATGTAGAAATGGGAGAAAAAATGAAAATAATGAGGGGAGTAATGAACACAATAGAAACAAAAAGTTACTAGGGTATCAGCTTCTAAAAGAAGAGCAAAGAAAGACTGTCAAGAATATAAACGGTAATCACAATCAGGAATAGAAGAACAAAACTAAGAAAATAAAATTCTGAAAGTGATAAACAGAAGGTAACTGAAAATTGTACGATTCTTAAGGCTTTGCACCGTGAAGTATAAGACAACTGGGAACATAGACATGGGAAGAAGACATAGATGAACAGTTGGTCAAGTAGCTATAGTGCAAGTAGATTGGACCACATTGGAAATGTAGAAATGGGAGAAAAAATGAAAATAATGAGGGGAGTAATGAACACAATAGAAACAAAAAGTTACTAGGGTATCAGCTTCTAAAAGAAGAGCAAAGAAAGACTGTCAAGAATATAAACGGTAATCACAATCAGGAATAGAAGAACAAAACTAAGAAAATAAAATTCTAAAAGTGATAAACAGAAGGTAACTGAAAATTGTACGATTCTTAAGGCTTTGCACCGTGAAGTATAAGACAACTGGGAACATAGACATGGGAAGAAGACATAGATGAACTGTTGGTCAAGTAGCTATAGTGCAAGTAGATTGGACCACATTGGAAATGTAGAAATGGGAGAAAAAATGAAAATAATGAGAAGAGTAATGAACACAATAGAAACAAAAAGTTACTAGGGTATCAGCTTCTAAAAGAAGAGCAAAGAAAGACTGTCAAGAATATAAACGGTAATCACAATCAGGAATAGAAGAACAAAACTAAGAAAATAAAATTCTGAAAGTGATAAACAGAAGGTAACTGAAAATTGTACGATTCTTAAGGCTTTGCACTGTGAAGTATAAGACAACTGGGAACATAGACATGGGAAGAAGACATAGATGAACAGTTGGTCAAGTAGCTATAGTGCAAGTAGATTGGACCACATTGGAAATGTAGAAATGGGAGAAAAAATGAAAATAATGAGGGGAGTAATGAACACAATAGAAACAAAAAGTTACTAGGGTATCAGCTTCTAAAAGAAGAGCAAAGAAAGACTGTCAAGAATATAAACGGTAATCACAATCAGGAATAGAAGAACAAAACTAAGAAAATAAAATTCTAAAAGTGATAAACAGAAGGTAACTGAAAATTGTACGATTCTTAAGGCTTTGCACCGTGAAGTATAAGACAACTGGGAACATAGACATGGGAAGAAGACATAGATGAACTGTTGGTCAAGTAGCTATAGTGCAAGTAGATTGGACCACATTGGAAATGTAGAAATGGGAGAAAAAATGAAAATAATGAGAAGAGTAATGAACACAATAGAAACAAAAAGTTACTAGGGTATCAGCTTCTAAAAGAAGAGCAAAGAAAGACTGTCAAGAATATAAACGGTAATCACAATCAGGAATAGAAGAACAAAACTAAGAAAATAAAATTCTGAAAGTGATAAACAGAAGGTAACTGAAAATTGTACGATTCTTAAGGCTTTGCACCGTGAAGTATAAGACAACTGGGAACATAGACATGGGAAGAAGACATAGATGAACTGTTGGTCAAGTAGCTATAGTGCAAGTAGATTGGACCACATTGGAAATGTAGAAATGGGAGAAAAAATGAAAATAATGAGAAGAGTAATGAACACAATAGAAACAAAAAGTTACTAGGGTATCAGCTTCTAAAAGAAAAGCAAAGAAAGACTGCCAAGAATATAAACGGTAACCAAAATCAAGAATAGAAGAGCAAAACTAAGAAAATGAAATTTTGAAAATGATGAACAGAAGGTAACTGAAAGAAGATGAAAGGCTGAAAAAATTCCAAAATGATAGAAATATCAGGAACCATGAGTTGAGTCGACAATGTTTAAAACCATGGAAGTATGTACACAGGACTCCATTTACTTTGTAGAAAAAAATGAGACAATTACAACAGCAAACAGCTTGTTAGCTCGTACAAAGTATGCGATTATGTACAAAATTAGTTCACAAAAGTAATGTAAATGGTAGATTTTTGAAAGCTCTACGCTTTTTAAGTCTTTGTTTGTATGACAGGGTAGGAATGACAGGGTAGGAATGGCAGGTTTTTTGGGGCCACATAGGATTGCATGGAGACAAGAAATCTCGTCTCGACTAGTTATTTCTTGTCTTGAGTGACAGCTTGCTAGTCTTGCTATTCAAGACAATACAAGAAATAGCTAGTCAGAGACGAGATTTCTTGTCTCGAAGCAACTCTATTTGGCCCCCAAAAACATTTGACCCTGTCAGTAATTGCTGTCTTGCCGACCTGTCTGCCCGACCCGGCACCCTGATCAATAACGCTCGAGTTTAAAAATCTGACACTTCCTTCAATGCTTACTTCCATCAAAACAAAAATATATTTGAATGTATAAGCAAAATTCAATAGGCACTTCAAAACTGTGTTCCTCAATAATAAACTGAAACTTTATTACAAAAACAAAGAGGAAGGAATTTAAAAAGAACTTTGTAAGAGTCCTCCATCATAAAAACTGAAACATACTTATCTAATGAATACAATAATATGAACAGTTAAAAAAGATAAGTGGCTTTTCCTTGTAAAATATGATCTTTACACAAATATTATTACCGTTGAAGGCAAGAATAGAAAATCAAGAAATACTTGTGTTCAAATAACAATCGCTAGTATAATTAAAAATCATACCTTGCTTTCGAGATGTTGTGTAACGACTTCTTTTAAACCTGTGTAAAGCCTTTCGCCATGTTTATGAAGAACCATAGTGTAGGCGTTACGATACAATTCTTCAAAACTAAGCCCCGAATTATTTTTTTTCTGAATTTCTTGAATGGCATTTTTTAATAATGCCCATATACTTTCGACATACTTCTCATCCATAGTCATCTATAAAAATAAAAATATAAAATTAATAAATAAATCTAAACGTTTACCAATTTAGAATTTGAATCGATGAGGTCTCCAGGTGGACCCCATCCTATAAAATTATGTTTATATCCACTCATTGCAAATAGGCTCTTCATAAAGAGTGCAACAGTAAAAATTTCATATTAATTATACAAGGTTTTCTGTACTTATTTATTTATCGTAATAACCTATTGTCACTCTTCGATGTTAATTTTGTCAATTACAAAGGACTTAGATTAAAATACTAAAATTTTGTTTTTAAATATGAATGACAAGATGCTACATTTGTTTATATTTGCAAAAGTGCGAACTAGATTGTTATAATGAGTATTTCAAAGGGCAAGTGATCCACAAGAGGCTCCTTTGACACATAACCTAAATGTCAATTATTTTTTATAAACAACTTTTGATCGAAAAAAAATGTACTTACTGGAAATGCTCGAATTCTCATCTTGCCCTCCTTTTTTGTTAAACCCCCTGCTTTCATCATCTTGTAGCTGATTTTGCTTTCTTGCGCTCCAAATTCGGTAATTGGTCACCAGCACTGCTTTCTCGTTAATTTCATAAAATCACTTTTCATCGCACATAACTATTATGTCCTTGAGTACGTACAATTTTTACATATTTAACAAATTTGAATATTCACACATAACATACACTACAAATTACAACTAGCAATTTTAAGTTTTTATATACGATATGACCCTGTCACAAGACGGACATTACAAAACTGACGACGATGTCGTACAACCTGCTAATCCAATTCGTTTTTACCCACTATTATTATTTTAACACTACAAATCCACACACGAATGTACAAAATCAATCTAAAAGACGTATAATCTTTAGAATAACTTAATATAATGTGTAAGAGAATCAAATAATGTCAAGAGAAAGTATATTCTTGTTATTACTACCCAGTGGTAAACATTTGATCTCCATAAACAAAAGTGATGACGCTATCTTCGTCTTACTCAGCTGTTCTATCATATGCTTACCTTTTTAAACCGTCGATAATGTAGCGTTTTACAACACAACCAACCTCAAGTTAAAGCTAACGTCACACTACCGCGATAAAAGGGAAAAAAGCGAACAAACTTCGATTTTAAAAAAACTCTGAACTAGAGAATACTTTATTTTACAGCAACTTAAGAGCAAGTATTTCACAAATTTACTTTTTTAAAATGTACAATTATTAAAAAAATGCAGTTATACTCGCTACCTTCTTCTTTCACCTTTAACTGTCTTGCGCTTCTCCTTTTTTTCTTCTTTTAACTGCTTTTGTTTTTCTCTAAACAACAAAATATGAAATTACTACTACAAATAAACAAACAACGTTTAATTAAGCATACATAGCTCGTCCAAAATAGAAATAAATTAGTTAATCACTCTGGTTCGCAGTTTATTGTTGTCAAAGTACGTCGACTTCAAGCCGCGCATATCTAGAACGTCGGCTAATTAAATGAGGGTGATAGACCTTGTCTCAATTTTTTATCTATTTTGAATAACCTCTAAGTACTGTTTCAAGTTGTAAAATATTACCTGTCCTCTTTATCCTTTTCCTTCTTTTTCTGACTATCCAATTTGGCTTGTTCTCTTTTCTCCTTTTCAGCCTTCATAACCGACTGTGCATTTCTATTCTTTTCCAAATCATTTTCTTTAGAATCTCCACTACTTTCGCCAACAACTTCTTCATCTTCGTCGTCAGTCATTTGACCATATTGTGACAATATTGCTTCTCTAATTTTTTTTTCTTCTTCGGTGTATTTTTTTTGTTTTTGTGGTTGAAGACAGCGTGATTCTAGAAGTTTGGCTAATTTAATGTCGACATCTTCAGATGAAATAGCTTGTGATGATGAGTTTGGTTGTCTAAGCTTAGCCCACATTTCTATTATTTCATTTCGTATTAGTGATGTATCATTGGTCTAAAATTGATAAATTTCAAACACGTCAGTAAGAAAAAATATAAATTTAAACTTACAATAATTTCTGAAAGAATCTCATCGAGAGCTTCGTTTTTTTCTTCTTGTGTTTCATCTCCATCTAAAATTCCGATAATGTATGAACCGAATACTCCTTCATCGGTGTTTAAACTTTTTAATTTTTCGTCTAACCAAACTGTAAAATCGTCGACGGCAGTAGCCATAGCGATTGGAACGATTGGAATGTCAGTTATCAAATTTCAAGCACCCTAGGCAATTTTTGAATTAATACAAAATTTAACAATAAATATATAAATAAGTTCTAATATAATTGATGTGTTTATAAGAAGATTTTTGTTACAAGCAATAGCGTTTTTATTAATACAGTAGAAAAAAAATTTTACATAAACCTAACCTAACTTTTTATAAATATTAAAATTCTTACTTACTTCAAATGTTAAAGTAAAGTTTAATGTATTTTTTATTAAATCCAGCACAAGATAACTCGAAATAATATTGGACCACTGCAAATAACATAATAATTAAGAAAGTTATTTTTGACAGTTAACCTTGACCTACCATTTTGACATTGTTACGTCATCCGGCATCACAAATTGAAGATTACCAAGTCATATACCAAGTTTATAATTTGTCAAATTTTAATCAGTTGTAGTTTTTGTAAGATAAATTTTACTAAACAATATAATTTACAATTTACTTTTAAAATACCAGTTTTGTTAACATTATGCCTAAGCCAACTCGATAGAATTAAGTGAAACTTTTTTATTAAAAAGCTTCAAAATGGATCAAACTTACTATCACAAAATGCAAAACATGACAATATCGGATCAAAACGAAGGGGATCCAAGATATGGACGTATTGTTGGTAAAAACGAATCCGCCTTACCTGCTTATCATCAAAAACAAAGGTCTATAGGTACAAATGAAGGTTTAAGCATCGAAGCTACTTTACCGGGGCCTCAAATGCCAGCCGATTATAAAATGTATGAAAGAAACAGCATAATTGCTAGTTCTAAGTTTGCAACACCAAAACAAGTTGATACACTTAATCGAAAAGATGAAGAAAACGACGTGTATGTTCAGTGTGCCAAACCCCAAGCAATGGCAAGTCCGACACGTTCATACGGTTCCGTATCGCAGTACTCATCTAGTCCACATTCTTCTGTTAATTACGCATCTCCTGTTTACGAAAACGTTAGTTATTATAATGCAACGAACGCACCTAATAACTCGGACGGTGTTTATAACAAAGCTCAGCCTCAAGTTCCTACAGGTAATAAACATGGTTTGATTAATTCGGAAGGTGAAAATTTACCAGTTTACGAAAATGTTCACGATTTACATAAAAGTGGAGGTGCCGTACCAGGGCCTCAAGTTGCTTCGAGTCAAGCTCCACCACCTTACCCTAACATTTATCAAAATTTTCAACAACCACAGCAACCAATTTACTCAGTTATGAATTCCCCCAAAGTCCCGATTACTGCTGCTAGTCCGGCAAAAATAGTACGTAATTCATCATCAAAAGTATTTACAAAACAACAATTAGATGAAATTAATGCGTCCGATTATGTTTGTATGACTGGCAGCATTTCTCAACAATTTCAAACTACATCGGCTAAAAACTACGAAAGAGCCCCTGCTACAGGTATTGCCGGTATGCCTACAAGTCCAAAAAGAGAAGTTAAAAAAGTAGTTCAGGCCGAAGCCAGAGCACAGTCTTCTCCCAGTCCAACACCGAGTGTTGCAAGCACAACTAATTCTCTCAAGTTGAAATTTAATAGTAAAAATCTTTTGCCTTATTCTGTAACTCCACCTAGACCGAGAGGGCCAACTGAAGCGCAAAAGAAAATTGAAGAAATGACTCGCCAAATTGAAGAAGAAATGGAAAAACACGAAGAGGAAGGAGAGTATTTTGGTAAGTTTCTTAAAACATGTCTTAAGGGTAATGAATAATTGTCGAGTTTGTGCTTAGGAATTTGCCATACGTGTGGTGAAAAAGTAACCGGTGCAGGACAAGCATGTCAAGCTATGGGTAATCTGTACCACACAAATTGTTTTATTTGTTGTTCTTGTGGAAGAGCTTTACGTGGCAAAGCATTCTACAATGTTCATGGTCGAGTCTATTGTGAAGAAGATTACCTAGTAAGTGTAAGGATATTTTATTTTTATTTTGCCAATTATTTTTAAGTTTTTAAATTATATTTATTTGCTTATTTTTCTTAAGTTTGTGCAAAATGTACCTTTAATTGCATCTTAATCAGAGCTGAAGAATACGTTTAAAAAAGAATTTTAACTAATCAGCTCTGATTTTATTAAAGAATTGAGTTTTGCAATAATTTTCTTTTAGTATTCTGGTTTTCAACAAACTGCAGAAAAATGTGGAATTTGTGGCCATTTAATTATGGAAATGGTAAGTAAAAATTAACATTTCATTCTAAGGGTCTCATATTTTTAACTTCACTCTAGATTTTGCAAGCAATGGGAAAATCGTACCATCCGGGTTGCTTCAGGTGTTGCATGTGCAATGAATGTTTGGATGGAGTTCCATTTACAGTTGACGTCGACAATAAAATATATTGTGTCCATGATTATCACCGAATGTTTGCCCCAAAATGTGCTTTATGTGGCAAAGGTAATATTGAAATAAATCCAATTTTCTGTTAGTCTAACTGTCACCTTATTCAGGCATCACACCAGTGGAAGGTACTGAAGAAACCGTACGAGTAGTTTCGATGGATAAAGATTTTCACGTCGATTGCTACATTTGTGAAGAATGTGGGATGCAGCTTACAGATGAACCCGATAAAAGGTGTTATCCTTTAAATGGTCGATTAATGTGTCGAAGTTGCCATATACAACAATTGCAACATACACCAAGACAACTACACCCAGTTGCAGCAACATATCAGTATACCGGTTAAGTTTAAATTTACTGTTTTATAGAATTTATTTAAATAAGTCTAAGTGTAAGTTTTATTCCGATACTATACATTCGTATGTGTGTATAAACGAGTTCTTTGTAATTGTTGACTTTTTCTAAATTAATAGTGACACGATATTAAACAATGATTGCTCAAATCGATAAAAACTGTGCTAATATCAGTAAATCAATGTATTAATAGACTCGATGTATACAATGCTTAAAACACTGCTCAATTAGAGGAAATTGGAATGCTTTTAATGTGTGCAATTTATTTGTTTTTTAATTTAGATTTTTATTGACCTTTATCATTCAATTTTTGAATATGCATTTTATATTTGTGAGAACCACAAATCGTTTGTTGCACGTACAATTGACGTCAATTAAATGGATTTAAAATTCTAATGTATTGAATTATTGATGTCCTTTTTATTTCTTTTAATTTGTAATAAGACTAATAGTCGATGATCTGCAATTATCTATGATGCTTTAATTAATGTTAAGTTCTGTAACTGTAAGCTATTCAATATTTTAACGTTTGTTTAAAATAGTTTATTCAAATTCAAAGCACGCAAAAAATGAAACTTTAATTAAAAACAGAACCTCTGTGTCAATTTATAATTTTTTAAATGTTTTCTCATGACCTGTGATTTGAATCGTCTCACAACACTTTGTTTGCTTGGTTCTTAACTGTTCTTATGGATAAAATAATGCTTACAAACCATACTTAATTATTTTACTGTGATACATATTACTTATTTTGGTTTTTTTATATATTGATGTGCTAATCATTATGACGTTTTTAGAAAAATTATAGAAAATACAGGTAAACCATTCCATTTTATTGTACATTTATAGATAAATAAAAAATACGTACAGTAACAATGAGACTTATTTAGGTTTAGGCATTTTGTTCTTGTTGAACATGCGACGCTTGGGAGGTTCTTCTAATAACCCTCTCTCGATTAAGCTTCGAACTATCATAACAGTTGCAACATACGTTGTAGCATAGCGAAACGGAGTTGCTAATTTGTACAAAGCAAAAGTTACCGTTAAGGCTCCCATAGAAGAATGTGTTATCGAATCAATTAGTTCCTCTGGAATGCGAAGTTTACGTAAAATATTAATTACATTAAAACCACTAAAATAATAAAAAATTGTTTAGTTTGATTCTTTAATTATGAAATGCTAATTTTACAAAAGTACGTAATACTCACCATTCTGTTATGTAGTAGCAAGTACCTAACCAAAATGCTGAACTTATTGCATGGATGGGAAGAGTAACGAACCAATACTCTTTTAACGTTTGCTTAAGTCTATGATATGTAGTATTCGTATTTTTTGGTTTTTTTGGTGGGTTACAATGCCTACATCCATATGTTCTTAACATTAAAGGCATTGTAACAGTTTGTTTTTGTAGTCGATCATGATTTGTTGCATATTTTGGCAAATACCTTGACGTCCTTACCAGTTTAATAGTAGTATATCGTGGTTTTATGATTGATAACTTGCAAAGCGCATTTTTAAATAATTTTAAAATCATAAATCTATTTCAAAAGTTGCACAGAGAATTTGACATTTTCAAATTTAGAACCAAAAATTTTTTGACGTCTAGCGCATGCGTAAAATGCCTTGAAATTTATATTTTTTGATTGTAGAAGAAATATCAATAAAAAAGCAAAATAATGAACATTTCTTATTGAACATTACTAAACGCTTATCAAAGAAGCGATACAATAAATAATAATTCTAACCACAAACCATGGGAGAAAGTTCGGAATTGAGCATTAAAACCGAACACAATAAAAATATCTTTTACACAAACAATTATAATTCGTTTAATTCTGGTAAGATTTAATGTGTCTATTAATTAGAGATTTAAACTTTTTTGATTTAATCGTAGCCACTGAAAACCCAGACTTATTAACACTAGAAAATGCCCAGGATCGAAAAATTCAAGTTGGAAATGTAAATTATATGGAGTTAGTTAAAAAAGCAAAAGATCGTTGTAAAAGGAAAGGAAATCATTTTGTATCTGTTAAATCAGTCAGGTGCGATCAATGTACTTATAAATGTACGTACAAAAGCCATCTAAAACGACACATGACTACACACACATCAGCTATCGAGCGTTCACACAACGACGATGTACCTGTATCAATGCTTCCTACCCTTATTGTTAAAAAAGCATTTAATTGCGAATTGTGTGATTATAAATGTACTAGAAAAAGTGATTTAAGAGTGCATATAAGAAGACATACGAAAGAAAAGCCCTTTCAGTGTATATTGTGTAGTTACAGATGTTCGATTAAAGGTTCTTTAACAACACATATGCGAAGCCATTCGGGAGAAAAACCCTTTAAGTGCGAATTATGTGATTATAAATGCGCTCACAAAAGTAGCTTAAATGTTCACATGCGTATTCATACAGGCGAAAAGCCGTATGAATGCATTTTATGTGATTATCGCACTACAGAAGGTGGTAAATTAAAAAGACATATGTTAGTTCATACTCATATAAAACCATTTAGTTGTGATTTCTGCGAGTACAAATGTTCTCAAAAAGTTCATTTAGATGAACACAAAAGAACTCATACTGGACAAAAACCATTTTTGTGTGAAATGTGCGGATTTAAAAGTTCTTTTAGAGGAGATTTAAGAGTACACATGCGAAGTCATACAGGTGAAAAACCATTTAAGTGCGAATTGTGCGATTATAAGTGCTCACAAAAAAGTAGTTTAAAATTACATATGCGCATACACACTGGTGAAAAGCCATATCAATGTGCTCTATGCGATTATCGAACTACAGAAGGAAATAAATTGAAGAGACATATGCTAGTTCACACACGCGAAAGATTGTTTCGTTGCGAATTGTGTCAGTACAAATGTTCTCAAAAAAGGTACTTAGTAGAACATAAGTTAACTCATACTGGTGAAAAGGCGCTACAGTGCAAAATGTGTAATTTCAGAAGTCCGTTTAAAAATGATTTAAAAGTACATAGGCGAATTCATGCTGGACAAAAATATCGATGCACAATTTGTGATTTTACATGTTCTTTAAAAATTAACTTAAAAAGGCATGTCGATGTGCACGATACTGCTACATCATGTGAAACTATTTAAATTTATACATCTTTATTACAAAGAGGAGAAGAGCAGAATGAGAAGTAGGCACAGCACTTTAAACAGATAGTTTTAAATAAATGTGTATGGTATGGACCAAGTAATAAAAATAATAGAAGAGATTTGTTGAAAAATGAAAATATAGTTATTTGTTTTATAAGGAGACAAAGTGACGTTTTGTGTGACAAGACTGTGTTTGGCTGAAGAGCGAGCGTAGCGAGCGAGTCAGGCAATACAGGCGAGTCACACAAAACTACTTTGACTCCGTATAAAACATTAAATTTTTTCTGCAAACGTAAAGCGTTAAACTGAAAATTTTGATTTTTGAAAGAGCACCATCTCTTGTCAATTACTTGTAGTTCAATTGTCAAATATTTTTTAAAATTAACTTAAATTTGTAAAAAAAAGCTAATTATTAAAAGCAACGAACTAATTATAAAGGAAAATTTAAAAAACATTAAATTGTTTACATTACAAATGCTTAAAAAACATTTTTTACGTTAAAAATAAAAATAATGTGCGGTTAAGATTTTACTTTTCCCTCCTAGACAGACAAAAATTACTTTTCTGACAATTTTTCCTGCCTCGGCGGGAAAGTTAAACTTCACCGTTACCTATTGAGTGACACAAAGGCGACTTTTTCTGACGTTTGAAGAAAAAAGTATTTATTTTGTGTTTTAAAATATATCAAATAATTAATGTAAACTTAGAATGCAAATAAATGATATTGTTAAGTTGAAAATATTTTTGTAATAGCAATATTATTATTGCCCCTTTTTTAACTTTTTCCAATCCAAGAAAATATTGTTATAAATCGAGAAAAAAATAATAATAATATTAATAATTTTTTTTGCATTTCTCGACATTTTGAGTCCTCCTGATTCCAAAAAATGCAAAAAAAGTCAGGATGTCTGTAACTCTGTGGAGCAAAAACTACTGAACTGATTTTGATTTTAGCCACTTTAAAATTATTTCATCGGCAAACTAAGCTTTTATAAGAAATCTATACAGGGTGTCCAAAAATAAGGTGGTTATTTTGGGCGTATATTTGTAAATTTGGGCCAAATTCAATTTTACTTGGCTATAAGATAGTACATCTGAGCTCCAATTGAAAAATAAAATTTCAAATTTTTTTATTCAAAATGGCGGCCAATACAACGATTGTCCCATTTTCTGGTTTTTCCCTTATAACTTGGCCGGTAATTATAATTATAAACATTTCAAAACGGCATTGTACAGCCAAAATATAGGGCTTTCGTCCTAAAGAAGTCGAGTTTCAAAATTGTTTCAAAATTGCCTACCTATAAGGGGCCAAAGTAGGTCAAAATTTTGAAATGGATTTTCTCAATATTTCCTCTGCCATATTTTTTCTCTTTTGGGTATGTTACAGATAACGTAATTCTCTATCGAAATATAAATTTTTATAAAAATCTCTGGCCGTTTTGGAATAATGATTTCTTGAATGTCAAAACTTCAAAAATCTCTAAATTCTTTTGTAAAAGTAATGAAAACTTGAAAATGGATATATTTATCAATCACATGAATATCTATTATTTGACACTATTTTCGGTTAACAAAACGCTTCCGGTTAAACCGGAAATTGAAAAAGTATTAAAATTTTTAGGAACACCCTGTATATTTTTAAATATTTTGAAAGCTTGTAAAATTAGCTATTACACTTTATATTTTGACTTCCGGTTTAACCGGAAATGGGATCAAATTTCTTAATTTAAATAGAACACTCTGTATATTTTTCAGTATTTTCAAAGCTCGTAAAATTAGCTTCCTGAAGATATAAAATAATGTATATTTTGAACTTCAATTTATGCCAAAATTATAAAAAAATGAAATTTTTGAAACAGTTTATACCTAAAAATTCTGGTTACACACAGAAGTGTCAGGTTCAATCATTGACGGAAGTAATTTAAATAAAAAACATTTTTTTTACGGACGGAAAAAGTTGCTCGTATGGCCACATCCGTTGTTTTTGGAATACATTTTCGAAACACCTTCCGAACAAATTATTGGCACGCCAATGACGATCAAAAAAGAACTGTAAATGCGTAACATAACCTTAAAAATTTAATTGCAATTTAGTAGCAAGTAGTTTAGAAAATATCAAAATTAATATGTTTTCGCGATCAAATCAGTTACCTCAACGTAAATCATGTACTTTAAATAGCCAACAAATAATAGAAGATATCGAAGCAGTTTGTCTATCTGCAGAACATAGCAAAATGTTATTCGATTGTTTAAATCATAAAATTGAAAACAACACCAAAGAAACAGAAGTTCAAAAAATCGTATTAGAATCTCACAATTTAGAAGAAATATCTAATGGACTAAAAGAACAAGTTACAAAACTACAAGTACTCGCTGTTAATTTAACATCGAGCATCGACACCATGAAAAATAAAATTGTAAATATTAATGAGACGTATTTTGAATAACCAGTAATTCAGAGTTCTGTAATTTTATCTATTTTTAAATAAACTATTGCAATTAATTATACGAGTTTCTCCTAATAACAATAAAAACCTCTACAATAAATCAAAAACAAAATTTTAATACATCCACTTTATTTCGAGTGATTACTTATTAAAATATAAAACCTCTTGCACGATAAAACAGCTGCAAACACGGTTTTGAAATAAAATTAATCTTTTCAATACTTGCAACATTAAATAATTTGTAATATAAACGTTATATATCATTACCACATTATTACTATTCTGCTTTTGTCGGTTTCTTAATTTTTTTCAGACTCTTTTCGATATCTTTAACTAACAAATTTTTCTGTTCCTTCAATTGATCTTTATGTATTTTCAATTCACTTTTTGTATCACGTATCAAATTATCTTTTCTCTCTTTAAAACTTTCCATAATATTTTCTTTTTGCTCTTTATACATTACTTTAAGCTCGTCTCTAGTTGGCACTGGTTTAATATAACCCCAACCTTTTAAATAGTTAATTGAAACTGTCGTTCCAGCTAAAGTTACAGTATATCGTAATGGTGTAGCTATTTTGTAGAGTGCATAGGCGACAGCTAAGTAACCCATACTTGAATCCTTAAGTGTACTTGTAATTTTTTGGCTTACATTCCAACTTTCTAAAATCCCTGCTATATCGACACCACTAAAACACAAATTTAGGTTAATAACTGGTTCATTTACTGAAATTTAATTGTTACCTTTTGGCTACATAGTAAAAACCACCGAACCATGCAGCTGATGTAACAAGATGTACCGGAACTAACACATACCAATATTTTTTATACATTTCTTTAAAACGCTGTATTAGTGTTTGTTTTTCTTGATTTGAATCTGAATAGTTTCTTACGATAAGAGTACATGGTTTGGCTTGTAGAGGTAACACAGGGAAACTTGACAATTTACTTAAACAACATACATGACGATTGAATATTATTTGTGGTAAAACTGTAACACTTTTACGAGGGGTGTAAATTTGCTTTAATATATTAGAATTTCTTGCACACAACCTTCTAATACTTAAACATGACATGTTGGAAAGTAACATTTTGAAATAATTATAACCTCAAAATTAAACTAACAACTACGTCACTTTTATTTTACTTTACATTGTTTTATACGATTTCACAGTTAGTTCAAAGTTTATCATTTATGTTATTTTGTAAGTTATTTGCAATTTTAGAAAAAATATTATAATTTTGGCCGTGATTCTTTGACATTCTTAAATTCACGTTGGTTTCTGACACTTGACATTTCTACACAGGGGCGTATCGCATAATTTTTATTACTAAACAAATAAATTTGAAAATCAACTGAATAAGTTGTTAATTGAAAATCTAATTATAAGTTAATATTCCATAGAAATGATTATTTGGAACGACTTTTATTGTGGACGATTTGTGATGGTAAACTATGTAAAGAAGTCAGAATTTCAATTTAATTACGGTTCTGTAACACCTGTGTGCGCAGACATTTTACCTTAATCACCTTTAATCAAAATCACATTAACAGGTGCAGCTCAAAACTAGTCAACAAACATTTAAAACTCGTATAAAATGCCAGCTCACCCTAAAAGAGGTGAAAAAATAATATAATTTAAAAAAATTTACTTTTAGTGATGTTAATAAAAAAACAAGTGCGAAAAAATGGATTCGAATAATGTGGATAAAAAAGAGGACACGGTACAGGAAGACCCATTATCACATTCGACTCCTAAGAAAGGATGGGTTAAATTCGAAGAAGATGGTTCGAAACACAATAATACTACACCGGCTGTTTTAAATACCGAAAGCATCCAGGTCAACTTAGAGCGAAGCATAAGTTCGCCCGTGTCTTCATTATCTGACAATAATGTGGCTGTAATTGAACCGAAAAATTTAAGAAGTGTCGAACTACCTATAGCTACAGTTGAACCCATAAGACAAGGGTTTAGTAAGTATTTTTTTTATTTTTTCGAAGAAAAAAGCGTCCGACTAATGAGTCACATGTGCATTGTTTATAAATTACACCTAATCAAATTTTATGTTTAAACTATCTCCACATTAATTTAATACGTTATGTTATTCATAATATTTTTATTTTCCCGTGTATACTTTCTGATAAGGTAATTAAATAAAGTTGAACAGACGTTCAAAGGTGTTATTTAAAGTTTATTTTTAAATAAATCTTAGAATTTAGAAGAAAATCACCTTACGAAGTTGATTTAAAATTAAGTTTTTTAAAAACATTTGCTCAACTCATAGGGCTTTTTTGAGGTTTTCATTTTTTAATGAATTAAAAAAGGCGCGTTTGATCAAAAGTAAAGTTTCGGTTTATTCGAAACTCGGTCAATGTATCAAACCTTCGGTAGTAAAACATTTCAATGAAATAGTAGAGTCCCCCATTTGTATGTAATTTTATCAAACAATTAAAGTGATTATAAAAACTATTATGTTAAATACTAATGTAATAATTAGTTTTGACCTTGGAGGCTTTTGAATACGCTAATTCCTAGAAATGATTCCTAGTAAATAAACTATTTTTACAAGTCAATTTTTAAGCCTTAATAGGTGATTAAAATGTGAATTATTAATTACCTACACTTTGCATTGCTTGATAAGAGCAGTTATAGTAATAAAAGTAAGATAAGTTATTTTTAAACTGTGGAAACCAGTCACTTTCTATTTCCAAATTGTAATTACCGTTTAGTACGAATTTTTTGACAAACAAAAGTAGTAGTAGACTATGGGCCTGTAACAGAAAAATCGGGGTGATCGTAGGTATTTAGGCCCATCTTTTGGGAATAAATAATAATAATAAATTTTTTTTTGCATTTCTCGACGTTTTGGGTCCCCCTGATTCCAAAAATATTTTGGGCGCATATTTGCAAATTTGGGCCAAATTCGTTTCTACTTGGCTATAAGATAGTACATGTGAGCCCAAACTGAAAAAAAAATTCAAATTTTTTATTCAAAATGGCGGCCAATAGAACGATTGTTCCATTTTGTGGTTTTTCCCTTATAACTTGGCCGGTAATTATTATTATAAAAATTTTTTTTTTTTTTTTTAATATAATGAATTACAATCTAGCTAGAAATTACAAGCCATTCAGTAATATGATTTGATTTGACTTAAGTACAAAAATGTAAGAGTTCCTACACTTAGGCACTTTTTTAGTAAATATAAACACTAATGGTTTTCAGTTTGACTCCGAATTCACAGTTTTTTTTTAAAAGCGTGTCACTAAGTCATTTGGTCTAAACCGTTTTAATCTGCGCACTTGATCACTGTCGTCTAGGACAAACACTTCGGGGGCCAAGAAAGTTGATAAATAATATGAAATTAAGTTAATAATATATAACACAGTCACCACAAAACAAATTCGCGGGTCGTAAAAATAATTTGGCGGGCCGTATACGGCCCGCGGGCCGCCAGTTGGACAGCCCTGGTCTAGGAGATCCACTGCTAGTTCGTTCGGATGCACACTGAGTCGTTCGCGATAAGTGGAACTGAATTTTGTTATTTCCTGTTTAACCAGTGGGACTCGTAGATCACTGTGTATTACGTCATTTGGCACGTACCAGGGAGCACTTACGATTGATCGTAGAACCTTAGACTGATAGCGCTGAAGAATCTCGATGTTTGAATTTGCAGTTGTTCCCCACAATTGAATTCCGTATGTCCACACTGGCTTCAAGATCGTTTTGTAAACCAATACTTTATTGTTTATGGACAGCGTGGAGTTTTTTCCCAGTAGCCAATGCAACTTTCTAAGCTTTAATCCAAGTTGCTTTCTTTTTGTCCAAACGTGTTTTTGCCATGTAAGACGACGATCCAGGTGCATACCTAAATACTTCACGTTATCAGTTTGTGGCAGCTGTACTCCGTTAAGCGTTACCGGTGGACATATTCCTCTTCTTGTCGTAAATGTAATATGCGCGGATTTAGTCTCATTAGCTTTTATGCGCCACATAAAAATTTAAAAACGGCATTGTACAGCCAAAATATAGTCCCCTCGACCTAACCCAGTCGATTTTCAAAATTGCCTACCTTTAAGGGGCTAAAGTAGGTCAAAATTTTGAAATGGATTTTCTCAAAATTTCTTCTGCCATATTTTTTCTTTTTTGGATATGTTACAGGCAACGTAATTCTCTATCGAAATATAAATTTTTATCAAAATCTCTCGAGCCGTTTTGGAGTAGTGATTTTTTTAATGTCAAAATTTCAAAAATCTCTCATTTCTTTTGTAATAGAAATTAAAACTTGAAAACGGATCTATGTATCAATCTTATGAATATCTATTATTTGACACTATTTTCGGTTAACAAAACGTTTCTGGTTAAACCGGAAATTACAAAAATATTAAAAATTTTAGGAACATCCTGTATATTTTTAAACCTTTTAAAAGCTCGTAAAATTAGCTATTACATGATACTAAACCACTTTATATTTTGACTTCCGGTTTAACCGAAAATGGGATCAAGTTTCTGAAATTAACGTCTTTATGCTACACATAAACTCACACTCACTCACTACACATAAATGTTGCTCATTGGCAAAGTAGCTACTTTTTACATAAAAAGTAAGATTTTACTTTGGCATCCCTCACCAATTAGAAGTTTATTATTAACAGTCCTGAGGCCTTAAGCCAATGCTTTGAACAGCCAACCAGATTTTCGTGTTCTGTGGCACTTGGATAACTTATTCCCAAAAGATGGGCCTGAATATACAATTACCCCCATTTTTCTGTTACTGGCTCCAGGACTATAGCCCTTATAACAAGAATACTTTGAGTGGAAATCTTAAGCCCTTTATTGAAATGCCCCAAAAATAATTAATTTATCGCAATATTTTTTCAGCAAACGGCGATGTAATTGTAACACTTCTACCTGTAAATACACGTTTCCCATGGGTAACCCCAGCTCAATTCCGTCCAGAATTGGTTCCAGAAGAGTTAATGGCTCAAGGACTAACAGTAAGCAAATTTATTAATATGAAAAAAAATCCTCACACCGAAGTTTATCATTTATTACAGTTAACAGTCGAAGAATACGTTCAAGCGATGGAACTTCTTGTAAATGACGTTCGTTTTACGTTATACAATGTATGTTACAAGCGCATCCTAATAGTATGGATAGGTTTAGCATTTTGTGTTTTATTAGCCTTATTATTTTCTGGGCTAAACGGTCTCGTTTTATTTGGTTTAGGAGTAGGATGGTTATTACTCAATGCTGGTGCAATATTTTTATCTATGTGGTTAAAATTTAAACTAAGCAGAAATTTAGAAAGATGCTTAGCTCACGTCAATAAGCAATTTTTAAGACATAAAATTGTATTAGCTCTAGACGACAGAGGTAAAATCTCATGTCACAAAGTAAATTTGTGCTTTTTGTATATGGATCCGGGTCCTTGTATTGCTCATCTACAAGGAAGTATTGACCATTACGAACAGACAGCTAATGGATGGGAACAACGAATGGATATATCTGCTGACGATATTGTCATTCAAGGAGCTCGAACAACGAGATTGTCGAGAAAGCAGGTACGTTATAAGTTGATTTATTCCTGTAGGATAGGAGCAAAAATTGGAGTGGCATTTATTTATTTGATTTTGATTCAGTTTTTTGTTACTCTAATAATTGAGATCTTTTCCTACTTTAATCAAGAATTATTTTACTTTATGTTCAATATATTTTGCAAATGTGTTAAAATTATACACTTTTTCAAAATATTATTTAGTGGAGACGGGAGACGTTGTAGTTGGAAATTAATCAAACAAAAGTGCACTAAAGAAATTTTAGTTTTATTTAAGGCCATTTCTGTTTAAACTCACTGCTGAGAGAAAAGGTTTTTTATTATTTTACCATTTAAATACCACTCCAAATAATTTTGGCATTAATGAGCTTGAAGTAACAAAATAAAAAATTGATTTAGGGACGAGCTGAACAAGTTTTCGCACGTTATTTACAAAGGTGGGGTAAAGACTTTCTTCGTAGACGTTTAGATTGGACAATGGAAGAAGTTACAGGAAATCCATCGAATCCACGCCACATTAGCAGTGCTCTTTGTCCGTGTCAATATGTAGAAGACTTATTAGCTAATAAACCACCTCGTACTGATATTAGAGATTGTTGTCCTATTTGGTCTAGATTTTTAGCAAGGCGGGGTGTCGATTAGCACTTAAAAGCTTAATTTTTAACACTTGTTTTATAGCTATGCACTTTTATTTTTATTTTTGTGTTTTAATTTTCATTTTTGTGTATGCATTTATAGGAGAGGGCGACACTTTTATTTTTGCGTTACGCTTCTCGTTGGGGGCGTCAAGTTGTAAGAGGTTACCTAATGAGTCCTCCCGTTACCGGCGGAAGACATTGTCCGTCTCTTCAATGTCCGTGTCAATTTATTGACGAGCATTTAAAATGCAAACCAACAGGCAAGTTAACTTTAAAAAATTGTTGTTACATTCCTGATCAACCTACTAATTGTTCTATTCAATAATGATTAATGTGGGTGGAATTTAACGTGTGATTTTATTTTTTCAATCTATCTATTTATAGGTTGGTAAGATATTTCAGTAACAGTTTTAGCTGTTTTTTAAATTATTCGAGAATCACAGTTGATTCAGATCGTGTACTTAATTTTTTTTAGTAGTATGACTTCATAAATAAAGTGCCTTAATGAGTACTAGTTTGATGAATTTTTTATCTTTCATTCAATTGTAAATACACTCGAATTTTGTGCTATTCCTGTAGTGGTAGGGGGTAAAGCAGGGGCCATTTAATTAGAATTTATTATGTATTTTGTGAAGAATTGAGATAAAGCAATTATTTATAAAAAGGCAAGACTGCCACAAGCCTTAAGCGCTAAACTTGAGCAGTAGATAAAATATTGAATGTATAACAAAATTCATTTATCAATTACTATGCACTCGAGTGAAAGCACATATCGTCACTTTACTTTAAGTACAAAACTAATGTGGTAAATAATTTTATTGCACAATTTCAATACCATTTACTTAAGCAAAGTTTAAAAAATAGCCAAAGCTGTGATGTGAGCATAATAATGTAATTAGATAAATTTTAGTGTCGCGTTCTGATGATATTACCAAAGTCCATTGCAAGCACATTGATCATCTTGCAGCTTGGTCTGTTTCTTGCCAAGTCCGTGTTGTAGGTGCTTAAATTGAAGAGAGAATACTCCATTGTTATACTCACAACACAGCTCAAGAACATAACTAATATATTTTAATTTCATAATCTTAATTTCTATTTTCTTTGTGTGTGTTTGCTGCTAATTTTCTTATATGATTTGTTGCACTGTACTTAATAAAATAATTTTGTGTGAACTAATCCGAAACTTACAGGGAGTAGTACCTTTGTAATACAAAATATTTTATATTATAGATTAATATTTAGGTCTGACACTGCTGTGATTTATTTTATTGGTAATCGAATATTTTTTAAATGGGTTTTATACATAATGATGTTAATAATAATTATAATGTGCTGTTTTTTTTAATGATTTGTTAAATCATATGATAGTGTATAATGTTATAACCAATCCGTCCATTTTGGTGTTGTACTTATTTTTACAAATAAATTTTTGAAAAAATAATAGGGCTTCTTCATTTTCTTTCTATCTTCTATTTCTGCTTACACACATCAGCTTATCACTATTTAATTTTGGAACCAAAATTTCTATAAATTTTTATTTTTTTAGGATATTGCTTATTTTGTATGTATGCGGCAGGAGATGGCAATGTTCAACATACTAGAAGCGCTGATGTTTTACCCATTTAATTTAAAACATTTATATTTCTACTAAGATAAAAGTATTAACATAAAATAATTAATATAAGTTTAAACACAGGGTGTTGGCGTGCACATTATTAAGTTTGAAATTATTGAAGTTTTATACCTCAAATTCGCCGTGTAACACATTCCACTTTTATATAAATAATAAATTTATAATGTAAAAATACAAAACAAGTTAAAATAATTTGTTGATTTAAAACTAACTCTGCTTACTAAAAAATAATACTAACAGAACCTATTCTGCAAGATTTAAAAAAAAATTTTGAGTGCACCGGATGTTGCTCAAATTAATCAAATTATTAATAATCACAATGAAGAACTTTATGACGACAGATTCATTGTCATACTAAGGCTATTCTAAAGATTCTGTTGTATATAAAACCAATACATAAATTTTCAATTTTATTTCTACCAATTAAGAACAATAAAATTTTGAAGTAAATAAATAATCACTTGCCTTCCAAACACATTACAAAACCCGCTAAAATTTGGTGAAACTTTTAAATACGTCTTACCTGAGAAGATTGCAAGGCCTTTTCAACAACAATTATTCACAATTCTTCCTGTTGGAGTGTTGCATTGTGTTGAGTTGTATTAATATACTTTGATTCCACTTCACTAACCATATTAAAAATATTATGTTTTAAGAAATACTGATCTTTTGGAGAAAATGTTTTAACAGTTTCTTTCATTGTTTCAAAAAACAAGTCCAAACTATCTTTTTTTGATCTTTCTTCGTCTTTCGATTTTAAAATATACTTTAATAGCTCTGCTGAAACTGTAGTTGCAGCTGTAGATGTTGTATGATGCGTTATGTTCTTTTTCCTCACCGTTGAAGTAGTCGGAAGTTCAATATCATGTTCAGTGATGTCAATATTGTCGCCATTTTCGTTAGTTCGTAACTTATCTTGTAATTCTTCTTTGATATTAGTATCAGCGCAAATATCTATATTTATGGAAGTATTTCGATTTTTGGATCTCATGTATCGCTTGAGAAATGCCATTAAGTTTTCATATTTCCAGGGTCCTTGAGGTGCTGGAGGTGCTTGATTATTTCTTGCTTTTAGTACCTTTCTATACTGATCTCTTAAAGATATCCATCGGTGTTTACAATCTATTCCTATAAAATCGCATGTTAGTAAAACTCGTCAATTAAATGGTCACAGGATAGGGAAATGTTAATAAATTCTCTTCAAACGCTTACATACCTCTTTTATTTAATTTCATTCCAATATTTTTCCATACTTGATCTTTGAACTTACTGTCGCTGTATCTTGCACATTTATTATTATAAAGTGCTTCGTGTTCTCTAACTAATTCAATTAACTCTTCATCCATATTTTAAAAGCAACCAATAAAGACCACCGTATGTACACCACCGTTATAAAGACGTTAGTATAAATTGCTATTTTGAGTTGGGCAATTTGGGCTTTAAAAGTCTGATAGTTTCTTTTTCAGTTAAACTTTGAGTACATATGTTTTTAATAATTGAAGAAACAGGTTTTAAACAATTATGTAAGTAAAACCTAATTCAACTTCAAAAGATTCTTGTTAACTTCGAAAAACTTTAATACTTCTTGAAAGGAATCTTGTTTTTGCATTTATACAATTACAAAAGTAGTAGAAAATTACAATTAAATCATTAATTATTATAATTTAACCATAATAAACAACAACCTATTTTGCAACAAACATAACCCCACTTTACTAAACTACAATGTCAAAAATTTTTGACAGCAGTTGACACTTCTCGACAAACATTAATTATGGCCGCTTCTGATTGTATTGACTTGAGTTCTACTAATAATTATGAAGAAAACGACGAAACAGATGATTTAGAAAAAGCTCTGGTTTTAGCAGCTGCCGATGCAGATGCACGTAATAAGGAAATACAATATGAAGACAATAACGACAACGTCGAAGAGGAAAAGTGCCCTAACGAACCCACCGAAATTAAAACAGGACTTAAAAGGAAGTTATCTGAGCCAGATAATGAAAGTCATAAAGTTAAAATTGTAGAAAAGCCTAATGAAGGCTACGGTAAAATCATAGCAACTCATTATAATAGTATAGAAGAAAAAGGTTTAGATGAACGATCAAAATCTAGAATAATTTACATGCGTAATTTTCATAATTGGATTAAGAGTATGTTAATTAATGAATATTTAACTAAGATTAAACGTAACAAAAAGCACAATTCTGCTTTACGTGTGATGGATATGGGCTGTGGTAAAGGTGGTGATTTGTTAAAGTGGCGTAAAGGTGGCATTTCTCATTTAATTTGTAGCGATATAGCTTCAGTCTCGTTAGATCAGTGCAAGTCTCGATATTTAGATATGCAGAATCGCAGTGCTAGAGAAAGAGGTTCTCAAAACATCTATACAATTGAATACATAGTTGCCGATTGTACTAAAGATCGACTACGAGAGAAATACAAAGACCCATCGATGAAGTTAGACTTAGTAAGTTGTCAATTTGTTTTTCATTATTGTTTTGAATCATTGACTCAAGCTGAATGTATGTTACATAATGCTGCCGAATGTTTACAACCTGGTGGTTTTTTCATTGGAACTATACCGGATTCTAATGATTTGTTGGCAAGAGCTAGAAAATCAAATACCAACACATTTGGTAATGAAGTATTTAAAGTATCATTTGAAAGTGATATCAACGAACCACCTTTATTTGGTGCTAAATATAATTTTCAATTAGACGGTGTAGTTAACTGTCCAGAATTTTTGGTTCATTTTCCGACTTTAATAAAATTAGCTAAGAAATATGGTTTAAAGTTTGTCGAAAAGGAAAAGTTTTATGATTTTTATCAGAGAATGAATTCAGAAGGACGTAATTTGATGAGCAATATGAGAAGTTTAGAAGCTTATCCTCCGCATCCCGAGAGTTCTTTAGTCGGTGCAGCATCTGATGATTATCATCATGCTGATGAATTTTTAAAGACGTTAGAAGTTGATTCTGGAAGGCCAGTTAAAATTGGAACTTTATCAAAATCAGAGTGGGAAGTTTCTTGTAAGTGTTAATAGTATTTTTTTTGTAAATTGTAATATTTTTGAAATTTTAGCTCTATATTTGACTTTTGCATTTGAAAAAGTTAAAAATACATGGGCCGCTGACGGAACACCAGTATTTGATATTTAAGTTGTAATTTGGAAAAGAACATACAAATAGGAACAAAAGTGGTTTTGTCTCAACTTTAAATATTTTTAATTTTTGAAAATAAGTTTAATATTTAATAAGAGATTGGTTTTGGATAAACAAAAATAGATGTGTGTAGTACTGGAAATAAACTTCATCGTCGATTTAATTTAACTTTTTCTAGTCGATATCAATATTTAGGTTTATGTAAATGCAGATTGACGACACTGTTACTAATAATTACTAAATTACTGTAGATAAATTTTATATACCTACAAAAACATTGTTAAATTGGAAATTAAGATACATAATTTGTTATTAAACAAAAGCAATTTTATATACTTTTAGAACTCAAATCGTTAAACTATTTTGTACTATATTGGGAATATAAGGAGGATTTAAAACAAGTTTATTTTTAAATTTTAATTATGATTTTCTCTAAATTTATATTATTAAAACCAAAACTTACAAATCGATTTTTCTGAAATTTTTGCATTATCTTCTATAACGGTGATTTTTTTAAGTGGTACTAACATTGGGATCTCGGAAACCGTAAGAGTTACAAAGTTGATTAAATTAGCAAAAAGTTGCATATTTTTATGATCTTTAAGAATCCGTTTAGAAAATTCAAAAATTCAAAATGGTTTCCGAAATAATACAGAAAAACTGAAAATTGGAAATTTCGTTTTTCGACTGTAGTTTCAAAATGGCGTACTTAGGAAAAAAAATTCTCGGGAAAAATTTTCAGGAAATCAAAAAAGCTATCAAACGATTCTAAACTCGACTTTTTATCACATCGACGTTAAGCGTCGCGACGTTCAACTTTTTAGTTTCATATGGGAGGCCTATCATTTTTTTATCAAATATTACTCAGTAGGCTTGTCTAAATTGGGATACCAAACGACAACTTTTTATCTTATACTTTTCTTAATTTTCACAACTTTTCAGGTTGTCATGTTACGTAATGTGGGAAGGATTATTTAAAAAAATTTTCGTCCAAGGATATTGTTCCTTTTGAGTTATTTTTTAAAATCACATGATTAGAAAATTGATTGTACATTTATTTTAAAACAGCACAAAAAAGTAAAAATGAATTTGGCTCAAATTTGCTAATATGCCCCCAAAATAACCACCTTATTTTTGGACACCCTGTATAGATTTCTTATTATAAAGCTATTTTTGTCGATGAAATAATTTTAAAGTGGCTGAAACCAAATTTCATCAAAATCGCTTCAGTAGTTTTGGCTCTAGGGGGGGGGGGGGCATGCATACAGACATTTCAGTTCGAAAAATCAAAAAGTTTTTTTTTGCATTTTTGGAATCAGGAGGACTCAAAATGTCGAGAAATGCAAAAGATGGTTTGATTAGGAGTAAAAATGTCACTTTTTTTAGGCTAGTCAGTAGGGCCTGTCAGACGAAACAAAGTTGAGTCTGACAGCTACTGACCAGCCAAAAAAAAGTATTTTTACTGCGTATGAAACATTTCATTTTTTCTTCAAACGTAAAACAGAAAAACCAAAAATAAAAATGTTTGAAGTGTCACCATCTCTTGAAAATTATTTGTAGTTCAATTGTCAAATATTTTTAAAAATCTACTTTAACTTGTAAAAAGAAGCTTTTACGTTACAATTTGTTGTAAATATTTAGAGTTAGAGTTTACTTTTACCTCCTAGGATGTAAAAGTAGAACTTTAACCTTACTTGTTCAGTATCAAAATATCAACTTTTTTGGACGTTTGAAGAAAAAAAATTTTATTATTATTTTTTTGTCTCGATTATACAACTTTTTCTTGGATTGGAAAAAGTTAAAAACAGACATTTTTAAAATGCCCCTTTAAGCTAGCCTTGCACCACAGCCTCTAGAAGCTAGCTTCTTTTTCTAAGTCAATAGAAACCTTGCATTTCTCTAGCGTCACACGCTAAAACATGGACCAAATTTATGTTCTGTTGGTTTGGAAAAACGAAGCTGGATTCTAGAAGTTGTAACGAAAGGCTAGCCTTATGGTACAAACTAAGAAATTTTTCGGGGGCCCTCCCGCAACGTGGGCCCTGCGGGCCCGTTATTTACGCCACTGCTACCTAGCCATTTAATTTATTCACCAAATTTTACTATAAAAACGTTCAACTATGGAAAAATATTCAACATCAATTTTTGGCGAAATGTGAATCTTACTGGGAAAGACAAATTGATCGTTACTTCTGGATAAGGATAAAAACAATTAAAACTCCGCAACCAATACTTACACAATCAATTTTGTGCATTATCGGTTTTAAATGCTCCAAAATGCAATTGAGCAACAAACTCTATGACGAATTGTTTCTTACTTCGTATCTTCGTTTATTTTAAAATGTTAAGATCCTACTGCATAAGCCCCTTACCACAGTTAGGTGTCTTTTCAGCGTATCTATGCGATATCATTAATTCATTGTGGAGTAGATATTACAGTATCATCAATGTATTGTATGTGTGTACTTATACTAAATTATGCATTGGTATCACGGTGGGTTAAGATGGTTTAATGTACTGACTGTACATTAAACAGTGTAATGGCCACTCTGGCTATACACCTAACACAAATTGTGGATGCAACCATCATAACACCCCCTACTTAAATTGAGGGGTAACTTTATTTTACCAATAAGTAGTAAATCAACAACCTCATTTTCTTTAATTTTGTTGTTGTTGGCTAATAACCTCCCTGGCGTATAGCCAAAGTGGCCAATAATTGTGAGGTTGACTGTACCTACCTACCTAATGCCCAAATTGGAAAAATTTACGAAATTTATAGATTATCGTATAACTATACTACGAGGAGTTATCCAATATTCACATTCTGCAATCAATGTACAAAAATTGAGCTGTCAATGGTAGTCATCTGCAGTCAACGGCAGCCATAGCATAAGCAGTCAAATACAGTCAGTGTACAAATTCAGAACAGTGGTTGACCCCTCGTTATACTATTTTAAAAATTGGTACTTTTGTAATACTGCTTCCTTTCTATTTTACAATTTTATTTTCTACTTTTGAGTATTTTGGGCTAAATAGAGCAACCAGGAAAGTGTGTACAGGGCCGGATCAACGAACGTTGGGGTCTGAGGCGCTAAATATTTTCGGGCCTCTCCAAAAATACACTGGAGTCCACAAAACATAATTATGTTAATTTATACTTTAGTTCTAGTCAACGAAGCTATATAGTTCTAGAAGCTAGCTTTTTTTCTAAGCCAATAGAAACTTTGCATTTCCAGCGTCAGAAGCTAAAAGTTGTTTCAAGTTTAACTTCTATTGATTTGAAAAGAAACCTGGCTTCTAGAAGCTGTGATGTAAATGCTAGCTTTATACCTAGAGAACATGGAAAAGAGTGAAATTTTTTTTTTCAGAAAGTCCCAGGTGCTAGTTACATGGTTAAGAAAGGAAGAGGTGAAAAGGTTCTGTATTGGGGGTTTTCGCTTATATCTCAAAAACGGTGGATCCTAGCGAAAAAACTATTCTTAGCAAAATGATAGCTTATGAAATTTTCTAAAAGATTGTTTTAATTAATTTTTTCTCTATTCCTTTAGTTTTCCAGATTTTCGCCCGTAAAAATTGTTATTGTATGAAAACAAATTTTTGCTTCACGTTTTTCGTAAAACTTTTGCCTCTAGCACCTCATCCCTTCGTTTTACAGTAAAAGTCCTCAGGAACAGAATTTGTAGCGCATTAAATTTCCTTTACTATTTTATGTGAGGCAAATTTTTTTTCACACAGTAATGATTTTCACGGGCAGATATCTCGAAAACTATAAGGAATAGAGAAAAAATAAATAGGAATATTCTTGTAGGGAATTTGATATGCTTTCATTTTGCTAAAAGTAATTTTTTCTCTAGGACCAACCGTTTTTGAATTTAATCCTATAGGCACTATAGGTTTTTTGAGTATTTTCCTTTCCTCCGGGCCCTTCACAACACCGGGCTCTGAAGCACGCGCTTCATGGATAATCCATCCCTTGGGTGTGTAGACAAAAGCTCACTTTCTGAATATGAAAACGTCGACTTTCGTACTTGCATAATTTATCGCACAAAACGGAACTTTAGCATTAAAAACCCAGTACGAAGCAAATCAAAAAAACTAACCCTCTTTGAATAATTAATTTATTAAAATATTTAATCGTTAAACTTATTAAAATTGCATACGAATGTTTTTTAAAGAATTTTCCCATTAGAGGGTAGAGGCAACTCAATAAACACAATAAACAAACTTGCCTTCAAAGTGGTTCAAAGCTTTCAGCAAATTACTATGGTAACCACCCGGTACATATTAAAGAATTTTGAAGAATTTCAAAAAAATATTAGCTATTTTTAAATTATACTGTGCCTACTGTACTTTCTTAATAAGTATTTATTATTTGGTAGAAAATAAAGCTTCAAATTTTAGTAATAACGTGAAAATGAACTTAGTTATAAATTTAAACGGCTTTAATAAATTTTAAAAGGCGCCAAATAGGTTATTGACATGTACTCACGCATGCGCCGTAAAGCGGATTCAGTACTTGTCATTACAAAAGCACTAGCTAGTCAGTCTTGAACGGATTTTAATTTGTGTTCGGCGGTGTTTTGTGAGGTACGAGTACTACCTTGTCGTGTGAAAATTATGGAATTAGATAATTCCAATAATGTGGAAAATGGAAGTCCTGTAAGTATGAAAAAAGTCGCTTTTTAATCGTAAGCTATTATTTTACTAGTAAAAATGTGCATTTATATCCTTTTATAATATATCTGTTAGCGTTGATTCCTAGCGTAAAATTTTCTAAGTCCCAAAATGGCGTCAGAGACTAAGTCCCACGTTCTCGAGTTGCTTTATGTTTGAAAGTGCCGGATTCTAAAAAAAATTAAAATATATACTTTTCACTTAAATTTATTAAGCAAAGTTTTTTAAATAAAAAAAAAATTTTTTTAACAGAAAAAGAGTGGTAAAGAAAATTCATCCGGCGACAATCAGGTGAATGGATTGAGCAACGGTTACTCAGACAAACATAAGAGTCATAAATCGGATCATAAGGATAAAAATCGAGACAAAGATCGTGATAAACACAGAAGTAAAGAGCATAAAAGTTCGTCCAAGGATAAAGATAGACATAGTTCATCTAAGGACAAAGATAGACATAGTTCTCATAAATCTTCTAACAAGGATAAGGAAAGGAGTGATCGCGACCGTGATAAAAGTCGCGATAAGCACAGAGACGATAAGAAATCGAGTTCTTCTAAAGACAAGGAACATAAAAGTTCGTCCAAAGACAAAGAACCCAAGTCTAGTAGTTCCAAGGATAAAGAAAGAAAAGATAGGGACGAGAAGAGAGATAAAGATAAACATAGCTCTTCTAAGGATAAGGATAGACATTCTAGTTCCAAAGATAAACATCGAGATAAAGATAGAGGAGACAAGCATCATTCCAGTACTAAAGAAAAGGAGAGAAGAGACAAATATGCCGAAAAAGAGAGGGAAATTAAAAAAGTGAAAGAAGAAATTAAACCAGAAGCTGATTCTTCAAGAGAGGATTCCGTTGATGAAGACGAGCCAAAATTAGTTATTAAAGAAGAATCTCACAGTGAGAGCGATGTTAATGTCTCTGCTGCAAGCAGTTGTGATTATAACTTATCACAATTTAAAGATGAGTCTAAATTTGAAGATGATAGCAGTGAAGAAGATAGACCTTTGGTAAGTTTTGGTTTTCTTTTTTATTTTGAATGTAATAGTTTTTGACCTGTAAGTCTGATTTATTTTAGGAAAAATCTTTTGATGACCACAAACGCAAACTGGTAGGTCACCCTACTACCTTTATTCTTTAACCATTTATAATAAATCTGAGGTTAGCTCAGTAACGTTATAAGAATAATTGCACGGTTTTGAATGTTTAACGAATATTGGTATAAGTCTATTGGTGTTGTGTTAGTGGAATGTCACCTTGTAAAATTAAAATTAGTCGAATCGATTGTAACTTAATTTCTTATAGGCTGCTCGAGTGAGTACTTCTTCTAACAAACGTAAAATTAAATCGGAAGATGAAGATGATGATATACCTTTGGCTTCACGTAAAAAGGTGAAAAAAGAAAAAAAAGAAGATAAGAAGAAAAAACGAAAACTTAGCAGTTCGGATGAAGAGGAAGAATATGAAGAAGTTAGAAAAGTAAAGAAGGAAAAGAAAAAAGTCAAAACTGAGAGCAAAAACCAATCTTCACAAGAGAGCCCCAAAAAAGGGAGAAAGAAGAAGGAAGAGGAAGAGCAAGAAGTGTGGAAATGGTAAGTCTTGTTGTTTTTTAAGTTTTCAGCAGTTGATTGAGATTAGCCGAATTTATTATCGTAATCTAACCTAAAATATTTTAAAAAGCATTATAAAAGTAGACTTGGCAACACCGCGCCCGTTCTCATGTAGTGTATAATTTCCCAGTAGAGGGCGATTTATAAAATAGAGTTGAGGTTATTTTTATCGGCATGTATTATTATATTTGACGTCCACTTTTACCATACTTGCTCTAAAATAATATAATACTCTAATAAAGAAACTAAATGAAATGTCAATATGTTCTACCTGTCGAATTTTATTCAAAGTTCGAATAATCTTTAGTAAAAATATTAAGCTTGGTGTATCTTATATAAACCAAAATTTGTGGGTCACAAAAGAATTTTACTCTACCAAGCCTAAAATTAATATTAGGTAATTAAAACTCGATCACAATCTATAAAACTTTTAAAACTGTAATTTCTATTAATTTAGGTGGGAGGAAGAAAAGAAAGATGATGGTAAAAAGTGGCATTTCTTGGAACACAAAGGTCCAGTATTTGCACCCGATTACGAACGGATACCCAAAAGCATTAAGTTTTTGTATGATGGAAGGGAAATGCGTTTGTCTGAAGAAGCCGAAGAAGTTGGAGGTTTTTACGCTAAGATGTTGGACCACGACTATACCAGTAAAACGGTCTTTAATCAAAACTTTTTCAAAGATTGGAGAAAAGTTATGACACAGGAAGAAAAAGAAAAAATTACCGATTTAAAGAAGTGCAATTTTAAAGCAATGCATGCTTATTTCATGGAACAAGCTGAAGCTAATCGCAATAGAAGTAAAGAAGAAAAGTTAGCTCTTAAGGAGAAAAATGAAGCATTATTGAAAGAGTATGGTTTTTGTACAATTGATGGTCATAAAGAAAAGATTGGTAACTTCAAGATTGAACCTCCAGGTTTGTTTCGTGGTCGTGGTGAACATCCAAAGATGGGTATGCTTAAGAGAAGAGTACAAGCTGAAGACATCATAATTAATTGTAGCAAGGATTCTAAGATACCTCAAGCTCCTAAAGGGCACAAGTGGAAAGAAGTACGACACGATCCTTCCGTTACTTGGCTTGCCTCTTGGACTGAAAACGTACAAAGCCAAGTAAAGTATATTATGTTGAATCCAAGCTCAAAATTAAAAGGAGAGAAAGATTGGCAAAAATATGAGACTGCGCGTCGTTTACACAAATCGATTGATAAAATTCGTAACGAGTATACTAGGGACTGGAAATCGAAAGAGATGAGAATAAGACAAAGAGCGGTTGCTTTGTACTTTATAGATAAGTTAGCTTTGAGAGCTGGTAACGAAAAAGATGAAGATCAAGCAGATACAGTTGGTTGTTGTTCGTTGCGTGTGGAACACATAACACTACATGAGCATAAAGACGACAAAGACTATGTAGTTGATTTTGACTTCTTAGGTAAAGATTCAATTCGTTACTATAATGAAGTCCCAGTCGAAAAACGAGTGTTCAAAAATTTGCAATTATTTATGGAGAAAAAAGAAGGGGGTGATGATTTATTCGATCGTCTTAATACTTCTATTTTAAATAAACACTTAAATGAGCTCATGGAGGGCTTAACTGCCAAAGTGTTCCGTACGTACAATGCGTCGTGGACCTTACAACAGCAATTAGATCAATTAACAAATGAAGATGATACAATACCCGAAAAGATTCTATCTTATAACCGCGCAAATCGTGCTGTAGCCATTCTCTGTAACCATCAACGTGCCGTCCCAAAAGGACATCAAAAATCCATGGATAAACTAAAAGAAAAGATTGACTCGAAACGCGATGCAATTAAAGATGCCGAACGACAAGTGAAAGATGCCCAGCGTGATGCAAAACACGGCAGTGTAAAAGAAAAAACCACATATGACAAGAAGAAGAAACAGCTACAAAGATTGAAAGAACAGTTGGGAAAACTTGAAATACAAGAAACTGACAGAGATGAAAATAAAACAATCGCTTTGGGTACATCAAAGTTAAATTATTTAGATCCTCGTATTAGTGTTGCATGGTGTAAAAAGCACGACGTTCCAATCGAAAAAATTTACAACAAAACTCAACGAGACAAATTCCGTTGGGCCATTGATATGGCTGGACCAGATTATGTATTTTAGATAATTTAAATCCCCTTTAACGAAGACTTTTGCCTAGCAAATAAATTTTTAAATTATTACAATTATTTTGAAGCAATGTTGTTTTTTGTAACACTTTCAGTGAGTAACAAGGAAAAACAACTTAGTAAGTGCAAGTGTTTTTAAATGTTTAGTTTATAATTACGAACTGTGTATTTTTAAAAATAAATTTCATTTTATAATTGTAAATATAAGAAAAATTTTTGTAGTTGGGTTCGAAATTGCGTTTTAGATATCAAGTCGTCAATTCCTTTAATTTAATTCTTTTTACTTAATATGTATAATTTGAGGGATTTTATTAGTTGAATATATTTTATTATAATTAATTATGACTCAGTTTGTCATGTAATTAGTAATTAATGTTTTGTAGCTGTCTGTATATTACAGATTTTATGAAATAAAAATGAATCCTCAAAAAGTTTGTCCGATATTTTATTTAACTATTAAAACCTGAAAATTGTATTTGAATAGTGCATAAAATACTAGCTTTTGAAAAATATTTAATAAAAGTAACTACAGTTTTATTGGAAAAAATCAACACGTTCTAATTCTGGGGGCATAAAAGTTGGTTTGATTCCCTTTGCAATTTTTCCATAGCCTAAATCTTTCATTAACTTTGTTGGAGCATTTCGGATGTGCATAGGAACTGATGGTTGTATTCCTTTACATTCATTTATTACTCGTTTTGCAGCAGCTAAAGCAGAGTCCGCTTCTCTGGATTTTGGAGCTCTTGCTAAATAAATAGCACACTGTGCTAACAATACATCAGCTTCGGGCATACCAATTAGTTGACAACCTTGCATTGTGCTAACTGCCAATTGTAAAGCATTTGGATCTGCATTACCTAATAAAAACACGAATAATTTTGATGTACAGATTATTGAATTCCTTACCAATGTCCTCACTCGCTGCTCTTACCATTCTTCTAGCTATGAATAACGGATCTTCGCCACTTACAATCATTCTTGTAGTCCAGTACAAAGCGGCATTTACATCAGATCCACGTATCGATTTATGCATTGCTGAAATAATATTGTAATGTTCTTCACCTTTTCGATCATAAAGTAAGTGCGATTTCTAAAAAAATTAATTTAATTTTTTCCCTCTTTTAAAAGGAATGTTTACTTTTATCCCATCTTTAATAATGTCAATGGTTATTAACTTATTTTTTTCACTATTATGCTGCAATACTAACTGTAAATTACTTAAAGCTATTCTTGCATCTCCATCACTGGTATCAGCTAACCAAGTTATTGCAGATTTTTGAATTCCAAGTCTAGAAATTCAAAAATAATGAGTTACGTACTTTAACAAATTTGAGAAAAATTACCCTTGCATTGAAGATGAAGAGGAAGAAACTTTTTCATCATCTACCAATTCTATTTGTAAATTTTTAACAGCTCTCTCAATAATCGAAACTAAATCAGGTGTTTCCAATTTTTCCATAACAATCACTCTGCATCTACTCAATAACGCATTATTTATACTAAATGATGGATTTTCTGTAGTAGCACCTAATAAAGTAATATCACCTTTTTCAACATGTAACAAAAAAGTATCTTGTTGCCTCTTATTAAATCTATGAATTTCGTCCATAAAAAGAATTGTTTTTCTTCCGAATTTTAATTCTCCTTTAGCTGTACTCACAATAGCTTGAACTTCTTTAACGCCGCAATTTGCAGCACACATTCCTACATATCGGAATCTTTTTGGATTTGTTTTACAAATTTCATTAATAACATTAGCTAAAGATGTTTTGCCACAACCAGGAGGTCCCCACAAAATCATATTTGGTATCTCATTTTTTTCTAATAAAGTTCTTAAAATTGTGTCTTGACCCAAAACATGATTTTGGCCAAAAAAATCATTCAAACTTTTGGGTTGAACTTGTTTCGCAAGTGGTGTAATAAAAGATAAAGCTTTACAGGTTTTGGATTCGCTAGAATTATCCCAAGCTTCATCAAAATCTTCAGTTTTGATGTTACTGCTGCTTGGTTTGGTAACAGTTTCATTCTTTGCATTTCTGATAGGAGATATTGTGGGTGCCTCAAGTTTTTTCTGCGTTGGAAATGGAAATGTAGGTGAAGGTGAACGTTTCCTTTTTGATTTTTCACCTTCATTGTCGACTGAGTTTAGAAAAATGCACTTGTTGACATGTTGTTCTATTTCTGTAGCTTTAAATTCTCGATAACAAATGGGGCAATCTTGTTTTAAACTCATATTTAAAAAATTTTTCTTACATAACCTTTTTAAGCGTGATCTATAAGTATTGCTGAGAAAAGTTAAAACTACTTTGTTTCTAAATTTTTAATCATTTCTTCAGATAAGTTAACTTCTAATCCAGTTTTTCAAAACTAACATAACCTAATTTTTTTTTGAAAGAACAATATATCAAGGTTCTATGCATAAAAGGTTACTCACTACCCACTTTTTTTACGATAATAATGAGCTAATGCAGTACACTTTAGAAGATAATTAATTAACAATATTAACAAAGGTCTTTGCTTGAACTAATTTTGTATATAAAAATCGATTTTTAATTTGTTTGGTGAAATGTGATCACCTTGCAGGTTTTAAATCTATCTTGGTAAAACATAACCTTACTTTTTTTCTTTTATAGTCTTTATTTTCTAAATTAATAAATATCTGTTAAATTTCATAAATTAGTTGTTAGAGACTGATTATTATGACATTATATGCAATTTTAAAAAGTGCAGTTATCTAAATGACATTTTCTAACAGTTCGTTGACCTTCTTAAAGGAATTTGTTGATGTGTCCAATCACCATATTAGTTAATTCTTTTCTATTTCTTGAAGAACAAATGTTAGAAACACATGGATACTGTACGCAATCGAAAAAACGGAAAAATCAAACATAAACAATTTAAATCTGAAGAAAACCATGTTGAAAATATAATAGAAAATCCATTAAATGAAACTGAAAGTATAACATCTCAAAATGATCAAGAAGAAAAAGAAGTTACCACTGGTACTACACCTCAAGAATCGAAATCAACAAAAATTGGAAGAATTAATTGTGAGCTTGATTTAGTCTCGCTGTTTCTTCTGTTTTGTGCTTTTGCTACAAGAATTTATAAACTACAAGAGCCGAGAAATATTGTGTAAGTTATTATTTTAACTTCTTTTTTTACGAGTAAGTAAATGCAATATCTTTTTAGATTTGACGAACTGCACTATGGAAAATATGTCTCCCTTTATATGAAAAATACGTTCTTTTTTGATTCTCATCCACCTCTTGGAAAACAACTGATTGCAGCTGCAGCATATTTTGCTGGTTTTAACGGAACTTATAAATTTGATAGAATAGGAAGTTTATACCCTGAAAACATCCCCCTTTTCGCTTTACGTTTTATACCTGCCTTTACTGGTAGCTTAATTATTCCCACTGTTTATCATTTAATGTTAGAGTTAGGTTTATCCCAATGGACTTCATTTTTAGCAGGTTTATTATTGCTTTTAGATAATGCACTTTTAACTCAAAGTCGTTTTATTTTAATGGAGTCCATGTTACTTTTATTCTCTCTATTTGGTTTGTATGCTTTACTAAAATTTCGTAAAAATTATGAAAATCCTTATCGTACTATGTGGTGGTTTTGGTTAATTATAGCTTCAGTTTCTTTCACGTGCTCGCTTTGTATCAAATATTCAGGGTTTTATTCCTGTTGCTTAGGTTTAGCTATATTAGTGGGCGATTTTTGGAAATCATTGTCGTGTCCGAATACCTCTGATCGTGCTTTGACTGTTAGATTTTTTGCTCAAGCTACTGTTGGAATATTAGTTAGTGCGTTAGTTTATTTAAGTATCTTTTATGTACACATTAATTTACTGTATAAAGCGGGACCACATGATAGTATTATGACTAGTGCTTTTCAAGCTTCGTTGGAAGGTGGATTGGCTTCTATAACTAAGGGACAACCGTTGGTTGTTGCACATGGATCACAAATTACCCTGAGGTAAATTATATAACTTAAAATGCGAAACTATCTTCCAATAAACAAATTATGTTTAGACATACCCATGGACGAACGTGTTGGATGCATTCTCATGCTCAAGTGTATCCTATACGTTATCCAGATAAAAGAGGTTCGAGTCATCAGCAACAAGTCACTTGTTATTCGTTCAAAGATGTTAATAACTGGTGGATAGTAAAGCGCCCTGATAAAAATGACCTTGTTGTCGAACAACCTATTGATGCTATAAAACATGGAGATGTAATACAGCTGGTTCATGGTGAATATTAAGATCAAAAACATTCTTTATAATTAAATTGTGATGTTATAGGTCTGACAAGCCGTGCTTTAAATTCTCATGATGTAGCAGCACCCATGTCGCCTCAGTGCCAAGAAGTTTCTTGTTATATTGATTACAATGTATCTATGCCAGCTCAAAATTTATGGAAGGTTGATATATTAAACAAAGAACAAAATGGCGATGCTTGGCATACTATACAGTCCTTGGTTCGCTTAATTCATGTTGATTCTAATCAAGCACTAAAATACAGTGGTCGGCAATTACCAGATTGGGGATATAATCAGCACGAAGTAGTTGCTGATCGTATTATCAATCAAGATGATACAGTATGGAACGTAGAAGAACACCGGTACACAAAATGTAAGTTGCATTATTTATGCATTATTAATTTTATCCAACATTCGATTTTCTCTTATAGCTGAAGACCAAAAAGATAGAGAAAGAGACATGATAACAGCTGAGATGATACCTACAGGAGTTACTTATTTATCATTTTGGGATAAACTGTTGGAGTTGCAATTTAAAATGCTTTTTTCTGGAAGTGAAAGTGTTCAAAATCACATGTATAGCTCAGAACCTTTAGAATGGCCTTTAATGTCTAGAGGAATAGCATACTGGGTGGCCAGCAATAGTAATGTAAGTTAATAATAATTATTATAGTAAACAAAACACTAAAATAACTTTTTTAGGCTCAAATTCATCTCTTGGGTAACTTAGCTATATGGTACTCCGCCACCATAAGTATAGTAATATACAGCGCTCTCTTGATTTTTTATCTTTTACGACGTCGAAGATTGTGTTACGATTTAGATGAAGAAAATTGGCAAAAGTTTCGATTTATTGGTGAAGTTTTCTTAATGGGATATATGTTCCATTATATTCCATACTTTTTTGTTGAGCGTACCTTATTTTTACATCACTACTTACCTGCGTTTTGTTTTAAGGTTTTATTAATGACTGCATTAATTGAACATATTTATATTCTATTAAGACATGTTTTAAAGATGAGAATATTGGCATATACATTTATTATATTGCTCTTTATTTGGGTAACTTTTATATTCAACTTGTTTATCAAGTTTTTAGTTTTAAGTTACGGAACCACAAATCTATCAACAGATGATATTATTTCATTAAGGTGGAAAGACACCTGGGATTTTATTGTTCATAAAAATTGAGAAAGTTGCATCACTCGAGCAATCAAAATTGTGATAACTTTTTAACAGTGGCAATCGTAAAGCAGGGTAATTATAATAAAGTAAAATAAACAAACATTGCTACAAATAATATTGTGTACTCGATGGTACATATTGCCATTGATCATTGATATTGCTTAGAATCTCAAAATTATTGATAACAAATTAATGCAGTATAATTTATGTATTATGTTAACTTATTGAGTACAAAACTGTATTCCAATGACGTAAGTGATATTTGTAAATATTTTTAACTTAAGGGAATAATAGGTAAAGATTATATTTTCATTAATTTTTATTAAACAAAATGCAATTTTTTACTTTAAATTATTTCATGACCAATCCAAAATGTAAAAAATATTTTACTTAAATTAATTTATTAAGATGAAGTATCCATAGCTTCGATGTGACGTACAGAAACTTCCGCAACAGAGATATCCTTAGCTTTAGTAGACAAAACTGCAGTGGTTCCCTTGGGATAACGATACGAAGCTTGACGTAAACCTTTTTTATTTGCTTCATCATATGTTCTCAAGTAATCTACTGACCCCTTCCGAATAACACATAAATCCACATTTGAACCAGAGCCCAAATCATTAAAAATACCAGCAGCAATAGCATCTCTTACTAACTTCTTACCTTCTTCTTCGGTTAAATTTGGTTTCCACGATGATTCAAAAACGGCCATAGCCGCCAAACTACCAGAACCCATTGTTGTGTATGGTAACTTATCGGTCGATCCGTGAGGATAAATACTATACAAGTGAGGGCCGGTGCTATCTACACCGCCTAAAATAAGAGCAGCTCCAACATAACCCTGATAACGGAACAAATATTGTTTAAGCATTTGATTAGCTGTTACTACAGGAACTACACGGTTGGTGTTCAATCGATGTAATTCTAATTGAGCAGCAATCATCGAGTTTGTTTTTTCTGTATCAGCAGCAGTACCAGCACCACAACAACTAAAATTCCGTTAGTTAGAAGCTGCAAAGCTAAGAAAACTCAATGTACTTACTACATGTTTTGTGCTAAGTAATGAATCTTAGAACAGTTTTTGTCAGCGACTGTTGTATGTTCAGTGGCACGAGTGTCGGCCCCAAGGATAACACCATCTTTGTAAATAATTCCAACGATAGTGGTACCAGTTTTGGTAGCTTTTGGTGCAGGAAAACCCTTTTTTGTTAGTTGTTCATTTCTGAAATTGAGGTTATGTTATGACTAAGCAAAATTAAACTTAAAACGAAACGATTTATTTTCAAAAACCTTTATAAAATAGATGAAAGAAACTACATACCTTCGGCAATTTTCAAAAGAAAAGCCAGGAGCAGGAATTTCAGGAGCTAAAACTGTAGCCATTTTATGACAAGCAGAATTCAAAACTTTGAAGTATCTGTTTTACACGATGTCACAATTTATTATTTTAACATTAATAAATTTGAATACAGAATTTAATGTTTATATATTTAGCGAACTCTATAAAACGATGTTAATTGTAAATTAATTTGTTTAAATAATATTTGTTATATTTTAAACAAATTTAGAGTTGTTAAACGTGTAAACCGGACAAACTTTTAAAACGGTACTTGAAGAGATGAATTACAGTTTCCATTTTTATCAACGTCAAACTTGACGTTTAGTTGGTGAAAGTTTTTAATAATTATTATGTGTGTTTATTAGTTTGTGCTAATTTGCGTTATTTAAATATTCTTTTAAATAAGAAATTCATGAAGTGTTACAAAAGTTTTCAATACATTTTCAAGGATACCGAACTCGTGATTTAAGTAATTTAATTATCCAGATGTTGTGTTTCTTGATGTATCGACAATTATTTAAATAAGTAAATCACAGTATTTTGCGCTAATTTTTTATCTCATTTGTGCTAAATACCGCAATGTGCCGTTTAAAAACCTAAAAACTTTCATTTGTGCAAAGCATGGCAATAACAGAAACTCAATTTATGTTTCGAAGATAGTTGACAACATTTCCAAAATGCCTAAGAAAAAATGAATGATGCAGATAGTTTGGTCAGTAAAACACTTTTTTTAAAATTAATTTCCTTTTACATCTTTCTCGAATTGGTTAAAAAAGTAAAGATGACGTTTGCAATTTGTGTGGGAACTTTGTCATATATTTGCCTTTCCAATTATGTGCTTGTCAAGTTTCAACGTGAGAAAATTTTTAAAAGGAAGATCAACTTTATATTCATTTCATAATGTTGTGTTGATGATCTGAAATTTGATTTCGCTTGAAGTCTTTCAGTGGCGTAGTTAATGATGGTAGAAGAATTTATTCATGCTTGTCGTATATGGGAGTTGATGTGTCGATGGATGGTTAAACTATTATTTGTAGAACAGAATCACTACTAAAAGATTTTTTCAGATTGGAAATCGATTTTCTAAATGTAAACATGTTTTCATTAAACTCGGACATAATAGAATCTTGATAATAACATTTCCAAGTATTTCAATGCGTTTGATCTGTGATTTAATGACGTGAGTAATTAAATCGAGTGTCTAGTGTAGTCTCAAATTTCAATTTCATTGATGTTTATTAAACATTTACATTTTAATAATTCGTTGTATTTGCTTTCATTTGTAATTTAAATTGAGCTTTTAAAATGTAAAGTTAATCGCCCAAACTTTACAAATGGTTCATTAAATATTGAAGTTTTTTAAGAATCCCTTGGGCTGTCGAGGTTTTCCATCTCTTAACTTTGAATAAAATTTAGGGGCTGCGATTAAACTTTCTAAGTTCTTGATTCTGTTAATAAGAAGAAGCTCGAAGAGAAGTAAATGATTTGAATATTTTATGCATGTACGTTTATATTCTACAAATTCTCTATTTTTCTTATAATGTTTCTGGTTTTTTAAAGATCGATAAGAGGATAAGCGCTTTCTGTTTTGTGTTTATATTTCTCTTGGATGCTATGACGATTAGGCACCTACTTCTGATCTCAAATTTCAAACATTGTCAAAGCCTGTCAAAGCTTTTCATTGATTTGAAGTGTTGTAAGCTGTAATGTAAAATCTTCTCTTTTGAATATTCTCTTCTTTTTCAGTATCTCACTGTTTTGAATTAAATTATAATTACAGTTTGCCAGAATAAACGTGTAAATAATTATATCTAACACTTCTAGGAATAGAATAATCGTATATCCGGAAAAGGAAAATCATTTTTAGAATTATCAAAAACTGTTTTAAATTGAGTCTGTGCTTGGTACGAAATGATGCTGCATCCAACGCAATAATTAATTGTAAAAGATATATCCGAGGATATATCAGTTAAATTGTTATCACACCGACGCCGAGTTGAACGTTTTTTGATATTAGCTGCGTATAATTTTAATCATTTCCTCAAATTCACATTGCTGTAGGATTAAAGAGAGATTTAATTTAATTTAAAAACAACGGATGTGGCCATACGAGGAACTTTTTCCGTCTGTCAAATCTTATAATTTTGTATTAAATGTGTTTTAAAAAAAAAATTTTTGAAATTGCTTTCGTCAAGGATTGAACCTGGGACTTCTTCTGTGTGAAAACACAATTTTTAGGTATAAAATATTTCAAAAATTATATTTTTTTTTATAATTTTAACATAAATTGAAGTTCAAAATATACATTATTTTATATCTCCAGAAAACTAATTTTACGAGCTTTGAAAATATTTAAAAATATACAGGGTGTTCTATTTAAATTAAGAAATTTGATCTCATTTCCGGTAAAACCGGAAGTCAAAATATAAAGTGTTTGGTATCGTGTAAAAGCTAATTTTACGAGCTTTCAAAATATTTATAAATATACAGGGTGTTCTTAAAAGTTTTAATATTTTTGTAATTTCCGGTTTAACCGGAAGCGTTTTGTTAACCGAAAATAGTGTCAAATAATAGATATTTATAGGATTGTTAAATATATCTATTTTCAAGTTTTCATTTCTATTACAAAAGAAATTAGAGATTTTTGAAGTTTTGACATTCAAAAAATCATTTTTCCAAAACGGCGTGAGAGATTTTTATAAAAATTCATATTTCGATAGAGAATTACATTGTCTATAACATATCCAAAAAAAGAAAAAATATGACAAAGGAAATTTTGAGAAAATTTATTTAAAATTTTGACCTACTACCTATTAAAGGTACTAAATTTTGAAACAATTTTGAAAATCGACTTGTTTGTAACGAAAACCCTATATTTTGGCTCTACAATGCCGTTTTTATATTTTTATAATAATAATTACCGGCCAAGTTATAAGGGAAAAACCACAAAATGGTACACTCGTTCTATTGGCCGCCATTTTGGATAAAAAAATTTGAAATTTTTTTTTAATTGGGGCTCACTGTACTATCTTAGTACATGTGTGTTTAGTTTTTGCGTGTCTTAGTTTTTGCTCAAGGGGGGGGGGCATACATACATCCTGACATTTTGGTTCAAAAAATCGAAATTTTTTTTTTGCATTTTTGGAATCAGGGTGACTCAAAACGTCGAGAAATGCAAAGAAAAATTTTATTATTATGTTTTTTTTCTCGATTATAACAACTTTTTCTTAGTTGGAAAAAGTTAAAAAGTACTTATTTGAAACGAGAGGATGACAAAATTTGTTTTGTTTACTGAAGAGATCAAAGTTTATAGAGTAAATTGGCGTATCGTAATATAATACGCAAATTATTTAAACAAATTAGATCTAATTTTGACGAACGTTATTTACGTAAGTGAGGATGTTAGATCTATTTAGAAAATAAATTAAAAATATTTTCATTAAGTAACTCTCGAGGGGGTTTTACTATAGAGGGGACAATGAAAAAATTGATAGACTTTATGGGTAGGTACTTACATGAGGAAAATGTGTGCACTAACATAATGAAAATGCATTACAAGATCACTTGAAAATCTTGATCTTTTACTTGGCTGCAAAATTGAAAAGTTCGAGGTTGAGTTGATCCATGAGATAGAAAAATGCGGTATACAAATGCCTTAATTGCTTAAATGTGTACTTGAAAGTTTTTCATTTTATAAAAAAAGCAGATCTATATAAAATGATGATTCATAAAATAAATAAGAGCAGCAGGAGAAATTTTCAATCCAGCAGCATATGTGTAGAATATTTACACTTATATGGAAAGCTCATTAAACTTGTTTACTTTTTAGGATTTCTCGATTCGATTAAAAAGTCCCATTTTAACTAACTTCATAAATACAAAGTTGCTTTTGTACTTTAACATACCGAACCCTTGAAAGATTAACTAAAAACATAACAAACGCTTTTCACCTACCTAATGGTCATCAATTGATGAAGTAGTTTTCAATTGGCTTGTTATATTTAACAACTTGAAAATTTTATTTTGACCATTGATTCATCGATTGATTGACGACAACCATATTGTATTGAAATTAAATTTTTATGTTATAGAAGTTTAAAATAGATGTTAGCAAATTATATTAACCTTTTCTGTAACGAACGGAACTGGATATGTAAATAAATTCTGGTTTAAATTAAATTTTTATATAAATTTTTTGATCAATACTCGCATCTTTTAAACTCAATTTATCTCAATTTAATGCTGAATAAATACTAGTTGATTGATGCCAATCGATAATCCTTTTTGCCTAACACCATAACCCTTTTTAAATATTAATTTTGACGTTCATTTATTATTTAGCTAAGGGTTTCGCTGGTGTGTTGAAAGTGTCCATAAAAGTTTACCAAGGTACTAAAATTTGTCCAATCTTCTGAAAATCACTCTTTTATAAACCACTTTTCTTTAAATGTGAATTTTTAAGAGAAAAAGGAGTCGAGATCATAGACATATTTTTAAAGAAGCTAAATGTTGATTGTTTTTATTTTGAGTTTATAATTAAATCCATTTTTGAGCTAGGTTTTGTTGTTAGTGTTGTCGAAAGACATTATGATTGTCCCAAAATTGTAGCAACTTCGAAGTTCCTAAAATATTTGAATTTATGTTCATTTTATTGGAAGAAGTTGAGTTTTGTAACTTCGAGAATTATAGAATTTCCTTCGCTTCGCTTCCTAAATATATTGCCAGTAATAAATTTAACCAACTCACGTAATAATTTCAAAGGATCTCTCTTTTAATATGCAAACCTAACCCTTAATTGTAATTAATCCAAACTTAGTATACACAAAAGTTACTCATTTGAAACGAGTAAGATTTATTCGTCTTGAAAATCGTTCAATCTAAGGCCGCGTATTCATCAGAAAAGAAAGCGAGCTAAAAGATGGATTTTACACCCCGAGCTAACCCTCTGGACAATTCAAGTATAGTGGTGGAGTCAAAATAGTTTTGTAAACCATTGGATTTACTGCAGACATACTTGCTTCAATTTAACCACAAATGAGACATTTCAAGGAACTTTTGGCGAATATTACAATTTTTGTGTAAACCAATGAAGTTTAAGTTAAAATAAATCTGTGTTCAATTCAAATTATGATTTTTCAATAAAAAACGAGTATACTTTGCTAATTGTTAAAGACTTGAACAAATTTCAAAAAAATCGATGAAGTGGTGTCACGGACGCAGTGACCTACGTTTATTACTCAACAAAAGGTATGGCTCAATTATTTACAGTCAAGTCGCAAGCTTTTTACAATTGGAGCAAATCTAAATTTTTTATAGTAAAGGAAATTGACCAAAAGAACGACATTAAAATTGAATATTAGCATTTCAAAAGGGCTGAGAAAATAGTCTGCTTGATTAGCTCGGTTATTATCTTCTAAACTGTAGTGCCCGGTGACCTGCTAATAATTTTTCTGTTCAATAAAAACAAGTCAACAAACTCTAAAAAGAAGTGTAATTAGTTTAATTTTAAACATTTAATTAAATCCTTAATTGTTTGATGATTCAACATGGAGTAATTATGTTTTATAACGTTTTTTAGGGTCAGGTGTCATTGGTGACACACTAAATTATATTTTTTCAACGAAAATTCTGCTCAGTGAATTATAGATTTCATAAATTACCTACCCTCGTGCCATTGATTATAAATTAGCCCAAAAAGAAATTCAATTTTTCCCAAGTTACTCGGGAGAAGAGGGTAGGAGAAAACGCAAAACTGTAGAATTGTATATTATCCGTTCACTATTTATTTGTGATATGGTTGGCCATGTTAGGGTGACAGATTCCACCCGGTATAAATTTGAAAAAAATCAGTTATTATCCGTTCACTATTTATTTGCGTTATGATTGGCCATGTTAGGGTGTTAGATTCCACCCGGTATAAATTAGAAAAAAATCAGTTAGGTTAAGTATTGTAGAGCAGCGGCTATTTATTCAATGGTATTAAGCTAGGTTCATAGCTCTCAAAATTTGACAGATGAATTTTAAAAATGCTCTGCTCCGATTGGCCAACTTACCAACGGAAACAGATAAGTGGAGAGTTATGAACCTACCTTTAATAGTTGTCTGTCATTTTTTGATGTCATTTTTTTTGTCATTTTTTTTGTACTGTCACAAACTGACAGTCAACTTAATAGGGACTTTTTATTTTGGCAAACTAAAAAACAAAAGTTCATGGCCAACCATAGCGCAATTAAATAGTGAACGGATTATAGATTTAAGTATTGTAGAGTAGCGGCTTTTATTCCATTGTGTTAATAGTTAATCTGTCAATGGTCTGTCATTTTTTTGGTACTGTCAAGAGCTGTCAGTCAACTTAATAGGGACTTTTTATTTTGGCAAACTAAAAAACAAAAGTTCATGGCCAACCATATCACAAATAAATAGTGAATGGATTATACAGGGTATATCCGAAATAGGTGGACAAACTTCAAGGGGACGTTCCTTACCTAAAATTAAGGTAACCGTATTTTTTTGTTTTGGTCAATTCCAATTTTTGAGCTATGTGGCTCAAAAATTTTTGAATTGTGTAAAACACAATTATGTTAACATTTTAGAAACCCCTTAACCGATTTTAATAAAATTTGGTATAGAAACTAACAAAGTGAATTAACATAAGTACCATAACCTACTTTAGTTAAAGTCGCTAGAGGGCGCTAGTTACGTACAACTGTTCTTGGTTTTTCTGCAATAACTTTTTTAGTCAAAACATTTTTATTTTTTTTTATTGCTTAATTAAATGTAAAATTTCATTACCTAAAGAAAGTGTGTTTGTATCCTTTTCCTAAGATACACAGTTTTCGAGAAAAAGACGAAAAATATCGACCGAATGGGAGAATTTTGAACTATTTTCTCAGGCAAAAGATAGTCGGAAAGCTGGTTTTTCATTTTTAAAGCATTCGGCCTGTATTTTTCGTCTTTTTCTCGAAAACTGTGTATCTTAAGAAAAAGATCAAAATATACTTGTACATTGTACATTGTCAATGTACAAAATTGTACATTTAATTATGCAATAAAAAAATTGAAAAATGTTTTGGCGAAAAAAGTTATTGCAGAAAAACCAAGAACAGTTGCCCGTAACTAGCGCCCTCTAGCGACTTTTACAAAAGTAGAATATGGTAATTATGTTAATTCACTTTGTTAGTTACCATACCAAATTTTATTAAAATCGGGTAAGGGGTTTCTAAAATGTTAACAAAACAGTGTTTTCGGGGAGCCGCTGTTAAAGGCTCCCACACAGCTCAAAAATTGGAATTGACCAAAACAAAAAAATACGGGTACCTTAATCTTAGGTAAGGAACGTCTCCTTGAAGTTTGTCCACCTATTTCGGATACACCCTGTAACTGTATACAAGGGGTTTTATTTAAAATAAGGTAGTTGGTTACTCCTGGTATAACCGGAAGCTCTATTGCTCGGTTGCATAAAGCGAATTAAATTTTAATCCGAGAATTAGATTTATAATCTTTAGATATTGCAATGTTACACAATAAATTAATAAATAAATAAATAAAAATGTCAAAGTTTGACAAATTGTATTCATTCAAATTTCATTCAACTCAAAAATAACTTAACCTCAAATTTTAATTTTAATTTACAAACGTCAAACTTTTAGTGTGTAACGTTGCCAAATCAAAGAATTATAAATCTAATTCTCGAATTAAAATATAATTAGCCTCTATGCAACGCTGCGTTAGACATCCAAATTTTTGTCCAATTTACCCTCTCCCCTGACAAATTTTGTAATTTATCTTGACGCAGACTGTCTTGATGTAAAAACCATAATTTCAATTATTTACAGTAGGTATGTGGTTAACCGCTCACAATGCGAAATTCTAAAAGTATCTATTACATCTTGTGGTATTTTATAATTTAGTCTAATATGGTTTGAGGTAAAGCACACGGTATGAGTTGAGTAGAAAGAGATATAATAATTTTGAAGGAAAAAACTGTAGGCCAAAATAATGTTGTTAGACAGCGAACGCCTTGGATTTTGGAATGAACATCGACAGAGAGACGTTTTTCTGGATATATACAGTGTGTCCAGTATAACGTGCATAGCATGGGGATCACGGAAACCGTAAGAGATACGAAGTCGGTTAAATGGAAACAATTGTGCAGGATTTTATGGCCACCTCGATACTGCTTTTGTTTTTTGAAAACAATTATTAGCATTCTAGATATTTAGGAAAAACTGAAAAATTGCATTTTCTTTAAATGCTTATAACTTTTTTATTACTGGAGATAATTTCAATTTTCAAAAAAGAAATAATAGGCACTACTAAAATGCAAATAATTAATTCATAAAATATTTTTTTTAATGCGCCGTTTTGGAGATATGATGCAAACTTATGTTTTTTTAAATACAAACCTAACCTCATTTTTATGTTTTTAAAAAGCAAATTTTTTTCTCTTTTCAAAAATATAAGGGTTGATAGGGTTAATTTTTTTAATTCCTTTACGGTAATACTAAAATAGAATATTTTGTTATTTATGTTCAAATAAATTTTAAAAATCAAGTTTGCTATGAAACACTTTCATAAAAAAGAAACAACTGAATTAAATAAATAAATATCAAAAAAACGATTAAAATAATTCGAAAAAAAGTACCTTCTAAAAAAATTTTAAAAATAATCCTATCAACCCTTATATTTTTGAAAAGAGAAAAAAATTAGCTTTTTAAAAACATAAAATTGAGGTTAGGTTTGTATTTAAAAAAACATAAGTTTGCATCATATCTCCAAAACGGCGCACAAAAAAAATTATTTTATGAATTAATTATTTGCATTTTAGTAGTGCCTATTATCTATTTTTTGAAAATTGAAATTATCTCCAGTAATAAAAAAGTTATAAGCATTTAAAGAAAATGCAATTTTTCAGTTTTTCCTAAATATCTAGAGTGCTAATAATTGTTTTCAAAAAAGAAAAGCAGTATCGAGGTGGCCATAAAATCCTGCACAATTGTTTACATTTAACCGACTTCGTATCTCTTATGGTTTCCGAGATCCCCATGCTGTGCACGTTTTACTGGACACACTGTATAACGGACTAAATATTTGGTCCCATTTTAATATTTATTTCTTTATTGTGTTTTTATAACGAACTACAGGGTTCTACAGTATGTGTATTCTTGTAACTGAAAAAAGTACCGTTCATTTATAACCTATTGTATTTTCCTTTTTCTTTGTTAATTTTGTATTCACCACTTTAACATATTCAAAAAATAGCTCTGGTTTAGAATGTAAGAAAAGCACATCTAATGGTAGGTACAATAAAAATTTGCCAGAAATTATTTTCGGAATTCTTTTTTTGCGACCAAAATGCTTTAAATAGAAAAATAGAATATCCGAAGTACAGAAAAGAAATATTTGTTCAATTTTAATTTAGCCCATGCTAGAGATTTCAAACATTTAGGTGGAACTATAATATTACCCCCCACCCCCCGTAATTATTTTTCATTTTACCCCCCCCCCCCATATTTACTAGTCACACTTCTCCCCGTTGATTTTTGTTTAGAATCGCCCTTGTTTGGAACAATTTAGACTACGGAAAAATAATAAAACGAAGGTGGACAAAAACTGTGGACGTTAAAGCTTAGATTCCCTTGCTTTTGATCCTTGAGTTGATTCGGTGCTAACAAGTTAGTACGATACTTAGTCCATCTAAAACCGGCCTTAGATTCCCGGGCGTTTGCTCCTTGAGTTGATTCAGTTACCAACAGTTAGTACGATAGACTTTAGTCCATCTAAAACGGCCCAAACGCTCGGTTGCATAAAGACGAATTATTATTTTAATCCGAGAATTAGATTTATAATGCTTAGATGGCAGCGTTACACAATAAATTAATAAATAAATAAACGAGGGGTTATCCACTCTCTGCAGTCAATGTACATAAATTGAGCTGTCAACGGTAGTCATCTGTAGTCAATGGCAGCCATATCATCTACAGTAATGGGCAGTTAACTAGTCAGTAGGGTAATAGGTAATAGTCAGTGTACAAATTCAGAACAGTGGTAATCATGCATGGAGGTGTTACAGCTACATTGCTCTTAACGGCAGCACCGCAACCTCCCATTTTAAACGTAACCGGCCCATCTTGAGTTGGAAGTGGGTTTCTTCTATTTCCGAGTTTTCCGGGAGAACAAGCACAATATCCATCATCGCCAAGTTCTTCTACCTGATTATCTTTGTTAACTTTAATCTTAATTGCATTTCCCCCATAGCGGCACCAATTTCTTCATAATTTCCTTCTGGATCATCGTTCTCCTGCATCGAACATGTATCACAAGAAGAAACTGTGTTCATAATTCAATCAGGCACGTAACTACGGGAAGGCCAGTGTGGGCCAGGTCCACCTAAAATTTTGCTGGCTCACATTTGTGCTCACCCTAATAAAATGACAATAATAAGCGAAAATTCAGATATGTAAAGTGTAATCTGAATTCCACACAAAATATTTCATCTGTAAAAAGTTTGATGGGCTACATACATATTATGTATTTGGCCCACCCAAAAAAATATTGTAGCCATCAAGTGCCCACCAAAAATAACTTAACTTCAAACTTTAATTTTAATTTACAAACGTCAAACTTTGACATTATAGTGTGTAACGTTGCCAATATCAAAGGACTATGAATTTAATTTTCGGATTAAAATATAATTCGCCTTTATGCAACCGAGCGTAAGTGTTTGAATATTCACTTGGAGCGATTATTCGATTACTATTACGATTTAATCAATTTGTTAAATTATCTTCTTTGTCAGTCCTTAGATTGGTGTAAGAAATATAGGTAAAAAATAATTGCTTCTACGGCACTGGTATTTATTTAATTGGATAGGTTACTTACTTTTAAAATCCACAATTAAAAAAAATCAAAAAGAGTTTTCCCTTTAAAGTTCTCTGAACTCTTGTAACATTTTAAAAAATTTTAAAAATTGATGTAGTAGGAGGAAAATTTGCGCGCATGTCGTAAAGTAAAATGTCAATTAGATAATAACGTACGTCGTGGATGGGCAGTCAGTCGTTTACCAGGCATTGTTGATGTATGCTTGGAGCTTTCTCCAGTTGGAGAGCTTTCGGTTTGTGCGTTTTATCGATTGGCTTATTTTCGATTTTTTTTAAAATGAATAAAAATTTAAATTTATAAAATAAGGGCAATAATTAATTAAAATAAAACGAGGTCCAATTTTTGAAAAAAAAAAACAAGAAATGTTATTGCCGACAAATAATTCTGAAGTGTCCTTTCAACAAGAATTGTATCAAAGCGTAACCGAAAGGACCAAATTATTTGCTTCGAAATGTGTGGGACGTTCTTTGACTTTGAGTCCTGCAAAGAGTAAAAGTCGAGGTTCATCTCCGAGCAAATTAATTTTCTGTGCATGCGGTTTTGGACGAAATGACAAAAGCGAAAAAAAAACCACGGTCAAGTGGTACGTAAAGGTAAGTTGCTTATTTTGATGTAAAATTCTTGAGAAAATTTGAATTTGATTTAGAGAAATTTTTTAAGGGAAAGTTGTTTTTTCTGTGCCAAAAATGCTATTATTAGCTTAGTTATTCGAAATATTTGATCGCATCATTTTCTTTTGTAAGTTATTTACGATATTATAACTTTATAGGAATAATTAAGTCACTTTCGATGGAACTCGAAATTCAATTTGTGTTTGAAACAATTTGCGAATTAAAATTATTTCATTAAAACCCTATTTAATCAAATTGTTACAAGTTTAATTTATGAAATTTAATTAAATGTAGCTACCTACCATTCATGTGAGCTTAAATTGTTACCAAAGGAATTGTTATAGTGGAGTCGGAGTCAGACTAAAGGATTAAAATCTATTGTGTGACGAACCAAACAATGAATGCAGACACCATTCATATTTTTGTGTACGAATTGACAGATTGGGATAATAGGGACTTAAATAGAACGAAGAGACGAAGACTATGGAATTGTTAAAGCTTCTCCAAAATGGACTTCATGTCATTTAAGAACTTTTCAATTCAATTGTGATTGGTTGTCTTAAATGTAGGAGAATTAAATTTGCAAGAGACTAAGAATCTTGTGATTTTGTTTCGGATTATCCCAACTTGACATTATTTTCTTTATGTCCACGTTGATGTTGGAAAACTTTTCATTAAAAGTCAACAAATGTTAAATTTCGCCCTGCTAATTCCCATTTCTTCTTTTTGTTTTAATGCCTAATCCGTATAATCTTTTATTTCTTGCATTAACATTGTTTATTTGCATAAAATGCCTCCGAAAACTTAAGAAATGACTGTAAAAAGGTTATTCACCACTACGAGTTATGCGTAGATTTTCCAATCTGTGTCACATACACTTTCAGTCTAAAAGATAAGGGATTGGTAAAATTAAGTTATCATTGTTATCAATCATATTCGACAAGTATGTCGCCCAAATTATGACAGTTATGACACGCGTACGACGGAAATGGAGAAGCTGGAAACGCGGCTGATAGAAGTTGTGGATATCATCAAATTTCCTTGATAATGAAATGTATCTTTTGAAGAGCAACACAAACGCACTATATAGCCTGTAGCTACCAGTTACTGCTGAAAGCAACCGTGAAATATTTAAAAAAACATTTTCTATGACATTTTTATTTTTAGTACCTAGTGGAAAACTAAAGCTTTTTTTATTAAAATATGAAAAGCTTTTAAATGCAATTATTAGAACGGAATTAAATTCAAACATAATATGATTTTTCTTTTGATTTTTGTGACGCTTTTAGCAAATAATTGAATGTGCAAATAGAAAATTCAATGCAGCTCTTTGTACAATTAATTCAAACACGATTTTAATATGCGTTTTTAAATCCTTTCTTTTTTTTTGAATTATTAAATTTTCTGCTCGAAAAATTTCATATTGCAGAATTTATATGCGTTTATGATTAAATTTTGTGCCGTGGAAATTCGGCGTCCCTCAGTTCTAACTTGGATTATTTGAAGAGGCAACATTTTAGAGAGAGTTGGAACTTGGAAGTGTATTTCTCGACACGAAGTGAAATTATGTTATGTGTGTATAGTAGAAATATATTCTAAAGGTGTGGCAACTTTTTGATTGAATTTCTTCCGATATCATTGCACGTAATGATTATCTGGTTATTTATTTTCCTTATCTCGATCTTTAATTAAAATTATTTAAAAATGAGAGTTGTAATTCGTCGGACGTTTTAAATCGTTCTTGGTGGTAATCTATATGATGTTAATCCAGTGAGCAATTTGATTTTCACGTCAATCTATCAAGTTGTTACTTTTTATAACGTCGTTTTGCGTGGAGGCTCCTAAAGGCCTCTTATATAAAATCGATCAATCTAAGAAAGAACACATTGGGGTCGAAACCTCACAAACTCTTAAGATTGGGCTTCTTATAAATCTTTCTTGTATCACAAAGACTAACCTTCTTTATACATCATTTTTTATAATACTTGGAATATAAAGTACGAGGGAGGAAGCTGAATATTGAATCGTTTCTCGGAGCGGGTGGTCTAAATTATTGTGTCATTACTGTTATATTGATAAAATAGGAGGGAAATCGAATAGAAATGATTAAAAGTTTATGTCTGACTCTAGTTACGTCAGTTGGCTTATCTATCTACCAGTCAGTCAGTCCGTTTGTAGATTTACCCGTTAGTTCATCTCCATCTGACTGTCTCTCTATCAAAATCAAAAGGAATGTCTTCCTGACAGACTAATTGTCTTTCTTTAGCCATTTTAGTTTCTTTATCTGTTGTCAGCCTGTCCGTTTGTTTGGCAGTCAGTTCGTCCTTCAGTCTGCCAAACAATCTTTCTATCTATCTGCCAATCACCCCTTGCTCTGTCTGTTTTCCTGATGTATAGAAATTCAGTCCATCTGTACTACAGACTATACTCTGTCCACCGAACAGATGCAGCTAAGCCACTCCCCACAAATTTCTATCAAATGAGGTTGACGCATGTCAATTCTTGTGTGAGTGTGTAAACCGGATTTTCACCATTCGACCAATAGAAAAATTCTATTCGAATATCCCGTACTTTTTTTGGGAGTGGCGTATCTGCATCTGTTTGTTTGTCGGAGATTAGTACAATCTGTAGTGACGTTATCATGATGTCTGTCTATAGAATGCACTGACTTACAAAATTTTGATCATTAGATAACGAAATGTCGAAGTCCCAAACACATTTTTGTCTAGCTTTGTTATCCAAAACATAAAATTGGCATTTACGACATCCTGTAAAGCGTAAAGGATGTTGTATTTCAAATTTTGTTAGTTTGCTTTACTGGCTTTGCTAAACTTTTGTGGAGAGCATTTTTAAATTATTCGAGTCTCGGTATTTTAAACTTTAAAGACCACTATTCAGAAAATCTATTGTAAATTTAAAAGGACGACCGTTGTAAAATCTTTCTACTTCAAGGAACTAATCTCAAACCCTTAAAACTCTTTGCAATAAAAGTATTTAAAACTCCATTGAAAGAAATTCCATTTATTTTAATTGAAAGAATCTCACGTTCGAAAATATTAAAAATTTTTATGACCGTCTTGGGTAATTGAAAAGTGTCGATGGGGGATGAAGATGGTCTCAACTTGTCTTTTTTTTGCATTTTCAATTAAAGTTACAAAAGTTGGCACATTTTAAAACGAATTTCAATTTCGATTATATCAATTTCCAAAGTTAATTTGTAATCGAGAGGTGGTCGGTCAATAATATTCGTTTAAAATTTGCAATTAAGGTAAAAGTCGGTTAACGTCATACGTTTACATTAAAATTATTATTTCTTTATACAAAACAAAATAAAAATAGATTAAAACCGCGTATCTATAAGAGTAAATTATTTTTAACTTTAATCCTGTTTGATGCGATACCAAATTGGTTAGTCATGACTGCCGAAACGAAATGGAAAGATTAAGAAAATTTGCTAACATTATTTGTCTATTTTTAATTTATACCTTTTTAGGTTGGTTGTCTTTGTGACACGGAAAAGAAAATCGAGTTCCGTGCATTATACAATATGTTAATTAACTAACTAACTTAGGAAGAGAAGTCGTTTACAGTGTAACCAATTTGTTTTATAAACGTAATTTGTTGTATTTTTTTAATATTAAGTAGCTAACTAGGACATATTAGTTTTGTTTTTTTATATAAATTAACAATATTATGCTTGGACAACAAATAAGAAGTTTTGTAAAAAGGCTTTTTATCAGTTGCAACGCACACCTTCTTTTAATTAAAAAGCTTTTCTTTAAAAGCTTTGAGCAATTTGTGGATTTTAATCAAGTAAATGGTTGAAATACCAACAACTGGAAGTTTTACTTACTATTTTAAGCCTTTTTTTAACTGAAAAGATTTAATTGTTTTCCGTTATTTTCAGTTAACGATTTTTCCACCCCTTTATATTGCATGTAAGGAGTTTTTAAATTTGATTTATGAAACGAAATGTACAGGTTGATTAGGTTTGTGTTCAATTTTGTGGAAACGTCACGGGAATAACTTGCGAAAAGGAAACAAAACAATATACAGTAAAATGGTTTATTGATGTTTTTCGGGAATTTCTTTCGTTTCTTTTCTAAGAATTTGACGCAAATTTTTCTGATAAATGTGGACGATTTCCTTGAATAACAATCGTGTGAATATTGCTCACTTTTCTATAGAAATTGATCCTTGAAAAATAATCGAAATGCCATCATATATTGATTTTATTATGTGTTTGTTACAACTTTATGCTATTTGCTGCAAAAGGAGCTACCGGAGTTGCGACGAGTTTTAGTCAACTTTTGAACTTTGAAAAGACACATTGGAAATAACTAACTTGGGAAAAGTTCAAACAATGTAATTGTACAAATTTATTAATTAGTTATTTTGTCTACCTGTCTTGTTCGTAGGTGCGTTCTCGAGTTATTTCTATTTTCAGAGTCAACGGTAAAACTTCAATATCTCGAAAGACTCAGTTGCAGCTCTCATATTTGCTTCACTCTGATTATTACGCAATTCTCGTGTGTTAAATATTTTTAAAATGTTTACTCTATCTCGTACTCTTCTCTGAGATGTTGCTTTTATTAGTAGACAAGACGTAGATGATGTGCAGAATAAATTTGTTCTTTAGTTGAATTTAATCCTCTCTTTAGATTTTTTCGCACGCTTCGACGTGGTAGAGGTTAATCTTTTCAGTTGATGGCGATTGTGTGCTGTGTATGTAGCTAAGAGATCAGATCAATAATCGAGATGGACATCACATGAATTAGCGTGATAGAAAACTGTCACCAACATACACAAGTGAGGGAAAGAGAGTAGGAGGAAATATTAGTTAGGTTTCAAAATGTTTCAGCAGAACGTCATTGTCGTCAACAACAAAAGATGTAGCCTCACTCTTACCTATAGAAAGATATTTCTTCCTCTTTTTTATCTTTCGTTTGTTCGTTTGACTCCATTTCGATGCTGATTTTAACAATATCTACCATAACAAAAGGTGTAGGGGACAAATAAAAATGTAAATAACGATGTCCATCTTGTTTATTGGTCTGATGCTAAGAGCGAGGAAGTCAGCAGAAAATAACGAAAATCACCAATGACAACTGTTAAAGCTCTAAAATAAAGTAGTTTGGCCACAATATATGAGAAGTCTCAGAGGTTAGAGCGTTGGCATCTGGATGCGAGAGTTATGGGTTAAACTCGCATAGCGTGAGCGTACATCGCTAACCCAGCGCTTTTTCCAGTACAGCTTCGGTTCTCCGAAATGCTTGGAATGGTGACCATTTAAGAATTACTATCATGTAACTGAAAGTACTTTGGAGGTCATGTTAAGCTGTCGGTCCAGGTTATCGTGTAGCCTTCAATAAATGAAATAAAATCAAATAAATCCTTGGCAGGTGGTAGTACAAAAGGAGTTTATTATTTACAGTTTTCTGCAACACTTCACACAATTTCCCAGTCCAGCTTTGGTAACGTTGGGGATATGAGGTCCTACCCATTGAATAAAGAAATATCCCATTCTCTACCAGGAAAGGGACATTTAGCTAATAATATGGATCGCAATGATTTTCTTAATATAGGGATTTCCGGCCAATTTCTCCAATAGAAATGGGTGCATATACTCCCACTTATAAGGAACGATCATGACAGCCAATGATAATGTAAACTCGACGGAATGAATGAGTCATCCATAGATTTCAAAAATTTAAAAGATGTAACGGTTGCTAACCCTCCCTACGGATCTATTTATTCAATGGGTCCTACCGCTTAAACCTCTATTAATACTTGTGTCGTTTGGAATCCACATTATACTATACGTCATCCGTGTTTCCATCGTAGTTCTAAGGATAAAAATGTGCAACAGAGAAGAAGGGCCTACATGGTACCGGGTTTTGAAGCACAAGAAGGCCACAACTATCCCCCTTCTGTAAATATTGACCAAAAATAAGCAAATGCAAATATTGTACTTGCAAATTGCAATTGCGCCATATCTAAAGAATGTAAAAACAATGCTGCCCTTGTAGTACCTATCTTAGTAATGATAAGTGATTATGCAATGATTCATATAGCTTTTAACCAATGTGCGTATGTACACAAACGTCGATATAGTAAATTGTTTAGTGAATCATCCCGGTCGCGGTGTTTCTAATAGGGAGTTCCTTGTATCCTTGCCGACAAAATCAACGAACCAAAACATTACAAATCTGGAATTAACATTTTTATCCATTTGCTTATCTCTTGGAAAATAAAAGTTTTAAATGAATTAAAAACAAATAGTATAGTAGCGTGCTTAAAATTAGCAACATTTTTGCGTGACCCATCACGAGATTACATTATTGCCATTTAAACCATATCCTGGCTTGGTCTTATTTCAAATACTTGTAATATACCAAACGCTATCACGAGTATAATTATTTTGGTCTTGATTTATGACACGCGAATTGTCATAGTCAGTTGTGTTGGTTTGTTGTGGCGTGAAAGTATAATTTATTGTGGTGTGTTTGGGAAAGACCAAATAATTTTTACCTTCTTGTCTTTTCTTTGGATAATTTTGAAGCAGTCGAGCAAATCTCCCCAAACCTTCACGCTTGAAAACCCAAAACAAGAAGACCTGAAAGTGAATGCGTGGGACAAGTTTTGTTCATTAGCGCACTTTAAATTTTAGAAAAAATCGAAAAGATTTCAACCAAGATTTTGTTGTACGCATTCCTCGCCACATTCTTCTTAGTCTACGTAGATGTAATTTCTTTTTGTTTTTGAAGTGCTTGATTAATACAATACGAGTGGAAGGATTCTTTACATTCTTGAGACAATTGCTTTCGTTTTTGTGTCTTAATTCCAATTTGTAAACCTACGCCAATGGTTTGGGCGTATTGAGGCTTTGTCTTAAAAACCACAGGTAAACACAAGTTGGCTGTGAGAAAACAATAAGAAGAGTGAATTGGGACGTTCACCTTGAAAATTTACTATTAGTTAAAATAATCTTCTTGATTGGTAAATTAATTGGCAATAAAACGTTTACCGGCATGTTCACATGATTGATCAGGTGCGTTTTACACGTGATGATTTAATCAAATTATTAGCGTGGAAATTTAAGGAAATTAATTGTCCATAACAATCGTAATACTAAAAGTGGTCGAAATTAATTCCCTAAACATATTACACGATGTCGATTGTCTTTAATGAAAGTACAACGAACCCGCTCTCGGGATTATTTTCTTCAAGTCTCTTTTTAGAGGGTTAGATCAACGCGTGATTTGCATATAAATATACCCGTATGGAATTAGTATGAAATTGGATTAACAAAAAGTACCTTGCGCTTTGTTTTAAAATTTGCATTATTATACTTTTTTTTCGCTTTTACCAAAACGATTTAAATTTGTGTGAAATTTTCGGGCTTAGTTAGATTCATTGTTGTGTATAACTGCGTCTAATTTTTGAATTAGGGCCAAAAAACTGTAAGTAGTTTCGCTCAACAACCTCTAATGACATAAGTTCAAACACGCTGAAAGGGGACCTACGTAATAAATAAGTACCGATGCGGGGTGTCCCCAATTAATTTATTAAAAGATAAGTCGGTTAAGATAGACGTGGTTGATGAATAATTCAGAAAGAAGATTAGGGATTTGTACCGTCGATACGTTACTATCACTTTCCTTGTTTTTAAAAACAATTTAAAGTAAACAAAGGAAACTACATGCACATGAATTTCCGATGAATTTCCCACAATCATCACAAGCACGAGCTGATAATTGAGATGATAAGTTGATAATCAATTTTGCGTGATTCAATTTAAAATGGAAGGAAATTTGATTAGTTTGATTGTAATGAAATTTCATTACTTTTTGGCGAACCAAAAATTCCAAAATAATCATTGCTTGGCATGTATGTTGTTGGTGTCATGTGCAGATCTATTTGTTGCATGTATTGTATATGGAGTGACAATTAAAGGGTTGAAGGTTTCAAAATGTTTATCGGTGGAAAATTTTAATGCATATGGAAAAATTTTCAAAATGTTCATTGTTCACCATTAAAAATTTAAATATGACCATCAAGCCTCATAATGAAACTTTCCATGGAATTATTTCATAGTCTCACTTTTAATTGCTTGTAATTCACATTCTAGGGCGATGTTCAGATGAGATATTATTTCTAGGAAGGCGAATGAGGAGACCATTTAAGCATCACCATAAAACTCATCATATTCCAGATCGATTACTCGCGATTATAAAAATTCTGTGACGCGTCTTCAGAAACTTCCGAAGTTCGTCTGGCTTCATCCTGACCATTCTGCATGAACTGTGAAGAAGCCATTTTATACATCTCTTGACTCGACGGTTTTATCAATGAAAATAGGTCCAAAATTCACCATGGACCTTATGGCGTTATGGCACACCAGAATGCTATAATCGCTGATGATGTAACGGGTTTATAATTGCAAGCTGGTAGTTTCTTAAAACCAAAATGGCGAAAATTCTGTTTTATTGACATCCATCTGTATGTTTATCTATTATCCATTCACTCTTTATTTGGGATATGGTTGGCCATGTTAGGGTGACAGATTCCACCCAGTATAAATTTGAAAAAAATCAGTTAGGTTATGTATTGTAGAGTATTGGCTTTTATTCAATTGTGTTAATAGTTGGTCTGTCAGTTGTCTGTCATTTTTTTGGTACTGTCAAGAGCTGTCAGTCAACTTAATAGGGATTTTTTATTTTGGCAAACCAAAAAACAAAATTTCATGGCCAACCATATCCCAAATAAAAAGTGAACGGATTATATCTGTTGGGCTACTCGCTTGTCTGTTTGTTGGCCGTTATTGAAAAACAAAAGAAATCGAAATCAAAAGTCAAAATAAAATTCATACTACGACTATTAACAACTCCCTCACCAATGGGTTTTAGGAAAACTGCTTCCAGAGTTTTTGCTTGATTTTCGACGTAGAATTGCGCTATTTAAATATTGGCGCTATTTCCTACTTAAATAGTATGATCTGCATTATTTTATATATTTATGTCTTGTACCTATGCACCAAGTCTTGTATTTAGGACTGCTTTGGATTTCCACACTTTGATATGGTTCTATATTGGATCCCTGAAGATCGATTTCTCTGTGTCTTGTACGCCTGCCGATCTCTATGTTTTGTGTCTATATGCCTTCTACTTTTTGTATTTTATCCAAAGGCCCACAGAGAATTACTTGGTGTTCACCACGTGTATTCATCACCAGTGTTCTATTGTAGCCATGAGCGGAAAATATCGGTCACTTGGTGTTTTAGTTTTTACGCACGGACCGCCATGTGTCCGTCACCTGTTTTCGTCACTGATTTTTCAATTTAGCAAAGCATCGACTTAACAAATCAATTAGCCACGGGCGGAAAATATCAGTCATTCAATGTTTCCCTATAGAGAACACTGGTGTTACACGTTCGTGTAATCTGTCCATTGTCCATTGATATATTTGTTGGTCTGTAATTGCGGAAGAATAGAACTGAAATAGCACCATCTGCTTAATCGTTAAAGAACCCCTCGCAGCTCGCATTGCGTGCTTGGCTTTAAAGTCGAAAAATTCGTAAAAAATTGCTCCACTTAATGGCCATAAATTATAGAAGGCCCAAATGAATAGTTAATGTCATATTTAGAATGAAAAACGTAAACCCCGAACTGAAGCTAAGCTTGAAATTTTTTTACGGATTTTAATGTTTGGGAAAAAAAATTTAATTAAATTCCAGGATTTGTTTGCTTATTTAAATAATTCAGACATTTATACTATTTTCGTTTGTTTCAGCAGCCTACATGGCGACTTTGGGGCGAAGAAAAAACCGACGGCGCCCTATACACAGTTTACCTCAAAAAAGTGCGCTACCACCGACCTACCAAATCGCTATCTTCAACAGCTTGTTCGGTAAGTAAACTCATTTGAACTCGATTTGATAAAAATTTTGTTTTTCTAAATCCAACCACTTGTGTGTGTGTATCTAACTGCTCTAATGGATTTATAATTTGACAAGTTTAATTGTTTAATGACTTTCGCGGACGAGATTTAAAAATTGGCCCATTGTGAAAATTAACGATGGCTGTTAAAAGAGCGTAGCTGTGGATAAAATTACATTTTAATCAACTTTTTAAATTTTAACAATGCACTTTTATAGCAAAAGAAACAAAGGGAACTTAGAAGTTGATTGAAATTTTATTGTTCGATACATTAAATACTTGATTCATAATTCCAATAATAAATTTTTTTGATGGTCAGTATAGTTGAAAGACTCAACTTCGTTTCGTCTGACAAGCTGTACTACCTCGTCTAAAAAAGAGACACTTTTACTCCTAATAAAACAATATACTATTAATACTATAATATTAGTGGGGTCGGGTTGGCGAAAAAGTTTTAAATTGGGGTTTTTTTGAATTTGTTTATAATTAAATATTAATGAATGTTTACTGTTGTAGTCGAAGTCTGTAGTTAACTTAACATTGAACCCACCCATGGAAATCCAAATTTAATTTGTATCTTTTGTTATAAAAATCTCTGATAAAATTAATGTTACATAACGATCAAGGTTAAATTATTGTTGTTGGATGTTTTTGCAGAAATTTAAATAATTTCTATTTTTATTTTTGTAATTGAATTAGACCTAAGTGGTGTTTAATTGCCATCGTTTTGTCTATAATTGCATAAGGGGTGTGGATTTTAATTAAAACGAGCTCTAGTAGAAAGCTTTATTAAAATCATGGGCGTGCTTGGCTTATGTGAAAGGACAACACCACTATTTATGCAATTTTCCATAATGTTATTAATTATTCCTAATTTTTGACTTTCGCATTAACGCCAATAAACTAATTATTAATTCTTCGAAATTAAAATTTTTTTAATTAATCAGCTTAACTCTTCTTTGAAGTCCCATCATCAACTTTTTTTTTGCATAAATTTCATTTAATTGTTTTAAATTTTAATGCTTGTTATTGTAATTAGTTCTATTTTCTAGGAAAATATTTTTTTAAGTGTAATCATTGTCAGGGTCGCACTCTGATGATGAATTTTTCATAGAGCAAAACGAATTCATGTGGGAAAAGAGCAATTAAAATGTTAACAATAATACCATTTTTCACATGCTTTTTTTCTCTTTTGTATCTAGTTAAATCGAAGATTTTCCTTTCGAATCAATAAAAAATTAATTATTGTTAAACGCCAAACAATTTGAATATTATTGTTTTTAATTATAGACCATGTGAGAACTATTAAAATATTTTGTAAATGAAAGTAAAATCAATTAAACTTTTTGATCTCATTAGTTCTAAGTTAATTGACCTTTCATTTAATTTCACCTGTTTTTTTGTACAAAAATAGAAATTGAATTTGAATTTTTAGGATTCCGACGACGAAATTTCCCATCTGGAATGGGAAACTGTTCGAGTACGTTTCGTTAAAGCTGGAACTCTCAAAAAGCTAGTAGAAGCTTTAGCCACCGACGACGGTGAATTAGAAACAACATACATAAACGTCTTTTTGGCAACTTATCGTAGTTTTTCAAATTCCAAAGAAGTACTAAAGCTTTTGCTTCAGAGATACGAAGAACTTTCAACTCCAACAAATGGTAGAATTGACAATCACGAACAACATAGAAAGTAATGACTTTAAATAAAAATAAGAGTTTTTAATTGATTTTAATATAATTTCAGAACTTTGATATCTGCTCTTCATGTATGGTTGGATAGTTATCCGGAGGATTTCAAAGAACCACCCAATCACGCCGCTTTAAAAAGTTTATTACAATTTTGCGAAGATTATCTTCCAGCAACCGAATTAGAAGCCAAAGTCAGACATAGGTTAGATAAATATACAAAGGAACCTCGAATTGATCCAATTTTAACACCTCCCCCGGCGTTTGCATTACGCACAGTGTTACCTCCAAGTTGGAAAACGTATAGGTTACCAGATGTACCTGTTAGACATTTTGCAGAACAACTTACAAGAATGGACATGGTGAGTTTTAACCCTAGTCAAATAAGCGTTAAGTTTAATCTTAATCTGATTTCAGAGTCTTTTCAAAAAATTGGTTCCTCATCAATGTTTGGGTGCTGTATGGTCTAGAAGAGATAAAAGTAGATCACACGAAGCGGCGACAGTTCTTGCGACGGTGAATCAATTTAATGCAGTTTCGTTTAGAGTAATTTCGTCGATACTAGTCGATCCTCAGTTAAAACCCTTAGAAAGAGCCCAAATTATAATTTGTTGGATAGACATAGCCCAAGAATTACGTGTCTTGAAAAATTTCTCTAGCCTTAAAGCGATTATAAGCGGTTTACAAAGTAATCCCATATACAGATTACAAAAAACCTGGCAAGCGATTCCAAAAGAAAAATTTGAACTTTTCGACGAATTGGCGAGGATATTTAGTGAAGATAATAACCAATGGGCCCAACGTGAGCTATTGATGCGAGAAGGTACGGCAAAATTTGCCGATACTGTAGGGGAAAACGATAAACAATTACAAAAAGTTTTTCAAAAGCAAAATAATCATACTGCCAACATATCATTCGGTACAATACCATATTTGGGAACATTTTTAACCGATTTAACAATGATCGATACTGCAATTCCTGATACTATTGCAGATGGTCTAATTAATTTTGATAAACGAAGAAAAGAATTCGAAGTTTTAGCTCAAATTAAATTATTGCAAGGTGCTGCCAATGCTTATCAATTACCCGAAGATGCCATCTTCGATAGATGGTTTGATTCATTATTAGTATTAGACGATCGAGAGGCACATCAACTTACCAATCAAATTGAACCTTCGCCCAACTCAAATAATACTTGTAAAAATAAAAAGAAAACTCCCGGTCATAAGAAAAACGACTCAATTACTAGCAATTCTAGTAGCAATAGTTCTCAGTTTTATTGTGATATTGACAGTACACCAAGTTCTCCTCATAACAGCATAGAACGTAAATTAAGTTCTTCTCAAATATCTAATTCGAGCAGTAGTTCCTCTTTACCTTCGCTCGATATTTCTTTAAACAGTTCTCATTCAGGAAGTGCTAATAATAAGTTACAGGTTTCTGTTAATAATACGGGAACTTTAAGTCCTAACAATTCTCAAAAGAGTACGCCCGATTTTTATATAATTAAGGTGACATATGAGACCGACAGTGTTGAAACTGAGGGCATAGTTTTGTACAAGAGTATTATGTTAAGCAACAACGAACGAACACCTCAAGTTATACGAAATGCAATGTTGAAATTGTGTTTAGAAGGGAATCCAGACGGTTATACTTTGGCTCAAGTTTTGCCCGATAAAGGTAAAGTTATTCAAATTTTTCTATATCTGAATAAGCAATGAGAATTTTTTTTTAGAAATGGTTTTACCACCAAATGCAAATGTATATTATGCAGTCAACACAGCGTTCAACCTCAATTTTATTTTAAGACCTAAGAAATCAGAAGAAGTGGATCGTTCAGGAAAAAATTTCAAAGGAAAGTCGAAGTAGACAGTTAGAGACAATAAACTAGAGCAAATTGGCTTTTTTGAATTAGTTTTTAATTTTTTCAGTATTAAATTTGAATTTCAGACTGAGTGTATTTTTGAACAAAATTTTTGGAACTGCAATTGTTTGTAGCACATTTTTTTGGCTGTGAATTTTTGAAACACTCAAATTAGTAACGAATTGTACTTAGATCTGTATCGATTTGAAATTTGATTATAATCCTAGGGCCGTCCTCTCACATTAATGTCAATACTCAAAAAGACCAGTGCGAACAAATTAATATTTTAATAAATAATTTAGTTTATTAAGTAATTTTTATAAAGCTTTATACAAAAGTAGTTGTGCAAAATAACATCTGTGATAATATGCACTAATATTCTCATACGTCACATGTAAATTTTATTTATTTACTTAATCGCTAATTTCATTATATTTTATTTATTGTTTATAAATTAAGATATTTTACTATGAGTTTAGTACCAAAATTTGGTACTTCATGCATCACTTTTTAACTTAACATATCAAACTTTACAAAAAGAGATTTGTTACGATTTTATATAATTTTAAATGTGAGCAAGTGGAAACAATTTTAACAGAAGCTGTGTCTTTAATAGTTTGTAGAGTTTAATGTTGGCTTTTTTCAAGTTAGATGTCTTACAAATTTGATATTAATAAAAAAGTTGATGTATTTATGTATAATAAAAATATTTAGATTTTTAATAGGTGTTTGCATTCAAATTAAAACCTTAAATTTCTTTTTTAATTGATTTTAATTTTTAAAATATTGCGAAAAAATGCAATTTTATTGCTTATTAAATTGTTATAAAGTTAATAATTGCTATAAGCTCGTCAAATTGCAAGTTGTTTATGCATTTATAACACAGTAGTTGATATTTGTTTTAATTAATTAATTTAAATCTCGCGCCAAAATGTGTAAACTATAATTTGATTATCAATTGTTTTATTTGATAGTGATAGTAGGATAGTAGTAAACGCGTCGCGATCTAACAAGTTTGTTCTTGTTAATGCTTTTCATTTTTGAGTGCAGTTTTTTGATTTTTGTGCAATAATGAAGGCCCTTTTGATTAAAATTAAAGGTAGGATTTCAAAATTTATATTTAAGGCATAGTGGATGCAAATTTTAAAAATATTTTATCATCAAGATTTATGGTCGAGTATGGTGCACTTTTGATAAGTTTTGTTGCTGAATTTAAGTATTTTAAAAGCTAATTAAGCCTTTATTTGTAATTAAAAACGTTCTTTGAAGTAACTTTTTAACTAACTAATAACTTTTTTAGGAAGTTTTAAATAATTTTGGATAAATAATTAATTTGCATGTAGGTAAAAGTTGTTATGAGTCATTGTAGAAATGAAGGAACCATTTTGTTAATACTATCTCCATAGGTACAGAGATAAAGAGCACAATAAATTTGTGTAGTCTTTTAAAACATCTTGAAATTAATAATAATTTAATTTTTCTATACATTTGAAATTTTTACGATAATCAAATTTATCAAAATGCTTGTTTCGACTGATATTTTTTTATCTAATGGTGCGTTTAATATATAGCAAACACCACTGAACGAACGAATTTGTTTGTTGGTTCGGTTTTTATCCATACAACTGAACGAACATTTACTTTCACACATCAGCAAACGCTAACGAATTTGTTCATTCGCTGCTCAAATGCATTAAACAAATTCGTTCGTTTGGTATGTTTGCTATAATTTAAACGCACCATAATAGTAGGTAGTAGGTACACACATAATGTGTGATCGTTATAAAGTCGTGTAGTTTTAAATTAGCTCTTATAATGGGATTCTATAATCTATAAACCTAGTTGAGTTTACTAAAGAGATTACTGTGAACTATTTAAAAAATTTTAACTTACAATGTTTTACGTATGACGCTATATGAAACTTATTATGTTGTTGTATATGTATATTCTCTTACCTACCGAGGCACGAAAGGCTTTTATGTACATTCAAATGATTTGTCTACGTTAATCAAATTCAGTTTCAGGAGAAGTTGAAAACTTAAATGGTTTAAGTAGTTGATGTTATGTCACTTGCATTTTATATAATTATCTAAAGTAAATTGATGTTTGAGATGGTTAACAATGGACTCGATTTACCATACATACGAGTTACCTACCCTAAATGGGACTGCTAATAGCACCGATCAAAAGATAATTTCTTCTTATTATGTTAGTGTCAAAAATATCAAAAATAGTGTTTCACAAGACAAGATTTATATCAAGAAACATATCAAAAATCTCAAAAATAGTGTTTTACAAGACAAGATCTTAAAATATTTTAAGAAATTAAAATACGTCTTGTCTTGCTTCATTCTTGCAAACAAAAATCTTGTCTTGTCTTGTTAAGTCTTGCATATTTCTTATCTTCCATATTTTTGATGAAAATAACATCGGATTGCTTTCTTTCTTTCTTGCCTTTTCGTGCAAAATACTTAGGGGAAGACGGGGCACAGAGGACCGGCTGGGCGAAGGGGACCTCCCCGATTAGTTTAAAACCAGGTGCTTCATCTATAAGTTAACAGTCAAAATTCATAATTTACACATTTTGTAGTATACCTAGCAATTCAAATTGTTGTATTGTAAACAATCTTAGTGTGTACAAGATAAATTCAAAATTTACGGGAAGTGATCTAATTTTTCAATTACGTTAGTTTGTTGTTAGCTTTAATATGAAACGTGGTTAATGATAGCTCATCGTCATAAGTTATTGTTAAGATACTAGTTTAACATACTCAACTGAAAAGTTTGACCTAACCTATAAGCTTTAGCTTATGAACCTCCAAACAAAGAAAAGCGCGCCAATGGGGTACAGAGGTCCGCTTGATTCAATATGTGTTTTATATGGTATATCAGCATCTGTAGTTGTGTGTCTTCGTTTATTTTATTTACAAGGGAAAAAATGAATCCACTGTATAAAAGCGTGTCCAGTAGGGTCTTTTGGATATTTTAATGGTACTGGATAGATGGACAATGCCAATTTTATAAAATACTTAGATCATTTTATTCAACACACTAAAATGAATAGTTTTTTTGTAATTTCTCTTTTTAAAAGCTTATCTTAAGTTGTTATTTTGTCAAAATTATAACATGATGAAATAAACTGATAAAAACAATATCACAATCATTTATTCAATTGGCAAATAATGGTCCTCTTTACCTCACTTGCCGGTCCACAGAGGACCACAGGTAATCGCTCTTTTATCTTTAATTACAGCGATTTGCAGTAGCAGTTAAGAAACAATATTTTACTTATGTTTCAGGAACATATGTCCCTAGGTGATTCAAGTATTAGTTTCCCATTAATTGAATAAGAAAAAGAGAAAATGATAAAAAAGGCTTACTATGTCCTCTGTGCCCCGTGTTGCCCTACATTATTGCAACCCGCGGATTTGACAAAAGAGCAAGAATTCAAGAAAATCTTGTAATTTTTACAATTTTCTCGCAAGCTAATTTGTATAATAAAATAAAACCTAATATCAGTGGTGTAAAAAACGGGCCCGCAGGGCCAGCGTTGCGGGAGGGGCCCCGAAAAAATCCGTATTTTGTACCATAAAGCTAGCCTTTCATCACAGCTTCTAGAATCCAGCTTCTTTTTTTCAAACCAGTAGAATAGAATAGAATAGAATAGAATTCTAGCGTCTGACGCTAGAAATCCAAGGTTTCTATTGGCTTAGAAAAAGTAGCTGTGGTATTACAGGGCTAACTTAAAGCAAAGACCATATACAAGAGACTACCGAAACCTATATTAAAAAATGTGAAAGGCTTTTAAAGGTCAAAATCGCTTAAAATCCCTCGAAGGGTAAACTTGTTTTACCCCTTTCTTTGTTGCTCCCACCTCGACATGCTATCTTATTCACTCGAAAATGCCCCGGTGACTAGCGACATCTTCTGTAGCGGGGATTTTTGGTCACATTCGGCCCGTAAGCTTTGCCAGTCTTACACTGTATAGTCTTTGCTTAAAGGTACACTTTAAAAATGTCTTTTTTTGTAATTATATTATATTTGAGAATTTAATAATAGGTAATGTTAGAAGTTCGATGTAAGAAGTTTCAAAGTTAGGAAAAGACAAAAGATTGTTAAACTCAATAAGCCAACAACGAAGTTGTTCCGTGGAGGCACGGAGTGCCGACTTGATACCGTTTTTATAATCTTCTTTTTATGGCTTAGGATCGTATGAGATCAAATTTTCGATCGGGTTAAAGGGGGAGGCGTGGGGGGACTTTGAAAGTGAGAAAAACGCAAAGTTTTATATAAAAATTAGCAACTAAGCCGTCCTCGGATTGCAAGAGTTCAAATTTGGGAGGGACGTAAGACACACCCACAGCTATCCCCTCTCCAAATTTCCAACGAATCCGAACGATCCAAATTTTTTTATAGGTTTACATTGGTCAAAAAATCAAAATGGTCGAATCCGTGCAAAAATCGAGATTCGGATACTCTAGCGAGTCCCCATAAACTCACCGATATTAGTTTCCAAAACTGGCACGAGATGGCCGCGCAGCGGCCGACTTAAAATTCCGAAAAATCGTCGTACAACTTTGAAAAGCTGTAAAAAGAAATCTAAGCCAAAATTTAAAAATGTAGTTTACGGTTGAACGTTAGACGTCATCTGGCTATCGCCTCCGACTCGATTTGAACCGATTCCTTCGGCAGTTACCGAACGTAAGGAAACCTCGGAATTTCGGCGTACCAAAAATTTTTTTTTTTCCGGAGCGGATTTTAATTTCGGATCTGACGTCCCTAGGGGGTCTAGATCATCGTTCCGGTATCGGTTCCTCGAGAGCTCTCAGGAGAGCCCCACGGAGGGGGGGACAAGAAATGGCCCTTGCGCCAAGAAGCACAGGGCTCGACCTATTGCACCTGCGGCTTTCGGATCGGTTCTGAAAGTTAGCTCGGACCTACCTACGGCCAAAAGGGCCCGAGTTGTGGAATTTTTAAGGTTTTAGACTTTGTCGCCAAAAATCGTAGCTGGGGCATAGAACAATTCGTAGCGATTCCGAGCGGAGGTCTTTTTGACGACACCCCGGGCTACGTCGGTGCCAAGTTTCAAATCGATCGGGTAATCCCCCGATTTTTAAAGTCCGAAAAACAAACTAAAAAATTGAAAAAAATGAAAATTTTACCAATCGAGTTGAAATTCGGCATGGGTGTTGAGCAAGTGCCCCAGACCACATTTTCGTTTATTAAAAATCTAAAAGTTAAAAACAAAAGAAATGGTCTTCCTTGAACATCGAAACTCAAAAATTTCTAAAATTTTTATTTATAGCACGGTAATGTTGAAATTTGGCACGGGTGTAGTTTCTGTGGTCCGATTGACGATTCGGTCAAAAAATTTTCTATAAAAAAATTCCGACACCCCTTTTGGGGGCCCCAAAATTTTTCAAATCTGATCGTCAAAATTTTTAAGTCATTTTGTTTGGGTCGAGGTTCTATAACTTTTTTATTGGGGGACATTTTTTGACCCACGTGCCGTTTGGGCGCTAGGCACTAATTAAGGTAAAAATATGAAAATTTTCAAATTTAGACCTTTGCCGCGAACACAAAAGTCAAAAAGGTGGCACTATTTTGACGCGGGAAGGTCATTCCAACTCTCCCCTTTCGATATCACTCAAAGACAACCTCAAACAATTTATAGGGGGTACGCAAGAAATTATTTGTTAAATTAAAATTTTCATAAATTTAATTTTACATAGTATAATTAACCAGCGGTCCGATCGGGCGGAATCCCCGATTGCATCCTCTTTGAATAAATGTTAAGAGCTATTATATAAATTAATTTGAGTTATAAAAACATTTATAACGTAGATTTCTGATTCCAAAACATTAAAACGGAGCTGTACTTTTCAACAAATGGAAAGTAGATACCTAATAGTTATATAATTTAGGTTCAAGTTTTTTTTAAGTAATTTTTCAATGTTTTGGAATCACAAATCTACAAAATCTACGTTATAAATGTTTTTATAACTCAAATTAATTTATATAATAGCTCTTAACATTTATTCAAAGAGGATGCAATCGGGGATTCCGCCCGATCGGACCGCTGGTTTATTGTTAATAGTACAGAATTAAATAAAAACTAATGATGTCATGTACGACAATATTATGTTACGGGGATTTTTAAGAGGAATGTTGTTGTTGCGAAATGTACGCAAGAGTAGTCCTGTTTCAGCCGTTGACTATTAAAGAATGATTTTAGTTATAGTCGAAGTCGATGTGTTTTTCTTATTTTAAAATACCACCCCTAACAGTAAATACTTTTCTTCCCTTGTAAAGTTACACAGATGTTTCGACAATAAGCAACTAAATGACGGTCGGTTGTATAAGTTTTAGAAATAGTCACAAATGAACCCTAAATACAGTGTGTTAAATAAAGAGTCTACGTTGCTGGAATAGCGTTGCGGGGAGGGCCCGAATCATCGAATTGTAGTAAATCAAAATGATTATTAACAGGAATGAGTAAGGGCTCCACTCTGGATTTTGCGGGAGGGCCTCCAAATTCTTAGTTACGCCACTGCCTGATATATAAAAACCATAACACGAAATATGACAAGAGTGCAAGAATGCAAGTGTTATATATGTTGAGTTAAACACGAGCGGTTGTTAACTGACTTTATTAGAAGCAACTCCTCACACTCCCACTACATTATGCTATTATAACAGCAAGAAAATGCAAGAAAATCTTGTATAAGATTGTCCAGAAATATAGTGAACTAATAAATGTTTGACTCATTAGCTTTCATTGTAACCATGGCAGAAGTTAGTAATAAATCACTCAAGAGCTCCCTTAAATTTATTTAACGTAAGTATTTTAAAAATTTTAAAAGGACGTGCTTTTAACAAAGTTGTAAACCGTTCGAAGAAACTATTTATGGTTATGGCATTTCATTCAAATTGAAAATTTTTGTAAAATAAGGATTAAAATTACTATGCAAGTAATTTCTAATAAACACATTCACTTGACACTTAAAACTTTTTTAACTTCTTATTGTCACATATTTTCTAAAATACTTTTCTAATTGTCTTTCAATGACTGTTTCTTCAGGTAATAACAACACCTTGTCCTTTATACATTTAAAAACTGCTAAATAAATTACCTACAAATTTCAATTCAGGTAAAATAGTTTTAAAAGGTTTCATTTACATATTATTTATGTATTGTAAAACAAATTTTAACGGGATTTAAATATTTTACATCTACCACCCCCTACTAAAGGTAAAGGCAAGTATAAAAACAATCAAATTGGGCAAGACAACCTTTAGTCATTCTTTTGCAAAATGGTGCTTTGTTTATCCAATAATATAGTTTTTGTAAGTGTGAGTTTATAATTCGGATCTAATACTCTAATAGTAAGTACTAAGTATATAAATTTAGTATTGTGTTTTTATAGTGTACTTGATTTTAGTAATTATTTAGACGATACATTATTTATTTTTGTAATTAAAGAATTACCTCATTCAAAAAAAGCTCAACATTTTTCCCTAAACAAAAGCGTTTTAAAATCAAATACATCTGGTAACAATTGTATAGTAAACGGAGTTGTAAACCTGTATGCGGAAACTATATTTGGTAAATGGATTAGAGCTAAAATAAAATTGATTATTGTTAAAACTATGATTACTAAATAATCAAAATCATGTAATTACACTATAAAAACCCAATACTTAATTTACTTACTATTAGATCCGAATTGTAAACACTAGAAAATGCTTCTAAATACACTTAATTGTCTTTGCCAATTTGGTGGTTTTTACCCTTTACCTAATTACTAATTAATAATAATAACATCAATACAATAATATAGTAATGTTGTAAAGCAATAATTAACGAGTGGTAAGTGTAAAATATTGTTAAAATTGCATTCTAGGTGATCTTTACAGTTTTTAAATGTAAGGGACAAAGGAAATTATACCTGAAAAGAAACGGTCATTAAAATTCCAAAAATGAGATGCACCAAAATATTTTCTTTAAAGTGGTTTACGACTCGGTTTACTACGATTGTTAAATAGCACATGTTTTAATACTTGTCTTTTATTTTGTCAACAAATTTAAGGGAAAAATGTTGGAACCTTTTTTGAATGATTTATGAGCCCCCCTACAGTAAAAGTCGAGAAGTCATGTTTCTAAGAAATAAAAACGAACTATAACTCTTGCACTTTTCTCGCAAGCTAATTTCTTGTCTTGTCTTGCTATAAACTATGTACCTAACTCTCGTCTTGTTCTTGCATTTGGTTTTGTTCTTTTCAGTTTTCAGTTCTTGCATATTGTGCAAGAACAAGAGAAAAACAAGAAAAATGCAAGAATCTCGTGAAACGTACTCTCTTGCCATGGAAAACAATATAAAATCTAAAACGAAGCTCTGATACGAAATTTGACGGTTTTTTACATTGTTTTCCATCCACTGCAAGATAGATTATGCCAAAAATTTTAATTTTAAAATAAAAGAATTATCTTTCGATTGGTATTGTATTATTAGCAGTTCAATGGGGTACATGCACTATACGCCAATTTACAAGTAAATGTGGTTTTAGTAATAGTAAAATACATATTATTTCTAAATTTTCAATCATTTTTAAAAATTTTGGCCATTTAGTCACTTTATTTGAAAAATAAAATTTGAATTTATTTGAATTTAAGCTGACATCCTGAAACAGGGTGTGACGACACCGTTTAGGAGTTTGGTCATGCGCAGTGAGTATGTTAATTTGCATTTGTTAGATTGTCATTTTAACAATAAAAAAAATAAGGTTATAACCTGTCAAAGTGTCGGATTTTTGGGTTTTGTGTATTTATATTTATTTGGGCAGAAGTAAACCATTTTAGAGGGAATTAAGGTATTTATTTTTAATAATATTGTAGTTTTAAGCGTTCTAAATTGAATTTCAGAATTTTATACAATGTAAATAAAGTACGATTTTGGCGTTTTACACTTTCGATTACCCTCGACTTCACGATTGCTCACGATCGTGACGTATTCGTTTAGTATACGTTTGGTACGCGTTTTTCGCGGGCGTTTTATTAATTTGAAATTGTAACATCAAAAATAAATAGAAGAACTTTAATTTAAAGAAAATCATTAAGCTATTGTTGTTAGTTAGGTTGTGTTTATTAAAATAATGCAATAAAATTTTTTTGCATGTACCCTAATGTCAAAATAAAGAACAGTGATTTCACATGTTAATTCTCTACGTTTCTTCCCCATATTTGTTCAGCACATGGTGTAAGAACAGTGATTTCACGTGTTAATTCTCTACGTTTCTTCCCCATATTTGTTCAGCACATGATATAAACAAATTAAAAACAAATACGTTTAAAAATTATTGGCAAGCATTAATTAAGGCGTTAAAGAATGTGTGATTCGATTGAGACTGTACTATGTGCAAATGTAAAAAAAGTTGTTATTTAGTTCAGATAATTTTATGTAAGGTAGGGCAGGTTTAAGGCTGGGCACAGCTTTGCAAGACAACCGGGGTTCTGTAGGAGAGGCTTTTGCAGACGCCAAAAGAACATCAGACGTTCTAATAAAGTATAAATCACATTTTACGAGGTAGAAACTAAAACATTTCCATCTTAACGAAGTTTTTATGCACTAAACCTTGTGCAACAAACACTCGCTTGTGGGCTTGTGGAAATTTGAATGTGTGGATAATATGGTATTGATGGTACTGGTAATAAATATTCTTTATTAAATTCCATCACAGATGACAATTTGTGCATTCAATGCATATCGTGCTCAAGATGAAAATAGTTTTCCAAGGTTTATTTCGGCAATAAATTTTATAACGTAAGCTTCTAAAAAAATACGACTCTACGGCACTTAATTTGATATCCAGAATTCATCTATAAAGTTGGTTGGGTAGTTCAGTTTAATATTGATCCAACCAAACGTTTTGTAATTTTATTGTATTTATTATCGCTCCTAATAGCACATACTGTGAATCCTGGTGAATACAAACCATTTATTGACAATATTACAAATTTTAATATGTATAGAAACGAGAATTTCTCCATTGTATGGAATTAAATTTTTATAAATAGAAACGTTAATAAATTTATGTCTAAAATATCGAAATGTATTTTGTGTAACAAAGCTTTTGTCAAGCTAAAAGATATGCATGCTATACAATTACCTACTATACGAAATATTGGAATATTCAATTTTATAAGATTCAATATGTTTTGCTCCTTCTTATACCATAACGTTCGCAAAAGTTTTTTAAATCAAGTTACATCGGGCGAAGCGATGTTCTTTGTTTTCACATATACTCTAAAAAAGAGAGCACCTTACTGAAACCAGGGTCAATTTCGTTTAAAACGATTCAGTGCACGTAACTACATTTTATATATTTTGATAAAATGGTCTCGCGTTTCAGACATGGAATTTTAGGGGTGTAATTTGAAAAAATTGCTGACTAGTTGATCATGTCCAAAGTTGCTTTTGCCCTATACCTATTAAGCCAATTTTGCTTGTTTCGTTAATAAATTGTTGTTCATTTAATTTTAATATTTTAAGCTAGTAAATGGAGCGGACATCAAGTGGAATATAATGCCGGGTTCGCTTTTATAGAGACCTTACTAGCTAATTCCCTAACGTGTTGTCAAAATGCTGTAAAAAGAGGCTATTACTATTATTATCAAATAGAATTACAGCTTTATAAGATCTAGAGGTAAGGCTGCCGGATGTTCTGTTACATTTAAAGGTAAAATTAATCGTTCTTATAAATTCACTGGATTACAGGGTTAAATGAGGGCAAAATTGATCGTGCACATTTTTTAAATTGAGCTTCTTCTATAGTTCTCGAAATATGACATTTGCGCACATTTTAACAATAGCTCAATGAAAGCAACTTACTGTATTCTATCTATGTATATTGGAAATATAAAATTTGCATTTAAATGGTTATCGAAGGTGTTCATTTCTTCCATTTTGTTTCTTTTGCTCTATTTTCGCTTCTTTTTACTTTACGTCTAACAGAGCTGGACTGGCTAGTGGTTGACCCAACTGGCTACAAAATAAATTGAGCCCAAATGCAGTGGCGTAGCTAGTAGCGACACTACCTTGGGTCTGGGTTCCAAAGAATTCCCACAGGCTTCATGGCTTAATTTTTTGGAATTTTCAAGGTCAAGGAGCCTAGATCAACTTTAAAAATTTTTAAACATATTTTAATACTGTGAAATTAAGCATTTCATTAAGCAAAAGAAAATAACACGTGTATGATTTTCAACAATTGTGAGTATTTTTGCATTTATCTTCATTTCGCCCCAATTTCACTTGCGCGCAACGGCGATCACCGGTCAGTCGACCGAGCCAGTCCGGGCCTGACGTTAACACCTATTTGAGCGATCTCGTTTCTTATTCTTCAGAAACACAAATTTTTCTTGACCTTACGCACGCAAGTTTTATAAATTACTACTTTAGCCGAACTTTAACTTATGATATCATCTGTAAGTCGACCCTTTAGGTCTTTGTATTAACTGTATGTTGTTTAAGAAATTTAACATTAGACTTTAAGAAGCTTAAAGGCTTTTGTTCGTCAGATTTTACTGTGTCATGGTATTCTCATTGTACTCAATTTCCTCTTCCATTCCTCATAATCTGCATAAATGGGATCCTGTTGTATAGGTTGTACTAAAATAGTTGATCAAAATCGGAGATTGAATTGGACTCGCCATAAAGATGAAAAAATCACATCCCTCAAGAGTTACTGCTGTTGAAATACTTATTGGGATCCCTCTTTTTCATCTTGTTTGTAGGTTGGCCCTCAGCCCTTCTTCCATCTTTTAATTTTTTCTTTTTTTTTAGCTTTTTTTACATTCTTGGTAATTAAAATCCATTTTTATCGACCTTGGCACTGCTTACATTGTTTAATAAATTATAGTTGCATTTTCCGATTCATTTGTTACTAATGGTGTTTTTATAAAGTAATAAGATAATCATTTATTGAGAATTTATATTTTGGATTAGCCATATCGGTTGTTGAACAGTTGCGAATATAGTTGATGCCTTTGGGAACGAACCCACTAAGTGCGGTTAAAACGAATTAACCATTCCGCAAAGGTTTATTATGAAGTTGCTTTAGTTATAACAAGAACAACAAACTAGGTAAGCGAAAGGAAAGTGTATAGGGAAAAGATAAAATAATATTTTACACTTAAATTTTGTAAAGTTATTATAAATGGAAGACAATCAATAAAAACGAGAATGAAAAGAGTCTTTTCTTCTTTCGAAGCTTTTCTTTCGATTGATCCACATATTTTTTGTTTTTATTGCTAAGAGGGATAGAATTATAAAGCTTTTATCGAAATACACTGTTGTAATAAAAAAGTATAAAACTAAACTTTGATTATAGCATTCTAACTGATACCTTTTTTTTTATTTAACATTATAGATAATACTGAGTATTATATAGACTGATGTATTATTCATAACCGAATCGCTCTGTAATACTATTAAAAATGGGTACCTATAGAATAACAACTCACAAGTAACCTAAAAAAACAAATCGATGTTTATTAATTCATATTATTCATTAGTTTTATTGAAGGAATAATTTCAGCGTGACCGAATAAATCTAAAACTCAAGAGCTGGGCATTGATGGAAATTGGAGAAAAAATGTCTTCTAACTTTTGTTGCGACAAAACTATTTATTATTTTGAGCAATAAAAAGTGCTAACAATGACGCCTCAAAAATTGGCTTTGTATCTAAATGGGAAATGTGTTCATCGAGCGCCTCTTAATTTTTTAATCGGTTTAAATAGCCCATTGACGTTCCGATTTTATATTTTATTCAGAGAATTATTTAGTGATTATGAAATTTATACAGGGTGTCCCACTTAGCATGCTCACCATGGGGATCTCGAAAACTGTAAGAGATACGAAGTCGGTTAAATGACACCAAATGTAGCTTCTTTCATGGCCAACTCGATGCTACTTTTGTTTTTTGAAAAATATTATTAGCACTCTAGATATTTAGAAAAAACTGAAAAAGTTAATTTTATTTAAATGCCTATAACTTTTTTATTAATCAAAATAATATCAATTTTCAAAAAAGGGATAATAGGCACTACTAAAACCAATACATTTAATAAACAAAAGAATTTTTTTATAAGGCCGTTTTGGAGATATGATACAAAGTTACATTTTTTTAAATTTAAACCTAACCTCAATTTTATGTTTTTGCAAAGCTAATTTCTTTCTCTTTTCAAAAATATACGTTTTTAAATTTTTTAATTTTTTTAATTTTTTAGTATTTTTTTATGAACTTTTTTTACACTTTTTTTGATATTCTTATGTTTAATTTCAATTGTTTTTTTTTATTCGATTGTTTCAAGGGATATTTGATTAAAAAAAAATTTTTTAACATTAAATAACAAATTTATTATTTATTTTTATGTTACCAAACAAGAATTTGAAAAATTAAGCCTATCAACCTTTATATTTTTGAAAAGAGAAAAAAATTAAATATGCAATAACATAATATTAATACTAGGTTTGCATTTAAAAAAATATAACTTTGCATCATAACTCCAAAACGGCTTAATAAAAGAAATATTTTGTATATTAAATTTATAGGTTTTAGTAGTGCCTATTATCCTTTTTTTAAAAATTAAAGTTATCGTTATTAATAGAAAAGTTATAGGCATTTAAAGAAAATGAACTTTTTCAGTTTTTTCTAAATATCTAGAGTGCTAATAATATTTTTCAAAAAACAAAGGTACGATCGAGTTTGCTATGAAAGAGGCTACATTTGGTGCCATTTAACCGACTTCGTATCTCTTACAGTTTACGAGATCCCCATGGTGAGCATGCTAAGTGGGACACCCAGTATAGTAGAAGGAAAATTGTAGTAAATTAATTTGAAATATGCGAGAAAACCATTTTCTACGACCAAATTCGTCGATGTATTTCATGGTTCCGTTTTTGACGCCAGCTCTTTAAGGGTTGAATATGTAGTTCAATAAGGCTGTGATATTTGACGTACCCACCTAACGTTTTCTTAATGCTAGGTATAATCATTTTAACATTTTACCTAATTTAAAAAATATTCATATAGTTATTGCTTTTTACAGTCTTTTTTCATTAATTCGTTGAACTTTGACAGTTTTTCAACAGCATTTCCTTCTACACGAGAATACTTTTAGATTTTTTCAGAATAGGCACGTCCCCTCTATTTGAATCTTTGCGAAATTTTAAGTAAACCTTGCTGTAATAAGCCAAATTGACGCATTTGAAGTACTTCTTTACACAATTAATTTCTCATTCCAAATAATAATGTTTTAAATTTAGTTGTTCAAATATCTTCTTTGAACATTTTCTGAAGATTGTTCGTAAATTATTATTATTATAAAAGAGATGCCACATAGTTAGAATTTGCAAAACTCTTTATAATATATCTACGAGTAGTGAAGTAAAGAAAGATGCCCATGTTCTTTTGAACAGTCTAAACTATAAATAATGTTATTACGTTTTGGCATGTTAAAACATCGTGTAATGTAAGAAGATTTAAAGAATGGATCCAAAAAAGCTACAAACTATAGTAGGTCGTGATATTCTAAAAACGTAGCTTGAATACTCGTGTATTAGGGTTTAAATATTTCAGACCTAGATACATACTATTCTAAAGGGTGATATCTCGGTAAAAAGAAAAAGTTTAAAGAGATAAAACATTAAACATATATTATGTCTTAAATACAAAACATAGAATTTTACAGTTATGACCGTTTGCACTAATGCTAAGCAATGACTTAGGGCGAGTTTCATAAAGGGTGCTAAGCACTTGCTCAACTTAAGTTCGAGATCACGGACTAAAATTCCGTTTCATAAAGCTTTCTCAAACTCGAACAATTACGTCGTTGCTTTCACAGTTATCGGTTGAAAACAAACGTAAAGAACGAGTTGCCCAAATTTCGAAAAGGTTGGCAGTTTGTTTGTTTTCAACCGATAACCGCCGAAAGCGGCGACGTAACTGTTCGAGTTTGAGAAAGCTTGATCCCGATCTCGAATTTAAGTCGAGCAAGTGCTCAGCATCCTTTATGAAACTCAACCTTAGGGATCGCTTATAAATATAGGTTTGTTCCTTCAAACAATCGAACCAGTTCAGAACGGTTCAGAACTGAACAGAGCATGCGCACATTGAAGTTGGCAATACAAATTTCAATCTGCGCACACTCCGCCCAGTTACGAATTAGTTCGAGTTTTGTAGGAACAAACTTTATGTTGTTTCCATTTCGTTTATTTATTAATAAATCAACAATTTAGACAACTCGTAAGTCGTTGCTTAGCGTTAGTGCAAACGGCCATTGATCTTTTTTTGTTCTTATATATTGGAAAAGAAGTGGCCCGCATACGAGGCGACTCTTTACCTCCCTAAGGAGTAAAGTATAATTTTTCCTCCCGTTGAGAAACGCCAATGTCTTTTGTTTTCCGCAATCGACTTAGGCATTCAAAATTTAAACAACGAATTGCGCAGGTCTCTAAATTTGCAATAAAAATAATAAAGTTTTAAAAAATATATATTTGTAGAAATACAAATCCTAGTCAGAAATAAAGGGCATTTTCCCTTTTGTACAGTGTTCAGAACCTGGTGTAGCATAGGTATTTAAACTGGGTTGCCATCAGTGCCGTCTTTTATATGATCGGGGCCCCGGGCCCAAGGTAATGAGGGGGCCCTTTAAGAAACTAAATTATGTAACTCAGTAGGTAGGTAGGTACTTATTCAATATTTATTTAAATATAATATACAATATGAATACAAATTGTATAGAACCGAAATTTAAATTTTTATAAAATGACTAAACAGATTAAAACATAAGAAATGTAATACTAAAACTATAATACAGTTGCGCTACGCACTAATGAAAGATTTTTTTCTAGATTTGGTATGGGCAAAGTCTTCTATTATATCGTCAAAATCTAAATTATTCAAGATGTCGCTTTCTATGCACATTAACGATAAAGAGTTTAGCCTCTCTTGAAGCATAGTACTGCGAAGTTCATTTTTTATTCTGCTTAACTTGGAAAATGAACGTTCTCCACTACAATTAGTAATCATTAATGACAGAAAAATTCTAAGTGATATTGCAACGTTAGGAAATGTTTCCTCTAATTTATCAGTTTTCAAAATGTTATGCAATAGCGAAATATCAATTTCTTCAGTTGTATTTGAATCGTCCGTTTTTAAGTACTGGGCTAAATGAATGCATTCTGTTTCTAATTCTTCGCCATTTACATCAAGGTGATAATATTCTGCAAAATTTTTACAACTAGTGTGCAACTCGCTGGGACTAATAATTTTTAAACTTGATAGAAAACCAAACCTATTATTAATTTCAACATACGCAGTAGATCGCCGCTGGAGTTGAGTTATCAACGAGTCGATAATTGGGATAAACACTTCCACTTTAAATTTGTCTTTGCCAATATGTTGAATTGTTTCAGCTCGTCCGTCAAAAAACGTTATTCGCGAGCTTCGTTCAACTTTACGGCTTGTTGTGTCTTTAAAGTCAGCTTCTGGAAATTTCTCTTTAGCTGCGGATTCATATTTGTCAAAATCATTTCTTACATTATCGAGGAAGTTAATAAGCGATTTAAACAGTTTTGTTGCTACGTCAATTGTAAGAGTCTTTTTCTGAAGGCTGAGACTTGTTTTATTTATTGTTATTAAAATGTCATTCCATACTTCTGTAAGAATAATTATTTCCAACTTTTGCATTTTTTTAGAAATACTAAGTGCTTCATTTCTGGTTTCCTTTGGGTGATCTTGATCTTCTGCAATTGATATTAACGCATTCAAAAAATTTTTATAACCGCTTTGCAGAGCTGTAACTGCAGACGCACGGGCAGACCATCTAGTTTCCGACAGGCACTTAATAACCACTTTATCAGGTCCCAAGAATTGTTTCATTATATTCCAGCGATGATTGGAGAGTGAAAAAAAAGTATATATTTTTTGAATAAATTGAAAAAAGTCCGTTGCTTCCATGATACACTGCGCGGCATGAACCCCTACTAAGTTTAAAGAATGTGCTGCACAAGGCACGAAAATAGCAAATTCACATTTTTCTTTAATTCTGACTTGAAGACCAGAGTATTGTCCTGCCATATTTGAAGCGTTATCATAGCTTTGACCGCGGCAATTCTTTAAATCTATGTCATGTTTATCTAGGAAAGCAAGAACGGTATTTGCTAAATATTCCGATTTATGTTGTTTTATAGGTATAAATTCTAAAAACCTTTCAATGGCGTTTCCATCATGTACGTACCGAATTATAAAAGTCATTTGATCTATATGTGACAAATCGGGAGTGGAATCTACACTAATTGAATAGTATTTCGCGTTTTTGAGTTCAACTAAAATTTGGTTTAATACTTTTTTCCCCATAATATTAATAAATTCATCGCAAATATTTGCTGAAAGATAGGAAATATGCCCTTTTCCTGGATTCCCACATCTCTTTAAATGTTCCGCAATAAAATTATCAAACTGGCTCACTAGCTCTAAACATCCTAAATAATTCCCATTATTAGAAGATCCAATTGTTTGGTTTTCACCGCGAAAAGCGAGTCCCCGAGAAGCCAAAAACTTGACAACAGCGACAATTCTTTTTAATATATCTTTCCAATACTGAACTTCATTGTTATATTGAGAAATCAAGGCTGTATCTACCCTACCAACAATTTTACTTCTTCTGATGTAGGTTATCACAGATTGGTTATGCTCTGCACTATTTTCGTGACTCAAAATATTTTCTTGTATATGCTTCCAATCATTATACCCATCGGGGGAACTAAATTTAGTTATTGTGGTAGAAAAAAGGCGACAAGTAAAACAAAACAATGATTTTTTTAACGGAGAATACAATAACCATGTTCTGTTTACGTTTTCACCATTCTTTAATGTACGAACAAAAACAGATTTAGTTAGATTTCTAGATTTTATTTTTCCGTTTGCTTCTTCATATTGTCTGGTGGATTTTGAAAAATCGCTTTCCTTGTTTTGAAAAAAATGTGGTCCTTTTCGTATCCATAATGAACGAATTTCTTCCGTAAAAACTGGGGACCAATCGCCGGGATCATTTGAAATAGAATTTGATAATTCTACTTGAGATGTAAATTCTGTTTTAGTTTGTTCTTGTTCCTCATCTCTCATTGAAGGACACGGAAGAGTTGATAAATCTGGCTGTTGAGTCCCCGATGAACTTGCTAAAGAATTCGTGGTTAAAATCGAGGCGGATGGTTCATTTTGTTCAAAGCTATGTGTTTGCGATGCAATTGATGAAAAAAATGTTGTTAGTTTTGGCAGTTTATTAGTTTTTTCTTTGATTTGATTTGCTTTTTTTCTTTTCTCAGCGCCACTAGGATATGTGCGTTTAGGCATGATTGTTCTGTCGTTCCTAATTAAAATTAATGTTAGTGGGAAAGAAAACAAAATTGAAAATATTGAGTTACTTACAGAAAAATAAAATAAAAATCCAAAGGTACACACACAGTTCACTAACCAAATTCAAAGCTGAACTGGCCCCACCGACCCTGTTTCATAAATTATCATTCATCATCAAGTTTATAGTTTTATCAGTATGAAATTGTAAACAAAAAAAACAAAACGGTATAGGTATCGTATAAGAAAGGATATGTATAGTTTCAAATATACAAATCAGCATCATTCAACAAAGCTTGCCTATAGCTGATAACACGCAACTTTATCTTTTGCATTTGTGCAATTGTGCATATCAGTAGACTTCAGACGTCTTTGAATTTTAGTAGGAGTATTATTTAATGTAAAAAATTTATTTTAGGCATATTTTTTTACAAAGTAAATCATGAATACCTAATTATTAGTTGATTAGTTTACTTCGGTCGGGGGCCCTCAAGAATCCGGGGCCCTGGGCCCGGGCCCTTCGGGCCCATGCCTAAAGACAGCACTGGTTGCCATCAAACTAATCAATTGACGTTTGGAAGTCTGCGACTGAATTTCATATCGATGGATCCAGTTGTAATTACCTGTAATCGACAAATTTTAAATTAATCAACGTGTTTACACTACGACCCAGTAAAACGCTGGAAAGAATTCTATCCAGAAAGCGCCATTTCTTTACTAATATAGTTAAAAAACGATGAAATGGTTTTTATCATATATTTTTATGAGTTTTAGCATCAATATTAAATTTTCCAATAAAAAATTTTAACTTTGTGAAAATATCATTTAAAAACACCACCATTCTCCATACTCTTACAAATTAATATCCTCGATACTGTAAGTCTAAAGGGCAAACATGTGCATTTGTGCATATAATAAAGTAAAAACCATCGATGACGTCACTGCTCGAAAGAGGTGAGGGGTAGAAAAATGAAAATGATCGGAAAATCATCATCACAACCAATCGTGTTTAAGGGATGCGTCGCCAAATCTGCGTAACCTTATCCCTACCGCTCCTCAAGTTAAATTGTTCTAGCTGTAACTACCTACATTGATCTAGATCTAGACTGCAATGATATTTGTTATTTGGGTTGCAGTCAAAAATTATCAGGGGCAACAAGTTTTATGGTCCACCCTGTTGATCTGCCTCATGCAATCTTTTAAGCGAAAGAGCCAATTGAAAGTTTTGTGAAATCACAGCGGACTGCATTTCTATCTATCAACAGCACATGGCATTTCTTAGGTGTAATGGGTTCAGAGTCCAGATACATTAGAATAAATAAATCAAATGCGTTAATCTTGAAATTTATAATATAAGAAAGAGTTAACAAAAAACGCTTCTTTGGTAGAGTAGAAACATTGCTCAAATTATGTATGCCCATGGTCCACGGACCTGTAGTAGGCCGCATAAAAATGTCAGAGGAGCCGCATGCATGTTGCATGGGCTTGATATAGGCTATGGAATGAAGTTTTTCTGTATGTATGGGTATGTATGTGTGTAAGATTTCTTAGCGATAACTGTTGAATTCCTTAACAGGTTGATTTAAAATTTTGGCACCGAGACTCATCATAAGCGCACGCGATCATTAGTTTTTGGCTAAATACCTACATAATACCATAAATAATGTTTCTTTATACATCGATAACTTTTCATATCTCTATTTAATGATAAAGTATTTTTTGCTTTCATTTGTATAAATCCCAGAAACTTTTTAGAGAAAATTAGAAATTTATTAAAATGTGAGTTATTATCGAAACCTTATAGTTACTGCCAAATCTCATCTTTTTCATTTTTGAAGATTAGTAGGTATGTCAAGTTAAAGCTCAGTTTTAATCAAAATTAATGAAGACATTTTTATATCTTTGTGGTTAAGTAAATATGTAAGTTCGATGATGACACATCGCTGTTTTTTCCACATGAAACTTGAATACAAATTCGCAATACCAAAATCTATTTACATTCCATTCAATCAAAATCTGTTATTTTGATATTCAGAGCTTGTTTCTGTCTAGCGACTGCCAAATTTAACAACATGCCACTTTAATTTCGTTGATTGTGTTTTCGAAAACCCACTACGCTAAAATCGTATTAAAGATAAACTACTGATAAAGAAAACGTAAATTTTATCTTCGTATTTAGTGCGAAATTTCAAACAACGTCTTTCAAAATAAAGACCACTTACTTCAAACTTGCGTGTAACACTCAATTTACTCTTCAGCACACCTTCATCATCACTTGAGAAGGCACTTAGTAACCTCACATAAAAAGATTAAAAGTTGGGCTGATGTAAGGGTTGTTTAAAATTTTCCTCACACTAAAAGAGATTAAGTAAAACTAATTAAATTTCAAAAAACTATAATTTTCATTTAATACCACCACCATCGCCAGGATTTGGGTTTAATACGAAATTTGGAGCTTCTTTTAAAGCTTTTGATGTAATGACTGAAAAGTTTTGTAACGGGATATCTTGTAACAGAAGCGCTTCTCGGATTATTTTGTAATTATATGTGACCTACTTACAAACAACTTGGTTGAGGTTTTTTAAATTATTACTTACGTTTTTCTGCTCTAATTTGTACTTTGAATTATTTTTTTCCTCTAACTGGTAAAACAAAAGATGGGAAAATTTCAATTTGGTCGCTTGCGTAAATAGTGTTTTTTGCACAAAAGAATTTTCTGTCGGCGTTTGATGTTTTAATTTTAGTTAAATTAAAGGTCGTTAAGGGATTAAATGACTTTTGTATGATTTTGAGCTTAAGGGAGCCTTTAGCTTTTCCCCCCAGTTTCCAATATGGAGTTCGTTTGAGGAAGTACCTATATAAAAATGAATTAATTTTGCAAATTTTAGAAAAGAAGTAATTAGCAAGTGAGATATCTATAAAATAAATTACTTTCCAATTTGCTTAATTAACATTTGCGTGTGGTCGTTTAGTGTTTTAGGAAATTATTCAATAAATATAGGCTTCCTTTGGTTTTATTCGATGGAAATGTGGATAAGAATACAAAATAAGCAAAATAAATAGAAAAACAGAGGTAGCAAAGAAGGATATATCGAACACACGTAAATAATCCATAAATAATTCTTTTTGTTCGTTTCAAGTTCAACCCTTATATTGATTGTGACGTAACAATGGAAAACGCAGGTCCAATATGGCGGGCGCGAGAATTCAGTGTTTTAGTTTCAGTATCCTCAACGCTTTTTCACCAAAAGCACGTATTTTGAAAAAAATTACATTTTTGACGGTTTTCACTTAAACTATAAACGCGAACAGTTTTCAAAGGATCAATTTGATGCAATTTTATTTTTAAAGTGCTTTTTTTCCATTAAAATTGAGTGAATTTTCGCAATTTTGTTTTTATTGCACTTTATTTTTTTATTTAGAATTTTAGCTGGCCAAAAAGTGGGTTTGGCTACTAAACGTTATTATTGGTTAATGATAAGTCAAAATATTTATATTTGTTATTTTTCTTACACTCTATTTTCTTGATTTTTGTAAATTTTTGAGTTTTTAATTACTTAAATTGAGTATTGTGAAAATGTGAATGGGTTATTTTAAAATTTGTGGATTTTAAACGAATGTGCATTCAAAATGACATTTTACGAGAGTTTTCTTCGTCCAGAAGTGCTGGAACTTAGCTAACATGAAGCCATACTCACAAAATGTAGGTTATTTTTATTTTCAAGGAAAATTACGGATAATCAATTGTACAGAAATAGTATAGCAATGATATTGTTTTTACATTAGTTAAACCCTTGGAAAGAAAATTAATGGCTCAGTTTTCTTCAAGTAAATGTGGGTTTAATAAACATAACGAGTACCATTTTGAAAATATTCGTGAAATTTTAATAATCCGAAAAGTAGTATAAAAGTGAATAAACCTGGAAAAATAAGGTCACACTCCTAAGTATTGATGTCGAACCCCAAACTATTTAATCGTTAATTTTTGATAGTCAACTTTGAAGGGAAAGAAGTAAATAAATTAAAATTTCATATCCAGAGCAGAGCGTAAACTTGAATTTGAAACACAAACAAATTTTTTAACAAATATTTGTAGCTAATTACGATTTCAGTGGCACATGTATAATTTTTCGTTTTTATTTTTCCGTCCTATATTACATTTATGCCGTATCGATAACGTTAAGTTGTTTGTATTGTGGTTAGATGTCACACATGCTAATTCACACCAAGTTGAACAGTTTGTATTCGGGAATTATTGCATGCCAAAGACCAATTCCATTATTCAAATCTTCAGTTTTTGGCACTTTGTGGTTTTCGTTATACTCTAATTAGAATTCCAATTGTTGAATTATAAATCGGTAATAAAATATGTGGTATACTATAATTAATAACCTCCAGTACTTAAGACCATTTTGTTTAATTATGTGTGTAAATGATAATAAATTTATATTCGACGACTTTTGAACTAATGCCAAAAAGAGATAATTCACTCTAAAGTTTTAAAACCTCATAATAGTTTAAAAAAGAATTTTTAATAGTTTTAACGTAGCTAAATTTTGAAAATGGTACAATACATCAAATTTTCGTGAAAATTTAAATTTATGGAAATGAATTTTTTTTATTCATTTCTTGGACTTTTATCATATTTTTTAAGCAAATGCCACGTGAATAATACAAATGTAATTTTCTCATTTAGTCTTAAATTTTTGCAAATTTATGTTTTTCAATTATATTTTAAAAATATTAAAGATTTCTGCTTTAAAAATGGAACTTAATTACGTTCAAAAAATATAATAAGGAAATTTTAAACAATAAGAGCACGAGTAATTATAATTAATTAAAAAAAATCGCGTTGAAGTCGTATAGAACAATTAAAATCTTAAGTTGGTTTTGGAAAAATTAAATTGTGGCTATGCAACTTAATAATGAGACCATGACAAAACAAAAGCCTTCTGGAACTTGCTCGAACCCATAGTTGTTACGATCTTTTGATAGAATAATAAGGAATTGTTATTTTAATCTCAATATGTAAATTTTGAACTAAGGGTTCACTTCTGTTCAAATTCACTTCGTAACGATTGATACGATCAATTGACAATTCAGTGTCTCAATAGTTTTTCAATACTAGGTCAAATGTTAGAAATCAATCAATAGTGTGTGCATTTGATTAATTTCAGTCAACAGATAAGTATTAGTGGCTATTACAACTTAAAAGTCAAAAAATTTTCTAATTATATAATTTTCTCTTGAATACCACCAATGTCCCAATGTGATAATTTGGTGGTTGATGCACAGAAAAACTTGAATTTAGTCTGTATATGTATATCATCATTAATTTGTATTTTTTGTCCAACTACAGAATCGCTTAATTTTCTCAATTCTGCACGATCTTCCGCTCCCAGCATCCTTCTTGATCCAGTTACTCTCTTTATACTATGAAGTTTTAAACGACTAGACGACAGTCGTTCAGACGGTCTAGTAAAACTGAAACTTTCGTTCATGTTTTTGACTAGTTTTTGACACAAATTTAATTTTGGCAATAAAGTACTTTGAAGACCTTAGAAAACTCTTCACATTTCTGTTTTCTGGGATAACTATTCTCGTAAAGCTTCTATTTCCATAAATCATAATTTTTTTGGTTGAAAATAATCGGTTAGAGCCAATTTTTACAAATATACTTAATGCTGAAGCATGGCATTTTGTAAGTAGAGTAATTGCCAAATCTTAACGACCTTAAATTCTCAGAAGAGCAAGTGAGAAAGCTGTTGAAAAAGACGTCCAAACATTGTTTTCACAATGGTTTTGCTGTATATTTAACCTTGGGTTAAGGTGTAAAACACAATTTTGCGCTCTGCGCAAGTCGTTTAGATCTGGAAATTACTCTACAGCGGTACCAAGCTTAAAAAAGCCCTGATGGGCGTGTCTGGGGGAACCTAGATCGCAAATTGTACAGTCAGATAAAAAAGTATTCATAATCAGACGTCAAATGTCATGGTACTTTTTATAAATACCTACTGCGATAATTTTTTATGCTGATGAGCAGTGGGAATGCGCAGATACCTAAACTGGTATTTATCCCCACCAACATAGTAGTCAACGTATTTAAATTATTAAAGGGGCGTGGCCAAATCTGCCCAAACTTATCGCTACCGCTCCTCAAGTTAAATTATTTTAACTGTATAAAATGCACACTTAAATCTTTTGAGAGCGATTTTAACGTAAAAAGCAATTGGGGTTATGTATTTATGCCAAACGGTTGCATGCAAGAGTGTACTGGAACGAATGCCTGTCCGTGATTGGTTCGAAATTGTTTCCACTTCAAACTAGTTCGTATATTTTCAGAGGATTTTGTAAGCTTGATTGCTTGATGGCACTGTATTGCTGTTATTTAAGAAACTTCTACCCATCAAACCAACCTATTGAACACAGTTCTGCATTAGTTCCAACAGATTTTTGGCATAAAACGTGATTCTGGCTTTACAATGAAGATAAATGTGACTATCATAAAGCTTGATTCTCATACATCCGCTTTTGACTATCTGATAATCCGAATGTCTTACTATTGATGGAATTATGTCATGCCACGTTGATTTCAAATAATTTGACTAATTTCAAAACTCTCAGGTCATTTTATCGTCGGATTTCGATTGCCAATCAAGCTTTACACTTCTAACCGCGTCTTATTGCTACAGGTTATATCACCCAGGACGCAGTACACTTTGAGATCAAAGTTAATATGGAGGATCCGGTATTTGAACCTGGGACCCCTAAACCAGTCGTCTAGTGCCGTATCAGTGGACCACTACGAACGTACTCCCTGTGCATAAGAACTATAAATATTCATCTCCGGTTTTTTCCTTTTCAGGAAAATATTATTTTATTATCTACGAACGAGTGCATTTCCCTATATTTTTCAGTGTCTAAGGTACTATTCAAAAGGAGGTTTAGCAGGACCGTAGCCAGACTGTCTAATCAGGGCAGGCTCAGGCTCAAATATTTTCAGGGGAGGCTGAAAGCTAAAATCAGGGCTTTCTCTCTACTGGGTTTGTATAAATGCCTTACCCACTGTAATCTCTTTTGAGGATGCAAGTTTTTTGCCAAAAGTTTACAAAAATTTTACTTTCTCTAAATCAGTGTTTTCTTCTTCGGCACCAATTAAGAACTTCTCATTTTATTATTATTGCGAAATTCTTAGAAAGCTCTGGCAAGAATAGGCTTAAAATTTTCCTGCCTGCCCTGGCGGTACCCTTGGCTACGGCCTTGAGGTTTAGAGAATTGGGTGAATAAAATTTTGTTCGTCTTTATATTACAGTATTCACATGTAGGACTTTCAACGAACGTTTTGTTAATTTGGTTATAATTTTTCAAATAGCGTGTTAAAAGTTGCGCAGTAGTTGTGAATACTTCATAGGTATAATCAGCATAACTATATCTTCTATTAAATATTTATTGATTGTTGGTGTTTACTTTTTCAGGAAAAACTTATCCTTTTTCTGCTATAGTTACGAGGAAACGTGATGTGGATAAATTCATTTGAGAAACTTCTCTAAATTATTCACTTGTTGCAGAATTGGCAGTAGGTAGCTATACTTTATGCTATACAACACTATTTCTTTAATTCTTAAAATAGGAAAATGCTATGGTAATATTTTATTCTCTTTCTAGATTTTAAATATCCCTTAAAAAGTGAAAAGCTCCATCATAATATGCGTGACTACCAGTGACTACTATCTGCGATATTTTGTCAGTTATTTAACGTTAGCGCTTTTGCTTTTTATAGTTATTTTATTGTATTTGTACCAAGAATCTAAAAATTCGAAGATACACTTATTTTTTTAACACGCCATCGGTAGGCACTATGGGGCTAAATGTGCTAGACGTGTCTGAAAAGATACAAAATAACAAAGACAAAACTATTTTTAAGGGCTTTATAGGACACTGATATGTGTGAAAGCACTGTTGATCTAGTTTTTATATCTTTTCGGGTTATGACTTCTCGATAAACTATAAAGAATTCTACTAGAGCTGGACATTTTTCCACTTTGATCGAAAGTGTGTTTAACAGTAACGTAACTAAAGTTTGGGGACTTTCCTGCAAAATCCCGATTGAGGCCCCTTACCCATCCTCGTTAATAATCATTTTACTTTACCACAAATCGATTTTATAAGGAATTTTTATACTAAACAATGTTTTAGGGGCCTTTTATGTCCTCTAGCAACGCGGGGCCCGTTTCTTTATTTACGCCACGCCACTGGTGTTTTAAATTTTTAAAAAAGTTAACGCTTCTTTTATTACCTACTATAGAGAAGGCAAGTGTTTTAGTTGCCATAATTGTAATAAATATAACTCAATTAGTTGTGTACGAAATAATTAATGTTGGGCACAATATGCATAGTGTCATGGTCTAACGTAAATCCTCGAAAACAGAAAATACACAGTTATTTTTAATTATAAATAGGTACCTAATACCTATAGTAGGTAAATTAAGCTCTTTATCATAAGCAACAGCAAATATTTTTTTACCAAACTTAAAACCTCCATAAGTTTTTATTTTGTTTATTTATGTATTAATAACCCGCATGCTATTGAGCAATTAAAAATCAATCATCGAAACACTATTCAATAATTTTGTAGGAAAGTCTCGCAAACGAAAATTGAGTTTACGGTATAATAATAAGAGGCGCGAAGACGTGAGTTCAAATTTTGTAATGTACTAACTAATAATAATTACAAGCTAGAGTTGATCTTACGAATTTTTACATACACGTAACTATGCCAGTACTCAATAAATCATTAATTTACTATTAATAAAAAACAATTAAACTCGATCAATGATTAATCTTTATTGTCATTCAACGCATTAAGTTGGTCACGTGTCGGTAAAGATCCGTGAAACGAACTCTGTAGGTAAACTTCGATTTTTTTTCTTTACCGACACGCGACCAACCCAGTGCATACGGACTAAGACGATAATGTTTTTTCAAATACTAAGCCATTCAAACACAATTTGCAGTCGCGTGTTCATTTTTATCCAATCACGTTAAACTTTAGCTGAAAACAACCTTAGGGTTGATTTCAATTGCTCTACCGACTCGATATCGTAAAACTTAAGGAATTGTCATAATTGGAATTGTCATAATTAGAATAGTCACTTTGAACGTTAAATTTAATTTTTTAAGTGCCTTTAAAAACCATTATCTCGTCGAATATCCTTCGAGCATTGATAAATCTTCATAATTTTGTCATATCTTTTAAGTATAGAGTTTTTAAAAACATCCGCAAAGCAAAGCTCTACATTCAAGATATGAAAAAATTATTTCAGTGGTTTATGATTAAACAACTGATGATACCGATGATTATGTCTGTATAGTGTACAAATAGATATAAGAACCCGACTTCTAGAAGTTAACAGTTGCTCATCAGCTCATGCCAATACACAATAACCAACCATTTTACCATTTTAGATACCATTTTAGATATTTGGGGAAGCAGATAAAGTAAATAAAAATAAAGGATCATGAGTATTTTCGTCTACGTACCTGCTTTGGCAAATATCTAAAAAGGTACCTTACTTAACAATCGTCACAGTACAATGGGTGATGGTGCATGATTTACGATAGGGTTGGTTATTGTGTACTGGCATAAGCTGATGGGCAACTATTGACTTCTAGAAGTCGGGTTCTTATATCTATTTGTACACTATACCAGGATATGAAATAGGTGGTAAATAATATTAAACTCCTAGTATTAAAAGCTTTGCTTTTTTAGTTTAATTTTAAAATGTTGAATAATTTTAATTAAATTACCTATAAAAGTTACGTTATTTTTTCCACTCTATGCTCTTTAAGCCCTGGATTACAAGAAACTTTTTTTTTCTATAAAAAAGACGTAGATACCCTGTGTCTATAATTTAATTTTAATTCAAATTATCCTTTTTGTGGTGTTGAAAATTATTCCCATAATAATAATACATTTATTTATACAACCATTTTATAAGCTCTATAAAAAATTTGAATATTCATAACTGTAAAATCGTAAATGTTGAGTGAAAACTGAAAACACATTTTGGTGTGTAAGTAAATGGTTTGAAAAAGGAGCGTGACAAAAGTCGCATGTAACCACCACACGATCAATATGTTGATAAAATGCTGATCAAAACGAATCTTATATCAATCACCTCATCGTCGAGCAAGAAAATACGATTTCAAAATTCATCTTTAAAAATGCGCATAGTTATACTTTCCCTTCAATATTTTAGTATAATAAATACATCCCTGCACAAAAAAATCTCTTATAAAATTGAAGTGGAAGGAAAAATAATAATTTGCAAGTCCTAACACACTTTAACATAAAAGAGGGTTATTATCATATTTATGGTGAAGAATTTTAATTTTGTGTTACTTTCAAGTTGGAAAAAATACTTAGTTAATTTTACGTTTTTTTCGGTCGATAACGAAATTATTTTTAGAGCACACCCTTAGTAAAAATCCATTCCACTGAGGTACTTCATTTTTATGATCAAAATTACTGACCTTTTACGATCAATCAATTCAATGTATTATTTGTGTATATAAGCAGTCCCTTCAAATATGAAAATTTTGAATTTAAAGTTGTGTTTTTAAGATGAAAAAGAATAAATCGAGGTTTTTTTTTGTAAAATTCTTATTTTTTGGACAAACGCACAATTTCGTGCGATTGTGGGAAATTTAGTGACAACAGCGTATTAGTGTCAAATTCTCGTTGAATCCCATAGAACCCTTCTTGAACACGACCTTATTCAAAGTTTTTTTGTACGAATTTTCATTCGTTTAAGTTGCTGCTTTTCTACATCTTCTGCATATAGAGTGGATCGAAGGAAATTTTAGTGTTGTTTAATAAATACACAAGTTTTTGGAAGCTTGTGTAATAGTTTCGTTAGGGGATCATAAAGTTGTGCAATATTAAGATCAATTTATGTTTGATGAAACATACAGGGTGGTTCCTGACTAAGTAAAAAAATTGAAACGGGTATTTATTGACGTCTTTAAAGGAGAATACATACGAAGTATATATATGTCAAAGTTAGGGAAATTTTTTAAATCTGGCAAACTCTAGAGGGTAAAATTAAAACATAGAGCAGTTCAGCTCACCCCATTACTCACCATATGCCTGCTATTCATATTTTAGCATCTACTACTGAAAATTACATTTTTTTTATTTTGAAAACGTAGCAGTTTAGTGTTCATTTTATTGTATTTAATTAGGAACTACCCTGTATAATATGATGTGATTTGTATGAGTTGTTCGTTTTTTTTTTAAATAAAATTTTATGTCGGACATATTTTTATAAAATAAGAAATATAATGTCTGTACGAAATAAGTTTTGCGTTAGCATCGTAAAATAAATCCTACCTTCCTTATATTCTCTCAAAATTGGAATATTTAAATGAGTCGTATTCAATAAAATCAGTGCAGTATCAGGGTTGTAAAGGAATTTAATTATCTGTATGTGTCTCTGTATGGAGCTATAAAATATTGTTCTTATCGAGATGAAGTTTTAGTAATCTGAAAGGAAATTAATGAAAAAGTTTCAGTTTTGTAATTAAACATTTAAAAAAAAAGTTTTCTTCCATTGAAGTTTGATTGAAATGAAATGACATCGTAGTTTTTGGTTTCGAGAAGTATTAAACTTTTAAATATCGAGTGGTTGTTTAATTTAAATTAAAATATTTTTACGATGTCATCAAAGTTTGAGAAATCCATTAAGAAAGACTTTGAAGTCTGCTTTTTAAAAAGAAATTCTTGATTTATAAAAAAAGAAATTTTCATAAGTACGTTTTATCCAAAATAATTTTTTGGAAGACAAACTGTTCTAATTTATTGTGGTTTACTCCTTGTACTATTATGTATATTCGAACACGAATCATTTTATTAAAAATACGAGCAGTTGTGCGAGCAATATTGGAAATAGAAAATTCTTGTGCACATATTCTCATTATAGGTTTATATTGAAAACGTGTAGGAAAATTTGTATATTTTTATTTCTTTTTCTATATAAACTTACACGTCTTTTTCAATATTTTCCATTTATACAGTATTAATCAAAATTAATTAAAACTGTAAAAGTGGAAACCCACTCTGTAAAATTAATATCCAAGTAAAATTGTTATAATAAAACCGACATGGGGCTAATTAAACTTTATGATTTTTAAAATTACTTTTGTTTTTGATGGCACTTTTCAGATGCTCCCTACAAAGTTTTAAAAACCATTAAATTTTTTTAGGCTGCTAGTTACTAGTTATCTATGCCCATTTTTAAATTATTTAAGACGAGTTCTACAACCCCTCGTGGGCTACGAAAGGTTGCACGGTTTGTCTTGACTTTGTAGCTATTTTAGGCTACTAGTTACTAGTTATGTCTTGATTCTGTAACTATATTAGGTTACTAGTTACTAGTTATCTATACCCATTTTTAAATTATTTAAGACGAGTTCTACAACCCCTCGTGGGCTACGAAAGGTTACACGGTTTGTCTTGACTTTGTAGCTATATTAGGCTGCTAGTTACTAGTTATCTATGCCCATTTCTAAATTATTTAAGACGAGTACTACAATCTACCCTACCCTACCCCTCGTGGGCTACAAAAGCTTACACGGTTTGTCTTGATTTTGTAGCTATCTTAGGCTGACAGTTACTAGTTATCTATGCCCATTTTTAAATTACTTAAGGTGAGTTTTACAACCCTCGTGGACTATGATTGCTTACATGGTATGTGCTAACTTTGGCACTTTCAGTAACGTTTTCTATCTAACTGTGTTCTAGACATCATATCAGTACCGAGAAGGACTGTGGGGAAAATTGCTGAACTTTATTAATTAACGTTATCTGGACTTCTGGAAGAAAAAGCTGAAATATGAATCATATTAAAGTTTTCTAAATTCGTTAATTTCATGTAAATAGGTAGTTTTTTCCTATAAGTTTCATATTGGGACTACTCCAGAGCATTGCACCCTAAAACGACCACGTCGAACTTTTCGTCTAGGCGCTTTATCACCGGCCATATTTGTATCTTATTTCTAAATAATATTTAAATTTTTCTATATTTAAAAACGAATTCAACTGAAATTGACTGGCTTTAGGCACTAGCCTTCTTAGCTCTCACTCACATATATGATGAGAGCGGTTCATTTAGTTATATTTCCATCTGCTTGCGGGTATGCTTGTACTCTTTTCTTTACGAGGACTGATGAACATAATCTCTTTTCGCTTCGTTTATTGAAGTATTTTCTGAACCTTGGTATAGAAAAATTGGAAAATGACGCTAATTTTATCCACAAATTGATCGACTGTTTTATGCTATAATCAGTTGCTTTATAAATGGCTACTGTAAATTAAATAGAAACTTTCACATTTTTAGTGTAGACTTATCTGATTACAACGTAGAGGACCCGTATAATTTCCGCAGACAAGGGAAATTACACAAAGGTATCTATTAATTGATGTCCTACCCTTTAATTTATTATAAAATTTAGTTTTGATTTGTTTTTAAATTTAAAGTCACATCAATAAGCTAAAGCCAATAACGAAGATCCGATCAGAAAATTGAAGAAGTAGACTATTATAACCTTTTTGTCCCATCAATTGGATTTATTAATAGTCAGTTTTACTAATAGGTCATTGGAAAATCAATTTATAACAAATCGTAAGTAGGAAATTGACGAATAAAAGAGAATTGATAAATAATAAACAGCTTATGAAAATAGCCATTGGGCAAAATTCAGTTTGAGTCCACTATTCGGCAGTTGAAAATATTCTGATTATTATTCATTAAAATAAGGGAGGCAGAATTAATTTGATAAAACCCGAAGCAACCAACAATAGCATTTCTAGTCAAAACGAAAATTAACTTAAGTTCATCAACTAGTCTTTCTATTTCGTTTTTTAACATTTTTTGTCGGGTTATTTACAAAAATTTAAATTAAAGTTGTGGTGAATATTAATTAAATTTGTTAAAAAAACAGATACAAATAAGAAAGTACAAGTGAAACGTTATAAATAATTTCTATTTTACATTTTCTCTCCAAAGAAGTAACTGCTTACATAAATTTAAAGCACTTAATAATTTTTGCTGTGGAAATGAAATGTAAATTGCAATTATGGTGTTTTAGTTGGCTACTTCAGTATGCATTAGAAGCAACAACGATATTGCTCGACTTTTTAATTTAAATTATGTTATTTCGAAATTACAATTCCTTTGTGTTTTATCATTTCTTATATTTCCTTTATGCCGCTTAAATATCTACGACCCAAACGTGTCGTCGAAATAGGGGTTGTATAAGACTTAATAAGTACTAGTAGAATAAGCCTGCATTTGAAAGCGACTTGGAAAACCGTTCCAATTTAATAACAGTAACTTGTCTTGATATAGTTAGTTTATGATAATCAACTTCATTTTATGCAAAGCTATGCTTTTTTGAATTAATTAATATTAATGAATATAACCACAAAAGTTTTCTTCCTATTATACTTCAACCAACAAAAAGTGAGACATATTTACGTGGGGTGGTTTTAAATGCTCCATTTTGAGGTTACAAAATGAAATAAAAAGGAATGGGAAAAAATACTTTATTATTTAGTACTTATTTAATTTAATTTAATTATAATGAAGCAATAGGAAAATTGATTTTCTGAGAATCGAGCTCTGGAGGAAGCTCCCTTTTCCACCCTGTCTGGTAGCGCCTCTCGCTGCGCTCGTATCTCAATCTTCAGCCACAAAATGTTAAACATTTGATAAGTTTTATTCGAGTTTTATTTGAAATATTTCGTAAAGCATTAAAATATAATTTGATTTGTTTCTTTTAAAGCAGAATTTTATGCTCTAAAGTTCTTATTTTGAATTTTTTTTCTAAAATAATTTGGAAAGCAGGAAATAATTAAAGTATGATTTTACATGTTAAATCCCTATGACCCAGAGTTCCGGTCACCACCCTGTATACTACTGCTTATAAATTATTTTAACGTTTTTGGCATTGTTAACTTACCAATTTTAAATTGATTGATTAGCGAATGACGTTTTGAATTTTATCTTTTATTCAAAACAAAAAGTACATACCGAAATTGAATTTTTAAACTGAAATATTGGCGATTAAAAAATAATATAAAATGATGAAAAATTGGGGTTAGTTTATCTCGACATATCAGCGTTTGTCTTTTTTTGGTAGTAGGTATACCTAACATATTATTTACGAGTATGTGTTTGTATCATTTGTATAAAATAGAGTAAATATTTACGACTCTTTTTATTTTTGAATTTTTTTGTTTATGTCCTCTGTTGTAGTTTTGGGAATTTCAGACACTGAGGACTAAAAAGAATTGTATTAAAACATATTTTTTTGCGAGTTGAGAAAAATTTTCCCTCTGCTGGGAATTCTTGTACTTATGAAATAAAAGTTTTAGTACAAAAGCGATTTCAAGCCTACTGGCAACCAGATTATTCTTAGAAAATAAATAGGTTTACCAGTCTTTGTATTTAACGTGTTGGGAGATTAAGGAATTAACTTTTGAATTATTTTTCTGTAAATAATTGATAAGTAAGAAAAAATCATTTTTTTTGGCTTACTTTGGACAACAGTTTTCTTTTTTCCCTAGCTAATAAGAAAGATAGCCATGTTGTCCCACGTCTCGAGGGACCCATGTATAAATTATTCATTATTTTAAAATTGAAACTATTACAAAGCGTAAGAAAGCCAATTTGGTATTGTAAGTGGTCTTTTGAAATCCCACTCAAAGCACCATTTTTGTTTTTCATCTGTTTGCTTCAAGTTTATCAGGGCCAACTATATACGCTTATTTGTGGAAAACAAGTCACAAAAAATTAATGCACTGTATAGTTTGTTGTTTTCAGTACATTTTCCTATTAGAAAACTCTAATAAAGTGTGGTTAATAAAAAAGTTGTTTTCGAAAATATTTCTCATATTAAATAATGAAAGGTCTGTGTATAAATAATCCAATATGTCTGCTTAATTTACTATTTATAATTTCTTCTTCAAAATACTCCCTTACACACATCACGCTATTTTATTCATGCTTTCATTACAAAAATAGAAGCGCAGAGGTTGAATATTGAATTTACCTATTGTTCTATTTCTTTTATATAAATATTAACAATGTAGGAAAAGAATAATGTTAATCCATTGTTGAACGACCATTGTCAATTTTGACTTCTTATACCAACAAAAACGCACCTCTACCATCCACTTGTTTTTTTAAATTTTCCTCGCAAACCATCCGTTTTCCAACTAAATCGAGAGAATGGAATAAAAAATGCTGATTAATCTGAGCTTAGGTATTGGAGTAATTTGGATTTGATTTAATATAACGATTTATTCCTATTGTTCAATTAAACAACATGGTGGTCGCTTTACATCGATTACAATGACTTTGTACACAATACACACCAACCATTTGATATTTTCACAATTTCATGCTCATGTAAACGAGAAACAAAACTGACAAAAACGACAATACTATACACGAATACCTTAACAAACATGACATTAAATAATTAAATTAGGCAAGTACACCTAAATGAAATCTAATCTAAATAATCTTTTAAGCCAATTATATTTGGTTATTAAAAACTGTGATGTGTTCATGTAATTGGAATTTTTTGTATGATAATTTTACAAGGTTTTAAAATATTAAAAAGTATACAGGATGTCTGTAAAAAATGTTTTTGTAATTTTCGCTTTAGGGCCTCTAAAACTCAGCTTGTGTGTCCTAGCTACTGCATAATTTGATAAAGATTTTTGCAGCACTTGCGCTACTAACTTTTGAGTGGTTTATTTTGCAATTTTTCAAGGATTAAGGTTAATGTACGCTATTAAACTGTGGTGGAAAATTCAGTCAAGTTTCTAATGTATTTAAAATGCCTTTTCTTTAATGCCGCTTATAGATTTTGATTAATCATGAAGCTAATCATGAAAAAGTAACTTAAAGCGTAATAGGGGAAAGTGGGTGAATATCGATCCTTGTCTAATATCGGCCAGAGCCCTATAAATGAGCATAAGCGTTAAAAACGAAAATAAAGCATACTACATCATTTATCGGTTCATGTTGCAAACTTTAGCTACTCATAAAAAATGTTTGCGTCGCGCATGCACTTTATAGTGCTAAAAATAAGTTTCTGCGGTTTCCTTTATTATATTTTGTTGCGCGGTTTTAAGGCAAATAGACTTTTTTTAAACAATAATTGCATGTTTCTATTTCTAATGAATAGGTAACTATGTTTTTAACAATTTGAGTTAAAATAAAATCAAATAAACAATTGGCCTTTAATCTACTTTAGAAAAACTCCTCACTACAACTCATCGGGTAATATTGACCATCTCTATCGATATTAAACTAATGACTTTTTATGTTGATTCATGTACTTAATTATTCTACCCGATGGTCGATCTTACCCTGCAGGTCGATATTACCTCTCATTTTCTTGCCTTCTTTTTACATTTATTTTTGAAGTGCTAATATGTTGAATTTTTACAATAATCCTAGGAAGCATGTAAGCATACTCTACATATAAAAAAAATTCAGATTTATTGAATGAAATCTAGAGATGCTATACAAAAAATGCCTTAGGTGGTCGACATTCGCCCACTTTCCCCTACTCGTTATTATAAACAATTTTTCTTTACCTCTTTGCTAAATGGTAATAAACTTAACAACAAAATTTTCTTTGATAATTTCATTAGTGTCAAGAGTAGAAAAGAACATACCCTTACCCAGTTAATAATTTCTCGAGAATAATTTTTCACTTTAATGTAGTTTCTGACCTAATTTTTCTCGATTATAAATTTTGTTAATTTTTTAATAGTTTTTTTTATAAATATCAAGTATAAAGTAAGCGAGTTTCTACAATTACATTTTGCTCTTTATTAAAATGTTTGCTTTCTAATTTAAAGTTACTGTAGAACGTAGAACATTTGTTCGTGGAGTGCATTTAATTTCTTGTTATGATTTAATCAAATATGCCTTACACAGTAACGACATCTCAAATGCACTAATTACGTAAATCGTTTAGGGATTGCGGTTGGATCGGAGAGATGTGCTTTTGTGGTTTGTGGCTTGTTCTCTAAAACTCAACAATTTTATTCATTTATAATTTTACCTACATACAACATGACTTACAAGAAATGAATCCTTACAATACCTAACCTACTCTTGGAATTTTTATTGATTTAATGAACTGTTAAATATGTGTTTTTTCTTGGCAATTTGATCCGAAATCTGGATTCTCTTGTTCTTTGCTTACATCTTAATTACATTATTATCTTACTCACATTATCGGAAACGACGTTTTCTAATCACGTCATTTACAGTATTTTTTCTCTTTTTAGATTATTTGAGAAATTTTCTTTAAAATGACATTACTAAGTACTAAGTAGGCGTTTTTAATTAAAAAGCGAACTAAGGCTTCTTCTCATTGCTTTTAAATACACGTAGGAGAAGTCCAAGTTTTTTTGAATTTTGGAACTTATTAGTGGTAAACATTGGACTAGACACGAATGGGTCAACCCTTCGGATTGCAAGAATCTTTTAACGCTCAGTAACTATTGATTGGAGTTTCTAATGTGACATATCAGATGTCAAAGTGTAGATGCTCTGCTCAATCACATTTGAAACACTATTAAATTATAACCGACCTGCAACTCAAGTAATAAGTCCTATTTTCTTCAAACATCAAAAAAAGTTGATACTTTATTACTGAATAAGTAAGTTTGAAGTTAAACTTTTTTACTCTAGTACGAAAAAGTGAAATTTTTACCTCCTAGGGTGTAAAGTGAAATTCTAACCTTAGTTATTTACAACAAATTGTAACATAAAAGTAATGATAGATCTAAAAATTTGTAATGTAAAAAAATAATGTTTTTTTAAATTTCCTTTTATAATTTATTCGTTACGTTTAATCATTAACTTTAAACTGAGCTGCAAGTAATTGACAAGAGATCGTGCTTTTTCAAAATTTTAAATTTTTCATGTAGAGTAAAAACACATTTTGTTTGGCTCGCTAGAAATTGTCTGATTCAACTTCGTTTCGTCTGAAAAGACCAACTGACTCGCCGAGAAAAAGTGTCACCTTTAGTCCTTATAAAACAATATACTATTTGGACCTGGTAACGATTGTGGTAATTTTACTTTCCGGTACCGCAAGTTATTATAAGAAAGATCTAGAGTCTAGACCGACCGAGATCTAGATCGACTAGTCTAGATTCTAGACCATTTTTAGAAAAAATTCTGTGCTTGTGTGTATGTAGATGTAATCCGTTGCAAAATCTCTGATGCGGATTAACCGATTGACTTGAAATTTGCTATAGGGTCTTATCAGATAGCAACCAAGTGCAGAAAGGAGTTTGTTCAAAATCGGCCCGCTAGGGGGCGCGCAATTATTTTTACAAAAATTCACTACTAATGGCAGTATAAACAACGAATAAAGTTATTCTCAAGAATAAAATTTATATTTTTTAGACATGGCAATGTAGCAACGTTACAATTGTCAAAGTTTGACGTTTGAATATAAATATTAAAATTGGAGGTTAAGTTCTTTTTGTGTTGTTTATATTCAAACGTCAAACTTTGACATTGTAACGTTGCTACGTTGCCATGTCTTAAAAAAATATAATTTTATTCTTGAGATTAACTTTATTTGTCGTTTATAATCACGGCTCTAAGCCGATATTATTAATATAAATAAAAAACCAGGTACCTATACTATAAAACTTTTTTTGTTAAATCGTACAGTAATATTAATATTATGGTAACTAAGGCATGAATAGAAAACACACGTTTACAGTACTAGTACCGTAAAGTAATTCTTTACGGTACTAGTATCGTAAAGGTAAGGTTGTTTAGAAACCCTTTGGAATTTAATTTTTTAGAAAATGAAAGTTAATGTTACAATTTAAACAATTATTAACGGTAATTTTCGATGACGCTGAGACTTTCGCGTCAATTATTTCATTAATACAGGAGGAAGAGGCTATTTTGATTGGTGATTCTCCTTTCACAGTTTCAGTTCTGTAAGTCGCAGCCACAATTGTTCCCATACTTCCTTGGCTAAAGATTTTTTTGGCAATTTTTTTTTATTTTCTATGGAATCTTCTATGTAGCCCTCGGCTACGGCAGAGGACTTCCATCCGCCATGGCGCTTAATAGTTGTCAAATTAGCGCCCGAATCTGCTAAAAAAGATGCGGAGCATCTCCGAAAGCAGTGGCCCGTGTACATTCCAACATCTTTTAAATTAAGGTATTGAGCAATTTTAGTTGGAATTTTACCCATAGTATGTACGCCCACTGGTTGAACAGTGCATTTCCAGTTTTTATAAAAGATAAACAAACGCCGATGCTCTGTATGTTCAGGACGAAGTGCTACGTACTTTCGAAAAATTTCTATGGAATTATATGAACCAGCACTTTCTGTTGCAACAATAGTAAAAACTCTCTCGACTTTAGTCTTGGTGACCGGTACCTTCACTATAATGGTGGATTCTAAATCCTGGATATCATCCAATGTCATAGTTATCAGTTCTTGTCGACGGCAAGCACCTGCAATACCCATTATTGCGACAACCTAATGGTAGAAAAGACTGGCAATTAACAAAGCTGCTGCTTGTAATAACTTTTATGAATTATGAATTACCTTCATCATTAAATAATCTCTGTCAGATGTTTCTACCATGAATTTATTGACCTCCTCTTTGGAAAATACTTTCGATTTCTTGGCTTTATATCCATCTGAATTGCGTTTTAAAAACGCGATTAATTTTGCAAAACGACTAATGTCTATATTCTCTCGCACTATTAGAACCGCTTTTATCATTGAATATTTAGACTATAGACTTGATGCTTTGTACACTTTAACTAAACTAGCAAAATAAGCCAATAGAACGTTTTCGGATACTTTTTTAGCCTTTTCTTTAGTACTCCAATCTTTAAATCGAACAGACAACTAAATACTTTTCTTCAATACCTCAACAAGCTCCACAAAAACATCACTTTCACTATGGAAAAAGAGAACAACAAAACCCTAAACTTTCTGGACCTCTCCATATCCAGAGACCTCAATAAACACTCTTTTGCTATTTTCCACAAACCGACCCACACAGACACGACTATACACAACACCTCCACACACCCCATCTCACACAAACTAGCTGCTTTCCACTCTATGATTCACAGACTACTCTCCGTCCCAATGACGGACACAAACTACAAAAAAGAGCTAAACCGCATATACATAATCGCCAAAAATAATGCATACAGTCCAAACATAATCACCAACATCCTCAAGAAAAAACTCCACAAAAAGACTTTGGCTATGGTCTACGCACAACAGACAAACGACGAACCCAAAAAAGAATACACCGCTTTCACTTACATCGGACCGCCATCCGAAAAACTCAACAAATTCATCACCAAAAACAGCAACAAAAAAGTAGCATTCAAAACCGACAACAGCTCAGCTCTATTATATCCAACACCAAAACCAAAATAGACCCTATGAAAAAATCAGGAGTTTACAAACTTTCCTGCCCCGACTGCAATGCAGTATACATAGGACAAACCGGCAGAACCTTTGAACAAAGGTTCAAAGAACACTCAAGGAGCTATAGACACAAAAAACCTGACTCCAACTATGCCGAACACATCTTTAACCACAACCACACATTCACACACAAACCCGAGATTCTACACATATCCACTAAAGGAATCAAACTAAATTACCTAGAAACCATAGAAATCATGAAACACAACAATAGTAACTACACATTATTAAACGACCAGATCGATCTCAACAATTCCCCGATAATAAAAGTCTTAACGGAACACGAGATAAGGAAGAAAACCGTTACCTCGAACATATAAATACCGGACACAACCCTTACGCAGACAGTTAAAAACCCGCTCCGAAGATAATACAGTGTATCGAAACAGCTGTCAGCAACCAAACTGACAAAATTAGTGCAAATGGCTATTCTAATCTAGTTCAAACAAAAATCAATCTCGATTTGCACATAGTAAAAGCCGAATCTATTAAATAAATAAATAACTATTAAAAGGAAAACTCAAAAGTTTCATTTAAAATGTAATGTCCAACTAAATTAAGCAAGAGCTTCATAGTACCTACAGTTAATAATTTTGAACTCTATTGGGACGACTTCCGAGGATTTCTTTTAAATTTATCTTGATACCTTTAAGGTATGATCTACCCTGGAACTAAATTTAATATTGATGGCCTTTGATTTAACGTTCCTAAGACATCTATGTCTGGAAGACCAAGGTTAAACCTAACCTAACTCAGAGGAACGGAGACTAACCTAACTTAGCTTAGGTCAGGTTAGTTTATTTCGAAATAATAATTTTAACTTACTAGGTGTACATAAATGTTCGCCCTCCTCTTAATTGCCGATTGCAGATCTTACCAGTCTGACCCTGTACATTCTCCACAATTCCTCTCTAATAGTTTATTAGCAAATAAACAAATTAAAATTTTAAGGTTCGCTTAAATTCAGAGAATAAATATTTCACTATAGCTTTCGGGAGTTCAAATATATGTTTTGTAGTAAATTCTTCTTCGATCTATTTTCATGCAAAAATAAACACATCCTCTTTGAAGCCATAAATTATTATTCTTTGCACTTTCTTTTTTTACAGCTCTTTAGAAAGCTAGAAATGGAGATATTGGGGATCCACAACGTCGACACCTGTCTTTTTCCACAAGGTGCTGTGTGTATCCAAATTTGAAAATTTGGGGTGTTATAAATTGTCTTCTACTTCTCTTTTGCATATTCTCAATCAATTTCAGTATATGGAATACGAGTATAACATTATGTTCTCGTATACTATTCATTTTGAGTTTTTTTTGTTTCATGTATTCAGTGTAGAAAGATAATACATTTAGGTATAACAATTTGTAATATACTTCATCAATTAGAAACATTTGCAATACTACAATTGTAATTTTAGTAATTTCTAATACAGTTTCAGTTATCTGACGACAAGCTCCAACTATTTGCCCTCCAGTTTCATTAGCAATTCATTTGTTAGTTTATTTGAGTTGCAAGTTTTGTGGTGTGCATTTAATGCACTAATAAACATTCAGTTCCCATTTGCTTAAAATCAACAAATGTAGCATTTGACCTAAGCAGCAAATTACGAAAAACATTAAAGTTGATATAATTTTCAAAGAATGAAATGAGTAGGTTATAGGTAATGAAGTTGAGAAAGAATTAATTGTTCTCAGTTATCACCGTGAAAATTGTTAAGTGAAATGTAATCTTTTGTAAGACAATTGTTTTCTTCTGAAATCTATGACAGTAATTTAGAGAGACAATTAAATATGACATACAGCAAACAACCCTTGACATACAAAACTTTAATTAGTTTGCCACTTTATAATTAAAATAAACGTTAAACGGTGTAAATTTTTTAGAGGTATGTAATTATTTGTTTCTGGTTTGATGAAAGAGAATTAATTACGATAACCAACCATAATTAGTTGCATAATATTTAATATTTTTTTTAGAAGATTCTTTTGAACAGAGAAGAACGTTTCAACGTAACCTATCGATAATGATTTCCTCGTGCAATTTTCATATTTGATGAAAATTCGATGTTTGAAATCTAAATTAAAATCTTTAATCTTCTTTATATTTTTATTAATTCCCTATATGCTTACAATCCAATATAGTTAAGTAATGATATCGAATCGATACTGTTTCAACTTAATTAATTATCAATTGTTTGCTGGAATTGGATGTAAAAATAGAAAATATTAAATGGATTATTTACAAATATCACTTAACTTATAAATTGACTTCATATTTTCTGTGGCAATTCAGGGAGGTTCGCATTCAGCTGACGCAGAATTGTAGGTCTTCCCATTTAATTTTGTTAATGTAAAGATATTTTCAGACGATGTGCACGTGCACATTATACACAGTGGCGGCACTACCTATTCTGACGCCCTTCTGCAAAGTTCAAATATTTCGCCCCTATCAGTTCTTATCAATTTTATAAAATATTTATAAGGAGGCTATTCCCACTTCGCCCTCAATATTGCGCCTCTAACATGATGCGCTCTTATGCGACGATTACCTCGCTTACCGCCTAGCGCAGCCTCTGATTATACACAATTATATGACAGGTTGACCCCTCCACGACTTACTTACAAAACTAACTCGTAAGAACGGCCAAACAGTCGTGTTAAGCATGTTGTGAAGAGAAGTCTAAAGGACTTACACACGCTCAAGTCTCTCTGCAAGGTTCGCCTTAACAGGGGCGCCTGTTGAGATTTACGTGGGCGTGTGAATGATAAACTTGCGCAGTTATTTTATAACCATCCATACGCTCAACCGAACCTGTGGGCTTGTGTAGTCACCCTTAGGAAGGGCAACGACATCAATCCGTTGCAGGCTGGGCTCGTCTTCTTCGCCTGCAGTCGGTGCAATGAATTATTTTCTATCAATCTATTAGGACATAATAAACACCCTGTATTTGGTGCGATTTTAGCAAAACTACTAAATATTTTAAAGGCAAACAAATTATAAAATTTATACGTACAAATTGCAAATTAAATTTTCCGAGAAAAATCAAATAAAGGTAATAGTAAATTTCGCATTTAAAAGTTTTTGAGTTAAAATCAACTAACTTTATTACTACATACCGAAAACTAAAATTCAGCGTTAAATTCAGAAGTTCTCGTTTAGAGAAACCCAACAAACAGTTCTCTTGATTACCTAGAGTTTGATAAAGTCTTTGAAAGCTAGTCTTTGCATGTGATGTTAAATTTAATTTTCTTCGAGTAATATATTTTAATCAGGTTAATTACATGTTAATAAAAGCAAATTTACATTTTTTATTAGAGGAAACATATTTTTTATTACACCATCAAACTAAGCTGTAATAGGATTAATACAAAGAGTATAGTTTATTCGGTGAACTATGACAGAATAGATTTTTAAATTCTTATTACTTTATGAGCAACCCGCTCGGTTAGGCTGTAGTAAAAGCATTGAGAAATATGCAATGAACATATTATACAGGGTAGCCTATATTGATTATCCGTATGGGGTATCTCCGTTAATATAAGAGTTAGGAGAAAACCCCATACGGACAAGCAATATAGGTCACTCTGTACAATAACCATCTCTAGGTATTCTCGTTATTAATTATTTTTTTTGCGATCCCCTAAAGGATTGCAAAGTTTCAGCTCGATCGGACATACCCCTACTGTTAACTTCACGTTTAGTTTGGGTTTGTAACTCGGCTATTTTTGAATTACTAACGTCGGGAATTGACTTACTATCACTTACTAACGATTCTCTAAAAAATTGCAATATTTCAGCTCGATCGGACATACTCCTACTGCTAACTTCACACTTGTTTTTGGTTTGTAACTCGGCTATTTTTGACTTACTAACGTCGGGAATCGACTTACTATCATTTACTAACGACTCTCTAAAGGATTGCAAAGTTTCAGCTCGATCGGACATACTCCCACTGCTAACTTCGCCTTTAGTTTTTGGTTTGTAACTCGGCTATTTTTGACTTACTAACGTCGGGAATCGACTTACTATCATTTACTAACGATTCTCTAAAAAATTGCAATATTTCAGCTCGATCGGACATACTCCTACTGCTAACTTCACACTTGTTTTTGGTTTGTAACTCGGCTATTTTTGACTTACTAACGTCGGGAATCGACTTACTATCATTTACTAACGATTCTCTAAAAAATTGCAATATTTCAGCTCGATCGGACATACTCCTACTGCTAACTTCACACTTGTTTTTGGTTTGTAACTCGGCTATTTTTGACTTACTAACGTCGGGAATCGACTTACTATCATTTACTAACGACTCTCTAAAGGATTGCAAAGTTTCAGCTCGATCGGACATACTCCCACTGCTAACTTCGCCTTTAGTTTTTGGTTTGTAACTCGGCTATTTTTGACTTACTAACGTCGGGAATCGACTTACTATCATTTACTAACGACTCTCTAAAGGATTGCAAAGTTTCAGCTCGATCGGACATACTCCCACTGCTAACTTCGCGTTTAGTTTTTGGTTTGTAACTCGGCTATTTTTGACTTACTAACGTCGGGAATAGACTTACTATCACTTACTAACGATTCTCTAAAGGATTGCAAAGTTTCAGCTCGATCGGACATACTCCCACTGCTAACTTCACGTTGAGTTTTTGGTTTGTAACTCGGCTATTTTTGACTTACTAACGTCGGGAATTGACTTACTATCACTAACTAACGATTCTCTAAAGAATTGCAAAATTTCAGCTCGATCGGACATACTCCCACTGCTAACTTCGCGTTTAGTTTTTGGTTTGTAACTCAGCTATTTTTGACTTACTAAGGTCGGGAATTGACTTACTATCACTTACTAACGATTCTCTAAAGAATTGCAAAATTTCAGCTCGATCGGACATACTCCCACTGTTAACTTCACACTTGTTTTTGGTTTCTAACTCGGCTATTTTTGACTTACTAACGTCGGGAATCGACTTACTATCACTTACTAACGATTCTCTAAAGGATTGCAAAATTTCAGCTCGATCGGACATACTAACGATTACTAACGATTCACGAGAGCCCTTTTTTTTTAATTCAAAAGTCCCACTGCTAACTTCACGGACACATGCTTTTACTGCAACCGAACTCAGCAGGTTGCGAATAGGGTAATAAGAATTTTCATCTCAATATAATGTGGTCTCTATCTCTTACATGTGGAACTGTATCTTAAAATTTATTATTTTATAATTATGGTGAGCTCCCTGTATTTCGTTTGTAATGCCTTTAGAGCTGCCAAGAAATAGTCTACGTGATAAAGAAGGAACATTTATGAGTCACAGGCACTAGGTGTTGTGATTGCACTATTTGGAAGACGAGATAACTGAACGTGTGTTTTATCACAGTCCAACTCGCAAGTTCAAAACAGGATCCCCATAAGGGAACTTCTCCACAGCTAGAATTCTAGATTTGATTCTATAAGGAAGTTTCAGAATTACACGAGCCTGTGGGGACCTTACTTGGAGGACCCTAACAAGTGGTCTACGTGATGAGTGTCAACCCTCCTCCGTTTCACAATCCATAATTCGACTTCCTGCTTTTCACTGAATTTCCTTTTTTTAGTGTATATATTTTTGTATACTAGAGGGGGCCAACTAGTCCTCTTGTTAAACTTTCAAGTCATCAAAATAATATAAAATTAATTTAAAAATATAGTAATTAACTTGTCATAAAATTAAAGTTATAGCATAGAATAAGCACACTATATATATTATATATACTGATAAAGAAATGACACTCCCTATGATTTGGGGGTATCAATTTCTAGTGCGCAGGTTTACCAGAACTGTCAAATGTGGAATTATGGACACTAGTTTTGAAGACGTTGTAACCTGAAGTTTATAATAAATGTCAAAATAATAATGAAAACTGACGTAACCGTACGAATTTTCAAGTATTATAAACATTGTTATTATTGTGACATTTCCAGCAGACATACGCGCTAAAATAATATCAAAATATTTATAATTTAGAGCGTATTTTTATTAGAATGTACTACTTATTTAAACGTTTGTTTCAACTTGATTTAATAATGTTAGTAAAAATTCATTAGTTTGCTGCAAAGTGATATTTAGCAATGAAAGATCATTCTCTCAAATTCAAATTTCCCGTTTAAATACCCTAGGAAAATTACGCCTATAGTTCAAGGTAAGGTAATTTCCTTAGGCTCTATAGTATACAATGAGTGCATTTATGATTTGTAATTAATAATTAATATTTATATGTACTATAATATAATATAGTTACTCTGAAAAAATTAATTAGTTTAATTTAAAAAATATATTCCTAATAACAAAATCTAATTTATTTGAACGTATTATTATTTTTTATTATACAACGTTTGTTAACCTAATTCAGTAATGTCAAGTGACATTTAAAAATGAGATGTAATCTTTCTCTCAAATTCAAATTTGCCGCTTAAATACCCTAAGAAAATAGTCGCCATAGTCCAAAAAGACCAAAAACTACGTTTGTTAACCTAATTTAATAATGTCAAGGGACATTTAAAAATGAAATATCTTTCTCTCAAATTCAAATTTCCCGCTTAAATACCCTAGCAAAATGGCCGCCATAGTCCAAGGTCACCAAAAACGGTGTATACGATTTCAATGGGATTTAATGCGAGTGTCATTTCTTTATCAGTATATATATAATATATAGTGTGCTTATTCTATGGTTATAGGTCGATATGAAGCAAAGCGAGAAGTCGTTTATAAGAGAACAAAATTTATTAGAAATTGGAAGCTAATAAACGCAATAACCTACTGCTTCTCTTAAAGAAAATTAAGTTGGGTACTAAATATTAAATTAAAATAATTCAGTCATCATCAATTAAACGTCTTTCAATTTTAGAAGCTTAATCAGAACGAATTCGGAATGAAACAAGCATTCGATAAATTAGAAACGTAATTAAAATATTTTTTTTTCTTTTTCAAAACGTAACAGTTTGTTAAAAGATTATATAAAATGGAAATTTATAAGGATTAATTTGAATTCGTTTCCTTTTTCCTAAAATAAATTAACCAATAATAAATAGTTCGCGTGATTTGCCATTAAGCATTTATTTTAAAAGCGAGAATCGTTTAATTTAATTCTTGAAATGTAAAATAAAAATGCCTTTTTTTTTCAAAACTTCCCTAAGATCTTTACTCTAAAGTGAATTTATTGTCGTTTTATACAACTTAATGGTTTTAAAATCGGAATTAAACTCAGAAAATATGTTCATGACTGAACTTCTAATGGAATTGTACTTAAGAGGAGTGCTTGGTTAATTACAAGAATCTTTATACTGTCGTTTAAACTTTAATTTTTGCACTCAATGGAAGTATTATTAATGATTTTATATAATATGAGATGATTACGTTTTTCTTTGGGTTTTTTGGTTTAGAGTCTAACTACAGGTCTCACGATATAAGAAAATAATTCCGGCGCATCCTGAACGTATCCTCAGTAAAACAACCAATGAAATTACACAGTTAAATGCTCCCTCTACCATTTTAAACCGTTTTGAACGAGTGCACAGCTTTACGATTATTTTCTTATAACGTGAGACCTGTAGTAAGGACTTTGATCTATTATCCATTCACTCTTTATTTGGGATATGGTTGGCCATGTTAGGGTGACAGATTCCACCCGGTATAAATTTGAAAAAAACCAGTTAGGTTATGTATTGTAGAGTAGTGGCTTTTATTCAATTGTGTTAATAGTTGGTCTGTCATTTTTTTGGTACTGTCAAGAGCTGTCAGTCAACTTAATAGGGATTTTTTATTTTGGCAAACCAAAAAACAAAATTTCATGGCCAACCATATCCCAAATAAAAAGTGAACGGATTATAATTACAGATTAACCTATGTTGGGTCGGCTGTGTGATCAAAATACATGGTCAATATAGGGTGATCATTATTATTTGTATAGAAAATTTATTTTTTTGAATTATGGATAGCCTCACCTAGTTAAATGTTTCCCAATATAAAGTTAAGAAACCCTGTATAATTTTAATCTGATCGGAAAACCCTAAGAATGGAATGGAATGGAAATGAACTTCCTAACCGTTTTATCTAGACAGCTCGTATGGTAACATATTTACACATCGATTATTTTATCAGTTAGAAGACTTGCGAGTTGCTTGTTTTACAAGTTGAACGTTAAATAGAATATGTAATTAAACTTCTGTTTATCCCAGGTTCGTATTTAGAATTAATTTAATTTATCATTCAAAGAGACCGGCATTAGTTAATTCTGAATAATTTTTTCCAAGCTTATGAAACTAGTTCAGTAGTTTAAAAGGGGGTTATAAAGTTGTCAAAATTTAAAGCAATAGTGTTATATATACGTGGTGGGCGTGGTGCTCCAGTGATACTGAGTTGCACTACTGGGTCGAATCCTGGATATACGTGCTGTGCTGTATCTTTGACGTCATAGTGCACCCAGCGTCCCTGCCCTTAGAATTTCAGTATACATTTACATAATCTGTGGTATTCATCAGTAACTGCATAAGCAGTTAGAAGCTTAGATTTGGCCACACTACCTCGTTATAATGCGAGGATTAAATTTTGCGACCGTAACCAGCTAACCATACTAATTAAACCCGTACTATGTTCCTAGACATCCTTAAACTGGACGCGCATTGCATCGACTCGGCTCGAATCAGTCCAGCTCGGCACAGTCAATTTCTTTGCTATACACGGAGGGACCATTCATACTGACAATAAGAATAAGAACAATAATAAGCGTAGAATTGTCGTAGACAGACGGTTCATGCTTTACTTGCTCTTGTAGAAAACAGGCATGCGCTCTCGTGATTTCAGCTCAGCTGATTTAAAGTGACAACTAAAAAACAAAAGCTGGCAACCAGCGTGAACCGTACCAATGGGTGCATTCACCGGACGTAACAGTTGCGGAGCAGCTACAAAATCGTTCGGAGATTTACCCCAGCTTTAGGAACGTGTGTGAGGAGCGGTAGCCATTTTATCGAGCGCATTTCATTTGCGTTATGTTTAACTATCTCGATACCTGCTCACTTAACCAAATTACCGCATGATAGTAGCGCTACTGATGTAGCGGTTGTTAGCTGTCCCACAGCTGTTACGTCCGATGAATGCACCCATTGGTTTCTGTATAGCTGAACTTTTTTTATTATTCTTGTTCTTATTCTTAGAGTCAGCATGAATGGCCATTTAAATGTATTACCACCCGCGTATTGAATAGACTCAGCTCGGATGGGCACAGTCCAGTTTTTGACTACCGAACCGGGCTAATCCGAGCCGAGTCGATTCAAAGCGCGTACAGCTTTAAAACTCTATTTACAAAACGTGTATGTTGTCCCTTAAAATTAAAGTATAATGACTTATGTACGAGTCTTAAAACTTTTTTACTTTTAAAAGCATTTAATTTTTTTTATTAATGGATAATGATTCTTCCGATGTAGCCAGCAGATTAACGATAATCGTTTTCTGTTTTCAAGAATTTATTGTTTTTGTTTCTTTCAATCCCGGATTTTTGTTGGTTTCCTTTAATCAATATTTTTTTATTTACAAAATGTTCTAGACTGTATAATATTTCATTTTGAATTATGTTTTTTTTGAATCTCGCGTCTGAAAGAAACGATAGGTGGTTTAAAAGTTGTTTTCCCGTCAGGTCTATAAACAGAATATCCTAAAACTTTTTAACTCAAATTCTCAGTTTGTTTTTCTCTAGGGATGGAAGGTTTACAAATTATTGGAAAACTTATTTGTTAAAGTTTTTATTGTTAGATTTCTTTGTAAATTAGCAGTTAAAACTTTGAATGCCGAAATATGGGCTTCGAAGGCCGTGAGGTTCTGGCATCAAATTGACATCTTTTTAATACTACTATAAATGAGGTTTTTAAATAAAAAATAATTTATTTATTAAAAAGCAATTAATAAAATTGTACCGTCCTACACTTAAATGAAGCCATACGTGGGCTGTGAGCAATGCAGAAGAATGTGTGATGGCTACCTGATATATGTTTTTTTACAAAAATTGATTAGTTCAAGTTGGTAGCTTGGAAATTATAAAACAGTCGCCATATTTTATCTATGAAGTTTGATAATTACCTAGTAGTGTGTGGGTGATTTACGTGACCTCATTCACAGTACCTACCTACGAGGTTTTTTTTAAATATGAGCATTCTCACCTCTCAAAATTGTTCCTAATAAAAACATAAGAAACCTTGTGAGATTTTAACCTGATTGCAAAACCTTAAGACGTACCTCAAAGTCCTTGACTGGAAACTTTTCAGAAATACAGGGTGTTAATAAAATGTTTGAACAAACTTCTGGGATAAGTTCTTTATCTAAAATTAAGGGACTTATATTTTTTCCCTCAATTTCGATTTTTAAGGGGTGTGGGAATCTCTGAAAAGAAGTCCCCAAAAAACCGCATTACCTATTTTATTAAGATTTGGCGTGCGAACCAAGTGCATTAATTTAAATATCAAATCTTAATTTTATTTTAATTCGAGAATTAAATTTATAATCCTTAAATATGGCAACGTTACACAATAAATAAATAAATAAATGAACATTCGTTGCCCGACCATCGTTCTATAAAGGTCAATTGACGAGTATCAGTTGTTATTAATTTAATCGACTAAAATTATTTAAATTTGGTTTATTTTAAAAATTTTCCTGGTTTAAAGGAAATTTTCTGCAGTGTTTTTTTGTGAAAGGTGGAATATGAGTGTACACAGTGGGGGTGTTCCCCCTGATAAAGAAAAAAGTAACAGAATAAGTGGTGATATTAGTGAGGATTCTGATATGATTAACATAGATAGTTCTGCAGATAGTGCAGATGCGCAAAATTCTGTGAATATCGACAACAATAACATCGAAACTAATAGAAATTTTCTACAACGTAAGTTAAATAAATATAAAAATACCGATGCAGGTCCGTTTATCGTATTTGTTGAATCGCTACAATTTAACGTGGGTAATCTTCACCCGTTGCGAGTGGGATATAAATTAGAATCTCTTGGTGAACTATATAATGATATAACCGAAATTTCTTCGGTTGGGAAAAGTAGGATTAAAATCGAATTGCGTTCAGGTTCAGTTGCGAATAAGTTGGTGGAGCACGAGGTTTTTTCAAAAAATGATCTTTTTGCATATGTCCCACAACATTGTATAGAGAAAAAGGGCGTTATTCGTGGTGTGGACACGTTTCTTAGTGACGATATTCTTCTGCCGCGTATTCAGTCTTCTACTCCTGTGATAAATGTCAGACGCATCACTCGCGCACAAGATAAAAATGGCGCAAATATCAACAGAGTTCCTACTCAAACAGTGATTGTTAGTTTTTCGGGTTCTTCAGTTCCTCAATATGTATACATTAATAAAGTTCGTTATCAGGTCGATGCCTACGTCGCCCCAGTGGTACAATGTTTTCGGTGCTTGTTATACGGGCACACGTCCAAGTTGTGTAGAGGGAAAGAGAAGAAGTGTCACGACTGCGGTATTGCACATGAAGGGGTTTGTGACATTGATAATAATATATATTGTATTCACTGCAAATCATCAGATCACACTTCCACCTGCAAGTTGTGTCCTGTTTATATTAAACAACATAATATAAAGAAAATCATGGCAAAGCATAACGTCTCTTTCAAAGAGGCAGAAAAAATTAACAACAACCCATCGTATTCTTTGGCTCTTAATTCAAACAGGTTTGCTCCTCTCATTGATAACGCTTCAGATTTCCCTTCTTTAAATGGTCGTTCGTCTGCTCGTCCAGGTCGTATGTCTTCTACTTCTTTTTTTTCTCAGCCTGCAAATACAGGAAACACTACGGCCAGTCCTATGAAAAAGAGGAAAGCGCTTGCTTCTCCTCCTCATTTCGTACCAGCACAAAGAGAATTTCCTTTTTCCTTTTGTGGTGGTCCCATAATTGGTTCTCAGAACCATCCATTTAATAATTCAGTCGATAACGTGAAACAAGAAATTATAAAAAATATATCTGAATTAATTAAGCACGCAATTTCATCGAAATCTCTTGTTCTATCTAACAATTTTGACATTTCTTCAGACGTCGAAGCCTCTATTAGTGATCTATTTAATAAAATTTTACATTAATGGATTTAAAGGTTCTACAATGGAATGCTAGATCTGCATACTCTAATTTTAACTCTTTAAAAGTATTGGAAAACGAAGTCAAGTTTGACGTTGCTCTAATCTCCGAAACATGGTACAAACCCGAATATAAAATCAACATGAAAAACTATAATATTATTCGTAAAGATCGCCCCTCGGGGAAAGGTGGCGTTGCAATATTTATTCACACAAAACTTAATTATAACGTAATAAATTTTACTAACTTACACCCCAAAATAGAAGCGTGTGGTATCAATATTAATATGAAACAGAAGGTTATTTCTATTGTTTCCGTTTATTTACCGCCCAATGTCAAAATATCTGTTGCCGATTGGAACACTCTCTTTTCACAGACGTCAAACAGTTGCATCATAGGGGGTGACTTTAACGGTCACCACGCTTTGTGGGGCTCCTCCACGGAGAACCAAGTGGGAAAGGTTCTATCGGAAGCGATAGGGCAAAATAATAATTTATTCGTTTTGAATGACGGCTCTGCTACTAGGCTTGTGTATCCACTTAACTTTAACTCGGTGGTTGATGTTTCATTAGCATCTTCCGACTTAGCATCTAATGCTAAATGGGAAGTTCTAGATAGCACTTATGGTTCAGATCATTTTCCTATAACAATTACCATTGGTTACCGAACTGATTCGTCGGTGATCTATCCAGCATCAAGGTGGTACACTAAAAGAGCAGACTGGGATCTTTTTAAAAGCTTATCCTCAATAGCATTAAATAGACAAGAAAAGTGTAATACATTTCCTCAAAAACTAAATCTCCTCAGTGATTCGATTCGAGAATCTGCAGATGCAAGCATTCCTATTAACAAACCTTTTACTCCCAAATCTAAGAAATGCTATTGGTGGGATGAGGAATGTCACACACTCAATCAGGAAAGGAAAATAATATTTAAAAGATATAAAAATAATCCATCACTAATAAACTTTGTATTATGTAAGCAAATCACAGCGAAATGTAAATACACGTACAAAAAGAAAGCAAAAGAAAGTTGGCGACAATTTTGCATGAGCTTGAGTTCCTCTACCTCCTCCTCGGTGATATGGGCTAGAGCACGTTGCATAAGTCAAATCCCTTATTATAAACAGTGCGAATTAGACCCTAAGAGCATAAATATCTATTTAAGCCGATTAGCTCCACCCAGTGTGCACATGCCTCTCTCTTTCAAAACGTGTTCTCCCGGTAACCACTGGCTTGAACGCCCTATAACATTAAATGAGCTTAAATTCTACATAAAAATAAGTAAAAACACATCTCCAGGACCAGACTCCATAACTTATGATATGATTCGAAACTTATCGGATACGTCTTTTAATTTTCTCTGTGATGTGTTTAACAGCATTTTATTGGAGGGTGAAGATTGCTCTGCTCTCAAAGCATGTTCAGTAGTTCTAATCCCCAAACCGGGAGGAGATCGTAAAGATATAGCATCCTACAGACCTATTGCTTTAATGTCTTGTCTTCTTAAGACACTAGAAAGAATTATTAAAGGCCGTCTCGAATGGTGGCTTGAAAATAAAAATCTTTTACCCTCTTCCCAATATGGATTCCGAAGAGGACAAGGTACCTTAAACTGTCTCTCCCACTTAGTAACGGACATACAGATCAATTTGTCAAACAATCATTATCTATCAGCCTTATTTTTGGACTTACAAAGTGCCTACGACAACGTTAATTTAAATATTTTACAAAAGAAATTGATCCGTGTAGGTATTCCAGAAAACATTTCTTCGAATATCACGAAATTATTTGTTAACAGATCGGTCACTATCAAAATTAATAATCAAGTTTATGGACCAAGAACTATCTCGCAGGGTCTCCCGCAGGGATCGGTGCTAGCGCCTATCTTATTTAACTTATATACTTGTGACTTTCACGATATATGGAACAATGATACCTTTTGTTTACAATATGCAGACGATTTTGTTATATATACGCGGAATCGTACGATCGAGGAAAGTAACAGCAACCTGCAATTAATAATGGCGAAATGCAACTCATACTTTTTCGAGAACGGTTTTAATTTATCTGTTAAGAAATCTGCGGTAGTTTATTTTACTCGACATCGTTTACCAGCAACTAATAATATACAGCTAACACACCACTTAATTCCAATCAAAAAGTCAGTCAAGTACCTAGGGCTAACCTTGGACACAAAATTATCATGGCGGGAACACATCTCAAACTGTGTTAACAGATGTGAGAAGAGCCTTAACATTTTAAAAATTGTTTCCAATAAAAATTGGGGAGCAGATCCCGACATTTGTTTAAGATTTTACAAGGCTTTTACAAGGTCTATTATAGATTACGGTTCCATTTTGTATGGTTCTGCGGCAGTCTCTAATTTAAATCGAATTGACAAAGTACAATATAAAGCCATACGTATGGCAATAGGAGCTCTTCAATCGACACCTGTAGATGCTTTGTTAGTAGAAGCTGGGGAGCCTCCTCTAAATATTCGTAGAACGTTTTTAGCAAGTAAATTTCTTTTGAAGGTGATAGCTGTTCGGGATCATATTACTAAAAAAATTAGCGGTCTTAATACCTTAATACACAAGGAAAAATATTGGCTCAACAAAAACAACCCTCCTCTAATTAACGCGTTTAGCGAAATAAAAACAGACATTCCACAGATATTCAGCTCTTATATACTTCCCTGCTATTCATGCCCGTATGAAGCACTTTTAACGGTTCCGCGCATTTTAATTCCTAAATTTGACTCGATTAACATAAACCAACAACTGTTAGAAATACTCAGCAAATATCGAGAGTATCTTCAAATTTATACAGATGGATCGAAAACAATTAGCGGAGTTGGGTGTGCCTTCTACATCCCAGCTTTGGATATATCTAAATCCTTGAAGTTGAGAAAAGAGTGTAACATCTTTCAGGCAGAGGTTGAAGCCGTCCTCTCGGCCCTAGACTTCGCTGTTAATAATGAAAGCCACAATAATTACCTTATACTAACCGACTCACTTTCCCTACTTAATGCTCTCCTAAACATTAGAAATGTGTCAGTTTACAGCCACCTTCTGTTTGAGATTATCAAAAAACTATACGTTTTACAACAGAAAGGTAAATATGTTCAATTTCTTTGGGTAGCGGCGCACAAAGGCATCAATGGCAATGAGCAGGCGGATAAACTCGCAAAGTCCGTCGTCTACAGCAACACCCAATGCACGTCAAAAATAAGTTTTTCGAATTACGTTTCTATTTATAAAGCCAACTCTCTGAATAAGTGGCAAGACCACTGGAGTACAGTTTCCGTCGCATGTGACTACATGTATGGTCGTATCTGCCCGTCGGTTAAAAAAACACCTATCTTCCTAATATCAAAAATGTCTAGGCAAACGTACGTGAAAATTATTCGGTTGGCATTTAACCATGGAATATTTAGGAAACATTTACATCGTATGAACCTAGTCGACGATCCATACTGTCCATGTGACGGAATTTCGGTGTGTGACGTTAATCATTTGTTGTTTTCGTGTGGAAACCACCTCACAAGTTGTGATAGTCTATTAAATTTCCTTGTTCTCCATCACAATTTTCAATTACCTTTAAATTTTTCATCCTTTCTTGCACCAACTTTCAAAAACAAGTCCATGTTGGATGAGCTGGTACATTTTGTGCAAAGAACTAATTTACAAATTTAATGGTTAAAAAGTAAATAATCTAGTCGTGGCTAAATGCGCTCGCTCGCGAAGCCATTATATTATATTAAAAAAAAATAAATAAATAAATGTCAGTTTGACAAACTGTCAAATTCAACACAAAAACAACTTAACCTCAAATTTTAATTTTAATTTACAAACGTCAAACTTTGACATGACAGTGTGTAACATTGGCATATCAAAGGATTATTAATCTAATTCACGGATTAAAATATAATTCGCCTTTATGCAACCGAACGCTATAGAGTCTATAAGAGCACTATTTCTAGGGAATTTTTTTCAATGTGCAGCACTGCATGTTGACCGATGAATTATATTTGACAGTCATAAAATTAATTTAATTCGACTAACATTCAAACACGAACGTCAAACGCTTAGAATAAAGATCCGGAAGGAAGGTTAGCCACCGATGCCTATAAGAGAAAATGCGAGGGAAACGACATTTTGGAAAGCTATGAATGATTCATTCATTTCGTCGAGTTTACATTATCATTGGTTGATATGATCTTTCCTTATAAGGAGGAGTATAGTTCTACAATTATTTCTATTCGAGGAATTGACCGGAAATTGCTATATTTAAAAAAACCATTGTGATAATGACAAATTATTAGCTAAATGGCTCTTTCATGGTAGACTGAGCGCTTGTTTTCTAAACTTTGGCCTCATACGTTAAGAAGGTGTCTAGTGACACTTGTTTTTTAATATACTATTATTGCACAGTTAATTGTTATGCATTTTAGGGTATAATATAAGTGGACTAAAAAATTTCTGCTTGTGAAAAAAAGGTAAATAAAGGAAAACAGACGAGGTTGTTGACTATTTTAGGAACATAAATGTCAAAAATTTTTTTTATATCCTAAATGGTGCATTAATGAAGGTTTTGAAATGGAGAAATGTCGTGACTGGGTCTGTTGGTGCAAACAGCTATCACAACTTTCATTTTGATAACAAGTTAAATAAAATGTTGATTAAATCAAAATGAAAATGTATGCTAAATAGTATTTGTTCTTAAAATATTATTTTTGGAAATGATAATTTAAATACCTGCTATCAATCACTTCAAATATCAAAAGTATAATATTATTATATTATTATATAAAAGCCATCTTTGTTCGTTTAATATTTGTATTTATGGGAATGAGCGAAGTAGAAAAACTTTCCATACGATCAAACACATTTCTCTAGGGTCGGTGAATTACTATTAAGGGTCTCATATAAGTTAGAACTTGAATATTTGAGAAAAGCTTTTATAATATTGAATCTAATGGCGAGTCTTTACTGTCTGTCCAAATCGACAATCCTGGTTTAAAAATATAAGAAAGGTCGTTTACACCTTTTTGAACATCTTCACTATTTTACCACATACTTTTGGGAAATTGTTTTTCTTGTAACTAATGCGGAACAGGCATGTAAAAGAAATTTAGTAAAAACAGTATTTTCCGATTAATCCAATACAGGGTTAGGAGAAAGTATGGATCCATAGAAATATCTCTGATATGGAATTGGTGATTGTAATGAAATTTTGGACATAGAAATAAAAGTACATGACGCATATGATAGGCATATTATTGTTTTCATTAAACTTCCAGTTTCACCGGAAATGGCACTAACTCTCTTATTTTAAATGGAACATCTTATACTTTTACATATTTCAATAGCCCTCGTTCCGCTGCATTCATCCATAGTGATAGTTATGGGTAACACTCGAAAAGATACATTGATTTTCAGGTTAAGTTCACTATTTTAATTTACAAAAACACATTTATTGTAACTTATTTTATGATGAGTTGCTTAATTTATAATGATTAATAATTATTTTGTTCTATAAAAGTTTCAAATCAAACAAAAAAATTATTTTTGTAAATTTATGTAAGTAGTCAAATCGTCATTATGCACTAAGAGGTTCATCTTTTTGACTGTTACTCATGATGTCATGATTATCACTATTGATGAATGCAGGAGAACGAATGCTATTTAAATATGTAAAAACATACAGGGTGTTTCATTTGAAATTATAAAGTTGATGCCGTTTCCGGTTAAACCAGAAGTTCAATCAAAACAAAAATATGTCAGTCGTATGTACCATGTGTATTTATCCCTTCGTCCAAAATTTCATGCAATCACCAATTCTACTATACAGATATTTCCATGGATCCATACTTTCTCCTAACCCTGTACATTAAAAATCAAATCAGCAAAAATAACTTCTATTTATTGTATTTTGTTATAAATAATCCATTTTAAAATTCAATGAAAATTTAAAATAAACCACGTGACCATGAACGCAAGCGCCTTTAGTTTGACGTCACACGGCACAATTCTGCCCGCCATCTTAACCGTAACAAACATTAAGGGCGAGTTTTTCAATCATCGTTTAAACTAAGTTCCAGCTGAACGAAGTTCAATCTCATGCACTGTAAATTTACTGTAATGTAAACGAGTTACGGCGCATGAGCTTGAACTTCGTTCAGCTGGAACTTAGTTTAAACGATGATTGAAAAACCGGCACTAAGCAACCTGTCAAGTTCAATCGTCCCGTGTGACGTCACAAGCAAATGGCGATTTGCGCGGTCGTTTCCCTCAATTCAAATAGATGGATTTTTAAAAAAATTTTTAATTATTTTCGAAACGAAAATAAATGAATTAAATAGTATTAATCGGTACATTGAGGTATTTTTGATCCAACTAAGCCATAAAATTTATGCATCTTCCCCATTCACTTAAACAAAAACTTAACCAACCAGTGGAAACATGTACTTAGAACATTAATAATTATTAGTTAAAAGACCTCCCACTCCCACAAACAATTACCACCTTACATACATAAGATTGGTTCACTTTGGAATATATTGAATTGATATCGACCCAGCTTTGCAATTATGTTGCCATTTCGTTACTTAAGCCTTGAATATTCCTTGTTCAATTATATCATTCAGCCACTAATTTATCAGAAAACGAGACCCTATAAATGTAAAGTTACTAATTTAAATTAGCAACCTTCATGTTGTATCGACTAAATAATTAACCACTAAAATATGGAAATATTTCCTCACTATTTTTTAATTCTACTATAAACTCAAAATTTAATTCAACAATTTAAACACTAAGCTATGAGTACGCGTTTTGACAGTTTCATTTCCTAAATGCAATTTTTAAACCGACACAATCTTTATGCTTTTATCTCGAATCTACTACCTACTTTAGAGCTTTTATTTATTAAAATTTTCTCCAATTTTCTTCACTCCATGGATATCCTAATTACATTTATTTGAAATATATTGTAGTAATTCTTATCCAAAACCGATGAATAATTAAACAGTTTAGCGAATATTGCGTATTTTTGTATAATAAAATGGGGGATGTTTAGGTTTTCACTTCTCCAGAAAGAAGCAATTTATTCTTCTGTGGTAAATCGAGCGACAAATTTAGTAATTTAATACAATAATTACAAGTAGAAGTTGTGGTTGTCTGGCTCTACGGTATACTGGATTACAAGAGCTCAAGATTCCGCGCTCTAATTACGAATCTATCATAATAAACCTGACAGCTTTAACAACGTCGGAGTGTGCTTCAGCCATTAAGATTAAGTATACGGGTGCATAATTTGTATTAATAAGCGATTAGAAGCGCATTTGTAGCTACACTATCTTCAGGTGATTAGTGGTCGTAGTACGTGTTTCAAATGCTTCGTCTAAAAAGTACCTTTTTCTTCTATTTCTTTTCCTAAAGCGCGATTTTCTTCCATTATCTGTAATATACGTGTAATAAGTGGTTCATAGCTTAATACGAGGATTCTGAGTCAGAATAAAGTACGAAATACTCTTCATTTAGGCATACAGTTTTAAAAATGAATGATTTTCCATTGCCTTGAAAAGAAGATGGTCGAAAAAGACATAACACGAAGTGAAGCGATTTTTCAGTGTGACAGCTCACGTGCTTCTTCATACACAGCATCACTTTAATATACAATAACATAGTACCCCATATTTTCCTATTATTAAATTTTGTGAAAGACTGCAACGTAAGGAAATAATATAAAGCATTATAGCTAATTAATAGTTACCTATAAGTGCGTTTGATGTATGCTTAATTAAATTTTCGTAATTGCAGTGGAAATATTTTAACAAATTATTGTGGCTTGATGCAATTAATCTACGTAATATAATATTGCGCCAGCCGGTTTAAATTCAGTATTATATCGAATTATTAATTAGGACTTATCAACAACTCGGGAGTAATATCGAAATACATTATGGAACCTAAATTTAATATTTATAAAATCAATCTATTTCACGACATTCACGACAGTACGACACAGGGGTCATAGTAGTATATAAAAGAGAAAAGAAATCTAAATCTAGTGAATATTGAATATGAATTTTGAATAACGTCTTACCTGTACTGTATGAATTTTGGAATAACTTGAACTTATACAGGGTGTTCCGGGAAGAATCTGCCTAACTTCAGGGAAAAAAGTTATAACAACATAAAATTTTTGCTTAAAATGATCTAAGGAATACACCCCTGAAGTTAGGCAGATTCTTCCCGGAACACCCTGTATGGATGGTAATTCAAACAATTAAATTGATAAATTCCTACATAATATTATTATCCAATAAAAGCTGCATTTTTGACCAAGTGAGTGATTTAGACTAATTCACACACACTTATAGTGAAATTATGCCCGGTTTCATAAAAGAGAATTATTTTTTAATCCGTGAATTAGATTTATATTCTTTTGACATGGCAACGTTGCACAATGTACTTAATGTCAAAATTTCACGTTTATAAATAAGGTTAAATATCTGAGGTTAAGTTCTTTTTGTGTTGAATTTTAGACAGTTTACTAACGAATCTATCTTGACAAACTTAAACATTTTTATTTATTTATTTGTTGTGTAACGTTGTCATATTTAAGGATTATAAATCTAATTCTCGGATTAAAATACAATTCTCATTTATGCATCCGAGCATTAACTTATCCACAGATATTTGATTTATAACTTATCTGTTCGAATTTACCTCAGTTGGTAAAACATTCTTATATAATTTTGTCAAAAAATTATCCTCAAAAGTGCATTGCTTTAAATAACTGCCCTGATGTCCTGGGGGCTTAAACAAGCAATGCACTTTCGAGTTATTGTTGGCGAAAATTATTTTGAAATTGTGCTATTTTTGGTAAATTATAGCCAAATGTTGTAGCCAAACGGAGAAAAGTCCATATATTTTAAAGTCGATAAGTTCTTATAGATTCAATGTAATTTATCACTAGGTAGTAGATGAGCCTTTTTTGGTCTGTTCTCTACAGGATCGGATTGGCTACATTTGGTCACATCGGTAACAACTGTAATTATAATAAATTATAATATCTCCAGAACGGTTAACGATAGGTACATACAGCTTTATACATTTTTTATTCCAAATGTTACTGGCAATCCACATATACAGAGTGGTTGATTTTTTACTGTCCAGCTAATATCTGCTGAAATATTGAAGATACTTAAAAAAGTTAAATTAGAAACTTTTCAAACAACACCTCATCTACAAAATAGCGCAAACAATTTTTTTCCGTGGCCTACTTGTTTTGCGGGAAAATATGTAACTTTGGTTTTTTAAATAGAACACCCTGTATATTTTTAGAGAATCGTATTTTAAATCAATTTATCTGTACGACAATGTATCACAAGTACCATTTTGCTTTCTAATAATTATGCCCAATATTTCAAAAAAAGGAACAATATAAGGGTTGTAGTAACTCTTGATTAACATTAATTTATTTACTTTTTAACAAACTAAGAAATTTCGGAACAAACTTTAACACGTAATGTATTATAATGATTGTTTAGATTGTCCACCATGGAATTCAACAATTTTTGGCCCTCTTTGATTATGTTTTCTGCAACACTCATCCTAAAAATCTTTTAAATATTGGAAATAATTAGAAATCAAAATGGTACTTGTGATACATCGTTGTAAAGAGAAATTGATTTAGAATACGATTCTCTAAAAATCTACAGGGTGTTCTATTTAAAAAACCAAAGTTACATATTTTCCCGCAAAACAAGTAGGCCATGGAAAAAAATGTTTGCGCTATTTTGTAGATGAGGTGTTGTTTGAAAAGTTTCTAATTTAACTTTTTTTTTATCTTCAATATTTCAGCAGATATTAGCTGGACAGTAAAAAACCAACCACACTGTATAAAAATATACAGGGTGTTTCATTTAGAATAATACAAGTTTGGGTTTGCATGTAACAAGACTGTTTTATCAGGGTAGGCTCAAAACATTTCAAAGGAGGATGACTAGTTAAAATCAGGGCTTTCTTTCTCTTCTGGGTTTATATAAATCTCTTGAGCACTGTAATCTCTTCTGAGGATGAAAGTTTTTTGTCCAAAGTTTGCAAATCAATGTTTTCTTTTGCGGCACCATTTAGAAACTTATCGTTTTATTACTACTATTACTACTGCGTAATCTTTAGCACGCTCTGGTTAGAACAGGTTTAAAATTTTCCAGGGCAGGCTCAGGCTGCCCTGGCGCACCCTTGGTTACGGCTTTGGTTGTCATTCTTTTGTGAATCGCCCTGTGTGTACCTGAATATTTTTTAAATGTAGACCCAATGATCTTGTATTACCATGCCCAAATTGGTTTTGATATCTCGAATAGTTGAGGAGCAATCCTCCGTTCACACAGTAAACATAAACACCCACTCTGTAATTTCTTCAAAATCCAAAAAGACCCTAAACGGGCTAACCCGTTATTTAAGAAAAATTTGAATTAACATAAACATAACCTTATGGTGCTAAGAGGGAGCTCTGCTCGGCTCTGCTCGTTATCTTTATTTGGTAAAAATCCAAAAATCATCATCTATCACTATCAATCTCTAATAGGTACTATCCAACATAGGTAAGGTAAATGTCCACTTCGGATGGAACTTTAGTTTAGCGTTTCTTGTTATCTTTTGCAGAGTGAGCGATCTATAAAAGAAATTGGTTTGTTTTATAAAACTTTAATGATTTTCAATTTTTTACTTGGTGATTAAAAAAGATTAGCCCGTCCCAGTTGAACGTTATTAGAACTGGAAAAGTTTTATTTAAAAAATGTGAATTTTACTGCTTTTTTTAACAAAAAAATTAATGCTCCTTTGTGAGTGCGAGTTAAATTTGTTAGAATACCCGTGAAAAAGAATTGAAAATATGAACGTAAAGAGGATAAAAGTTTAATTTCAAATTAGTCCATGCATTACTTTTTAGCAAATATGTTGCTAAAGTTAAAAAAAATTAATTTTCCTAATTACGAAAGGAATTAATTACGTTAAGTAACGTAAAAGCTTGTCGGATTTAAATTAAACTTTTTTCCCTAAACTATTTTTACTTATTTGTCAATTAAATTTTTATGATAATTACGTATAATCGAAGTTTCCATTAAAATTAATTAGATACTTAATAGTTGGGATTCTCTTTAGTTATGCAATAATTCGTGCACGCATTAATTAAGGTTTTTCATCAGACTTTTTTCAATTTTAACGTTTAATTACCCCTATGAGTTATCGATTCAAAAATTTGTCATTATCCATTTTATAGTGTAAACAGACGTTTCATATTTGTTATAAATAGCTTTTTTTAAATAATAAATTATTTGCCAAATATTGAAAGTGGGGAGACTTTGAAACTTTTTATCTCAGTGAATTTGTCCTACATTAAGTTTGTTTTACAAAGGGAAGGCCATTAGTCAATCTTTGTGTACAATTTCACAAAACTTTCATAAAAATTTATAAGCAAAAACACACGAAGGACAACACCAGAAGCGACGCCGATCTGGGCGCGACGCATCCTATCGATATCGATCAGAGACGCCAGTTTAGCTACTGCCCGACTTATTAAAAAAAATGTTGAATTATGGTACACTCCTGAAGAATAAGGTTGACTTAATAACATTCCATTTGTTACATTATTTAATTTACTCATAATAATAGATGAGGTTTACACAATAATTGATTTTATTATATTTTTTCTTGTGCGGTAATAGACTTTTAAAATATTAATTTGTTTCAGCTGACGTATTCGTGACGGCAGTAAAGTGGCTAAAAATTAGCCTAAATAAAGAATGCGGACAGGAGAGGAGTATTCGGAGCTGTCAGAATATGGCGGCTCCTATGGTGGAAGCCGTTTCGGCAATTCGACCTGGAGTCGTACTCCTGGAAGAAATCGAGTGCCGGCGGAAGCTGAGGATGCGTTGGGCAGTAGTGATAGTCCTCGAGGATATTCTAGGGGTCGTTCGGGACTTTATTATTCTCCACCAGGAACATCCTACACGATAGTAGAAAGGCCTTCGTCGGGATTGCATCATCATACCTCTAGAGAATATACTACCCATAATTTTACCAAAAGTCCCCGAGGTAAGGAGTTTTTATATTATTGGATTTTGACTGAATAAACCGTAATATTTAGCCTCTTTTTTTCAAACACATATTACGATTTGTTTCACGATAAAATAAAATATTTTGTAATAATTTACGAGAGCTGTAAATTTTTTTTTAAATTTGAATTACGGGTAAGAACCGCGGAATGGAAACTTTTACGAATGGAAATGTCAGAACTAGCAATCAGAATTCATTTCAGTCGTAACAAGGGGGCAAATTGTTATATGTCACACTTTAGGAGATGTATAACTCCAGATGAGCAAGGAGCAACTGGTGACTCATCATCATTTATATCGAAATCTGTCAAAATAATATTCATTCGTTAACAAATCAATTCATCCTTTTTCTAAACAACGTGACTGTTCCAACCCCATTTGAGTCATTAGTCTAGGCTCATTCACTATGTGCTACAAGCTTTAGATAATGACTTAAAGACCTATTTTTTAATTTATGATTTAGTGGATTTTGAGAGTGAGAAATGTCAGACACAACGTGACATCTTTATAAAACAGAAAAAGCGAAACCACAAAACTTTCCAACGTATCTAATTTATTTTGGAGATATTTTAGAGTTTAAGAGTTTATTCTATGAAGAGAAATTACCTCTTGAAAACGTCCAATTAAGATATGCAAATACGTTTTACTACGTCCGTAGTGCTGTTTCCTAGATAAGACCTAAAAATGGCAAAACTAAATTTTGTTCAAAGCGTGGTTACTTATTTCTTAAAATTTTCTGAATCTATTTTTCCTCACCACATAGCTATGCATAAAATTTATCTATTGTTTTTTTATCAACGCTAACTTGTTCGTTACTCGATTTTTATGTTTTATGTAAGACCTGACGCTATGATTTAAATTTTCTGAATTACTTTAATCTTAACTGTACTTTAATTAACCTCGAAACATCAGCTAGCAACATGGCGGAATCAGTGCCAGGATATGAGTGTGCGGAGGCCCATGAAATATATGGGTCTTTTTTTATACTCTAACTTAGCTTTATTTTCTGGAGGGTTGGGGGATAATCTTCACGACCAAAGATACACACACAACATGCCCTGATGTTGATTGGGATGCCCGATTATTACTGACCTCTAACAGTATCTGTAACCGCTCGCGCATCGAAGCTCGTATAATATTATATTAACAAGTTAGAAGTTACAGTGGCTTCCAATACCAATGCATACGTTACATTAAAGACCTTTCTTTTTAAATATAATTAAATTACTATTTTATAGTACAATTTAAAAAGGCCCGAAAAGTTAGCAACACATTGAAAGTAAGAATTTTGGGACCCAGTCCTGCTTGTGCTGCTATATTCTTGCTTCATCTCCTGACCCAGCCACAAAAACCCTTTTCGAAATATAACAAACTCATTCGGCGTGGCTGAGTTCAATCCCAGCATCACATTGGAAGCAGAAATTACGGAACCCGGCCCTGCTTGTGTTGCTATACTTCTGCTTCATCTCCTGACCCAGCAACACAAACCCTTTTCGAAATATATCAAAGTCCGTCGGTGTGGCTGACTTCAATCCCAGCATCACATTGGAAGCAGAAATTACGGAACCCGGCCCTGCTTATGTTGCTATATTTCTGCTTCATCCTGTTTCATCTCCTGACCCAGCAACACAAACTGTTTTCTAAATATAACGAAGTCTTTTGGTGTAATAGTTTTTAACATTTATTTTAATTTGTACTATAAGGCAGTAATTTAATTAAATTAATCACGAGATCAATCGATTTCTATGCCAACCACCGCGATCTTTTTCACGGAGGTAACCTCTTTGATATAATAATAATATTTTACGGACCTCGCTCGCACAATATTTTGGGTGAACGTAATCTAACCTAATCTATTTTTTTTCGAGGGCAGAGGAAAATCTTCACGACGTGTATTTGAGATTTTTACTCACTAAAAACACTCTCACTGTTGTATTAAACCTAACTAAACTTGGAAATGTAGCGTTTGGCTCGTATTGAGAACGTGGATATTCTAGACTGACCATCAGGGTGTCTCCTACCTTCGTATTCTGAGTACGGAACATAAGACTCTCCAATTTTAAGTAGATTTTCCGATGTCAAAAAGTGGTTCGTATAGTCCACAAAATTCACAATCTCTCTGCCAATACGTAAGATTTCCACTTTACGAAGTTTTTGAATCAACTTGTATATATGTGTGTATTGCTTTAAAAAGGATCAAGTTGGCAAAGATAAACTTTCTGTATCTTGTGATTTTAAATAAGAACTTTCCAGAAACTTCGAGCTCACTTTTATGAATTAAAATTTCATTTCATGCAGTAGACTATGCAAATATGCCCTCCAATGTTACAGCTAACAATAAAACAAAATTCAAAAGCGCAAGTCTTTTGTTTCATGGCTATGTAGATTATATAAATATTGTAAACTGCAATACAGGGTTTGGAGTAAAGAATTTCGCGTAGTTTTAAATAATAAAGCATTTTGCTGACAAAATATGTAATTATTGAGTTTCTGTTCATTTAATATGATGTATTACACATTTTATACATCAACGTTACTTTGGAGATAGATTTTATGGCGAATAAAAGCAAACTCACTCAATTAATAGCCTCTGAGAGCACCAGTAGCTATCTTTAATATTGCTTTAAATCCAATCGGAGAAGCGAATCGTAATAGCAGGGATTGGCAAAAACAGCGGTATTTGAGATCTACTCAGCTTATCTACTATCTGAAATCATGCTCTAAAACATACTCTATGTTAGACATAGTTTTTATTGATTATCAACTTTCAGACTTGAAGTTCCCTAGGTCGGGTCGTCTTTCGCCTACCACAACATACGTCCAATTATTTCTAAACAGCTCTCGTAGTTAAACTATTATTTTTAAATCGTTTTATTTTATTTCAGGTACATATTTAGGAAGTAATCCAAATTTTGATAAATCATTAAGCAATAATAAAAAGAGACCTATATCTCCGGAACAAGTTTTGCGCCTTTTTGGTGCTCAAAATCAATCAAATGCAAAATTAAATGCTGAACGACCACGAAGATCACCAGCAAGTAGTCCAGCATCGACAACACACCAAGTAAATTATAGACCGCCATCTTATGGATTTAGTGTTCACGAATTAGTTACTAGAACTGTTACAATGGTACGAGATCCACCTGAAGGGACGCACGGTTTTGGAATTTGTGTTAAGGGTGGCAAAGAAGCTGGTAAGTCTTTTATAAAAACTCGAAAATATTTATCGTGATTTGTGGTGTAATAACTGAAGTGTTCTCTAGTCTGTTTGATTTAAAGTCAACTAGAAAGAATTGAGTTAGCAAATTGCTAGGATTTACATTTATTTCTTGGCTTCTTTTTATAAAACTGTTGAATGTTAGTTTTTGGCATTTATTCAACGAATTTTACCCTTAATAATCTTGAAGCAATTTGTACGTTTGCAATTCTAATTTATTATATTTTGTGAATTATTGTTATTCATTTCTTATACACGAGCTGTAAGGAATTAACTTTCTTATAATAATGAAGAAGTGCAGTTTTGGATAGTCATCAACTTTTGAACAATTTTGAAATGTTTTATAAAGTTTATATTAGTTTTCTTTATTTGTTACCCTCAGGGAAAATGTTTAGTTTGAAACTATAGTTTGAAATTACTAACTTTGGAACACTATCACGAAAAGGTCTTTTGCTGGTTGAAATATTAAAATATTTCTATATTTTATCGTGTGGTTAAAAATGTAACGTTATTTTATCTTTACGAATGTTACTAATGTCCTCCGGTAAGGAGAGTTAGTCTGCATAAATATGACAAAGCTGAAATAAGGATTTCCTGTCATAAGAAAGCAAGACATGGGTTTATTATTATACGAGTCTGAAACCAAGTGACAATTTATGAAGTGTCAACTACAAAGACTTTTAGAGAAAGGCATAAATTTTGGAATTCAATTTTCGTAATTCTGAAACATGAATTTTACTCTCTACGAATCACAAATTACGGATTTTCCATGTAAAGCTATATGCTACTAATATAATATACATTGTCTCCTCGAATTATTTTACAGTACAATTGTAAAAAGATGCTGTTTTAATTTTCCATCACTTTGGCCAGCCCAAAAAAATTTTTCTTCTAATAAACAAATGTTTATCTGTTTTTCAATTTTACCTGTTCTTTGTGTCGTCGATTTTCTACAGTTTTTTTTCTATGGGATCTAATTCTTGAAATTAATTCTCATGAGAAAATGACGCAATTTTCGTTATTATGTTTAATTATGTATTTTTATCCAGATCTAGAGAATTAATTCCCATGAGTCCAAAACTTGAGTCCCTGGAGTCTCATCTCATCGTTTACAAGAAGATATAACGTTCCTCCAAATAGGCGAGACACAAAACTAAAGACCAAGTGGTCCAACTGAGCTTGTTTTTGGTTAAAACATTCTCTCACTACTTACCTTTTCTTTGTCTGTTTTATCTTAGGTCTGTTTGTATTTATTTCATTTGACTGTTTATCTGTATCTCTTTTGATTATACAGTGGAAGACGAGCTCATTCTTGGGACTTAGCTCACTTATTGGAGTCTCTTATGCCATACCTACTAATTTTTCAACCAGTGCCCTTATATGATAAAGTTCATATTTTTGGTAGTTCCTGGCCATGTCGAACTAGACGTCCCCAATTCGTTAGAGTTAATATAGTGACGATACTTGAACACATCGTTCAACTATCGTCTTCTAAGCTGCAACAACGACGTCTGTTCAAGACAGCTTGCATAGACAATAATGTGTAACTTTGCCACAGCGTGAGACTGGCTTTATTTGGCCCCATCAACAACACCTGTTTTTTTACCCCTAAGGCCTCTTGATTCCCTAGAGAGATTAATACTTTTCAGGATATCAAGAAACTTGAAATAAACAAAAAACAAAAATAGGCAAAATACAAAAATTAGGTTAGGTTACTACTAACTAATAAACTTGAGCTTGCTTATCTATAGGTAGAAAAACGTTTGGTCTCCAAAAGCGTTTGCTTTTCAGTGTTGTAATTTGTCATATGTAGATGGGTGTTATTTTTCGAGAACCTATTGAACCGACTTAAAACTTTCTTTGGATAGATTTTCAACAACATTAAATTTAGGGTACTACGGGGGTTGAACTACCCTGGTCGGTTAAGCCGATGGGACCTAACTAAATTCAAGTTTACTATTTAGATATAATCTCAGCTGATCGAACGTCACCTAATCTAACTTAACATAGCCTAACCTAACCTAGTCTAGCTCAACCTAACCTAACATGAAATTTATTGGCCATTTTGGAGGTCAGTACACCTTGTACAACCATATTACAGCGTTGCTGTATGAACATTATTTGTGTTAGGTTAGGTTGGACTAGAAAGATTAGGTTAGGTTATGTTAGGTTAAAATAGGATAGGTTAAGTTCGATCAAGTTAGTTTATTTTAAATGGTAAATGCAATATATTTTTTTCATTGTCACATCACAAGCTACCGGGAAATTTTCGATAACCCACCGGGCTAGTCCCGCCCTGTTTGTGGATACGTGGTAGTAAGTATATTCTTGTGAGACTGTTTCTATTCAACAAATTCAACAAACCAACAAATTAGTTTAAAAATTATAGCTTTAAGGCTGGCCTTTTAACTGTTTTTGGAGGCCAATGCGAAAAGATCTTCTTTGCGTGTCTTTTGGCCCAGTCGATCTATGCTTAGCCCTGATATATTTCTAAAAATTACCAATGATGGAATTAGGCCTCTGCCTGAGGTTTCAGAAATTTTAAGTTCCCACTTTCCACCTATCTGTTATTCTAGCAGAATCGTACCCTCATTATCTAAACTTTAGGCAGTCAAACATTTTTTAGCCTTCTACATTAGTTCTATCAGTCGAATACGATTTTCGAACCGTTTTCTCGTTTGCATTTCTCTTCTCAGATAGTAGTGTTCGTTTTAACTGATTTGTTTCATATTAAATGATTATCTTCTTTTCATTGACTCAGTCTCTGCCTTCTTCGTTTATCAGTCTCTAGGTGTAAATGACTAAAATGTCACGAATTCAACTTACTGTTTCTACTTCCTTCGTTGTTTCTCTCAGTCTATCTGTTGTTGTAAATTTTCCATTAAATAGTGAAGTATCTTAGCGTTAGGAAAAGCATTTATTTTATCAACCCTTCAGTTTCCAAATTTGTAAAGAAAACGTTAATTGTAATATTTCTTAATAAGCTACCGAAACGATATTTTTATTTTTATTTTAGGAGTTGGAGTATATATTTCAAGAGTCGAAGAAGGAAGCGTAGCTGAAAAAGCGGGCTTAAGACCGGGAGATTCGATTCTCGAAGTAAATGGTACTCCCTTTACGGCCATTACTCATGAAGAAGCTCTCAAAGTAAGTTATATTTTGATACATAAGCATGCTAATAAATAAATTACTAACTTGGAAGTTTTAAATTGGAATTTATAACCGATGAGAATTAGATTTATGAAAGTTTCTTGTTCAAAACAATTGAGATTAACCTACAATTTTTGTTCGACAAATTATTAATTAATTACGTACTAAATTGTTTTTGAAATTGAATTTGGTCGAATTTGATAAACCCACATCAAATTTTCTTTCTTTTTACTCTTTGCTCTTTAATCGATAACTATCAGCAAACTATCAATTTTTCTTATATTTCACTGCTTGTTGTGCACAGCAAATTAAGTGACGTCAAGTAACATTTGTCGCTCTGAAAAATTTCTTCTCAAAACAATTTTCATTTCAAAGAAAAACATTAGTTTGATAATTACAAAAGTCATTAAGTTTTAATTTAAATCCAAAATTGTTGAAAGGTAAAGAAAGTTTTTCTAACGTTATTTCTTGTCGCTTAAAATAAATTCTTCGCATGTTAAAATCTAATTTCAACTTTTGAAATTATTTTGATTAATCTGTTTAAACTGGAACTATTATGGTATTAGAATTTATATTTTATCTTTAACTAAAGTTGTTTAACTTGAGGATGGTTTTATTTTTTTGTAGCGAAAAAAATATTTTTCGTCGGAAGAAAATCAATTTTTTAAGAGCGGTAATGGTGTGAAGTAAAAATATGAATTCTTTTGTTGTTTGGCAATTTTGAAAAGTTCACAAATCCGATAAAGTCTACAACTTGTGTAATTCAATAGAGTTGGTTGTAAAGAGGGTTGATTGTAAGTAAAGGTTATTTGCTGAGAGATGATAAAATCATAAGGCAACTATAGAAATTGGCGTTTTATAACTGCAATAAAGTACTTCTTGAAAATGATCTTTGGATTTATATATTTCTTTCGTTTGAAAATTTCGCGTATTTCCATTATGGTTTCTAGCGAAATGAACTTTATTTTTAATTTGTATTTATGTAATCTTCATCTTGCGAATTGAATTAGTTCGTGATCTAATATAAAGTTGATTGTATATCGGAGCGAATTGAGGTTTTTTTAGTTTCTAGTTGTAGCAACAGATCTTTCGGAGTGGAATAACATTGCTATCAAAACCAGGTAATTGGATAAAACGAGAAAAAAGAACTTTAGATAATGTCGTTTTCTTGAATTGGAGAAAAATTCCATTTTCTTCGAGTTTATAAAATTGTACGAATATTTATGTATAACGATTTCAAGCTTCAAACCTTCAAACTCTCGGTATTTGTTGTTTTATATTTCGTCTATTAAAGAATGAAGTTAATATTTTTCGGCACAATAACGATAAGGCCTCTGGGTGCAGCTCTAAATAAATGATTGTATATCGAATATCAGAAATGAGCATCTAACGTGGATTGTAATCAATTTTTTATCAGATTCTCAAATCTTAACGAAGATACAAAAGAAAATTTAAATTTTTTTTTGGTTTATTTAAGGCTTTGGAATATGAAAAAAGTAAAAGAAATAGTTCATTTCAAATCTCTTCTTCACTAGTTCTCGCTAGATTAGCTTGGAAAATATAACTTTTAATTCGTACATTTTTAATCGACATACTATTAATATAATACAGGGGTCTTAAAACGAACTATAGGGGAAAGTGGGTGAATATCGACCACCTAAGGCATTTTTTGTATGAAATCTCTAAATTTGATTCAATAAAACTGAAATTTGTTTTATATGTCCAGTATACTTCCATGCTTCTTAGAATTATTTTAAAAATTGAAGAAATTAACACATTCCTCCAAAAATAAATGTAAAAGTCAAGTAAGTTTTTAAGGAGTAAAATCGACCATCATGTAGGATAATATCGACCAAAGTATTAATTCATATAATTATTATTTATATTACACAACATATTTAAAACACTTAGAGTACCAGCCGGGTTCATCGGACCCAAATCGCACTTTCATTTCAGTTTTTCTCATTCAAATTTGAAAATTAGAAGTTGTTATTTTGTGACTTTTTGTAATTTCCTATTTTGAATAACTATTTCTAATTTTTTTCATTTAATCAACTTCCTTACCTATGTAATAAAAAAAGCAGCGCCGCGTACCAGCCGAGTCCACCGGACCCGTCCGTATAAATACATTATATTTTATGGAATTACCGTTGTTTTTTTCAGTATTTTTGATGAATCCGTATATTTCGGGGCTGCTAAATCGATCTGTGACCATACTGAATTCGTTTGAGCATCCCTTGGGTGCAAAACCCTTATTTTTCTCCTTGGCATTGTAAAAACTCTCTTCTAAAAGAGGTCCAGTAAAATGATACTGCCCTTTTGGTTAATGAAATGAAACTTGGTAGATAGTTTACTGGAAACATATTCTGTACGATGAGATAAAAAATACAATGCCTTACTGGCATGATTTTAAAATTTCTGAAAGATCGTTCTTAACAGCACTATAGAGACAAAAATGGCGATTTTAAGCCCATGGAGTTGCTCAGATGGATTCCAAATAATCGTTCACAGATCGATTCGGCACCCTTAAAATGTAGGGTAATAATACTTCTCATGACAAGATGCGGCCAATATTCGCCAATATCAGATATTTTCACAAATCAAGACCACAATTTTTGTCGAAAATTTGACAATGAGTGATGATGATTCATGAAGCACACTTGAGTGGATTTGTGAATGAACGCAATAGCCGTATTTGGGGACACGAAAATCCTCAGGCAGTTCATAAACTACTGAACTGTTGAATAATTAAACTATTGAATAGTTTAAAAAAATGGAAATTAAATTAGTGAAATTACACCGACGCCGACAGTGTGTGAAAATGTGATGAAAAATCTCATTAAAAGAGTCCGTATTTGCATCGCTGCCAAAGGCGGTCATTTGAGCGATATTGTATACCAAACATAATTTCCAACTCTAAATAAACAATTTTGGCCATTAACAACAAGTTCGATCAATAATTATTTAAAAAAAAAGTATTATCCGTTCACTATTTATTTGTGATATGGTTGACCATGTTAGGGTGACAGATTCCACCCGGTATAAATTTGAAAAAAATCACTTAGGTTAAGTATTGTAGAGTAGCGGCTTTTATTCAATTGTATTAATAGTTTTCCTGTCAATGGTCTGGCATTTTTTTGGTACTGTCAAGAGCTGTCAGTCAACTTAATAGGGACTTTTTATTTTGGCAAACTAAAAAACAAAAGCTCATTGCCAACCATATCACAAATATATAGTGAATGGATTATAGTAGGCATAGTTTGCTTTAAGGCACCCTGTGCTATAGACCCTGTAAAGTGTAGTATATTAAAATACATGTGTCACAAGATGTATGATGATGATGATGATGTAAGATGCCCAATTGTTTCAAAAGCCCTTGTGACACTAGTGTTTTATACTATTTTTTATTTTACAATGATTTATTTTAAAAATCGATTCTCAAAACATCGTGTTACAGAATTTTAGTGGTTAAATTCTTATGTTGGCTCCACTGACAGTTGACGTTTATTTAAGATTCTACCAAGAGATGGCGCTATATTTTATTTGATTTTAATATTTTTAATTTTAATACTAATGAATTTACTGAGGGGTTATCCACTCTGTGCTGTCAATATACAAAAATTAAGCTGTCAACGGTAGTTATCTGCAGTCAATGGCAGCCATAGCATATGCAGTCAATTGCAGCCAGTGTATAAATTCAGAACAGTGGTTTTCGATGGTTTTATATACTGTAATGAGAGTATTACCAACATAACATAGAAAAACCAATTAATTCTTTGATATTTCAATTTTTGCCCAATGTCAACCAAAGTTTGTTTGTTGAAACCATTATTCCATACTTTTGACGTACCCTGTATACAATTAAATTTAATGATACGAAAAGGATTTTAGTAATATCCATAATGTAGCTATAATGTTTGAACTAAATCCATTACTACGCCTTAACGGTTTGTTAAAAGTTTAATTTCATATTATTGGTCCTCTGTAAACGAAATTCTTTTTTTTCCTTTATTAAAAAACTTTCTATATTATACCAAAAAAATTTCCAGTTTATTCTATTATTTTTATACGACAAAAAATTATGTGATCTAATTTGTATTGTTTTTCTTTACATATTTCTTGGGATATTGTATTGGAAAATACTTTCAACGTTGAATTTATTTTGGATAATACGCTTTTGAAATTCTAAACATTAAAATAGCTTTGTAATAATACTTTTAAACAAAACAAAATTATCATAATTAGTTTCACATAGTTATGTAACCATTAACAGGTTTTTACATTTTGTTTTTAAATTCTACATTTTATCTGTCAACCTATGAATTTACATTAAGACTTCCATAACGTAGCTCTTCTACAATTCGCTTGCTCAGAGGCTTCAAATTGAAGCAACAATTTTTGATCTTCGTGCTTATCTGGTGTCGACAGTTTGTTGTATGTTGAGATTGGGCTCAAATAGCTGCTCCATGGGACCGGGAAGCTCAAACACTTCTGGAGTTTAGCTGAAATTAAATTTACTATCACTAGGGTGTAGCTAGCACCCCTATTCACACGTGTTAGTATTTTTTATTTTAATTTATGTCTTCAAAAGCTCCTCAGCTCTTTACAGACTGCTTGAACTGTAACACTATGGTATGAGATTTAATTGGGCATTTATCATAAATAACAATAAATTTATGTTGACTAGGTTAGGGTAGGATTGGTTAGGTTAGGTTAGGTTAGGTTAGGTTAGGTTAGGTTAAGTTAAGTTAAGTTAAGTTAAGTTAAGTGAGGTTAGGTTAGGTTAGGTTGGGGACTGCTACTTTAGCGCGCGGTCTATCACTAATCTGCGGTATACTGAGTCTACCTGAACTACCCTATCCTAACCTAACATAACCAACCTTAACCTAACCTAACCTACCCTAACCTAACCTAACCTAATCTAACATAACCAACTCTAACCTCAACTACAGACGTTTGGGTATTCGTCAATCAGCGCTTTAGGCGGCTATCAGACAGATGATCAATCGTCAGCGAGTGAGCGATACCGACAATTATTGAATTATCGATGACTGTTGACATAATGATGCTGTATACATAATGATATTCAAAACCACTTGTTTAAAATTTTAGTGGTTCTAGGTCTAAGACGGACGGTTGCTGCAAAACGTCTGTCTAACAGCCGCCTTAAGCTAACCTTTTCATTGGTTTTCTGTTTTTATGATAAATGGCCTGTTAGACCGCATTCTAGAGTATTAAAAGTATTAACAGATCACAGATTATACATATCTACACCACAAGTTAAAGTAGCACCAATATTTCTTTCTACTGTAGCTGGTTGCATGTTCGTATGTAACAGACACGTAAGATAGTCGTTTTAAAAAAATTAAAAAACTCGTGAGTTAGCTATAAGTACACAAGCACTTTTTGCTCGGAAATAACCAATCGCACCGGCCTATCTTACGCGTCTGTTACATACGAACATGCTACCGGGTTTGACTGTTTTGTTCTAGTCCAACTTAAATTTACTGGAACGGGAATTAACTTCTGACCGTTAACACTGGAGCCTTTTGCTTACGTATTTGTTTGGCTACAAAATTTCTCTCAGAAATTAATCTAACTATATAAGTTTTTAGTAATCTCTGTTCTTTCTGTTCCTACTTTCAAGTAGGTACAACTAACTGTATTTAATCTCCATTTGCTATTACTTTACATTAAACAAATAATTCTCAAACAACAAACAAAATTATTAAATACCTCCATTGCTCTGTGGTCTTAATAAATTAAATTCAAACGAAATATTTCAGTGTAATAGCTTCAAAGCTTTACAATTTCATTATCGAAGTCGTTCTCGTTCAATCCCCAACGAAATTTCTAATTTAAACTTTGCAAAGTTAAAGTTACTTAAATTGTTCAAAAATTAACATTAAGCAATTAACTTAATGTTTAGTAATTATAAAATATGACACAGTTAGACAAAGTGTTAGGACTTTGAAAATTGCGGAATTATTAACGTTTTAATACCTGTAGTAATTATTACAAAAAGAGCACTATTACCAAACCAATGTGCTGTTTGCATATCGAGGCTTTAAATGCATTTTCAATAATTTATCTACGACCGCTGAAAACTTCCTGAAAATTAATTCCTATTACTGAAATTTGTTTTTGTAATTAGTTAAGTTAATTACAATTTGCAATCTGATAATCAAGTCTGAAACTTGAATCTGGAATTACAACTATATTTAAAGATAATTTATTACTTCTTTTCTTTACAATGCATTTTGATTAATTTTGGAATGGCGGATTAACCGGATTAAGTTACTGCATTTTGTATTACTTTTTCGTTCTGACTGCGCTAATGGGTGTCATTTTATAACTGAAACAATTGTAGTTATATCTTACAGTTGTAAATAAATATTAAATATAATTGAAGCACTGAAAATTAAATTTAGGAAAAACTGAAAAAGAAAAACAAACGTAAAACTCTAAACGACGTTATATTTGTAAATGTAATTTCGTTTGTGGTGCAGATATGCTCTTCTCTCTAAGGAATAATATTAAAGTGCTCTCCATCGCAAAAAAAAGCCTTAGATCGAACACTATTTTAAATCTAATTCGAGTTGAAAGCTTTTAAGTGAGGAAAAGGTCGCACTGTAATAGAATGAGTTACATATACATACAATAAAAGCTCAAAAGGCACGCGGGCATACAAAACTATCTCTGACAGGAGACAATTTGAACATGACGTGTATTGTTTTATTCTTCTTTTCTTATTGTTGCAATAACAAACTCGAGTTGACACACACAATGTGTTTCGATTTATCAATTTCATTTTGTTATCAATATGTAAAGACGTAAAGAAGGAAAATATTGTTTTTCACAAAAAGTAGAATTGAGGCTTTTTAATCAGTTACATTAGAATTGAAAGAGAGATTAATCTAAATTACTGCCCTAATGTGCTTTCCCAAAAAAGTTTTTCGAATATAAACGTTAATAGCATACGTTTCTTATCTTTTGTAATTAATTTCATTAACATTACATTTGTAACTCCATATCGGGTTTGTTTAATATGGGAGGTCCCTTATCTGTAGGAAGACACAAATGTATTATCAACGACATTGTGGGGCTACAATACTGATGCTCAACTAACACAACCACTGCTTGTTAGCCCTCTTCATTTATTTAATTAAGTCACCTCTTCGACCAAAATTATACCTTTAGAAGACATTTTTTTTATTTTTTAGAATAAAAATCATAAAAATAGTATTTAATAAACGAATAATAATGTATTAGGAAAGGGTGGAATTAAAAATTGCTATTTTAGAGCAATATAGTCAAATATAAAAATAGTGTATTTTCCAATTTTTTAGAAACTGCTTTAGAAAAAGCATGAAATGCTACAGTGAAAGTGAAAAGTTAAACGGAAGTGACGTAGCTGGGTCGTATAAATCACGTTTGTTGCTTAGTTACATGTGTTAAATGTCAGTTAATGTGTAATCCAGGTTATAATAAGTTAGAGCTCATGAAGTTCAATATTGACAGGAACGACCCATGACGTCACGCCGCGTTTATGCGGGAAACTTTATAGTTTGAATTTCAAATAATTCTTTTTGGCAAAACCTACAGTAGAAATTTTTTTAAATGTAGTTTTGGGATTACGCTATCAATAAGGTAACTTTCTAGTTACATTTTAAAAAATTGGAAAATACTCTATTTTCAGTATGCAGGCATATTAATGAAAAAGGGCATAATATTTCATTATTTTCGGTATAAAAAGTGGGACTTGGTATAAAGAATGTTAATCTTTCTTATGAAAAGTGTCAAGTTGGAAGCCATTTTTAAAAATTATAGAGCTACTACTTCTACTTATCCCTCACCAAATAAAGGACTGATTGATTACACAATCTATAATCTCAATTCCAATCTCAATGAAATAACTAATGAAGAAAAATTTGTTCCAATTTTATCAACTAAATCAAATAAAATCGTTTCTTTTATTTGCACATCAAAATCGTACATCATTAATGACTGACTGCCTTGAACATATTTATATATTCTATTAAAATATGCAATTTTTTACTTAAATTAATTAATTTAAGAATAATTAATTAATAATTAATTTAATTAATTAATAATTAATTTAATTAATAATTAATTTAATTAATTAATAATTTAAAATGTAAAAAACATTTTATTTAAATTAATTTATTAAGATGAAAGTATCCATAGCTTGGATGTGCCGTACAGAAGCTTCCTCACAGATACATCTCTAGTTTTAGTAGATGAAACTGCAGTGGTTCCCTTGGGATAATGCAATGAAGCTCGACGTACACATTCTTTATTCGCTTCATCATATATCCTCAAGTAATGTACTGATCTCTTCTGAATAACATCTAAATCAACTTTTGAACCCGAGCCCAAATCGTTAAAAATACCCAAAAATATCTTTTACTAACCTCTTACCTTCTTCTCCAGTTAAATTTAATTTCCACGATGATTCAAAAACGGCCATAGCTGCTAAACTACAAGAACCCATTGTTGTGTACGGTAACTTATCGGTCGATCCGTGAGGACAAATACTATACAAGTGAGGGCTGATGTTATCTACACTAAAAAAGAGCAGTCCTAACAAAACCCTGGTAACGAAACAAATATTATAACTGGCCAAAAGAAAGGCCAGTAGCAGGAACTTCATGAGCTAAAGCCATTTTAAAGCATGCAAAATTCAAATTTTGACGTAAGTAAAGGTATAATTTTTTATGATGGTTAGCGGTAGGGATAAGTTAGAGCAGATTTGGCCACGCCTCTTTAATAACTTAAATACTGCAAGACAGGTTTATGTTGGCGAGCGGTGGTAATGCGCAGATACCTAAATTGGTATTTATCTCCACCAACGAAGTAAATGTATTTAAATTATTAAAGGGGCGTGGTCAAATCTGCGCAATCTTATCTCTATAGGGATATCATAATAAGCGACACGACATCTGGCGGATTTTTTTGTACTATGACATCGCACAACATTTGACGTATGTTTTGACGTTTGGCGCATGTTTGCGTAGTTTTTTAAAAGCAATAAGTTCTTTGATGTAAATTCTAATAAAAATAATAGTTTTTATTCAGTGTCTCAACGTAAATCATGGATTAAGAGAAATCCAAACTTAAATTTGTGACTTGATTGTGCGACGTCTTAGTTCACGGTTTTATTTTGAGGGCGCTGCGATCTTAACCTGAGATCCATATCGCTCGATATCAGGGATCTGTGTTGCAGTACGTTTACAACTGCGTTGGTGGGGTTAAATACTAATTTAGTGATATGCGCATCCCCACCGCTCGCCATTATAAAAAATTATATCTATATGGGTAATTCCCCCATAATTTCAGAATCGGTGTCCCTAGGCTATAAAATTTTTATTTTTGGAGCGAGTGTCATTTTTTTGGTGAAATTAGGTTACCTAGAACACCAGCTTTTAGTTTCAGTACAAAAATATCAAAATTTTCATGAACTTACTTTTATTTTCGCTTTTGAAATACGCAAAAACTCCCGACCGTCCCGTGTCCCTGGCGCGGTTTTCAACATACAGAGCGTCAATTTAAAAAGGAGGCAGAGGCTATATCTCTGAAACTAAAAAAGATATCAAAAATCGCCAGAAACCGTTTGGGTAGTACGGAGGGGGAAATCTAATGACGTAGTAAGTGATGCACTCCCACTTACCCCCTAAGCTGCAGCCATCCCCATTAAAAAATCTTAAATGGCAACCCTCTACTTTTGATACATCATTGGAAAGCCCTTAAAAAATGCTTTCCAGTGGTACCAACTTAAACTGCATTTGCTTAAAAAATTTTCATTTAATTTAAATTTTTAAATTTAAAGAAATTATTTAAATAAAATTCCTACAATTGTTCTAAGGAGAAGACCACGTTACAGAATGTGCGCCTTTTATAAATTCGCCATTTTTTCCGATCCTTTACTACTTTTATAGAACCTAATACAAACAGCTCAGCATTTATTTCAACAAACGATATAGTAATTCGACTTTGAAGCTATTTTGTCTCTCCTTTGCATGTTGGCTAAGTAGGCAGCGACCTACAGAGGCCCTGTTGGGGCCCTGCATGTTGCCTCTGTAGGTCACTGCCTACTTAGCCAAACAGATAATAAGGCCCTGTCTGAGGGCCGATACTTTCAGTCTCGATTAAAATCCTCTTTAACTAACCAGGTTGGGTGAAATTCAATTTTATACAGGGAACGCCTTCTTGTAACCAAGTTTATCTCTAACCAGGGCTTAACCGACATTCAAAGTATCATGCAGCCCTAAGAGTGTCAGTTTAGCTGTTCTTATTAGTATTTTAGTCTTGCTGTTTTGAGTTGGAGCCTCCCTCTTTAAGGGCAGGTCTTACTATTGTTTTTCTGGGGTCGCTGATTCTCAAAATGTGCTAATGATGAATTTCGATTTTTGAAGATTGATGGATAAGTCACAAGCAGATTTGAGTTAATGGTGTAATGACGTCTCTTGCTGCTTTGTGTGCTTGTTCATTCCAAGGATTTAGATGTGTGATGGTGAAAATAAATAACAATATCAATGGTAATAGCACAATATTTTAACGAATTTTCAATTTAAACAAGTAATAGAGCTATCAGATTACTACAAATAAAAATTTTCTCGTGTAAATTATACTTTTGTTAACAGCTAAGTCCACTTCGTTTCTTAGGAAATTGAACGAAAAATATTGAACCTACTAATTACCTAAAATTAACAAAAAACATTACTTACAAGAATTTTCCATTTCACTTATGTTTGTTATTGTCATTAACTTAAAAGCGCTAATGTTAAAAAACATTACCATTTACGACTTACCTATCGTAGAAAAAATATTTTTGTACATTTTCATTAAGTATACACACGAAATTTAACGAGTGTAGTAATGAAAAATTCAATAAAAATTATTGAGTAAATCGAACGAAATTGAATTTAATGCATATTCAATAATTTAATCGTTTTGAATCGAGGTATTTGCATTTAATAAGCCCACATAGGGTGTTAAAAAGGCCTTTTTTCAGCTATTTTATTCATATCTTTTAGCTGATTACTTGCTTCGAATGGAAACATATTTTCTGGTCGATTTTATTATTAACGAAAAAGAAAATATACCCACCAGTAGTAGGTAATCTATAAATTCGATAAAACTTATAAATTTTTTGATGTATGTTGGCGTATGAAAAGTCGCCTCGTTTACAATAAATGTCACACTTTAAGATATCCGTGAGTTTTCTGACAGAAATAAAATATTTTATTTGTCTTCATCCACCTAGGTATACTTGCATGAGAGTTTTCTGTTTGGGCATCGTTAGATGTGTGTGACCTAACGGTCCAAAGCGCTCATGAGAGTATCTAAGCGGAAAAAGACGAATAAAATATTTCATTTCTGTCACCAAGCAATTCCGCTTTAGTGAACTACAGAATCATCAATTTCATATTTAGCTTTTGTTTGCAGTTTTAGATAAGTGATGACGTCATCGATATTTTTTTTAAATTAAAATCTTAATTTTTTGATGTTGAAAGTCGAGACGAAAATAATAAAATTATTCGAACTCTTTCCAATTGCCAACTGACTTTGTTTTGAGCCTTATTTTGGCCTAATTAGAGGGTTAGTGTCCCTTAACTTGACTTGAAAGCAATAAATGCTTTGAATAGCAAAAATTATCTTGACGGTTTTAACAGAAGCTGTTCTGGCGAAGGTTTCCCTCTCTTTGAACGCGACTGACTAATTTCTTAAACTAGTGTCCTCTGTTTCCAAAAGGTTTTTTAAACCTTTCTTTAATAGCTATATTTGTCGTACTGAACTGACACTACAGAGATATGGGTTTTTCACTACTTATTTCTGCACTTAGAGCTATAAGGTTAGGGAGATATACACAGTCTGATCTACACGTCGCTTCTGAACGATACAAGTATTAGAAAAGGTTTCCTTTATAGGACCCTACGGTTGCCAAGCTAGATTGGGGAATGATACTTAATTCTTCCGGATTCGAACCTTGTACTCTCGCATCCGGATCTGGACTACTCATATTTGAGATAATTATTCACCTCTAACTTATTATATATTTTTATTTTATTTAAACGTATCAAGAAGGATATTACAGTGTCCATTACTCTTTTCCAACAGAGAAAGAGAATCGTTAACGAGAATCCTTAGATTTTTTTATTTGTAACCTTATCTCTGAACACTGCACTGTAAGCAATGTAACACGTTTTTATAAAAAAAATCTCTATTGTAGAATAGTTTACCAAATCTTTTAACCCTACTCGGCATGTAGTGCACTTTTCTTTTTATTTTCAGACGCTTAAAAACTTTTGTTTCTCCAAAGCGAAAAATATATCTTTGCATTCAAATACATTAATTAGTATGCGCTGCAGCGTATAACTCGTCTCACCACTTGTGCCACTACAATGCACTAAAGGCCAACTTGAATTTACATTAGAAATAATTCTTTGTATTTCTCGCTTTACTAACATAGTACCTATGAGTTGTATTGCACAAAATGGCACGAACTACCCTTTATTTCATATTAAGTTTAATTGTAATTGTTGCTTTTCTTTTTGGCTTGCCAACAACACTATGAGCGTGGCAGTTTGCTCACAATCGTATTATATGGTAATGCAAATGTACAACTTTATTATTTTCCAGTTCTACGCTCTGAATATCGACTTGCGTCTTACTCAAATTATATTTATCTAATAAGGTGCTCGTCCAACCGTATTATAACTATTGGGAAAAAACTTTGATTCGTTTATTTTCAACTTTCAGCTAGAGTAGGTTCAGCCTTTAATTTTATTTAAATTCCTAACTTTGTTAATTTTACATATTAATTTTTAATGAAACTTATTTTAATATTGAGAAAAGTAATTGCTATTGAGAAAAGTAAATTTTATCCCATTCAATATTTGGACCATTTCGAATTACTGTTACGAAATTAAAAGTTAATTTCTTTTAGTCCACGAAAAAGGATGTTGTACTTAGGTTTCCCATTACTTACTCACGAAAGTTAATGTGGGATTTAAAAAAAAGTCTCATTAAAGAGGACCTAGGAAGAAACAGAACGCACTCTATGTCATTGTTTTTCTGAATTAACATAACTGTCAAATTCCATTTTTATTTGCCATCAAATGCTGATGTTGTTTTCCTGACTCAGAGGTGGGATCTGCTGCAAACAGTCCACAAACTCTTAAATTACGAGACCTTACCGCAACCTTCTTTAATACCTCTATATTATTGTGAAACCGACTTTCAACTGCCCCCCCCTTTTTAGTATTTCTAGTTTGCTTAATATAAAAAGAATTTATTTAAAACTGACCTAATATCTAAAGTAGTTTTATAACAGAGTTAGTCTAAAATTGTTACAGAATAATTAAATTCAAATGCACTTGTATCAACAATAAAGAGCGCTTACGCGATGTTGTGAATTAATTTTGATTTGTAAATTATAACTGTAGGTACTGGACACAATGTTATAGTGTTTGGTTAGTGGCATTTATTTTTGTTATATTCCAACTTTGCGCATATAAATAATAATACACAACAAATTTATTGCCAAGTGCAGGAAATTTTAATTTATATTATTCCTTCCCTTTTATAACACAACACCAGCTTAATTAAAAAACATTTTTTTATTAAATCAACGCAACAAACTCACAATAAAGGAGAGCTTTACGCGTTTCTGATCTCGCGAATAGAGTTGCCTTAAAAAAACAAAATTTTCACAGGGTGCTTTTTCCGAGAGGATCAAGCGATTTAAATAAGATTATATCGTTTGTAATTTGAATGCGTGTTATTTTTTATCGTTTTCATTATAAATATTTTTAAGCCTCTTAGATAAAATGTAATTTTTTTGTTAGTATGCATGGTGGTCATTTGTTTTAACTCAAAATGGAAATTTTGAATAAAAGCCCATCACAAGCAATAACGATGTTTATTAAATGCTAGAAAATACAATGATTAAAACCATGAGGTTTAATTGTATCGTACTCTTATTAAAATATACAGAGCGTTACGATTATTATGACTTAACATATTATACATATTGTCACGCGTAGAAATATTACGCAAATTATTTAATGCAATTATTAAGTAGTACAAGAATTTAATATACACGAGTTTACAATACGTGACTATTGTCAGGTATTGGAAAAATGTGAGATAAAGCATAAATTGTCAGTTTTAGCAATTTTAGTTGGCGCGTGTGCCAAGTTAATAAAAGGCCCCAAAGTAGGTTTTTAGAGTTAGTTGGATCACGAGTCAGTAAGTAGACTTACTTGTAGTCTATAATTCGGAAACGCGAAATGTTTGTCGGTTGCAATCATTTGTTAATTATTATAATGGCTATGTGTTGTAATTGGATTATAACGCTAATATTTGGGTAAGAAAGTCATATAAATAAATTAACTTTATTCCAGCATTGTGGTTTTTGTTATCTTAATCTCGGTACACTCTGGAGAGTCTGGACTCCAGAGGTCATGACTAACCACCAGTAGTGACATATGGTGGAGGCGCCGGGCACAGACTCTATAGTAAAGTGCGTGTCCGTTATAAACAAAGTGCGCGCCAAGAAAAAGAAGTTGTATGTCGTAACGGCCCCGGCATTCACAATCGGTCGTCACTGGATACCCCCTCTCGATACCTCGAGCTACCTAAAATACCTAGGGGGAAAATATCGCTTTGATCGCGTCAGGGCTCCGTCGTGACAATATACTGGGTGCCAAGATTCAAAGCGGAACATGGGGTAATAACATTGGATATCACTTATTTACGCACTGTAAATAAGTGATATGTTTTCAGAACCGCGCACTGCTGTTGATTTATTTTTATGATTTATTATAAGTTGACACTTGTAATATCTCCACAAAACCACGGTCCCGTGCAAGTGCACATAATTTGCACTATCAGTAGAGCCGGTCCTGACTACGATTTTCAAGTATGTAATTTAATTAAATTCCATTTTAATTAGTGGGAGAGAATTCTGTTGTTTTTTGAATTTCAATATTACAAAGTAAAATTTTAATTCCTATAATAAAAATTATTACAATATCGTAATTTATTATAAACTGTTTTTTTATTTTTAAATCGTATCAACGTTTTAATTATTTCAGCAAATTATGCAGGTAAATACGTAGATATTTAAAATTAACTTTTAATTGTTTGTTAAAGACGTAATTTGCTCTATAGAGATGCACTTAGCAAATTATTGATGAGAAATATAGCAAATAACAATCTCAATACCTAATTGTAATTTTTATTCCCGGCGATCTTTAAAACCAATGACTCTGTTGCCAAAATTCAAAAAATACGTTAAAAGTAAATGTTGAACTTAGATACTGGTAGTTTTTTGATTTGAAACTTTTGGACATTGTGCTTCGAAAAAGGGCTTTCATAATATTAAAAAAATAGGAAAGAGAAGAATACTCAATCAATAGTTAATTTATCAATATATTAATTAAATTAAATTCACTAAATAAGTCGTTTTCATCTTAATTCATACACATTAAGGTGATCACGTGTTAGTAAAGATCGGTGAACTGAACAATATCTACTATGTATTGTGGCTTTAGGCTTTAGCTATTACCTACGTCAACCGAATTTTATGCGCATGTAAATTTTTAAACTAACGCCCAGTATTTCAATCGAGGTTTAAACTTAAGCATAGCTTTAAGGTCAAATTCCACCAATAGAAATGCACCAAATTGTAGTAAAGCTTAGCTTAACGCTACACTTGGATTTAAACCGATATTGAATTTTGCGTCTTAAGATTGTTCATCAAAATTCGCTGAACAGTACTTCTGGACATTTGTAGTTGTTGGGCATTAGCCACGATGGCAAGTTGAGGTTCTTAGGTTTTAACATTCCAGCTATACAGGGTGTCAACAATCTCACCATTTTGTATAGGTAACTTTGTTATTAGAAGGGATACAAAGTCGGTTAAATTAGCAAAATTGTGCAGAATTACACGACTATTCAAATTCCGTTAAGAAAAATTAACATTTTTACCAACTTTATAAGTTATTTGAAATAAACTAAAAAAAAATACATTTTCTTTAAATGTTTTATTAACTTTAACATTATAACTTTTAAATAACTTAAGTTTTAATAACTAAGTTTTAATAACTTTTTTATTAACCCTAGAATACTAATGTATCGGAAATTTTACGACACTCGATTTTATTATCATGTGTTTGTAATATTATAATGTTCCGTTAATTTTTGTATACTGGAATTTTCATTACTTTCCTAAAAACACTACTAAAAATAAAAACAAAATAAATTAATAAAGATAAAAAAATTTATAGCTCCGTTTTGGAAATACGATGCAAACTACAAACCTAACCTCAATTTTATATCAATAAAAAGCTAATTTTTTTCCTTTTTCAAAATATCAGGGTTGATAGATTTCCGATGTGAATTTAAAATTTCAATCTTCTGTTGAGACATCATTTAGTTTAGTTCAGTTCGGGGTATAGATTTAATTGAGTCCCGTGCTTAGCTAAGTGCTTAATACAATAATGTGTATGATGGTCATCGTAAGATCTAATTGGGCAAATATGTGTTTAGTAGTTTAGATATTTACCTGACAGATTGATAAAAATGGCGTTTTCGTTTCAAGCCAATCTTGTAAAAGCTTGCAAATTGCGATAATAAATACGTTACATAATTTTATCTTAGTGGGAAAACTTAAAAAGAAGTTGGAAATTTATTTCCTAGCAGAAAACTGCACTTACAAAATATGCTGCAGTATTTCAAAGTAAAATGATGGACGTATTGCACACGAAATATTATAATTTAGTAAACATAAAAAAACAAGCAAAAAATAACGATATCCTCAGAGTCTCCGGACTGAAGAGTGAAGGTGCTTTACATATGTTAAATAGTAAAAACTTAAGAAATTAACTATAGCCAATAGTTGGAGTGTATGGGTGTGTTAAATAGGGCATGGTCGTATGGGTAAATAGATAAGTCACTTACATTTCCCTGTATTAAAGAGTCTTATAATAACGAAGTAACGAGGATTTAGCAAATAAGCTAGTAGAATTAGAATTAATTAATTAATTAATCTGAATTAGAATTTTCAAATTTAATTGGAAAAATTAGAAAACTCAAATTAACGAAAACAGAAGAAATTTTACAAAAATCATGTCTTTTAAATTTTGTTTTTTTTAAATCCAACCAATAAAAATGTAATTTTAGTAAGATGTCGTCCCTTCTTTTGATCTTATGGTCCCTCCATTCGATGTCGTAGCGATCAGAATAGTTTTTTTTATATGTTGCTGAGAGAATCTTTCCCATTGTTCTCTCACAGCTGTCTCCAAATCAGCAAGAGTGGCTGGTCCTGGATTACGGGCTCTAACTTTCCATTTGAGCATGTCCCATATACAGGGTTATTCAAATTCGACCGGCACCATGGGGATCTCGCTTATTTGAAGAGATAGAGAAACTGTTAAATTAGGGCAAAGTTGCAGAATTTTAGGCCCATTAATAATCTGAAGAGAAAACTGCCCTAGCTGCTTTTGTTTTTGAGCTATTGACAAAAAACCAAAAAATCGAAATTTCGTTTTTTAACTTTATTTTCCTTATTATCAAAAATTTTTAAAATCTGGCCGAACTTCTCCGAAGCCATTTTGTATTCTACACCCGATACCTAAAACAGATTTGATGTAAAACGTTTCGGTTTTCTCGTTTTCTGGAACCATCATCAACTTTAGTTTTTTAAATAGGCGCAATCTTTTGCTTTAGCACTATCTCATAGAACATTTTTTGCTGATTTCAAAAATGTTTATTACTTAAGTATTTATTTTTAAATTTTGTTCTCAAATAAGCTAATTTGTTAATAAAAATTGAGGATCCAGCTGCTCTAGAATTAAAACAAAAGCCGGTATAACAAAACAGAAATCCATGCTTCGATTACGACTAATTTTATTTCTTTATTTGTGTTTATTACAAAAATAACTGAGTAAACAATGATAGTATTGTACTTCATAATTTAGGAAATAAAAACTTTAAAAACTTGTTAAAGGTGTTTAAATTCTCAAAATCTCGGGTTGTAATCGAAGCATGGATTTATGTTTTGTTATACCGGCTTTTGTTTTTATTCTATTGCAGCTTGATCCTCACTTTTTATTAACAAATTAGCTTATTTGAGAACAAAATTTAATAATAAATACTCAAGTGACATACATTTTTGAAATCAGCAAAAAAGGTTCTATGAGATGGTGCTAAAACAAAAGATTGCGCCTATTTAAAAAACTAAAGTTGATGATGGTTCCAGAAAACCGAAACGTTTTACATCAAATCTGTTTTCGGAATCGGGTGTAGAATACAAAATGGCTTAGGAGAAGTTCGGTCAGATTTTAAAAATTTTTGATAAGAAGGAAAATAAAGACAAAAAACGAAATTTCGATTTTTTGGTTTTTTGTCAATAGCTCAAAAACAAAAGCTGCTAGGGCAGTTTTCTTTCCAGATTATTAATGGGCCTAAAATTCCGCAACTTTGCCCTAATTTAACCGTTTCTCTATCTCTTCAAATAAGCGAGATCCCCATGGTGCCGGTCGAATTTGAATAACCCTGTACATGCTCTATCGGGTTGAGGTCCGGACTTCTGACTGGCCACTTCATTACACGAATTGCGACCTCTTCTAAGTACTACGTCGCTATGTTAGTAACATGAGGTTTTGTATTATCGTGCATTAGTTTTCGTCAATATATCCAGCATAATGGCAGTATGTGCTCTTCGAGGATCTCTTTTAAGTATCGTATTCGTATAGCAGTTAAACCACTATTCCTAATGACGACAACCTCTGTACGTCTAGTGAAAGAAATTCCACCCCAGAACATTATAGATCCCCCTCCGTAACTTATCGTTTCTTGTCTACAACATTGAGAATAACGTTCTCCAGAACTCCGCATGACAACTCCGCGTCCATTGGAGCCATGCAATGTCATTCGACTCTCGAGTAAAAAGAATAGCTTCCCATTGCGCTGGAGTCCAATCGCGATGTTGTCTAGCAAACTGAAGCCGAACTTGTCGATGAGCTGCAGTTAATTTTGGCCCGGTAGCAAGTTTGTGCGGTCTCAAATTCTGCTCTCCAAATCTTATTCTAATAACGGTATTATCACTAACGGCCACGCCGCGTTCTTTTCTGAGTTGCTGTTGAAGGTCAATTCCTGTAAGATGCTTGTTTCGTAACGATGACTGCACAATAAAGCGATGGTCTCTTCAAGATTTCTTCCAGATCCAGGCCTTTGATAGAGGCCACTTTCTAATATTGCTGGTACACTCGGCGAACCGCGGACCGGCTAAGATTCAATCTTCTTACTACAACTCTTTGACTTTGACTTTCTTCTAGTAGAACTACAGCTTGGACAGCTTCTGCCTCAGTTGTGTCCAGAATTCGGTGTTAATAATATTGATAAGAATAATCAAATTATTTAACTTGACAGCAAAATCAAAATTTTCAATAGAAGACATTATTTTATTCAAAAAGTTAAACAAAGTTCTCTCAAGTGATGCAATTTGATTACAAAGTAGCGCTAATATTAGTAAACACACTGCAATTATTAACAAAGTGTCAATATTTAGTTATTCAGTCCAGTGTTTTGTTTTGTTTTAGTTTTATTTGTTAATAAACTGGTGGCTCGATTTTTTTGATGACTAGGGTAATATTACACAATATAAGATGGAAAAGTAATACAGACTGTTAGTTGTCAGCACAAAAAAGCTATAAAGTTTTCAAAATACAGCAGGGAAATGTAGTAGGGATATTCACGGGATCGACACTTCTGAATAAACAAAACATCCCAACACACTGGAAATAGTACCTACACAACCACGGATGTTGTGTCTGGAACTTGAAATGGGAAACAGTTCAAAATCTGATCTCCCACTATCCAGTTCTAAAGTCCACCAGAGGATCGGAGGGTGCTTTGAGAATTAATGAGACTTGGGAGTCTGTTTGGAGAGCCCAATGGGCCTGGATAAGCGGTCTAAGCGCTTAGATGCTAGCTACTCATTCACTTCATACTCCATAATTACCTGGTGTTCTAGGTTTAAGGTGTTTACACACCAGTAATATTACTATTAATTTGGCAGTAAAAAGCGCCAATCTTAAAATTTTCCTAATTATACATAATTAAATTTTATTTTTAATTAAAGTAATAAAAAGTTTGTTGTTTTTACTTCGAATCTGTATACTATTGAGTTTAACAATAACTTCTCACGTGTTTTTAAAACGGTATAACAACAAATGACGTAACATTCAAGGTTTAACGTGGCTTAACGATAGTTTTTTTACTTCCTAATGGCAGTTTTTAAGCAAAAGTATTTCATAGCTTGTTTGATTTTTGTTCGACTCAGTTGTTAACTACGTACTCGATAATTTATAATACGTTTTGTTATCATCAATCTATGAAGTGGTTCAAAAGAATTTAATTCGTTAATATTTATATTTTTGTTAATTTTAAGTGATTTACTTGCAAATTGAAAATTTTCTTCAAAAAGTAAACGATATTTGTGGATATTTAGGTAATTTTTGGTAAAATTATATTTTATAAAATTATATTATTATATTTAAATTATAGTATTTGAATTAGTGCTTTTCAAAAATCAAAATTGCAAATTGTTTTATTTTTATTATTATTAAAACTATTGTGCAAAAGATAAAAGGTCACGTTCAAATTTATTTAGTAGATTATTGAAACGCACAAAAAATTATCTCTATCACTTTTATAAAATTATTTGATGTTGGATGAATATTGAAAAAAATCTTTGATAATAGAGCAAATAAGTGGTTGGCTACTTGAATAATATCTCCTTAATGATGGAGTTTTTTTACATCATCATGAACGGGGATGATCTTGCTTCAATCAAATATGTTAAATTAGAATTTCTCAATAGCAACAAGTGAAGGCAATTTCTTTTGGAATAATTATTATTATAAGGGTTGAAATTTATTAATAAGAATTTTACTGAATACTCACATAATCGTCTTAGGGTCGAGGTACTATTAAATGTCCTAGTTGACAATGTTCCAAAAGTAAATATTCGATTTCATTATTTAAGAGCAACGAACGAAAATCCAATAAGAACAACATCTCATCTTAGTATATATTTTTTAAATTTTGTTTTTGAAAATAAAAGAAGATGTGATGTGTTATCACAGGAATTTTCTTTTTACTCAACCTCAAAGTTATTTAAGTGAGCTCTATTATGACTTTTATTCTTATAAATTCTATCTCTTCACCAGGAAAGCTGTATTTTTGTGTTGCCATTAGTAAAGTGGTGAAAAAATAATTAATAATGTCAATTTTTTTATCATTAATTTTTATTTCAATTCACTCTTCCAGAGTGGTACAATAGAATAATAGAAATGTATTATTCTGTGACGGTATTTCAGATCCTTATCTCCCGAGGGCTTGATCATCAAGAATTATTATAAATTATCTAAATTCCCATTTATAGACAAAAATGCGTCGGTTTTTGGATAAATTGTATTAATCGAGATCCAGAATCAATATAATAGGCATATTATAGGCAATTTGAATAAGTCATTAATATCTAAAATTATCTATCGCCCATATTTTTTAAATGGAGAATTAGAGGTACCTGGGGCTTAAATTAAGGGGACGGGGTTATTAATTGTAGCTCTGAGGCTGGTCCCTAGTGTATCCTTGCATCACGACTTCTCGGATCTATTGTGCGACTCAGATTTGGTCTTCCTCTGTGCTTTTGATGAAGTCCAGAATTTTCCTTATTGATGAGTTAGGCTTTGCAACATTTATTTCCCGAGAATGCTATAACGACTTCTAGTAAAAGCCTCACAGTGTAGCAGAAGATGAATTGGAGTTTCCTCATCCTCTGCACATCTTCTACATAATGGGCCTTCCCCATTAGGTACACGAGTCCCATCGTGTACAGGTGTTTTTTAAGCTGGCAATGGCCCGTTATTATTGCCGTTGCCAGTTGAAGTAAATTTTTGCTCATTATGAGTAGAGAGCGAGTTCTTTTGTGAGAGGGTTTCTCCAGTAGGGCTTTAAAATGTCCCTGTCCAGGAGTTTCCATCCAGTGGAAGATCCAGATCGTCCGCTTTCTCATTTCCTGGTATGTTGACATGAGCTGGAACCCATACCAGGTTGACGAAAATTTACATTTTCGCTACACCCGCTAGCGCATTCAGTCTGCGGATGCAGTTCGTTAATAGTCCGAACCTCACCTCACAGGCGTTCAGCGCTCTGAAGGCTGCTTGGCTGTTAGGTACTCGAAGATTGTTTGGTTGTAAGATCCTCTAACAGCATTTGCGCACATATGAAGATGGCGTAAATTTTTCTGCGGGGGGTTAAATAAAGATACAGAGATGAAATCATGCGTAGATTGTTGTTGATCCCTTGAGTCAATTTAAAGGCGGGAGGTCAAGTTGTTTTGCTAGCTTTGACGAAATAAGCTAAAATCCGAAATTTGAAAGCAATTATTGAATGGATTTTAGTGTTATCGTAGAGGAAAACATACACACAGACAGACCACATTTGAGCAAAGACCTTATTTTTGCTCTCATCTGTCGTACCAGACCTTTCTAACGTTGGGGGGGGGGAGCGAACAGCTCTATGTTCTATCCTTATATACAGCCGTTGTACAATGTGAAATCTCAATCATTTTCGGACTTCTTGAAGTCATGCCAGTTGCTCCCCCTACATTTGCATTTCATGATCTTTAGGACTTCTCCAGCACTTGTTGCTCAGTCTCTCCATTCGAAACGTTATTTTGTTCTTTTTTAGACGGGACATAATGATCAAGTCAAGACCTCTTTGCTAGCGTAGCAATAATGGGAAAGTAAAAGAAGTTTGTGATTTTTTAATCCAAACACCAATGAAAGTTTTTATGATAATGGATTACTTACAAGTTTGTCTGCTTGTTGTAAATAATTTCCTTGGTTTAATGCTTTTCTAAAAGTCAAGAATCAGGAGGAAAGTTGTATGTGGGATCTTGTGGCACGATTTTAAAGTTTAGTCGAGGAAATTTATTTTTTATTTTTTCTCTGCATAAGAAAATGTTAAAATGTATGTATCTCAACATAATTGATGGAAAATTTGCACTGCTTTTTAATTATAAAACTTGTAAGTAACATAAAACTGGAAAAAGTAGATATCAAGTTTCTGGACTTGGCGTTTTATCACCGAAATGATAATCTAATGAGAAAGACAAATTTGCTCTAGTTTATAAACATTCCCGAGTCTTCTCGATGAATTTTGAAATTTTATCTCACGGTAGACAAACTTTGTATGGAATATCTTATGAGTAGTTTAGTATAAAATTGCTCGAAGAAAAGGGGAATTTTAAAAACTACATCTTCAAACATACGAGCGTCACGGTGATTGCTTCAACGTTAAATGCTAAAATTTTTAAAGCGAAAGTTTGAGACCAGTCCTTGGAATCATAAATTATAATTTGAATATTGTTTGTGGGCTATCTTATTAATTTATTCAATTACCATTTTTTAAAGAAAACCTTTGATCTCAATTTGCTAAAGGTCAAATTTCATTCTTTTTTTTGTGTCTGATACGTGACATTTCGACGTGAATTTTGACAAATAAAAAAGTATTAGGTTACGTAATTTACATCTTCATTAAGAATTGAACCTCCTTTCGCCAAGCTGCCTTTATTGGTGGTGAGAAAAATTTTTTTTAACCATCCAGACTATTCCTAATAAAGTAAAACGTTTTCTTAGTTAATTTGTTTTCCTAAAAACTCACGTTAAAAGTCAATTACACTTAACTGTCTCGTAATTAAACCAAATTTGTGGAGAAAATTAATTTTGTGCATTTACAACACAGTTAAAGGATACAAGAAAAAAAAAGATTCTAACAAAACAACCAAAAAATATCGGTAGCGCCTGCGTAAAATTACAACCAGCGCCTTGCCGTCGCGACGCCACGTCTAATGCCGAAAGTTCCTAAATATGTAAACCAAATATAGATCGCGTACAACCTTTGAGTCGATCGAACGCACATTATGTACGCGCCTACAACAACATTGAAAGAACATTTTATATTCTTCCAAGATACTTCGCATTATTCTTAATAAAAATTCCTAACTTTTATGAACCATTATCTTTTATACAATAATTTAAGATTTTAAACTCAACCCTTGGTTTTTATAAGATAAAAGCACTGATTACTAGTTGTTGGAGTGATCGTATAAAACTTGATGTAAAACAAAAAATTTTCATAGTTTACGATGCCTCGCTTACAAGTGATTGATCTAGAGGAAGAATATGAAAGAAATTCGTTATTAAAACGCCAGGACATCAATACATTAAGAGTATGTAGTAAGGAAAATCATAGAGATTGGATAATTTCTGGTAAGAGACGAAATTTGCTCGAATAACATTCAAAATTTGTATTTTTAGATTTCGAACTTTTTTTATGTCTACACAGTTGTTACTATGATATTGAAAAAGCTAAAAAAACGGTCGATTGTTACATAAAGTGTAGACAACAATGGACACACGCTTTTGAACATAGAAATCCGTGCATTGAGCCCAAAAATAGGCAATTGCAATTGGCGTAAGTAAAAATTTGTTCTTTGTGAGTTTTCTGTCATTTGTGGGTAAGAGTTTCGATCTCTCTGGGCTATGAATGTGTAATAATTAATTTACGACCTCAAATTGAATTGAGGGACATTTAACGCCCAATTCAATAGTGACCTATGAGAAAATGAATAGGCTTACGTTAGGTTAGGTCTTAGGGGTCTACATTTTGATATAAATAGGAACCGATTGCGAATATTTCTGTGGGAATGCAGGATAAGTCAGAATTTGCTACACAATCTTGGTTACAATGAGAATTTGATAAAAATTTGTGTTTATATGTCTATAAAATTTTAAAGCACGCTATTAAATTCAAAGTACTTTAACAATATCGTTTTCAAGATGTTCAGCTGTGAATTTTCTGTGTGTTCTTATGGAAATTGGAAAGTTTTTGATCATTCTTTCCAATAAAATATTGAAGAAGAAATGAATTTCTTTATAGGTTTTGTATGCAAGTAGAACAATATAAATAAGGCTAGAATAAAATTTATGAAAAATCTTATTACACATAACGTATAAAAGTACAACCCAGTTTAAAATTTAAGAAAATTTGACTACAAGCACAGAATCTAGTCGACGCGACGCGATGGAGAAAAAATAAACATTAGACATAAAGATTATTGCACAGGTTATTAACTCCAAAATAAAAAAAGACTCGAGGCGGGCCTCGTATTAATTAATTAACCAGCGTTCTTTAAATTCTCGTTTTAGGTTAAGCGTTCGCTAGTAAGCAACGTAGGCGTGCGTGCGTTTAGTACAGATCACACAGATACAGTAAAAATAATTTAACTTGAGGTAAGTTCGCGCAGGTTTGGCCACGCCCCTTTAATAATTTAAATACGTTGACTACTGCGTTGGTGGGGATAAATACCAATTTTATTTGTTTCTCATTTGTAAACGTCAGTTTCCAAAAACACAATATTAATCAAGAAAGTTTATTTTATCAAGTCACTAACTTGTAAAAGTGACAGTTAACTTGCAAAATTTTTACAAGTTAGTAGAATTATTTACATTAGAAAATTTTGTTTTATCGTCATATATGTTGAAAATCATGGTACAATTGTTATTTCCAGTAACACAGATTTTTGATGATGAAAGAGTTGATACTGATGATGATGAACCATCTGTTGACTCAGAAACTGCAGAACTCGAGGACTGCAGAACATTTGTACTCTCCTTACTACCAAATAATTTGCTAGACATTTCGATTTTTTTGTTGACCGAATCATCGACATAACTCATCGCAATTTCGGTGCTCTTACACCCTCCTGCACGCTTTAGTGCTAAAATATCTCCACCCGAATCCGCAACCATAGTGGCTCCAGTTCTGCGAAAAGAGTGGCCGGTGTATAACTCTGGGTCTTTTAAACCTAAATATTTCGCTATTTGCTTTGGGACACCACCAATAGTGTGCTGGCCAGCATTAAGGGAAATGCACTTTCCATGTCGGTATGTCAAAAAAAATCTTAGGCTTTCTGTTCCAGGAGGCCGAAGATTTACATATTTTCTGTATAACATGCAGGGCTTGAAGCTGCAGCCATCATCGGTTATGGTGAATCTTCTTGTTGTTAAATTTTTTGTTTGCCGCAATGTCACAATAACGTATTTTCCCATATCTTCTACATCATTCATGTTTAAGGAGAGAATTTCGTCACATCGACAACATCCAAAAATCCCAAATATTGTTACAATTTTCGCCAGCAACCACTGGTCATCAGGAGCATGTAAAAGAAATTGTTCAACCTCTTCTTTACTTAATACCTTGGCCTTTTTTGGCGTATAACGCTCATTTTTTCGTTTCAGAAACGCTATTACCTTTTGAAATCTGCAAATGACAACTAAACGTCATATTTTTCAATAAATTTTTTAAGGAAAACAAACCTGCGAACAGGGGCATTTTCTTTCATTTCCAAGCAGCTTTTCAGCATAGACCATTTTGCCCATAAAGTATTAGGGCTGAATCTAGCTGATAGTTGATTCAAGTAGACCAACAAAACATCTTCAGTTACCCCAATCACACTATTTTTGTTTTGCCACTTTTTGAAGTCGTCGTATTCTCGCTCGTACCTGGAAGCTGATTTTGCTGGTAATAAACTTGAAGCTACACTGCTGGCTGCCTCAATAATTTCTTTTGGTACATTCATTTTCGCTTTCGCCAAAACAAATGTAAAGAAAAATAAACAGACATGTTCATGGCAACGCTTCCATAGCTTACGACATTTGCGACAAATTATTGAGATTTTTTTGGAATTTATCTAACCTTTTTACAAATGAGAAACAAATAAAATATTAAACAATACACGCAAGGTAACGGGTTTTACTGGCTCAAGGAGGTAACTGACTCGCCTGCGGCTCGTCAGTTATATCCTCCATTCCCCAGTAAAAACCGTTTTACCTGGCTAGTAATGTTAAATACTATAGGTACCTGCGCATTGTCACTCGTCTACTTAAAATATTATTACAGTAGGTGCGGAATGGAGCGTGTCACTTGTCATTAAGTTCAATTTTATTTCACAAGATTCGCACAATCGGCGGTCCCAAACGTCAAATTACAGTATTACCAAATTACTTTTATTGTATAAAATTATTTGAATTTGTTCAAATTTGTTTGAATTAAGTAATTTGGTAATACTGTAGTTTGACGTTTGGGACCGTCGATTGTGCGAACCTTGTGGAATAAAATTGAACTTCATGACAAGTAACACGCTCTATTGCGGTTAAAGGCGGCTCCATAGAAAGTTTGGATAGATCACTTGATTAGCCCCTACCATGGAATATAAAAATACCCCCTACTCTACCAGGAAAGCGCCATTGAACTAATAATATGGATCGTAATGGACGAGTAAATATAGCGATTTCTGGTCAAGTTCAATAGAAATGTTCAAGTTCAACTTCAATAGATATGGTTGCTTATTACTATGTCATTTTCGTCGTATTTCCTTTTATAGGCAACGGTTGCTAACTCTCCTTCCGGATGTTTTATATTCTCAGGCCTCTACTTTTACCGAGACTGAAAAGGCTAAATGAAGCATTTGATCCCCATTTTCTTAAAAGAGAGCTCTCAGATACTTTATACAGCACATTTTTACCTAGTTGTTCGTCAGTATTTGGACAATGAGTATACAGGTTTTCTTCTAAAATGGCACACCCCTTGTGCCTTTTGAACGACTTCTTCCATTGAAACCAAATCTGGTGATTTGATGTCCTATTTTATGGAGACGATGACACTGTTTCAAAATTTATAATTTTTCAGAAATTAAGAGGAGATTTGCTTTTGATAACACCCTGTATATTACAGTAGAACTTCGATAGTCCGGATTAATTAAAACCGAGGCAATCCGTATTTCTAAAACATCCGGATTACTGATGCATGATAATTTATATTCCGTATTATTGTAAAAGGTTTTATTTCAAATCAGCAAAAACTTCATGCATATGCAGACAGTACTACCTTGTTTTAAACTATCGATTATTTTAGCTTTTTCACTAATGTGTAACGTTTAGTGTTTACGTTTTGGATGCATGATTGAACAGACACACATTTCTACTGAACTTAGGCCCGTTTGCACCGGTTCCCCGTAACTACTAACCACAACATAAATTTATTCTCCAGTAGACTTGTTAATGGGCGTATCCTAAGCAACGACTAGTTTAACTACAACTTAAATTTAACTGGACTGGTGCAAATGGCCCTTAATCAGCTAAATTCTGCTGTGACTGCTCATTTATTTATAAACAAGAAACAGTGAAAGCACAGATATATTGATTCGGTTTATCAAAGCATGCAAAAATTTGTAGTATAACATACTGTCACAAATAGAAATTCTTAAATATTTATTCTATTCTTAAATAGCGACTTGGGTCAGCCGCTTTTTAAGAAGGGGAGTAATGTCACAAATAATAATAACTTAACATACTATGAAACGCGAGTTCGGCAGATTAAGGGAGGTTGACCTGAAGTCAACGGGAAAGAAAAGACAGTTCGCTACCTTAGTATTACAAGGTTCCATTTGCATTTTTTCAAAAATTGATATTTTTACATAATAGAGGGTTCTAAATGCCACATATTATCAAAAGGCCGTTTTGGCAAAAAAAAATTGGAATTATCGAAATTATTTTTCGGACAAAAGTTCTAATTGCATGCTATATAATTTTAAAACTTCAATTGCCTATTATCTCCGTAAGGTAAGTCGGGGGAAGACGCCACTGTGGGGCGAGATGCCACCCCAGCATGTTTTTAAATTCCTCTAACTTATCTCCGGAAAATTTTATGTATAGGTTACTTGTGATTATAAGCTACTAGTAAACATCGTTGAAAACGAGTTTTCGCAAGTCATCGAAAAGTTTTCTAAAAAATTACGTTTTTATGATTGACGAAGTTTTAGCTACATCTCAGCTTTTAAATTTTATTAGGCGTTTTTTTTGTCTTATCGATATCAACGAATTGTTAGCTGAAAAGACGGCACTTTTCACGTCTATTGTAATTTTTGCAAAAAAATTCGCATCAAATTTGATTTAGTTACAGAGTTTTGCATTTTCACCCATACAATGGGGTAAGACGCCAGATTAGTTCAAAGTATGTAACTTTGACTCATTTTATTTGGATTTATAGTAATAATGCGACAATAGTGCCCACAATGATGAAAATGTGTAATGAAAACTATTACGATAGCAATGGGCTTCGTAGATTGGATTTGCTGCATAATTTGCAAGAAGTGGTTACACGAAAGATGTACATGGATCGATGACACATGTAACGATTGAAGTCAATAATATATAAGGATAAAACAGTTTTTTTTCGTTTAGTACCGCTCCCGACTTTCTATTCGGGACTGAAACTCACTATGGCATCTTACCCCATGCATTTTTGTCAAATTTGTTTTGTCGAAAAATACAAAAATTTTTTTTTAACTATGTTAACTAATAATTTATGTTGATTTGATATTGCTATCTAATAGTGTATTCTTTGAGCGATAAACACATATTTTTAAATTAATCTAAATGTGTATAATAACGTTTTTATAAATTAATGAAAAAATGTATGTCATCTTCCCCCGACTTGCTTTATGTTAAATTTGTCAGATAGAACCTTGTAACACCAAGGTAGCGAGTTGTTACTTAACCTCGAAAACCAAGCGCTCTACGTCGCAAGAAGGCAGTGAAGCACAATTGAAACTGGGAATTTCTAACGCTTCCATTTTGTTTGATATTGTTTTGGTGTCTTTGAAATTTTATACTTATTTGAAAGATAAATAAAAAATAATAAATGCAATAAGAATTAATTTTTTCAAGAAAAAGTTGTTATAATCGAGAAAAATAAAAAAAAAAGTGTTTTAACTTAGACTCGAAGTCAAAAATAACAAAAAATATGTTATTTAGGCTTGGTTTAGGCACTATCGTTACAAATAGGCACTAAATGTGTAAAATAGGCATATTAGTCAAAATGACATGCGGTTTAAAATACTTAATCGCAAAGTTGTGAAACGGATTTTGCTGTTAAAATTATTAATGGGCCTGCACTCCATCAAAGCAGGCAAATGCCTTAAAATCTTAATTATTCGTAAATTACTGTAGAGTTTAAATGATCCAAAACCACCCCAGTTCAAGTCACAAAATTACATAATGAAAGAAATTGTTCGATCCGGATTAGGAAGAATTTGGATCACCAAACTCTCTCGGATATACGTCGTCAGTACTTACTCAGTCACAACCTTCTCATCGAATATTTTCAATATCTCGCAAAACGAAATTTAAATCGAAAAAAGTCGTTCTGAAAGAAAGTCAGAATTTTGGGCTGATCTCTGTACAATGTTTCAAGATAATATACTTTTGTATCAGTTAACTTATAACATGCCACGCACGTGGCACAAAAGTGTGAGCACTTTAGTTTATCGGATTGGATTTGTAATGCACAATTGGCACACTAGAATAAGAATTTTATAATAGTACTTCTTCCCTCTTGACCTGGATGACAAAGATAAACAAAATCAACAGAAGTGTTTGATTAATATTTGTTTGTTGCTACTTATTACATGGGGCCGGTGGGTGGCTATTTTTGATCGAGCAGGTTGCTTATGACAGAGAATTATTAACTCAAAATTATTTTAATGTTATTATTTTATCGATTCTTAATTTTAGGGTTTTTTCAAAGTTCAGCGAATTGAATGGCAACCATCACATCTTTTATACAACATTCGCAACTCCCGATACATCAATACTTGATGTGGAGGATACGTTAAAATTATTTTTTGTTTATATAGAAACGTGGAGTTTACAAGTTGGCAATAGCGAAGGATTTGAATTTGTACTCGATTGTAAAAACTTCACGTGGAAACATTTAGCAAAAGTTAAAATTAGTATAGCGAGAAAGACAATACAATACGTTCAAGAAGCATTTCCAGTGAGAATTAAAAAAATTCATCTCATGAATTCGTGGGCCGTTATCGATAAATTGCTATATTTATGTAAATGGTTTATGAGCAAAGAATTTTATGAAACAGTAAGTTTGTTTTTTTAAACACAACGTAAGGGTTGATTTATTGGCGAAATAAAATATACCAGGTGGAAATGGAAATTGGAGTTTAATTTTGATTAAGTTCCAAAGTGTTTATTATTTTGGACTGTGAGTTTTCGTGCGTGGCTTAGCTAAAATATATTTATTGTTTACTGTTGCTGTAAATCATTGTTATGAAAATCTGTACACCTGGTGGTTTTCCTTCTTAGTGCGCTTGAAAAACGATTTTCCTTCTCAATTAAATTGCAAATTTTTTTTTATTATTCAGCCACCTGGTATATCTATGTTAAAATCAAAAAGTGAAGAAATGTACGAGCAATGAATAATTATATTTTAGATTTATGTTCATACAACTCTCGAGTCTTTGCTAAATCACATTCCTAAAAGTATGCTTCCAGAAGATTATGGTGGAAATGAGCTATCGATAAAGGAAATGCAGGGTATGTCGATTTACCAATTAAGAAGGGAAAGGAAATAATATTAAACTTATTCTTTTTAGATAATTTCATTGAGTTCTTTGAAACAAATTCGGATTTGTGTAATTAATGAAGGTATTCTTTAAATAATGTTTAGAAATAATAATAATTTTTTGAAATATAATAGTGATAAGAAAACTTCCGTCTATTTATTTTTGCGTTGCGTGATGGAACTATTTTTGCTCTATGATGTCCAGGTATTATTCAGTGCTTTGCCCATAATTAAAGGAGTACCAAAAAAGGGTTAGTTTTAAGAAAACATTTCAGCAGAAAGCTTTTTAAAAATGTTTATAGTTCCTTTAATAACATTAAGGATAAAACTCTCTCTACAGTGAGTTTAGAACTCTTTTTTTAGAACTTTTGAACTTTTTTTTTTGTTTTTTTACTTTACCTGAAAAGAACAATTTTTTTTACACAAAATAGTTAAAAAGTAGGAAAATCCTACGAGTCAATAAAATATGAAGCTAAAGATTAAAAACAAAAAATAGATTTGTATACAGGATGTCCGGCATAAGCCTCCGTTCCTTGAAGTGGGTGATTTGTGAGCTCAAAATAGAGTGATAAAACCGAATTCACCTTAGTCAAAAGTTGTTTGCCTACCAAGTTACAGCGCTTTGAAGTTCGTAACGTAACTAAAGCGTAACTTTGGAATTAAAAGTGATGGAACAACGAAATTTATGGAATATGCTTTTCTTGATGTGAGGAAAAACTTGGTAATCAGTAAAAATCGATATGATTCTTCTGAGGTGGTTAGTTGCCCCTCTCTCGATGATGACGCACCCTTAGCTTTTTGTTTTTAACTTTTACTGATTACCAAGTTTTTCCTCACATCAAGAAAAGCATATTCCATAAATTTCGTTGTTCCATCACTTTTAATTCCAAAGTTACGCTTATTTATCGATTTTTTTTTGAAGAACTTCAAAGCGCTGTAACTTGGTAGGCAAACAACTTTGGACTAAGGTGAATTCGGTTTTATCACTCTATTTTGAGCTCACAAATCACCCACTTCAAGGAACGGAGGCTTATGCCGGACATCCTGTATACAAATCTTTATTTTGTTTTTAATCTTTAGCTTCATATTTTATTGACTCGTAGGATTTTCCTACTTTTTAACTATTTTGTGTAAAAAAAATTGTTCTTTACAGGTAAAGTAAAAAAACAAAAAAAAAAGTTCAAAAAGTTCTAAAAAAATTAAAAATAAAATTTTAGACCTTTTTTTTGAACTTTTAGAACTTTCTTCAAAAATTAAAAATTTTTTTTTGGGAAGATTGAAGTTTCTTCTTTAACATAAACTTTGAATTTTTGAGCATTCTTTAGTAGTTTTTGAGAAAAACAAATGGCAAAAGATGGTCAAAAAATCACAAATTGTGGATTATCTCAAAAACAACTCGTAAAAAAAAATTTTTTTTTTAATTTTCAAACTTCAATATGCATACCCTTTCGATTAAGTACAGTTTAATCCATAAAAAAATTATCAATTCTAAATTTGTCGCCTTGTGTTAGTTATTAGGTTCGTTCCAGCAGCAATTCGAACGGTAATAGAACTGTTCAGAACTGTTCTAGACATGCGCAATTCGGAATTGAATCTGTCGACTTCGGGCGTTTAGTTTAGTAACAGAATAGTAGTTTACTCGTTTTTTAATCAACTTTTGTATAATTTTCTTCGTCTTCCTCATCATCAAGTTCAAGAACAGTTTCTAGAACTTCCTTCGGGCGAAAACCGAAGTAAACCACTCTATACAACTACAAGGAGTTTTTTTAACACCTTCGGGTTTCTAAAGGAATTTTGGAAAATCTAGCGGAGCAGTTTAGCACAAACGACTATTATCAAGTTGAATCTTCGGGTGGATTTGGGAAAATATCTCCCTTAAAACATATATTAATTTTTTTATGATTTTCCGGACATCAAACGGCTTTTTTTCTAGACGTGGAAGATCGTTTCGATATAACGATAAGTTCGTTACATCCAGGGATTGGACGTGTAACTGCTTTCTTAAGCAACATGGCTGACCAAGTTATAAAATGATCAAACGCTCAAGAACATCAAGTTTTATTATGAACTTATGGTTACTAAACTGAATTTAAATCATAGCGCTTAAATTATTTGAATTAGAAGCGAAGGACAGTCCTGAAAAACTTATGTGAGGGCATCTATCTCTTTCTGTGGAAAATAAAATCACTGTTCCCGTTCCAGCATTGACAGTTCAGAACTGATTCGATCTTGGAATCGAACCACGCATGCGCAGTAAAACAGTACCTGTAACCGTTCAGAATTGTTTGCTGGAACAAACCTATTAATTACTACATCCTTTTGAATAATTTCATGTTGTTTTTCAAGGCAAGAGCGATTATTTTCCGAACCTGAAAATTGAACTAAATAAAGCCTAATGTCTGAAGAAAATTCGCTGTAGATTGAAAGTATTATCATCCACGTGCGTTAACACTGGGTGCAAGAATATTAAAAAAAGCATTTTCCTATGTTATTTCCCTATGTTCCATAATCCTGTTAACAACCAGTACTTACATGGATCACTTTAACTTGAACTCTTTTCTGCATGACTCTCTCGATTTGACACATTCTATGAGTTGTGATAAATTGGTAAATTAAATTCAACTTAAGATCTCATTATGGGAATATCGCTCCTATCATTCTCTTAAAAAAATCATTTACAATTTTTTAGCCTTCTGTAATTTTCTCGGTAATTTTCGATAGCTTCGTAAATAAACTGAATTTTGAAAGAAAAAGATAATTTTTGAATCGTGAGGTACACGTATTTAGTTCATTTCTACTGCGTATGGCGTGTATCCTTGTGCTGCTGTTGGCGTATTTGCATAAAAAAAGTTTGCATTCATGGTCAAAATGGTGTCAATAACGTCAAATATTGTTACCAACTAAAAAATTAGTTATTTTACATTGCCATAGGTAATCATAGTGCATCACCGTAGTGCAAGTGTGTTTCACTTGTAGAAACTAGACTTGCAGGATGAGGGTTAAAAGGATAGGGGAGACGGGGGCAGGTTGAAACAAAAAAAAATTGTTGCCTTTTTTCTCGTCAATGTTATTATCAATCAGAGATTCTTTTGCAGAATATTCTTGCATATGTATTTGGTTACCTAACTTATTAGAAATACATAACAGAATCTTAGTTATTAGACCTCCAGCCTTATTTAAAAAAAGTCAAAATCTTTGTTTCAACTTGCCCCGACCCGGGGTAAGTTGTACCGCATATTTCTCTGCCCCATTTTACCGATTTGAGAGAACTAAATTGTGATTTAGTGCCTCCACAATGACCTGGCACTTTCCACAATATAGTAAAATGAAAAAAATTTATTTGGTGATACATAAGTATCATTTTACAGATTTATTTATTTTGAACTAAAGTAATTGCTAGTGGTAATATATGCCGAACCAAAGCGGAACGTCATCGACCTTACAGGGTTGGTTCTCATCCAACCATTTCTAACAGATGATCATTATTTTTTGAACGGACTATATACACTTCTGTCCTATGGCTGTAACCCGTTACAACTTACCCCGATCAGTATGTTACAATTTGCCCCGTGCCGTATTTATTTCTTTATGTCTGAGTAAATTAGTAAATCAACATCAAACAACTAAAAGTTTTTGCAAATATAATAAAGTATTGCCCAATGATTCACTTATAATAAAAAAACTGAAGCTCAGCAGTTTTTAATGGTAGTTAATTGATATCAAAATTTACTTGTGTGTATAAAATATAAATATGTTCGGAAATAACAACAAAACTTAAACAATGGAGTTCATTGTTTACATGAAACTGAAACATCGTATCGTCTTCTAGATAGAAGCCTACATAAGAAGCGGTGTTGAAAAATTTATTGTTTAGGAAATTTTGACGACGTTTAAACCTGCCTCGTGGCAGGTACTACTCGTATTAAGAGCAGATATCTAAAAAGCCTTATAAAAGGAAGTTTTCGTTGTGTAGTAAATACTGCTTTCAACAGAAGTGTACCAATCAAGAAGAAGCGGAGGCAACGTGTAGAGATCCAGGAGTTTTAGGAACCCTTTTAGAACCATCTTGGAGGAGGAGGAGGGAGCACCACACCGGTACAACACCGGTCCCGCGTCGATATGCGTCAAATAGGAGACACTATGTTAAAAATAACCTTTACTTTCTAGCTACGCATCTGGTATACAATGTGTCCAATCACTGAATTTTATCTGAATAGAAAAAGAATTGCCAAATGTGACGATTATTCTTTTGTCACCATATTATTTGTTGACCATGGAGCTGTGCCCGGTTTTTCACATTTAGCCGGGACTCTGTCTCTTGTAGTTTGCTAAGGTTCCAAGGTGTGCCTCGAATGTATAATACAATCAACAATAAATTTTTTTTAAACTTCTCTTATATAAATGTTTCATTTGAAAGGGGAGAGTGCTAGAGGGATCACATACAAATTTTCTAATTCAAGAACAGCATAGATCTTAATATGATACTTAGTTTATATTTAAACCACTGCAATTCCCAGGTTATTTTAAGAAGTTAACTATTTTTACTATTTTCTTACTTAAAGCAGATTTGTATTTCTGAGTCTTTCAAGAGTCGTATCAAAACTGCCCTATTTTAGTACGTGTATCTACATAGGTTCTACATGAATGCCACATATTTATTTATCGATTCCATTATGTCAATGAAAAAAAACTCAAAGGCATTTAATGTTTAATTGAAAACTCGTTGGTCGCATCTATAATGTATGTAAAATATGCAAAACTCGCGCTGTTGCATAACCTTTTTTTATAATTTTATGGCGTAAATTGTTTACGATAATGCCCGAATCATAATATGGATGAGTATTTTGATCCGCCTTCTAGAAAACTTATATTAACGATCTTTAAACGATAATGTGCTGCACAGTGTGTGTTCAGGGATTATGTGCAAAAGGGAGAAGCTATGTTTTAATTTTTGATTTCTTAGAAAATTGCAAGCGGCCTGTACAAGCCAAACTGGCCGCCTGAACACTGTCCAGGCGCTCTGGTTTGGCCGGTGCAGGCCAAACCAGCCGACTTAACGATGTCCACACGCTCCGGTTTAGTCAAATCCGGTCACACCAGAAGGCAAGCCATTGTGTGGCGCAGGCTTTAGCCGAATACGGCAAAAACATTTTAAAAATTCCATATCATTTCTGTAAGATACTAACTCAAGAACAATCATTGTAAAATGAGTTATTTATAGTAGTATTTATTATAAAATGCGTTTTTGAAGTTGCAATATACCAACAAATCAAACTAAAAACTTTGAATTTCAAACAAATTAAATTGTAAAAATGACAACTATGTACACGTACAGGGATACCAAATTAAAATAGTCCCTAACTGTATTGTCTCTTCACATTTCTAACTAACTTTAGGTTTGCTCCGGTAAGTGTCAAAAACGCATCTTTAGATAAATAGTAGCAGCATCGTTAAAAAATTGAGCAATATTTATATTCAAAAATTTAATTTTTAGGCCAAAACGAAAATCCGCCAAGATCAAATCTACCAATTTTTGAAACACCGTATTGTATTTATTTTACACTTGCATATTTTACGATTTTTAATAATTTTCTATTTCAAAAACGATAAATTAAAATAACAATGCATTATTTGTTGTACCAGATACGATAAGAAAATTTGGTCGTTGCGATAAAATTGTTTCAGTATATTTTTAAACGTGAACAAGATCGTGTCTCGTGTGTATTACTTTTTAAAAACTTTTTGTGCCTTTGTGCCATTTTTGAGATTGTGTTTCGAATCCATAACTCATGTAGTTGTCCAAGGTTAGTTTTATATTTATGGCGAAATTATAAACGTGTTTTTTCTGATTTTGTTCATGCTTTACACGAGTAATTGGTGATAAATTAAAATATGTATTAGTCCAAAATCTTTTTAATGAAGTGACTTATTTACGTTATTTAAAATATTATATCAAACGTTTTTTATAGAGATACAGTTTTGAAAGACTAACTTTTCGGAGAAATGAAAAATGTTTTTTTTCTCTCTTCTGAATTTAATCTCTGGATATAGTCCTTACAAGGGAAACCTGCTAAGTCAATTTTTGGCGATTTAAAGGTTTTTTGATACCACCAATATCTATCCTTTAACGAAGTTTTTGAATTTTGGCAATAGAGCTACTGGTTTGAAAGATCGCCGGGAATAAAAAAGTGGAATTGAAAATATTATTTTCTCTTTTTTTCATCAATAAGTTGCTAAGTGCATCTACATGGAGTCGATTCCGTTTTTAAGCTCTCCATAAAAATAACAATCTATTGCAATCAAGTCTGGCTCTTATTAGAAATAATTTTTCCCACGTTTACCTCATCTTAATGATTTTCTAACCGTTCCCAGTTAAGGGTGTAATTTAGTAGGCATATGCTATCGCAGTCGCACTCATTGCTTAGATAGACAACACTTGCTAGTTTTGCGTTGTCAATTTCTCAAAAACCAAAAGCTAAAATGAAATGCTGATTTGTTTATCAAATAGTTGCCGTTAAAGTCTCGGAGATGAGTTAATTTCAGCCTCAAATGTGAAGTATTTATATAAAAATAAATAACTGTAAAATGCAGTACAAAAACGAAAAATTATTCTTATTAATTGCCACCTTATTTCTTTACAAAAATCATTCAAAAATTGCTCATCTCCGAGACTTTAAAGGCAACTATTTGATAAACAAATCAAAATTTCATTTTAACTTTTGGGTTTTGAGAAACTGACAACGCAAAATTAGCAAATGTTGTCTCAGCAATAAGTGCAACAGCGTAAGCTATGCCTACTATATCGCATCCTTAAGCAGATAACTTATAAAACTTATTTACAATAAATTATTTTGCAAAGGCCATTTTAAGAATTTTTAGAGCGTACAATTATTTTTTTCTACACCGGTTATTGAATGTTGCTTTTTCAAGTTGTCAGGGAATTGAAAGTTGTCATTTTCCTCTTTAGTGAGCGGAAAAAGCATTGTCGCTTGCCAAACGGAATCTAAGATTTTTTGATAAGAAACGTTAATAAACGATTTTCAATTTTATTGAAAGGAATCGACATGTGTTATCTTAATTAATATTATTAAACAATAAGAACTCATTTTTTAATTCGAGTACTTATCATAAATGTAATTAGGTATCATATTTACTAATTATCGTGGACAATATGGAAATTTATTTTACAACCCTCGCAATCCTCACAATTTTCCATAGGGATCTTGATTATTTTTTTATTAGCTGCTGTGGTTGAGATTACAGGGTACATTTTTCTCAGTGTAATTTTGCCGTTGTGGTCAACAACTTAAGGTGTTTTTTCTTCCAATAAACTGGAAAACTGCAACATTAAGCTCTAGTGATTCATCTACATAACCGTATGTTACTGTTGTCGACTTCCATAAATCCCTTATGACTATTTATGTTCACTTCATCTACTCCGAAATTGAGATCACGTAAATTAAAAACTGAATTTGTGCATTTTTAAGTCTAATATTTCCAAAGGAACCCTTTCATCATCAAATGTGATGTGCGAAGAGCCACATAGAGTGCCATCGAGCATATAAGAGCCCCAAAGGGGCGTGTCTAGGAGAGCAAAGATCGCACATTTTGACAGTGATTTTAACGTAAAAATCAACTGTCGGCTGGGATCCTGTAATTGTTAGCGTATTGCTACGCTACGCTACTTACTCCCTACCCCTCTTCTACCAACTTTTAGAAACTGATAGGAGAAGGGTACAGGTATAATATTTTAAGAAGAGGAGCGGGATAAGTTCGCGCAGGTTTGGCCACGCCCCTTTAATAATTTAATACGCTGACTACGGCGTTAAAGGGATAAAATACCAATTTAGGTATCTGCGCATCCTCTAATCTCGTCAGGTTAAAATATTTTAGCTGAAGCTTAGCGTAGCGTAGCAATACGCTAATATTTACATGATCCCAGCCCTGATTATGTTTTTATATTAAACAATTACTAGCGGGTCACCCCCGTCAAGATTTGACGAAGTATTTGAAGACATGAATGCGTTAGAAAAATTATTATAATATATAATGCACTTGCAACCTACACCGATGATTGTTTGTTATTAAATGTACGAAATAGGCGTGCCCGTCATTCAACGTCATCGAACTACATTGAAGTGGGAGATAAGAGATAACAATACGTGTGAAAATTTATTATTTAAAAAAATGTATGAAATTGATAATTTAAAGTAAAAAAATTAGTGCTGACTTATCTGTAGGTCTAGATCTAGAGCTTCGATTTAAAAAAAATCATTAAGATCGGTCCAGTAGAACTAGAAGTAGGCTAATTATTATATATCAAGAAAAGACTTCGCGTTTTAAATATATGGATGTGCAAGAGTGTATTTAAACAAATTCCTGCGTGTGATTCGTCCACGTATATTTTCCGAGGTTTTTGTAAACTTGGTGACACTGTATTTATGATAAATGATGAAATTCTCAGGATCTTTGATTTTTTGGGCCCGTAACTTTTGGATTATTTCTTCAAATAAGAAAACAGCCGCTTGTACTTTCCGCTTGAGATTTCCGTTTGTACTGGATAGATACAATGTTTTAGAGCATCGACTATACAGAGGTCTCACTGTTGATGCTTTCTAGGTCTTATATTTCTCATTTTTACGGATTTAACGAATTTTGTGACAAACTTGATGATAAAAAGCAAGCTGACCCCCAAAGTTTCCCATTTATGCCTATTACAGAATCAGATAATCATCCACACAAGGGATATAATTGTGTTGGAAAAGTAAATTCTCGGACTCCTGTAGTTTGCAAACCATCCTCCGGCAATGTATCACTTTGCAGTAAAAGGTACAATTTACGATCAATCATGTTTCGTAATATTTCCCGTTGTGCAACATGATTGATCACGAGTAGGTAATGCTAATTGGCGGTTCGTGCAATTTGTATGATATTAAAATTTTTTACACTTGTGTTGTGAGTGCTTGTGTTGCATAATTTGTCAGTTGGAGCAAGCACCATCTCCAACTACCCTTAACATATTTTTGCGCAGCATGATTGATCGTAAATGGGTCCCTTAAGTTATAAAATTCAACTTTATTGTTAATAAAAATTATAAAAATGTATAGAAATGTTGTAGCTTGTAGAAAAAATTTGTTCATCAGTTCTAAGTTGCTTGATGGTATTTTAATAATTATTACAAAGGAATTCGGGGAAGTAAATAGAAATTTTTCTAGTCAAATGTTTCATCACAATAAACGACTAAAAAAATGTTGGTCGATATTGTTTTAAAATGATAGAGGAATCCAAGAATTAAATAGACAATTTTTAGAAAAATTAATTAATGTTAAAACGTTTCGTTAAAATAAATAAAAAATAGTTTCATAATAACTTCATTTCATGGTTATATCTAAAAAACGTTAAATTTTAGTCGTCTTTTTCAGTTAGCTTTTCTTTAGATAAATAGCTTCACAAAAGTCACAACTGATGGTGATTTATAAAAGTTTGAAATTTTTTTTCGAATGCTGTTATTTTTTTTATGATGCTCGCGTTTTAGTTTACATCGACTTCTTAACTCATTTGTCAAAAACAAAAATTCCAAGTAGACTATAAAATAGTTTGCGTGCAAAAATCCATTTTGCCATAATATTAATAATTTATTAAAATTTATTTAACTGCAAGATAATAACATTAAATCTGAATAATTTTATTTTCTTTAAGAATTTACAAAGGAGTACGAAGACTATTCAGAAAGTAAGTTAATAAAAATCATTTTAGGCTGATATTTTAGTTTCTGCTTAAGCTTACGCTCTCAATTATTCATTGTTAATAAGTTGAACCCTAAAAAAAGATAGAAAACTTCAGCTTGAGTAGACGCTAAAATGTTGCCTTATGTTAATTAATGTTACCAAAAATTTTAGTATTTATAATGAGATTGGATGTAATGAAGAGTTTCTTTTTGAGCGTTCCTTGTAACACCGTAAAAAAAGGAAACCTTTTCAGCATGACCACAACATTCTAGATTTTAGCACACAATAAACTCACAACCTTTTTCCCATAACAAATGCATGCATAAGAAAACACAGGAAAAACAATTTATAAGTTTATTTGACTTTAATTTGACTAAAAAAGGGTCGAAAGTGTACATTTAACTTTTATGTCAACAAGTAGAACATTTTAATACAATTTAAGTTTTTAAGAATTTTAGTAACGAAATTTTGAAATTGTTCGTTCGTGTTTACTTCCTATCAGTTTCAAAAAGAGTTTCGAGTTAAGTTTTGCGAATGTTGTGGAATTTTCAATCGACAATTCCATTTAGTTTTATATGAAATTTTTTTTATTACATCTTATCTGCCAAATTGTCATCATGTTTGTTAGGATATAAATATTTTTATGTCGGGAAAGCTCGCTCGAAAAGTTTGCTAAATTTTAATAAAATGTTGCTCCGGCATTTATGTTCTTACAACTTTTTGCTTTAAAAGTTGCATTTTTGTAATTTTATGTCATTTTCTTACTAAATTTTACTGTTATGCGACTATCAAAACTAAGATTCGTATCTCTCGAGTATTTTATAAAAATAAATGTTTTTCCTTGACGCTAAAATATCAAAATATTGAAGTCTTGACGGATCAGTTCTTAGTGAATGGATGGATGGATACACTTGAAATACAACCCACAACTTTCTGAGCTCTTTACGTCAGCTTAACGTGATTTATGAGAAGCATTACATCTTGAAAGAACTTATGAAAATATCTACGTATTTGTAGATAAATTAAAATTTACAGTAGGGACATGTCGAGGCTGAAAAGAACGACGTTGGGTGAAAAGCTGAAAAGGATACTGCGACAAAAAAAATTTGTACAGTCGACGTTTTAAGTTTAACTAGTTCACAAACTAACAAAAATGTTTGCTAATTTCTTTGACTTTATCTACGCAAACGTCGTACGAACTTAAAAATTTGTTACCAGGGTGCACGGTGCCCCAAGAGGCCATAGAGAGGTGTGAATTGTCCAAAAATCTCTACTAGGCACCTATTGCAGGGGAGCTTACTCCCATGGTGGATTTTGAGAAATTTTGACTTTTATAGGCATCTTTAGGGTACGATATACCCTGATACTAAATTTGAAGTTGCTAGGAAGCCTAGAAGTTCTCATTTAATCTACCTCTTTATGTAATATTAATCAAGGAAGCACATCTAGGTCTTCTAGGGCGTTTTCTTGGATGTAAAGCCTGCGCCACACACACATGCTTGCCTTCCGAGCGTCTAGACATCGTTCAGGCGGCCTGCACAGATCAAACCGGAGTGTGTGGACACAATTCAAGCGGCCTGCACAGGCCAAACCGGTGCATGTAGACATCGCGTTCTGGCGGCTGCACAGCCTTAACCGGAGCGTGTGGACAGTATTCAAGTAGCCTGTGCAGGCCGCCCGTACAGGTAATCCGGAAGGCAAGCCTGTGTGTGTAGACGAGCCTTAATGCGGGCCATTCACGTTCGCACTTGCTTAAGGTATGTCTGCAGGCCAGCAGTGTGTGCGCAAATGTAAAATGATACTTTCGTCTTTACCTGAATCGTGTGTGGTGGAGCATCACTTCACATTTGCACGCACACTGTTGGCCTGCAGGCCTGTCTCAAGGCAAGTGCGAACGTGAATGGCCCACATAAGATGTCCAGAGGTTTGGCCTGTGCAGACCGCGTGCACAGACTGAATGGTGGATGGCCATCCTTAATTCGATAAGGAAATCTCAACATCCGATAATTAAAAAATCCATTCCGAAATCCACCAGTCTTAGAACTACTGCTCCAGTGTGACTTGTCAAACGTTGTTTTCTACCGGAATAACCATATTTTGCTTAGTCTGATGATTGTAAATTAGATTTTAAGAATTGGAAGAACCTTAACAGAACTGTCAGTTATAAAAATTCGCCAAAACTTAGTTTTTCTTGGTTTTTATACTTAAATTTTTTCCCCAAACACTTAAATGGCTCGGCATGGACCTGAGTATATTTCAGAGGTCATTATACATTTCTACCTACATATCCGAGGTCTTTGTTTTATATTTTGAAAGTTTGTCTGTTTTTAATCTGCAATTTTCCTGCAGAAAGGCCAATCGACGAACGGAAAAGTTAACAAAAGGAATGATTTTGCACTTACAGACAGACTGATGGATGAATGTGCGGACTGAAGGGGATTATACAATCAGACTCTGTAACAGCAGAAATTAAATATTTCATTTTGTACTTTTTATGTCTCACAACAGTTGTAGAATTCTAGAAATCCATGATTCTCTCAACTCCGAAAAAAGGCGAAGTTCCCATCAGCTGTGAACGAAATACAAGAGCAACAAAAAAAGTTTTAATGATTGCAAAAGTTAAATACATTCTAATAATCCATTCTTCTCCACGTAATTGCCGTCCCAAAAGGTACTTGTCGTAACCTCGTAACGCAACACCAGATTCTGTATGTTTTCCTCATAGAATGTTTTCTCCTGGATAGCTAGGCCAACCAGTCCCACAGTTCTCTAGTTCTTCATTGGTCTCGAACCACATTGGAAGATCACTTTGTATCCAATTCTTGGAATCATAGGAATCAATTCTCATGAGAAAATGTTTTCTGCGTTATGTTCAATTTTTCTCATTTCTCGTGAAAATTAATTCCTATGATTTCAAGAACTGGGCCTCTGAGCTGGAAGGCAGGTGATCAAGTAACTCCCATTTGAACTTCCAAAGAAGTTTTTGTGTTCCAAACTTGGAATTGATTCTATCTGATGAATGTGAGCCCAAACTTAGTGATTCCAGACCAATGAAGAGCCCAAGTGGTGTGTGACAGGTTGGCTAAGTGACCGAAGTTCTCAAAACATTTGATAATTGTGAAGCAGTGACGATCTTAATTTATTTAGGTAGCACCAGGCTAGCGGTTTGTAATCTGTGGTTTTGGTTTGGTTAGTCAAACATACTAATGTTGTTCTTGGCTTGGGTTAGAAAACAAATTTTGATCTTGACAGTATTTATTTAGATGGGTTTTAAGCATGTGTTGGCAACTGAGACCAATATTGAAAATTTATCTCTTAACAAGTGGCACTGGTTATTTAAAATAATGCACTAGAAAAGTCTTTCACATGCGTGAAATAAGGGTAGTTCGTTTAATTTGTTGATGTTTGTACGTTGTAAATAATCAGTTTTATCTTGTTAAAGGGGATGTAAAGCAAAAAAACTTTTATTTACTAAAAAAATGCTAAACAAATATCTAAGAACAACGGTGAAAACTGCACATTTTTAACACAAATATTATCTGAGATATAAACTCTTGAGTTCGAAAATTGTGACGTCAGATAGACAAAAATTTTATGATTTGCCCTCGTTGCTTAGTGATATAGTTTTCGTACATTAATTTCTAAACTGCTATTGGACTAATTCCGACTGTTGTCTTCATGACGTCACGAATTTTTACTTAAAAGTCTTCTATCTTCCGAACGGTCCATCACAGGGACGTGGGGTTTGAAAATTTGTTCTTAGAATTTCCTGTACTACAACTTTCATTTTTGGTTTACACCCCCTTTAAGAGATGAAAAGAGAATAGTGTTACTTTGGAGATTTCGAACTTGTCATTACAGAGCTTATGAGAAGTTGAAATCCAGCAAGTATTAGCTATATGCTAGCTAGCGCATCGCTAATATTTGCTGGACTCCAGATTTGGTTAACTACTGCAAGACAGATTTATGTTGACGAGCGGTGAGAATGCGCAGATACCTAAATTGGTATTTAAATTATTAAAGGGGGGTGGTCAAATCTGTGCGAATTTACCCACCCGCTCGCAATTAGGGATCTGTGTTGCAGTATCAAACCTTTCTATTTTCGAACTTTTTTCAAAAATCATTTCAGAGTCAATTCGAAACTGCTAAATGAACACATTCGCCAATTTTGGTCACTCTTGGCTCTTTTTGTGTCTCTTCCTAGTACGTACAGTGTCTTCGAAAATGCACTCAACCCACGTAACCAACTTGCTGGGTAACCACCAACCAAAAATAATTAAATATGATGGTTGCTTACCAAATTGGTCACGTGGGTTGAGCACATTTTTGAAGATCCTGTGTAAGAGTCACAAGACATTATTTAAAATTGAAATAAACTGCACCAGCAGCTGATGAAAAATATTGAAAGAAAAAGCAAGAGTTTTCGATATAAGATACCTAGATAAGATCGTCAGGAAGTCTGTTCTCGCTCTCACCACAAATCACAATACAAGATCGACATTTAGACATTATATAGTTAATCGCATTAGTATCAATACAAACTTGTACATAGAATTCGACCACATCGTAACTTAAATCATAGTTCATCGACGGATTAGTTTAGATTAATAGTCCGGACTCCGGATATCCCCTTGTAGTAAAAGAGTGAAGAGATTTTGCGACATAAACAATATTGCGTCAAAACACAATGCTCTATTTCCTGATTCCTGATGTTTTCGCAGTCTTTTAAAAAAAAGTAAAACCATTTCTTAGAAAAACATTTGAAAACTTATTTTCTCTTAGTTGTGTGACTCGACTGAAATATAAAAGTAAGTGCTCTCAGACGAAACATCGATCGTCTGGAATTGCATTTTCAACCATAAACAAACTTTCAGACTTGTCCTTTTGTTTTTTAAAAAAGAACACCAATCGTTAATTCTTGTAGTAACACATGCCATTATTACATCCCTTTTTTATTTTAAACCTTTCTTATTTACGTAGGATTGCAATTTTATCTAGACGTTACCTAAGAAGAGAAACAAATCACATAAAGAAGCTTAAAAGCATATCTTACATTTCGAATCTCTAAACATCGCAACTTGTTTTATGGTTTCCTATTTCTCGCTTTCTCGTATTTTTATAAAATATATATTTTTTCCAAAAAAAGAGAAAAGATATGGAGATAAACTCTATGTCAATCTGTCTGAAAAGTTACTCGGTAGAAGATTGACCGATTAGGCTTTGTTAGCCGGTGTAGTAGTCGAAATTTTATCGATTTTATCGACTTTTCGTTTTAAAAAGTTAACAACCTTTTTGTCTAGTCACAAAATACTTAAATGGTACCCATCCCCGTTTAATGGGATTTTTAAACTGTTTCAAAGGATAAGTTTGACACAAGCACGAAAACATTAAATATCAATTTTGAAAATTGTACCTTTTGTATTTATACGCCTGTTACGTATTTCACGTAATTGAGTGCAATAAAACATTTACGTGTCGATGGTCAATGATGCGAGATAAAAGGTAGAAAAGTTGGCGTCTGTGTGTGAACGTCAACATGGTGCTAATTGGAACTAAACTGTTAGTGCATGAATGGGGAGGAGGTGGAAAATTATCGTGCTTAAACGATCTTATCGCAAAATAAATATTTGTATTTTATCATGAAATTGCATGTAAAAGTGCATATGTTTTGTAACAAATTGTTCCAATTTTGTTTTAAATTCGCGTGATCAATTTTTTAAATTTTCCAACTCGATAGTTTCAGTTGGATTGAATAATCATTATTTGAGAGCTTTTACAAAGCTTGAGGTTTTTACAGTACTTTTTTTTGATAAAGACAATACATTTCAAAAGTATTAGGGAGAGACTTTTACAACACTTATTGCAAGTGTGGTCTTAGAATTATTTAACTGCCCATTTTTTTTTTTCACAATTATTACTTGCAGCTCGAAGTAACGTCGAAACTTATTACTCCATATTCTGATTCCTTTTCAATTTTCATGTTCCTACACTACAATGTCGCAATACGTCATTTGATGTATCTGTAACGTCGGAAACTACTTAGATGGCAAACTGCAAACAGACCATATCAGCTAATACTTGACAGGAATTATTGTAAAGTATGAGTTGGAACCATCAGAATCAGACTTCATATAAAATCTTTCAAATTCATCAATTTTATTAATGTGGAATTGAAAGCATTTGAAAGCATTTTTCAATAACTTGATTTATTTTTTCAAATAAAAGTACTTTGCGATATTATTGTGTAGAAAATTCTATAAGAGATCGGAATATTAAATGTATAATGCGTCCTACGCAACGTGGGTCAACATGGCTATCTCTGTTATTATGTATAGTTCGCTGAAACCAACTAGATAGAGAGACGATAGGTTAATAATTCTCATTTTAGCGTCGTTCAAGAGGGAGACGGGGTGGGTTCAAATAAAACAAAAAAATATTTATTAAATAAAATAATTAAAGAAAATCTTTATCAAGAAAAATAGTGCAAAGCTGTCATCCAACAAAATACAAGCTCTAAGAATGACTCGACTACTTGAACTTCTCTTAAATCGCTAGTCTTCTGTCTTAAGGCGCGTCTACACACCCAGGCTTGCCTTTCGGTTTGCCTATACAGGCGGCCCATGTCACACCGGAAGGCAAGCCTGTGTGTGTGGACGGGTTATTAGGCGTTTAGGCGGCCTGCACAGGTCGAACCGAAGCATCTAACAGCGTTCAGGTAACCTGTGCAGGCCACCTGCACAGGCAAATCGGAAGGCAGGCCTGTGTGTGTAGACGGGCCTTTAGACCACTATGTTTATGTTGGAGCTGCGATGAGCGATAAGAGGTACGATTAGAGAGAAACAGATAAAATAAAGGTATTGTTGCAATGTTGCAATCTCTAATCGTAGCTCTTAACGCTTATCGCAGCTCCAACATACCTTTAAGGTTCGTCCACACACACACAGGCTTGTCTTCTGGTTTGCCTGTATAGGTGGCTTGCACAGGTAACCTGAACGCTGTCCAGACGCTACGGTTTGTGACCTGTTCAGACTGCCTAAACGGTGTCCATTCTCTCCGGTTTGGCCTGTGCACAAACCGGAAGGCAAGTCTATGTGTGTGGACGGGTCATTAGATCAAAATAGTTGTAAGAGAGAGATCAATGGTCCTGAGAAGACACAGATGGGACGAGGTAATTCTCGGATCACTAGCCCTCCCTCTTACATTAAAATAGTCATCGTAGAAGGATCAAAGTAGTCCTGAGAAGACACGGATAGGACAGAGTACTTTTTAGATCGCTAGTCCTCTACCTTCAAAGATAAAAGTGTCCCTCTCATTAGACTTGGGCTATTAATAAATATTTTTTTTAGAAAATATGAACCGATTCAAATTTTTAAGTCGATTCGATTTGATTCGAATCGATTTACTCTGATTCACGTCGTTTAAAATAGATTGAGATTTAGATCGATTAAAATCGATTCAAGTCAATTAGAATTTATTTAGTAATTTCGATAAATCGGAAAAAATTTATTTTTATCCCAAACCAATTTTCCTATCATTTTCATATCATTAGTACTGTCTCCTAGATCCGAACGGTCATAAGAGAGGATCAACAATGCTCCTACGGGTTTTCTCCCTTGCAGAGTAAATAGTATACGCATATTGGTACAGTACGAGATCTTACTTTCAGCCATTTAATTTGCAAATCAACACCTTGACTCGTACCGGTACTCGGATGTTTTTCACTTGGATAGTAATTTGTAGACCATCTACGAGTACAGCCGGCCAAAAAGTTTTTGGCCACCCCCTGACAATTTTAAAAAGCAACCAACATTACACGCCGTTTAATTTACACGGCGTGTATTGTTGGTTGCTTTTTTAAATTGTCAGGGGGTGGCCAAAAACTTTTTGGCCGGCTGTACATGTTTACATAGATTTCTTATACTTACTTACGTACTAAAGAGTTATTTACTCTTATACGATGTACTCGTAAATGTAAATGCTGCTTTAGATTAAAATAGTGCTAAGAGAGAGAGAAAGAGATCAATAACCCTTGAGTGATTACCGGGGGGAGTCACTTCTTAGATTACTGGTTCTTTTCTCAGATTAAGATAGACTTAAGGACAGATAAATAGTCCTAAAATTCGAATTAAATGATTACCTAGATCTAGCTCACAAGTCCTTCCTAACAGGTTATTATAGGTCTGTAGGAAGAATTAAATTTAAATTAATTAAATAATAATTGGATCCACCACTTTTAAAATGGAAAAACTGCTTCGGTCAAACTCAATGGAATTTTGATAAGTGATAAATCTTGAACTTATATAAACAAAGGTCTTCATGGGCACGAACCCCTAGGACTTCTCCCTTCTGAGGTAGAGGAAGATTGTTTTTGTGATTGATATAATAGTTGATTGATGTTCTTGAATTTTCTAATTAACCGTCGGCGTCGGCTGCCTCATATTACGTCAAATGGAGCAAAATATTCCATGTAGTCTGCTATTGGTGTTTTCGATTTTGGTACACTTTTTGACAACTTTAAATTTAAACAAACGAACTGCACCTGTTTATTGGGTCACCTCTTGAAAGGTAATGACAAATTATCGAGAGTGCTAAGGCACTTCCAGAAGAACTTTCATGAGCCTTATTCTAATATTCACTAATAATTCTTTTCTGTCGGCTCAAAAAATTTTCTCAAATTTACCTGCCCCTCCTCAAAGTAAGACCATTTTGTTGTAGTTGATTCTGGTATGTTCTTATATTTTTCCTTCTATTCTTTTTATGTTATCTGCATTGATTTTAGTATTTTTTTAGGAATCTTTACAATTTCTTTATAGGGGCACTATTATGCTCTTTTGCTGCAGATGACATGACAACTGCAGATGAAATGAATAGTTATGCCTTTATAACATTCTTAACTTTTTCATCTCAAGAGAAGAAAATGCTAAAACGTAAATAAATTTCTGACCACTGAAATTTTTATTTCGAACTTCCTGCTACATTTACTTCACACTTTATCTAATTGAGGAAATAATTCTTTGACTCTTAAATGTCACAGCTAACGATTATTGGTCTGTGGTGAACGCCTGCTAAGATTTCGTTAAAAGGAAATTATAAATGTTCCCTTAGCTTTGAAGCTATTTTGAAGCTATTAGTGTCAAAACGGCAACTCTATTTACCTATTTTTTTTAATAATTCATAATTTATTCATAATTCATAATAATTCAAAAAATAAGGAATCAATTATAATTTATTAAACAAAATTTAAATATAAATTGTAGGAAAAAGGACGATTATCAAAAGAATTTTTTTTTTGAGTGGAAATAGATTTTAATATTATTGAAAAGTGATTTGGATTTTTCTACATTTTGATTAAGTACCATATAAATTCCTAAAAGTTCTCCGCTCGTTGTCTCTATCACATTTGCATTAAAGTCGTTCAACTGTAATCTTTAAAAGCTTTCACCTTAGAATTATTGAAAATTTTAAAGATAATAATTTCCTTTAAAAAAAGTTTTGTTCAAAAAAAGGATGTCAAGTTATTTTAACAAGTTAAACTCAACTATGCTAACAATTGTTGTAAATCCACCGCAAAATTAATTAACCGTTTGACATTTATTAATAATAAGTTTCTGAAACCAATTAAAATTTACAAAACTTGAAAATTTTCACGACGTTAATTTAATTTGTATCTGAAGAAAAGTCTTAAATATTATTTTAAATTAAAATTTGTTTGAAATGGTACTTCAAAGTTTCGTTTTTATTTCAATATGAGAGAAACTATTGTAGTTTTATAGCTCGAAGAATATAATATAAATTCAATTAAGGACAATATTCCTGTGAAAATAACGATAAAATACAATTTTACAAAAGCTCGCTCTTTTTGATCGAATTTCTTAATTTAGTAAGCCTTGTAAAACAACGACTGTTTAGTTTATTCGTTTATTGTTATTTCAAGTAGAAAATACATAACCTAACCTAATTTCATCTAACCAAACTAAACCGTACCTACCCTGACCTAAAGAAACCTAACTGCTCCTAACATAATCTAATTAATCCCAAACTAACCTAACTTTTTTTTCGTGGCTAAGGTAAATATTCTCGACGATCTTTTCTCACTAAAATTTACTCCCTGGGGGAGCATCAACAGTACTTGGAATCGCTCAGATATTACTTTAGGTTAACATAATTTAACCTAAATGGCAATAAATAGATTTCTTAGTTGTTATGAAGTAGTAGATGAGTATTTATATAAAGAATATTAAAATGTCACATAATGACTAACGTAAACAGAGTTCTAGCAGTACGAGCATCAACTCTTATATCGATTCCTCTAGGATAATATGGTTAAAAAGTGAAACATTTGAAAAATAGTACTTAACTGTGAATTAAAAAGCTTATTTCTTGTTTTCATTAATTAATTAATAGTTAAGCAGTAAATCGATTAAAAAGTGGAACATTTAAAAAAAAGGAACTGTGAATTAAAAAGTTTATGTTTCGTTCTCATTAATTAATAGTAAGCACTAAATCGATTAAAAAGTGAAACATTTGTAAAATAGAAACTGTTCATTAAGAAGCTTTTTTTTGTCCCTATTAATTAATTAATAGTTACGCACTATATCTGTTAAAAAGTGAAACATTTTAAAAATAGGAACTGTTAATTAAAAAGCTTATTTTATGTTCTCATTAAATAATTAATCGTTAACCACTAAATCGATTAAGAAGTGAATTTTAAAATTAGAAACTGTTAATTAAAAAGCTTACTTTTTGTTCTCATTAATTACTTAATAGTTAAGTACTATAACGATTAAAAATTGAAACATTTGAAAAATAGTAACTGTTAATTAAAAAGCTTATTTTATGTTCCCATTAAATAATTAATCGTTTAACCACTAAATCGATTAAGAAGTGAATTTTAAAATTAAAAACTGTTAATTAAAAAGCTTATTTTTTGTTCTCATTAATTAGTTAATAGTTAAGTACTATAACGATTAAAAATTGAAACACTTGAAAAATAGGAACTGTTAATTAAGAAGCTTATTTTATGTTCTCATTAAATAATTAATCGTTAACCACTAAATCGATTAAGAAGTGAATTTTAAAATTAGAAACTGTTAATTAAAAAGTTTATTTTTTGTTCTCATTAATTACTTAATAGTTAAATACTATAACGATTAAAAATTGAAACATTTTAAAATAGGATCTGTTAATTAAAAAACTTATTTATGTTCTCATTAAATAATTAATTGTTAAGCACTAAATCGATTAAGAGGTGAATTTTAAAAATAGTAACTGTTAATTAAAAGCTTATTTTTTGTTCTCATTAATTAATTAATAGTTAAGCACTAAATCGATTAAAAAGTGAAACATTTTAAAATAGAAACTGTTAATTCAAAAGCTTTTTGTTCTCATTAATTAATTAATAGTTAAGCACTAAATCGTTTAAAAAGATAAAAAGTGAAACATTTCAAAAATAGGAACTGTTAATTAAAAAGCTTATTTTATATTCTCATTAAATAATTAATCGTTAAGCAGTAAACCGGTTAAAAAGTGAAACATTTGAAAAATAGGAACTGCTCATTAAAAAACTTATTTTTCGCCCATTAATTAATTAATAGTTAAATACTAATCGGTTAAAAAGTGAAACATTTGTAAAATAGAAATTGTTAATAAAAGGCTTATGTTTTATTTTTATTATATCAAATAATAGTTAAGCTCTAAATCGATTAAAAAGTGAAACATTTGAAAAGTAGGAACTGTAATTGAAAAGCTTATTTTTTCTTCTCATTAATTAATTAATAGTTAAGCAATAAATCGATTTAAAAGTGAAACATTTGAAAAATAGGAGCTGTTTATTAAAAAGCTCATTTTTTCTTAACATTAATTGATTAATAGTTATTCAAAATGGATTAAAAAGTGAAACATTTAAAAAATCGTAACTGTTAATTAAGAAGTTTATTTGTCCCCATTAATAAATTAATAGTTAAGAACTAAATCGGTTAAAAACTGAAACATTTGAAAAATAGGAACCGTTCATTACACAGCTTATTTTTTGCCCATTAATTAATTAATAGTTAAGTACTAATCGGTTAAGAAGTGAAACATTTGTAAAATAGAAACTGTTGATTAAAAGGCTTATTTTTTATTCCTGGTAATGTTAATTAATTAATAGTTAAGCACTAATCGATTAATCCTAACTTCAGTTCGTTCTTGTTTTAGATGTTAAAATCATGTCGAAAATTGAGTATGACAGTAAAATCTCCAGCCTTACCACCAGGATCTTTAGAAATGAGAGGATCGTTTTACACGAGACAAACTTGTTCATGGATGGATAGACAAGGACGACCCGTGTCACCTCCTTTAGAATATTCGAGACCTAGTGGAGTTCCTCCTCAACGTTATGGACAAGGGAGATCGTCTAGTAAAGATAGAAGTATACGTAGGGTAAGTAAATTTTCATTATTTTCTTAAACGAAAAAAGAAAAAAATCGTTATCTGAAATAACAGAAAAGTTGTACAAGAGATATCGTTTTACTTAAAATGACATTTCAATTTAAATTTTAGGTTTACACTTCTTGTCAAATAATTTATTTTTTCGCAATTCAACTTTACAACTTTAAAATCAAAATTAATGTTTTGATTTTAATTTTTTATCGTGTCAAAGTTTAGGAAAGTTGGGACTCAAGCTATGCAGACGAGTTAAACTTTTTCAATTTAAATATTTTCAGAAGTAGATTAAACAATTTACAAGTGTTGTAGCGTTCTTTACAAGGGAACAATTTGTCCTTGTTATTAAGCTTTAATTGCAATTATTGCAATTTGAATGTTTTTAATTTTGTTGTCGCAAAATTCAAAATTCAGGTTTTTTTATTTTTATCATACCAAATAGCCCATAATACATACTTTGACAGTGTAACTAGTAAAACAACATCTCAGGCTCATTATGGAAAGATTCAATATTAATGTCCCTCTATCATGAGTCATAAAGGTTCATCAATCTAGAAAATTTCCAGAAAATGTGCTCTAGAGATTATTATAATATCTGTCGGCTTTAAGACGTTCTTGACCCTGCAAAGCTTATGGATAGAATGAGACAAAAAATCCCTGCTAAAGTAGAGGTCGCCAAACGCAATAAAGATATCAATAAGATAGCTTTTTCAGTTGGGAGCAACAAAGGCAGGTATACTATAAACAAGTTTCTCTTTCGAGGGATTTTAAGCGATTTTGACCTTAAAATCTTTTCACTTTTTTTAAAATGGATTTCGCTAGTCTTATTATGTATGGTCTTTATACTAGCAAACAGGCCTATGACATATGACCTATAAGGTGCTAACCTGAACCAATTGCTTAACGTGCTGTCCGAAGCACGTCCAACAGCATGATAGTAATATTTAGATGGTCACGATGGTCACCCACTCAAGTTGAAGTGAAGTTATTTCTTTTGCTAGGCCATATCCATTTAGTTCTCAAGATTTCATTGTCGTAAAAAAATACCTTTTAAAAAAGTGGAGATAGCAGGTTTACATAAGACGACGATATGTTAAAAGGTTTATTAGTTGGTATCACTATTAGTCTCTTCAGTCTCTTCCGAGCTAGAACCGCTACCAACCCTTATAACAAGCGGTTCTACGCAAACATCATATGCCTTCTCCACATTCTACCATTCCAGCATACATTTCTCTACGTACTTAATACACTTTCCCCAATATTCCTGATCAATCCGTTGTAAGGATTCTAACCATATTGACCAGGAATTGACTCAGGAAGTGAGATCATTTAATTTTGAATCGATTCTATACATACAAACTATATTTATAGTTAGAAGAGAATTTACCATAAGATCAATAGAAACTTCATATCGTATCCTTCTACAAATAATAATTTCTCGTCATGTTCCGATAGTATCGGTACGTCCACTTCAAAGTCTTGTTCTTCAACATATTTGTATAAATTAGCATTTTAATGTAATGAACGTGGTAAATTTTTGTAAAATAAAGCACAACAATATAAGCCCGTAATACGGTTTATCTTTGGGAGTAGACGTGCTTAATCACACTTTCTTAAAGTTTAAAGTCAAGAACTTACAAAACTTTGAAATTTTGATACTTGAAAAGCTCAAATAACTTTCTTATTAATGTAAATAGGTCATTTAAGTTTATCTAAAGAGAATATCAAAAATTTAGGCCACCTCGATCCGGAGATCGTGAATTCAAAGGATGCAAATTGTAAATTTTTCTTTTTTTCATTAAAAATTCTTCGTCTAAAATCTAAATAAATTAAATTTGAGTTACTTCAAATGTATATGTAAATAACTTAACAAGACACCTTTGTAAAATTTCACGGTTAATTAAGCTAACTAGGAACGAGAAAATAAATTTTAACAGCTTGTACAAAACCTTACTAAGAACTCATCGCTTTTAAATGAACTACTCGTACAAATTGTTTAAACTATGAGCTTGTAGTTAATAAAGTTTATGACTTTTTCGTAAATTACAATCGTTTTAGTACACTCGTTCGTTATTCCACTTGGAGGAAATGCAAATAAGCCATTTATTTATTTCAGTGATAAATTCAAAATTATGTTTATGGAAATTGTCGCTAAATTGGCAAAGTACGTCTAAATGAAGGTAAATGTTTGTAAATTAATTATAAACCAAAGACCTAACAAGCTCAGGACAGTTAAACTATGAGGTGTTTGGAGCTTATTATCTAATTAGATGAAAGTTGGAAGACCCAATGGGGGTGTGCTAAATTAAGGATAGATATTTGTTTTAGACTTTTTCTATTCAGTATACATTTTCAGTAAATTACGATACGTAAATCCCTTTGTTGACTATTGTTGCCGAGGGAGAACGTTTGTGTCATTAGATGCATTGGTATATAGAGTTAACTTTGTCCAGCTTGTTGCCACCACTTATGTTCTGGTATTTCAGCACTCTTGCCAGGGTCTAAGGGTACGAAAATGCCGAAGATGATAAACGCGGGTGCGGTCACTACATGGATGTCACCTCCTATTGACATAGAGCTACATATCCATCTAGCGAGCGCGCCGCGTTCATCGATGGATCTTCGGCATGTTCGTACTCTAACGTCGAGTATTTCAATCGGCGTTGAAACTTAAGTGTAGCTTTAAGCTAACCTTGAACCAATAGAAATGCACCAAATTGTGGTAAATATCTCAGCTTAACGCTACAGTTGGGTTTAAACCTCGATTGATATACGCCATTTAAGAGTTTACCTGTTAGATCAGTTGGCTATGTTATCACGTTTTGTATAGTATCTACGGTATCTACCAAAGTGTAGATATATTGTTTCTTTGCCACATAGTGCGTAAAGGCTCCTTTAAATTCCAGTGTACATTAAGAAGGCTTATTGTCGTTTTAATCTGAGCTCTGTTTAGTTGTAATGGGGTTTTTGCCATTTCAAGGCTAGTCGTCTAACTTTAACGTTCTGTGTATCTGTTTTGGGCTTAGAATATAAAAATCCGGAAGGAAGGTTAGCAACTGTTGTCTTTAGAAAAAAATTTTGGAAAACTATGGATGACTCATTCATTTCGTCGAGTTTGCATTATTATTGGCTGTCACGATCTTTCGTTATAAGTGGGAGTATAAGCAACCATTTCTATTGGAGAAATTGACCGAAAATCGCTATATTTAGAAAACCATTGCGATCCATATTATAAGCTAAATGACTCTTTCCTGGTAGAGTAGGGGGTAGATAATTCTTTATTCAATGGTTTGGGGGAACAGTTTCAACTGTTGTTGATGAGATGATGTTCTGTTCTACCATTTAACACATTTTTACAGCGTTGTTTTGTAGTAATAGCGTTTGCTACATCAAACACAACTTTAGAGCGTTTTAGAGATCTGATTTTTCAGTTATTTCTCTTTTCGTCCTTCACAGAGTCAAACTAATTTCATATTGTGTACCCCAAAATGTGTTGAATCACTGTGTTCTTTTTACAAAATTATTGAAGTTTCACAACTACACGAAAATTATTTAGAAATGACCTACCTCTGTACGTTACCTTCTTGTTGAGATATAAGTGCTCTTTAATCCTAAAATACTCAACTCTATTATTACTCTTTCATTTAAAGTGTGTCTCGCAGCCACCAAAGGCCATAGAGGCCTTTTGTATATGGTAGAATCCACCGCGTCTTTGCGCGAAAGATTGAAATTGGTCGGGTGGGTCAAAATTGCTATTAGAGGTATGGTCGCTACACTCATGAGCGTACTGATGCACCTGGGTTGCCTGCCCCTCAAGTATATATGATGCGACTTCTTTCGGTGCCCAATAGCGCAAAGAAACATAGGGAATGGTGGTTGTTCATCGTTATTTTATGTAGTTTATTTATTCGTCTACATTTGACCCAGACGCGGATGTTATAAAAATGATACATGGAAAATACCTAAAATGCTTAGCTCAGTTTAGGGCTGCTTCAAAGATTAATTCTTTGAGGATTGAGGACTCTTGATCGTGTAGTAATAAAAATAATGAGGCTAGTGATATAACAATTATTAGTATGTGGTATACTGCGCCCTTCCATCGATCTTTGACGGCTTTGCCTTAGTGTCAATTGTCAGGGTTTTTACCAGCACTTTGATAGTCAGAGCCGGCCACAGAGGGACCGAAGGGAACACGAAGCACTCATAAGGCCCCAGAAAAAATTATTAGTGATAGCACTACAGAGTGTGGGCTTTACAATTCTACTAGCACCCATACCCCATCTTTAAGAAGGTCAACCTTATGGATAGCGTGTTTGCTATTCTTAATATGTCCAAAGAACTCTTTAATACAAGTAGAAAGTCCTAGTTTTGATTTTATTTCTTAAAAAACATCCATGAACATGCATAATTTTTTTACCATAACCTGTAGGCATTGATTCTCTTCTTTTTAACCGCTTTGGTTGTTCAGAACTCATATACAGGGTAGACCACAAAACTTATAGCAGCTCCTGATGAATTTTTACTGCAACCCAAATAACAAATACCATTAGCGACTAGATCAGATTAGATAGTTATATTTTTATAAATCCAAAAATAGATCAGCGTAGAAAACTATCAAACTTCTTATATAATTAATTTTGTGCATTATGACAACTGTCATAAATTACAAATATATTTCAGTTTAACATTTTCCACATTTTCTTACGCTGATCTATTTTTTTGTTATTAAAATCAATTAAAATATACCTACCTATCCAGACTGATCTAGACTGTAATGATATTTTTGTTATTTGGGTTGCAGTCCAAAATTATTAAAGGCTACAAGTTTCGTGGCCCGCCCTGTATACTTTTTTCAGTAGGTATAATGCCTTCATTTTGCAGTCCAAATGTTGCCAACTAAACGAAATGAAGGGAAAGATTGAAAAAAATCAAATTTCTGCAACCTTAAGAGTTTGCAAGAGCTGAAGAGAACTGTAATTTTAGGATTAGGACTTCAAAATTGAAATAATCTTAAAGTACCATGAAGTTGTAGCATTAATTAAAAAATAATATCATTTACATATGGAACATAAGCTTCAAAATTCTAAACTTTTTTAACATGCTAATTTTTTACCATCTGCTTCATTTACTTTCAGCTGAAGAAACTGTTAATATTGCGGAATATCAACTTACCTACATATTGCTTTTAGTTCGCTGCTATTAAGCTCTACTTAATTTCAGGATAGATATTGGCGCTAGTGTGTACTTAATGCTCACATTTAGCAACAAGAATCTACAACTTAATGGCTCAATTATTGTGGTATAGTGCTTTCATCTTGATTTGAACGAGCTTTATAAATTGTTGTTGTAAAAACAATAAATTTAGCGAACTTCAAACCTAATAGACGCAAAAGTTATATCATTTAATAAAAACAATATTCATTTAGTAACTTTAAAATAAAAGCTCCGCGACTTTCACAATACGAGTGATGAAGTTATTTCGGAAAAGAAGTAAAAAAATTTAAACTTCGACTTTACTAAAAGAAAATGCAATTTTGCTGAAACTTTTATACTTTATAACCAAAACCTTGACAGCTTCAAGTAGGTAATCGATTTAAACCAACAGTTGGATAGATCGACCTCTTAAATTCATTAGTTTTTTTCGTGTTTTTTCAATTTGTTCACAAAACAACATTTAATTCAATTACATGACAAATTGAGTTTAAAATACAACTCTAGTATTGTGTAATAGTAAACTACTATTATAGTATAAGCACAAACTGTACTAAGTTGGTGTCTAGTTCTCAGGAAAACATATATCTACTTACTTACATGCACTCACTTTAAATCAATTTAACAACAAATGTTAAAACCTCCAAGCTTGTGCTCGGATAGATTACAAGCCTTGTTTTAATCACAACGAACAGGACACTTTAATTAGAAGTGATGGAAGTGAATAAAAGTCGTTTTAGATCTTCATTGGTATACAAATGTCGTTCTCTGTTGTTGTTTTTGTTGAAAATTTGAAAAACCGATTGTTGACATTTTCCGAATTTTCACTTTTTATAGAAATATCATTTTCAAACATAAAAATTTTTTCTGTTTGTATGTTCTATCCGTTCGTTTATTTTTTCGTTGTCAGCCTGTCTCCTTGATTAACTTACACTCTAACAGTCTCCTTCTTGAGCTGTAGTCATCCATACTGGAACCACACACTGCTACTTATTTTTCTCTAATAAAGGATACCACTACTGAGGACGTCTTAACAATTTCTTGATGTAAAGTCGCGATATTCTATAACAGGCGAATTCATCTGAACATTTAGCCAATCTCAAAATAACATAACGCTATCTATACTATAGTATAGTGGAGAACTAGGAATAAAGGGTAGTGGTTAAGTTGCGAACTAAGGATTACTTTCTTATTCTTAGCTAAATATTACAGTATTTCGTCCGATGGTTAGCACTTCCAAATTTTTGGATGACTTTGGAGTTTGGGATTCTTTTGTCTTGCTCTACCACCAAGTCTAACTCCTCGGTAATTTCAGTGTGGTGGTCTAATCGAAAGTCGAAATATTTTTGCCTTTTTATCTATCTGCACATCTCATATTTTTCAGTCTGTCTGTCTGACTAAATTAAACTCTGTCATTCTGCCTGTTGAGCTCCAGTCATTTAAACTGGGTCATTCATTTTTACTACTTATAAATGCTACTGCTCTAATTTGGTGGCAAGAGTACCACTGGAGATGTTATAGAATATAGTCCTTGATCTAGAGACTCAACATATTATATAATGGTGTTCCTTTGACTTACCCCTCGAAGACTAACCCTTGGGTAATTTCAATAAGGTGGTGGAGTCGAAATAGTTCATCCTATTTAATCCTCTCATCTGTTCATCCGTTCTTCACTATCTTTGAGCGAAAAGAGGTCTCATGTTTTTTTTTATTAAAATGCAGTCTTCCTGTAGAGGGGGGATTAAAATAAGTAATAATCAAACAGTATATTTTGACATGTTGCGTTGTAGTCGAGGAAGCACTGATAGCAATACTTTGCAACTGCTTTTTAAGTTTATTGTATGTTCAAGCGTGCAGTTTACACTGCACATAACGTAAACAACCCATTGCATTCTAGTACTAAAATTACAAACTCAAATATTATTTTAAAATGAAACCAATCGATTTGAATATGTATTACTTACTACATATTATATTCGTATAGGCGAGCCATGTTATCTTGGGGGTATGTTTCAAGGTTTATCCTCATCAACTGAATTCAAATAAGCTTAAAAATGGTTTCGATATACCTACATAGTGATATTCCAATAAAATTTACAGGGTGTTTAAATAGCAGAGGTAGTGGTAGTGTACGGGGCTGAACTACGGAGCAATAGATCCCGGTTAGAATCTCGACTCGGACCTGCCATGGTAATTTGGCTTTTCGACCTCATTAAGCACTCAGTTTTTGAAATTGAGTACACGGGTGCATAACCTGTGGTAATAATAGGACGTAGTGCTTGTCACATTACCTCGTATAGTGGCGGCCGTACTCGCGATCCCCTAAGGCGTTTGACGCTAAAAAAAGGGACATATTATTGTTAAGTCCGATATCTTGTGGGTTCCTATTGTGATGTATGTGGACTAACTATGTGGACTTGCTACGTACAGTTTCTCTAAAAGTTACTTGAAAGAATATTCTAAAGCTTCTCTTCAGCACCGTAACAAACGTCCTCTATCGAATTTTATCTTACGAAAGCTTTGGACGAGATCAATTTTAGCACTGAATTTTATAAATAACTGCCTTTTTTATCTGTTGTTAGTTATTATAATCAGTTATTGTGAAATCCTCTGATTTTTAATTTAATATTTACTAAATTCCGAGCTAAAACCAGTCTCGTCAAAGACTAGCCTTATATTGGGCCAGTTGAATAAAAATAAGTATTTCCTTATAAGCTTTTACTTATAAGTAAAAGGTATACCTTTTATGTCTCGACTGTTAGTTTTAGACTATGGCCGAGTATTTCAATCGACCCTTAAATTTAAGTGTAGCGTTAAGCTGAGCTTTAAAGCAATTGCCAAATGTAAACGACCTTAAATGCGCAGAAGTGCAAGTGAGAAAGCTGTAGAAAAAGATGCCCAAACATTGTTATCACAAAGATTTTCACGTATACGTAACCTTGGTTATGAGGTAGTACACAATTTTGCTTTCTGCGCAGGTCGTTTAGATGTGGCAAGCACTTTACTACAATTTTGTGTATTTTTATCGGTTAAAGGTCAGTTTAGGGTCGATTGAAATATTCGGCCTTAGGTAAAATTACTTAACTGAACTTGTTTTGCTCTAAAAATCGGTTTCACGCTCCATGTTAGCACCCTCAGTGAGAGTGGACATCTGGACATGCCTTATTGTTTATGAAACTATTTGGTAAACGGCTAATGCTGGGCTTTGTATTGCGTCACTAACTCACCAATTTGGTTTTTGCTTATAGACGACATTACTGACTGCTGAACACATGTTAAAATCCCACCTGACAAATGGACCACACGGCAACTCTATACAAACGCGATCATCGGGCAATAGCGTGCCTCAGCAACTTGCTACCCGACAACCACCCTACAGAAATGTGCCAGACAATGTAAACATTACATGACTTGACTAAAACAGTCTGACTATCTAACAACATCAGTTCGTCTGTACCCCCTTTAAATATCCATCACCCGAGGTCCAATGAAAGTAATTAGAAAAAACTGTTTGAAGAAATTTAGTTTGGCATTTTTTAATTCACCCTGCATAAAGCAAAATATTTTTAATGTGTGCCTTTTCGACTTGCTATCACTATCCGTATTAAAAACTCGTATTTCAGTGGTATTTTAACGTCGAGATAAAATTTCACAAAGTATCCCCCAACATTAGAATGTGTTAAACTTGAGGTTACTTATATCTGAAAGTTCTAAAAGTTAAACTTACAACTTACAGTTATGTGGTTATATGTGGTTTTCCAGATAGTGCTTTTGGTTTTTCCTTTGAACTTTTTGTAGCTTTTCTTAGCCTTTTCATGTCACAGGGAGTTCGTATTTTTCTAAAGAATTAACTTCGAGGAAAGCGTTAAGGCTACATTGGAAACTGCTCCTATGCTGATTGATATGCAGGTATCATTATTTGATACAATTGAAAATCAAATTTTCTAATTTTTAAATTCAAAATGGCGGCCATTAGAACGATTGTCCTATTTAGTGATATTTCTCTTATAACTTGGCCCTTAATTTTTTTTAATTATTTCAAAACGGGATTGTACATCCAAAATATAAGGCTTTCATCCCAACTTCATCGATTTTTAAAAGTATTTCAAAATTCACTGCTTTTAAGGGGCCAAAATAGGTCACAATTCTGAAATGGAATTTCTCAAAATTTCTTTTGACCGATTTTTTCATTTTGGGATAAATGTAATAGATATTGCCGTTTTCTATCGAATGTATGCTTTTTATTCATTAGAAATTTTCAGAACTGAAGTGATGATGATTTTTTGAATGTGAAATTTCAAAAATCTGTGATTTCTTTGTAAAAAAATGAAAACTTGAAAATCGGTTAATTTAAAAGCCTTGTAACGCTGCAGAATTTTATCCAGACGCTGGACCAAAATATTGATACAGTATTACAGCATCTTGGAAATTTTGTACCGTTTAAAGCAGCTACTTGTCATTTTGTTCTTTAGTTTTCCCCTAGCGCTGCCCCTGAGATCAAAATGGAGATAAGTTTTACCTTCCCTTGTTCAGCTCTTCAAGCGACTTCATTTGAGTCCAATCTCGCCAAGATTGTATCAAAATTACTCAACTTTAAATTAAAATTGTTATTATCAACAGTTATCAAGAATAACGCAGCTGATTCAGGTTAACTTCCGAACCAGGCCACCTAGAGCTACCATTTAATTTTTAGTGTGACTGGGGTCATTTTTAACCTTTTATAATTTAATTCAACCTTATCACTACATTATTTCGTAATCTAAACTTTTTAATTATAGGTTTCAAAAGTTATTGAATATTTAAATTTATTGTTAATACACGTGAAGTGTTATAATTAGTAATGGGATGTAGTTAGTGTTTTTTTTCTTTTACTTTCGTGATTCATTGGCACCCCTGAATATTTTACAGCCCTTAATTAATTTTTATTAATTACTTTAGATTTGAAATTTTAATTGATAATTATAAATTTTGTACCGGTGTGCTTGTAATTTTTGTGTGGTTTCAATGAGCCAAGTTTTACTATCGAGTCCCCTTGAATTAAAAAGTTATTAATTTAATTAGTAAAATTTATAACGTAAGTGATAATTTTCTTCGAGTAAAATTCAAGTTAGAGCGTTTCTATTGGTTGTCGAGTGGATACGAGTTGGTCGTCGGATTTTCCATATAAAGCCCTTCTCTGTTTTGATAAGGGACTCTTCGCTTCACCATCGTGATGAGCGGGAGCGCGCATTCAACAATTTTCCCTTGCGTCCTCCTTTCCCCTTTTTTATTTATTTAATTATCGTCCGCGATTAATTAATTAATTTATTTTAATTAATTAATTTTAAATTTAAATCAATTTCCCTTTTTATTCAGTTTTAATTCTTCGTGTTGCCTTCAGCAAGTCCGTGTGCTCTCTTCGTTCCATCAGAACCTTGTGATCTCTCTTCGTGAAAGGACTCGGGATCTGGTGGACGAATTCCCTGCCCTTTCATCAGGATCTTGTGACCTCTCTTCGTGAGAGGACTCGGGATCTGGCGAAAGAAGCCTTTCGCCAGATTACTTTCAGTTAATAAAACGCTTCTGGTTAAACCGAAAATTACTAAAATATTAAAATTCCTTAGGACCACCATATTTTTAAATATTTTGAAAATTCGTATAATTAGCTGTTACATGGTACCAAGCACTTCACATATTGACTTCCGGTTTAACCGGAAATGGAAACAACTTTTTTAATTTAAACGGAATACGGTATACATATTTTACAATATTTTGAAAGATCGTAAAATTTGCTATCTGTTGATACCCAGTACTTTACTTCTGTGGTTTTGTATTGCTATTGCTTTATTATACTAGGTACTTATACAAATTTTCTTTAATTTCCAGACTGCTCAATTTATTGCTAATAATTATGCTTTCCAGTACGAGACTCACCCTGTATCAAATGTATCTTGTGTGGATTTAAAAGCTTCTACTCATCTAATTTGTAATCGTAACAAATACGCTTAAGTTAAAATTAAGTTTCCACTTTGCACACTGAAAACTTCCTTAAATAACGTCTTAAAATAAAAGAATTGATTAATTCGAAATGAAATTCAAGAAAATACGTGAATTACCAGTGATCTGAACTTAATTAGTTTTCGCCTGAAAATTCGATAGAACTTTTTTTTCCGTTCTCTAACTAAAAGAACCAAAGCTTTAAAATCACTTTTGTCTCATTTAGGTTATTTTACTACCTTATCCTAATGCAAAAAAATATTATTCTTTAGCGATTCTTGTACAACACGAGCTTACAATAAATAAAACTTTACATTTTTCTTCATTTTTATGTATTTGCAAAATAACGTTTCTATAATAAAGATTTTTTTTTGCAGGTCGATTTGTGTATAGAACCAGGACAAAGCTTAGGATTAATGATTCGTGGTGGTGTAGAATATAATTTAGGAATTTTTGTAACTGGTGTTGATAAAGATTCAGTTGCTGATCGTGCAGGATTAATGGTAAGTTATTTGTTTCGTTCACTCAATAAATATGAAATTTTTTCGCGCTTTCGCAAGTTTACTTGTTAAAGGATTTCAAAAACACTTTAAACACCAAATTTGTGGACAAAAGTTGTTTGGGAATGGAAACGATATCGATCAGCTTTAAAGCTTAAGTTGAACTTTCGTTCCCTTATTTTCTTTCCCCGCATTGGGTTCACGCTCATAAAACGTGACATAGCGGTAGTCTTTTTATGTATACGGTTCTACGGAGACTCTTTGAACTTGGCGTGTACATTATTTACATAATAAGAAGTATTTAAATTGAAATAGGAATTTTTAATTTTTTGTCTATTTACTTTTCAAAATAAATAATTACCTACTAATGATTTATCAACATTAAAATTGGATAAAGAGATTTAAAATTTTCTGTTTAATTAAATTAATGAAATATTTAATAAAAATGTGAAAATTAATTACTCTAAAAAGCATTATTCGTAGCACCCAGGGCGCTTGTTTACAATTCACCCAACTTACACCGGTAATACTCGCGAGCTCATTCAGATTTTCCCATTTAAATAAAATTCATCAATTTTTGGTCCCTTTTAACCATCGATAATCAATTTTTTTTGTTAGTCCATTAATAGTGTACTTGACCCAGTTACGTTCTCAACTTGTTCCTTCTGTTCACTTTATAAGGCTTCCCATTTTTCCTCTTTGCAAAAGACCAAATCGCATCACGCTACCTTTTTACAACCGAAAAGTTTTTTCTTTCTTTATTTATAGCGTACGAGTACGGATCTACGGATACATAACTTTTCGTAAAAATAAAACAATGGATTCTAAAAAAAAGTTTGAACGCAAACCACCAAAAAATTTAAATAGTATAACAATTTAAAGGAAATTAAAGTAGGTCAAAGGTTGCGTTTGGGAAAAACAATAAAATTAACAAATTCTTCCCAAATACACTCAAAGGCACAATTAAACAACCGCTTGAAAAATAATATTTATTTACTGTTTTAATAGTTCTACCCTTATCAAGCCCTTTTCAGGGGTAAAATGTATTACTGTTTGGAAATAATTTTTGCAACAATGTTTGTTAGGATAAAAAGCCATTTCATTAATGTTTTACTTTTTCAAACCATCAAGTGTGTAATTTGTTTTTAATTGAGTTTTGTGTTGCATCGTCATTCTCAAATTAATTAATAATGGGTTCCGCTAATGCAGCTAGGGTTGTGTTGCTCTGTTAAACTAATTAATGATTAGCGTAGTCAGAGTTGCAGGATCTTATCTTATAGTAATAGTAGATCTTTTTAAACGATAGTGAGGGGTTGGCTTCCAGACTCTGGAAGACCTGATCTTGATCATGGTGGAATACGGTGCAAATCTACTCACAATGACATATTGTAGATAGGTAGGAGTGGGACGGATTATTTAAAAAAAACAATGAACACAAGTAATATCGAAAGATAACTGATGGCGTTTTTGAGTGGTTGTACCGCATGAGGTGCCAGTGCACGAACGTAAAGTATCCGGAAGGAGAGTTAGCAACCCTCGTTGCCTATAAGAGAAAATGCGACGTATATTACATTTTAGTAATATATGAATGACTCATTCATTCCGTCGAGTTTACATTATCATTGGCTCTCATGATCTTTCCTTATAAGTGGGAGTATAAGCACCATTTTTGTTAGAGAATTTGACCGGAAATCGCTATATTTAGTCGTCCATTGCGATCCATATTATTAGCTAAATGGCTCTTTCCTGGTAGAGTAGGGAGTATTTTTTTATTCAATGACTACAAACTGTGTAAAGCAATGACGTGATTGCACTCAACCGGTGTGAAAGCGCATTGGCTTCGTGTCGCTTCCACGGTTCCAATCGAAAACGCTATGAATCGAAAATTTTACTTCGCAAATAATGTGCAAAAGCCTTTAAATTTGTGATAATTTTATTATAAAATACGACATTGACTACCTTGATGGTATTGAAATTGACTTGATTATTCAACACTTAATCCAACAGTAACCGCATAGCTAGAACATAACTGAGATAACTCGAAAAGAAAGATTAGAGCTCCATTATCTGCGCAAATTCTGTTCTACAGCCAAGAACCATCAGTTCTTGAACGCCAAAACGGCAAATTTATCACAAGAAAAATAACGTGTTAGGTTAGAAATTTTTTTTGTTAAAATCAGTTCCTCCATCGCTTCTGAGAGTAACTGGACACCATGCGTGGTGCAATCATTATTTAGGAGTAGTTCGCCTCGGCTGTTGCCGTTCTCGTAACAGTGACGGTAACCGTCAAGAATGAACCTCTACCAGACACGACCTACATTAGCTTTTTCTTTTGCGAGAGGGGTGCTAGGATAGGGGTTCCAGTGGTCTATGGATATTATCAACCGGTAGAGATGGCACTCAGTCGTTAATAAGAGGTTCGGTTAGAAATATAATAATGCCCTTCTCTCCGACCTTCTCTCAAGAGTAAGACCTCTGCCAAGTATTTTGACGCCTAGTGCCCAGTAAGGCTGGGTCAAGTATCGATACTTATTTGAAGTATCGATACCTTGGATGGTATCGAATAACGATTCCGAGGGTCAAAAGTATCAAAGTATCGAAGGTATAGAAGTATCGAATGTATGGAAGTATCAAAAGTATCAAAAGTATTAAGGTATCGAAAGTATTGAAAGTATTGAAAGTATCGAAGGTATCGAAAGTATCGAAACTATAGAAGTATAATAAAGTATCGAGGTATCCAAAGTATCTAGATACCTGAGTTGAAGAAAATCTTTCCACAGAGATAGGGTTGAATAGTAAATATTAAAAAAGCTGTAATTTCAAAAATAATGTAGAAACATAGAAACAAAGTATAATTCGATACTTTCGGTACCACCGTTGTGGTATCGATACTTGATACCTGATAAATGGTATCGCCCAGGCCTAGTGCCCAGTCCCACTTTCATAAACGTCGGAACACGTTGCAAGAGCAGAGGTGGAACTGATTTCCCTAATCTAACCTAATAAAATAGAGTGTGCAATACCACCAGAGTAGGTTCTTAGCTGCTGCTCTTAAATCGCGACGACTTTTCCCTGCGATAAAGTTTCCGAAAACCCATTTGCTGTGTGAGGAGCAGGGATTGCTTCCATTTAAACAAATTTCTGCATATCGAGCTTCAGTCGAGAAAAACCTCGAATGATCTGCAGTGAAAACATTTGCTGATTTTGATCAACCCGAGTCTGCCCCTTCTCGCTCATTTAAGCATTAAGGTTCGTATTTTTCTATCTCACCAAATTTGGACTTCCCAAACTTTTATCACCTCTCAGCTCTGCTTTGCTCCTAGCTTTAATTTTATAACCTAATCAATGTCTTCTTAGGAACCTCTCAACTCGGATTATTACAATTAGTTTACAGACTTCCAAACCACCAACTCTGATCTAATCTTCTTTAATTACTTAAAAACGCTTAAAACATTTAGACTTTACCATAATTTAGGACTAAAAATAACAGATCAAGTAAATCTGTTACTAATTAGTCATTGATCGAATTATATGAAACAGGAAGACAGTCTTTAAATATTTATCACACCAACACAATTTACCGTATCAAGGGACAATAAATTTTGGTGGTTTGCATAGAACGACCGTTAACTTAAAATCGGCCATATTACTTCAGCAAGCTGTAATCAGATAGCAGGCAGTAGTGAAGTCTATTTTGTAGAATGTAAGCTATTACTTATTTTGCGAGTGTTGTGTAAATATCCTGGTTTTATCGACGCCTCTTACGCATAAGATCACAAGAGTGTGAATGTTAGTATAACTGTTAGATCGCTTTTAAGTAAGTTACAGAGTAGTTCAGGTTACTTATTTACGAGTACTTCCCGTAATGTTAAAAAAAGTTTAATTTGCCTCAACATGAAAATCTGCAGCATTTGAAATAAAATTGACTTTATATCACTACTTTATACTTTATATCAAACTAAGTATTGAAATTTTTTCAAAAATCTCTTTCTGGTAATAGAAAGAAAGATTTAACTTGAGTATGACTTTATTGAAAAACTGATTTTTTGTAAACGACGTGGGTCGACGATGAACAGTCTCAACAATAAAACTGAAATATTTGATTTTTCAGAAATGACATGCAAATCAATTAATTTAACTTGGCTACATAATACAAAAAGAGTTATTACAAAATTGATAAAAGAGACATTATTGTATTTCGTCGTGTGTGTGGCTCCCATGGATTTTATAATAAAGTCACTTTGAAATATTATGAGATGTTTTCGAATTGAAACAATGCGTGTGAGTATGGAAATGAATGATATAGAGAGAACAAACAAAAAGCGACATTACGAGTTCACATTTCATTAATACTACAACGCTCGTCCAAATGAAAGATAGTGCATCTCTGTGTTCCTATGACATTATTGTCGCCTACAATAATATTAAAGCTTTTAATAACCGCTTTCCATTTGTCAGATAGCAATAGTTTATTAATCGTTATCATCATTACCATGTTTTAGTTTATAGTCCGTTATGTCGCTATACAAGTTCATCTTCTCGACGTATTTTAGGGCCTTCTGTTGTATTCAGGGGTCGATTGACTTCTAAGCCATACATAACTGCGACCAGTGTTAATCTTTTGTTCATAATCCTACTCGTATTTATGTTCTCAGGAATCCAATCATGCCAGCGAAGCATAGAATGTCTCTGAGAAGTTTGCTTTTCACGTCTTCAGGCGCCAATTGAGCCTGTCCTACGAGTACGTGTTTCAGCCTAAGCCGAGTCAACGCATCGCACCTGCAGAGAATGTTTTGGGCGGATTCGATCTCCGATTCACAGAGTCTGCATATGTCACTATCCTCCAGTCCCAGTTTCTTGAGGTGGTACCTCACTGGCTAGTGTCCCCTAAACAGACCCATGATGAGTCTGATTTCGTTCTTTAATAATAGAAGAAGCTTTTTAGCATTCGTGTTCGAGTACTCGATGAATTTCTTCGACTGTCTTTGTCCTGGTGGGTTGTTCCAGTGAGAATTTTTGTTCTCAGATCTCCGCCCTTCTATGTGTTCTAGATAGTCCACAGAATGGTTCTGGTCTAATCGGAAGGGCTTTTGAGCCTGTTTTAGTTAATTCATCAGCCATTTCGTTTCCTTGAATTCCTTCGTGACTCGGCACCCAATGAAGGGCGACTTTGTTGTCCCTTGCCAGAGTTTTGACTGATTGTCTGCATTCCCAAGTGGATAAGTACTCAGAGCTATTGGCTTTGAGTGCCTTTATCGCAGTTTGGCTGTCAAAGATTATGTAGACTTTTTAGCCCTTTAAATTTCTTCGTAATCATTCTTGGGCACATAATTCTATTGCAAGGGTTTCAAGTTGTATAATTGTGGGGTAGGTATCTAAGGCTATTAATGCCCTACATTTTGAGCCATTTGAATACCAGACGGGGAAGTTTTATTCCAGTTGTATTGATTGGCTGTATAAAGTAGAGGATCTTTAAATGACTTGTTCTGTCACCCAGTTTAAATTTCTTGCTCTGTGCAATATTTATGGCGGTTTGAAGCACCTTTCTCTTCACCCGTAGGTGAAAGGGTGGTAGGCCTAAAAGTGCCTTTATAGCTGTAGTCTGGGTTATGCCCATAGCCCCTGTTATACCCAAACACGCTAGTCGCTGCAATTTCTGCAACGTGCCTTGTGTTGTGATTAGATCAAAAAATTTTCCACCGCACGAACACCATATGTGACAACGCATGTTATTATTGATATATATGAGCAATAGATCATCTTTGCTTTTAGCCCCATGTCTTTCCGAAGAGTTTGCGGCACGCCCAAAAGGCCCCCGTTACTTTGGAAAGAGTTTTTTCTATATGAGTTTTCCTGTTGAGTTTAGCATTTATCTAGAGTTAGCTCTAGATACTTTACCTTTTTGGAAAACTGTATCGATAGTCACTGTAGCTGTGGAACTTTTAAAGGTAGCTTTCTGCGCTTAGTGAATGGAATTATGGTGGTTTTTGTACAGTTTACTGCAAGTTCCTCCTTTACACACCATTTAATTATTTTATTGAGCGCAGTTTGCATTTGGTTTGAAATAATACCGTCATGCTTGCCCTTTATTAGAATGACGATGTTGTCTGCGTATCCCTGTACACCAGTACCCTTCGTTAGTTATTGTTCTCAGTAGGTCGTCCACTACGATGGACCATAGCAGGATGATAAAACCCCACTTTGTAGGCATCCCCTTGCAGTGTCCATCGAAGTCTCTTCCCCTTCTAAGAAAGCCGTTTTAATTCGACTTTTCGACTAGCATTGATTCTATCCATGTTATCGTGGATGACTCTATGCTGTGTCTTACAGCGGCCGTGAGGCAGACTTAAATGAGGTGTTATCCAAGACACTCTCTATATCTATAAATAAGCCGACCGCAATTTCTTTTGCTGTCACGGATTTTTCCACCTCCCTAACGAGGTTAATGGCAAAGGAGAATGGAGGATAGGATAGGCTGATCGGTAGATGTGCAGTATGGTTCAAAATAAAATAAAACTTGGAGAGGATATATACATTTTAACCTTCTGAAAATCATCCCCATAATGAAACACGATCAAATAGATAAAGTAAATGACATCAAAGGTAAACAAATTTTGTGGAAAGCAATATTTCCATCAGAAACAAAGTTCTAAATATTTCTCACCACTTAAATTTCTGTCAGTTAAAACCGATCGTATACCTAATTCACCTTTCAATAATAATGTCACACATTCAATTTTCCGTATATTGCATGTAACTGTCAAGCGTCCGTCGACGATTATTATCGAACCAATATTAACAACTCGGACATAGAGAAATGTTGGACATTTCTATTATTTTCTATTCTCAAAGATGCCGATAATAAACAATAATAAAATTCTCATCTTATACTACTAGAATTCTTATATAAAGCGTTCACGAAACGGGATTGAGCTTCTTAGAAACTAAGCTCAAATCTTCTCGAAGCTCACTCTAAGCTATAGCTTTGTTATGTAATAGTTTTTCAATAATCTCGAATTTATTCCGTTTACTATTCATTACGTTAATACTTGAAGCCCTTTGTGAAAACCTTCAACTTTAAAACATGTCATCAGTTTCTCTGCATACCTCTTAGGCCTTAATAGAAATGTGCTTATAAATCCACATAAAAGATAATTTAAAACTCTCGACAACACTATTGTACAACCTCCCATAGATTTAATATAATAAACTGAAAAGCTCTCCATTTGTGTAATTTAAACATGATTCAAATTGATGGATTTCATTTTACGAATGAATATAAACTTACCAATTTATTCCTAAATGAAGTAATATCAAACTCTCCATGTGTCTACATTTGAGACCGTATTTATAATGGAATTTAATTTTAATTAAAAATTATGAACAAAATGGAACGTACGATAAATTTAAAAATAATCCAATAATCACTTAGTGTGAAATTGGTTTTAAAAAAATATATCAAACTGAACGTACTGCATGTGACGTATTTTAACATCATAACTAATTAGAGAGAGCTTTGAAGCTCTACATGTATAGTATAACTAGCCATTAATTCATAAAGTCCACTCTGGGCTTAATTGACAGGTTACATAATTATCACAATAAATTATCAATTTTCTTCAAATACACATTTTATAAACGCGCTCTTTTCATTTTCATAAATGGAGACTCGAAAGCTTGTTTTCCGAATCACCTCTACGTTAAATTTGACATATTTTGATGCTCAAAGTTTTTCATTCTAAAAATAACGGGTCATTTTAAATTTCCGTATTTTTTGTGGCTAACGAGTAGATTATACTAACGTGTCGTATGTGCAAGCGTGTTATTTGGGGTGGAAAATTTATGTTTTCATTTTACAAAAAATAACGATGTTTAAAGTTAAGTGTTGTTTGTTTAGAAGTCCATAATAAACTTGATGTTTTTTATTAAAGGATAGCACCTATTTCAGAATATGTTAGTGGGAATAGTTCTGTGAATAAATAGATAATTTATTTTACATATAATGTGGTTTAGCAGTAGAGCTTTATTCTTCGTATTTACAAGTAAGGTAATCAAATTTGGAGTGAATCTCGAGTTTGGAAGTCAATTTGTCTAGCACAATATTTAGGTAAATAATGCCGAGGGATCAACCACTACACTGTTCTGAATTTGTACACTGAACATAGTGGACTGCCTATCACTGCATATCCTATGGCTGCCGTTGACAGCTCAATTTTGGTACATTGACTGCAGAGAGTGGATACGACAGGTTATTTTGCCAAATCACAGCGGTTCAAGAATAATTCCATTTAATAATGAAAAAGGGCACTAGAACAACATGTCCAAATCAGGAAGACCCAGAAAAGCTACATTGTGGCTGCATAGACGCATCAAAGGGATTTCTCAAAACGATTCTCGGAACTCTGTCTCTAGAATTATCGCAAAAATTTCAGAACTAGAAGTTGGTCAAAGCAAAATTCAAAGGCGCTTAGTTCAAGTAAAACTGTCTAGCAGACGTTCAGCTAAGAAACCACTGATTTTGAGAAAAAAACAGGCTCGCCAGATTTAAATTCTCACCGGAACGTTTGTACAGTGAGCTTCACAATTAATGGCCACCCTGGCTATAAGCCTAGCACTAATTGTATATGCAACCATCATAACACCCCCTACTTAAATTGAGGGTCACTTTATTTTGCCAACAAGTAGTAAATCAACAACCTCCCCTTCTGTCATTTTGTCGTTGTTGGCTAATAGCCACCCTGGAGTATAGTCAGGGTGGCCAATAATTGTGAGGCTGTACTGAAGAGTTGAAGATTGGGGAAAACTTTTATTTAGCGATGAAACTCGTTCTAAACTATATAAAATATTTAATTCAGATGGGATGAAGCATGTGAGACGGCGGATTAATACAAGGTTTAATCTATAGTAGGTACATTATATCGACCATTGAGAATGGCAAAGGCAGCATTTTTGTATGGAGTTGTTTTTCTTGCGAGAGACAGTTAGGTTGAGTTTCATAAAGGGTGCTAAGAACGTGCCCAACTTAAGTTCGAGATCTATAAAGCTTTCTCAAACTCGAATAATTCTGTCGCCGCCTTCGGCGGTTATAGGTTAAAAACAAACAAACTGCCAACTTCTTTGAAACTTGGGCATTTACTCGTTCTTTACGTTTGTTTTCAACTCATAACCGCCGAAAGCGGCGACGTAATTGTTCGAGTTTGAGAAAGCTTTATGAAACGGACTTAAGTCCGCGATCTCGAACTCTCGAACGATCTCGAACAAGGTTACATATACGTCAAAACTATTGTGAAAACAATGTTTGGGCATCTTTTTTACAGCTTTCTCACTTGCTTTTCTGCGCATATAAGGTCGCTTATATTTGGTAATCCCTATACACGTTATTGATAGCATCATGGATCGTTATATTTACAGAAATATACTCTAAAATATAATGCTGCCTTGCACAGAGTGAGAAATGTCCTTGACTTTTATATTTTAGCAAGATAACGACCTAAAACATAGTTCCCAGCTGGTCAACGAGTAGTTTCATCCAAAAAATGGTAGAGTTTTAGGGTGAACGGCACAATCCCCGGACTTAAACCAAATTAAAAACTTGTGGGAGGAAATAGAACGGCGAATCCGCGCTACAATATTCACCAATAAGCAAGCACTTATATAAAATCGATGAGGTGTGGACTAACCTCCCTAATGAAGTTCTTCGAAACTTAAATAGTATCTTCTATGTCGCGACGTTGCCTATACGTTGCTCTACTTTTGTCCGATAGTGTAGTTGTCAAAGCAAATTTTTACGGTCTAAATGGTCCTAGGATGTCAATTTATAAGGCTACCACCGAGGGGTGCTACCACTCTATGTAGTCAATGTACAAAAATTGAGCTATCAACGGTAGTCATCTGCAGTCAATGGCAGCCATAGCATGTGCAGTCAACTGCAGTCAATGTACAAATTCAGAACAGTGGTTGACCCCCTCGGCTACCACTATTTAGAAGGTCCAAAAAATTATTGCAAGGTCCTAAATTATCTTACCGGGTTATGTTACGGCTATTTATACAAGAGATTATATAGTATACACAAATACAGTGTAGGCTTCTGTATGCACTCTGTCAACTCTCTGTCGGCTCTCCGTCGGCACTCTGTCGTCTCTCTGTCGGCTTTCTGTAGGCTCTATAATCGCCACTTAAATAAACAGTTTACATCCCTGGAGATGGTTTTAGAAATTTCAGAGAAAAATATGTCAAGAATATTATTTAAAATATTTTTTTGCGAAAAGATTTGTCCAATTTGTGTGTGTCTCTCTCTAGTCCTCTAGATCCTAAATATTGATATTTATTATTTAGTAAATTTCTTATAATATTAGTAGCCATATTTCCGATTGTCACAATTGGAAAGCTCTTGCATCGGAATTCCTTACGAGATATTTACTATTTTGTTTTGCTATATTAATGTTAAGCGGTTTATCTTATCTTTGAAGCGTGAATTCTAAATCAAAGGCGTGTGTTTACTTTTAGTAAATCTAATAGTAGTGAAAAGAGAATATTTTATGTAGTATTCGCTTTTCCATTTTCAATAATAACATAAACATATAGCAAAAACTATTGACACTGGTTCATAAATCTTTAAAATTATAATCCGAGTCTCTTTAACTCGCTCTTTCTTTGTTGCTCTTTATTGTTATTTTGTTAATCATTTTTAAACGAATGGACAGTTTACAAATTGATAACTATTCATGGTTCCTAAGTACGTGTAGATAATTCATTGGCGTGTTGTTTGGTTTATTTTACTCCAAAGACTTTATATCGACATCAAGTTGTGGAAAAAAGGCATAGTATAGTTTACGCATACATATAAGGTTTTTTAAACTCAATAAGCGAACAACGAAGTTGTTCCGGGAGGCACGGAGTGCCGACTTGATACCGTTTTTATAATCTTCTTTTTACGGCTTATCAGAATATGAGATCAAATTTTCAATTAGGTATAAGGGGGAGGCGCGGGGGGACTTTAAAAGTGAGAAAAACGCAAAGTTTTATATAAAAATTAGCAACTAAGCCGTCCTTGGATTGCAAGAGTTCAAATTTGGGAGGGACGTAAGACACACCCTCAGCTATCCCCTCTCCAAATTTCCGACGAATCCGAACGATCCAATTTATTTTATAGGTTTACATTGGTCGAAAAATCAAAATGGCCGAATCCGTGCAAAAATCGAGATTCGGATACTCTAGCGAGTCCCCATAAACTCACCGATATTAGTTTCCGAAAATGGCACGAGATGGCCGCGCAGCGGCCGACATTAAATTTCGAAGAATCGTCGTGCAACTTTGAAAAGCTGTAAAAAGAAATCTAAGCCAAAATTTAAAAATGTAGTTCACGGTTGAACGTTAGACGTCATCTGGCTATCGCCTCGGACACGATTTGGACCGATCCCTTCGGCAGTTACCGAACGTAAGGAAACCTCGGAATTTCGGCGTACAAAAAAATTTTTTTTTCGGAGCGGATTTTAATTTCGGATCTGACGTCCCTAGGGGGTCTAGACCGTCGTTCCGGTATCGGTTCCTCGAGAGCTCTCACACCCGCCCCACGGAGGGGGGGACAAGAAATGGCCCTTGCGCCGAGAAGCCCATGGTTCTACCTATTGCACCTGCGGCTTTCGGATCGGTTCTGAAAGTTAGCTCGGACCTTCTACTAAAAATGACCACAAGATAATTTCTACGTTTCCCATACAGAGGGCGCTGCAATTTTCACAAAAAGTGTCGATTTTTAGCCACAATTTGGGGATAACGGGAGAACGCGGAGGCCTACGGCGTCCCGCCTTCTCTCAGAGAGGGAAAGCCCAATTTCGTAAAGTAGGCCGCCGGGAATTTTTCGAACCATCCATAGGGCGCCTCCAATTTGAAATGGCGCAGTCGGAAAAGACTAAAAATTCGAAAAATTCGTGAGCACTAACGAGAAAAAAAGTGCCGACTTTTTGGCTTAATTATCGTTATTGGACCGAGTCCCCGTCGTTTGTCGCCGGAGGCAGGCCAAAAAGGCCTTAAACAAAATTTGACATAGTCCAGTAAGCAAGTTCGCTTATTGGGCCGAACCGATCTCTACACTATATCTTATGTATTCCGTTCGGGGTCGAAACTGACGAATTCGGCGTCAAAAATGAGCTACGGCCAAAAGGGCCCGAGTTGTGGAATTTTTTAGGTTTTAGACTTTGTCGCCAAAAATCGTAGCTGGGGCATAGGGCAAATCGTAGCGATGCCGAGCGTAGGTCTTTTCGACGACACCCCGGGCTACGTCGGTGCCGAGTCTGGGATCGATCGGGGATTCCCCTGATTTTTAAAGTCCGAAAAACAAACGAAAAAATTGAAAAAAATGAAAATTTTACCAATCGAGTTGAAATTCGGCTTGGGTGTCGAGGAAGTGCCCCAGACCACATTTTCGTTTATTAAAAATCTAAAAGTTCAAAAACAAAAGAAATAGTCTTCTTTGAACATCGAAACTCAAAAATGTCTAAAATTTTTATTTATAACACGGTGATGTTGAAATTTGGCATGTGTGTAGTTTCTGTGGTCCGATTGACAATTCCGTCAAAAAATTTTCAATAAAAAAATTCGGACACCCCTTTTGGGGGCTTCAAAATTTTTCAAGTCTGATCGTCAAAATTTTTACGCCATTTTGTTTGGGTCGAGGTTCTATAACTTTTTTATTGGGGGACATTTTTTGACACACGTGCCGTTTGGGCGCTAGGCACCAATTAAGGTAAAAATATTAAAATTTTCAAATTTAGACCTTTGCCGCAAACACAAAAGTCAAAAAGGTGGCACTAATTTGCTTCGGGAAGGTTGTTCGAACTCTCCCCTTTCGATATCACTCAAAGACAACCTCAAAAAATTTATAGGGGGGACGCAAGAAATTATTTTTTAACTTAAAATTTTCATAAATTTAATTTTACTTAGTATAGGTAATTACCCAGCGGTCCGATCGGGCGGAATCCCCGATTGCATTCACTTTGAATAAATGTTAAGAGCTATATTATATAAAATAATTTGAGTTATAAAACATTTATAACGTAGATTTCGTACATTTCTGATTCCAAAACATAAAAAAATTACTTAAAAAAAAATTTGTTTTATATTTATGTTTAGTTTGGAGCTGCACTTTTCAACAAATGGAAAGCACCTAATATTTATACAGTTTATAGGTTCAAGTTTTTTTTAAGTAATTTTTTTATGTTTTGGAATCAGAAATGTACGAAATCTACGTTATAAATGTTTTTATAACTAAAATTATTTCATATAATATAGCTCTTAACATTTATTCAAAGCGAATGCAATCGGGGATTCCGCCCGATCGGACCGCTGGTCGGCTTCTATAAGTCAACAGTTGCTCTTCAGCATATGCCAATACACAATTGCCATCGTAAATCATAGACAAGCATTCGTTGTACTATGACGATTGTAAATCTACCCTTTTAAATATTCACCAAAACAGGTAGTAAGACGAAAATCTAGTAGTTTTTTTTAACTTAAAATGTATATCTTCATGAGTAGAATAAGCGCATATTCTTTTTTAGAAAATTCACCGTGCGGTTTTTGAAATTTTCTAGGTCAAAGTTTTAAATTGGCCGCCATTTTTATATTAATGACGATAGAAGATTGAGCTACATACAAAAGTTTTAGAGAAATTTACGCGGAATTCAAACCAATTTTTATTTTTTTTAAAAACTTAAAAATAAATAAACTGGAGTAGAAAAACAAAAAAACTTATATCGACTGTATCTCGAATAGGAGGCTCCAAATTCAAAATGGCGAAATAAAAAAAATGTTAGTTTTTCTAGAAAATTTTCATGTTTTGATTAGTTAGTAATAGCAAACTGTTTATTTTGAGACAGTTACGCTTTTTTATACAGATACTTCAGAAAAGAAATATTATATAAAAGGACCTTTTACTAAATCTTGATTGATGGGGAGATTTAGTGTGCATTGAAAATTTTTCAAATATCGATAAATTACATAAAAGCTTTTCAAGATTTTTTTTTGATTTTTTGTATACAAAATTACTTTATTAAACTTTAAATAAATTTTCAAATTTTATTTTCAACATTAAGCAAATTAGGTCTTAGCAAAGCATTAAACTGTAAAAAACTTCATCTAAGGTTTACATTGAAAACTAACTTTCAACGTCAAACTGTACCAGTATTTCTTTATGCAAGTAAAAGTTCTCTAAACTTTTCAATTTTAATTTTGTCCTGAAATGTGCCTCATAATTTATAAAAATAAAATTTACGACTGCTATACCAATTAAACTGTTAATGGATATTTTTAATTTATGTTGTAATCTAATATTTTGGTTGTTTGTTTTAGGTTGGCGATCAAATTTTAGAAGTGAATGGGCAATCATTTTTGGATGTAACGCACGACGAAGCTGTTGCTCAATTAAAATATCATAAACGTATGTCGCTCGTTGTGCGCGATGTTGGCAAAGTTCCCCATTCCTGCACACCTTACGACAGAGATTGGGATCTTTGTAGTCCTGGGTAAGTGTTATTTAGGTTCAAAAATTCAACAAGTTGTCAAAAATAAATATCCTTGATAAGAAAACTAATAAATTAATTGTCTGGCAACGTTTCGTTTTTTTTTCGATCAGGACAGAAAAACTCCTAAACACTAATTCTTATGGATATACTTTGTGCTCTTTCTCTCTGTTTCCAAGAGTTGCCAATGTAAGAAAAGTTCTACCCACTCTCATAGTTCAGATTTTTTATTTTGCTGCCTATTAATATACTAGAATCCACCTTAGCTTTTGGGTGGGAATTTTGTTATAAATGGAAAATTGAAGCAGTCAGATATATTTATTTCAGTTTAATAGTGGCATTTGAAAGAAGATATTATGCTCTAACAAACGTCGGCTGTAAAATTTAAATATAGTTATCATCAATGACGCATACCTGACGTTTCTTAGCGCAACTCGAACTAAAAGCTAGTTTGGTTTTGAGTATACCATGCAATCGGCACCTGAAAACACAACTATCTCAGTTTTCTAGTCTAGCCGTGTCTTAAGGCCGCATCACACACCTTGTACCTGTGTACCTTTGAACCCGAACCTGAACGATGTACAGACGCTCCGGTTTGACCTGAGCAGCCTACACAAGCCGGCATAGGTTTAGGCAGGCGGCCTGTCTAAACGATGTCCAGACGCTCCGGTTTGGTCTGTTTGCAGAGGTTAGGTGACCGGTTTCCCTGGTGCTCCAGGCACGTGTGGCCCGAGTGCACGAGTGTGGCCCACACTTTACATAGACCAAATGCATTAAAATTTATTTTTTATTTTTGGGCATTTCTTAGCCCAGTAATTATATGCATATGCTTTCCCTTGATAACTGTTTCTCATGTGATTACTTGAGTCTTAAGCCTGCGCCACACACACAGGCTTTCCTTTCGGTTGGGCCTGTACAGCCAGTCTGCACAAGTCACACCGGAGCCTCTGGGCATCATTCAGGATCTGGATGGGCCTGTGCAGGCTGCGCCATACACATAGGCTTCTCTTCCTGTTTAGCTAGTGCAGGATGAACCTACACTTTGCGTCCACAGGTACAGGTTTTAACTTCGGCCAGGACTGCGCAGACAAATTTGAAAGCAACGCTTGAAGATGAACTGGCCAGGTCAAAGTCATTTAAATCTGAATATCCAGACTGTGCAGTCGGCCTGCACAGTCCAAAATGTAAAGTGTGGCGCCGCCTTTAGATCTAAAGCTAGTTAAGTACGTAACTCTCTACTGCCTACTGGCCTACTGTTTATGTGTATCGATACCAGTTGATATGTCCATCAATTCAACCCTTTTTTTAAATTCAATGATTTGATTGAAATCTGAATAAGAGTTTAGCAACGTTCCCTAATTTAATTGCAATAAGAGAACTCTAAAACGTTGCACAACCAGTATCCATTTTTAAGACTTTTCTGAGCAGAGACTGTATATTTTAACGACCTAATAAAAAATCTTTACTTGTTACTCAATTGTAAAACGTCATTTAACCAAGCTGTCTATAACCTTTGAAAATCAATGTTTACAAGTTTGACTTTCAAAGCTTTCTAAAAACAATTTAGGGGCATTTTTGACGCTACTGACAGCTGACAAAAAATTTTTAATTATAATTCAATTAATTTGTAAGTGAATTAAGCATGAGTAACAAGTAAAGTATTATACATTACACGCCAGGTAACTGTTTTAACTGGCGCAAAGAGGATTATGACTGGCGAGCCGCCCCGCTTGTAATGTTAAATACTATTACCAGAGGGTTTCTGTTTATTTCAAACAGGCCTGTCAGGTCTGTTATACAGAGAGAAAGAGAATAACATTTCAACGATGTAACAGATGTAATACACATAGATCATTTTAGTTTATTAACTAACGTGAAACTTTAATTTTACAATTATTAGTTATCGACAAAATCGAATCGCCACGAAACAATAAATAATTTTGATATATTTTATTAAAGAAATCAAATTGCAATCAATACTGGATACTGCTGAATTACTTCCTCTATAACCTAACCTATAATTTTATTCAACAGTAATACATTTATAGACAACCATCACAAGTCAAAACTTCCGCATAAAAACAGTCTAGTCTACACTCATCTACCTACTCACATTTTCTTCTGAATAATTTTTTAAAATATCAAAATTATTCATTTGTTATTTCATAACAACTCTATTTAGTCGATTGATTGTTAAATTAAATGAATATACAGAGTGGTGACCGGACCTCTCCGTCATAGGAATTAACGAGAGACGAGAGCGCGTAAAGTATGGAATAATCGAATTATTTTCTTTCCTGATACGAATATTAAAAAACAGTTGGATACGTCAAATTGATATACTTATTTCAAAACAAACATTTTCTGATAATTTTCATTTTTCTACTCCTCGTTCCCTTCGAGCAGTGACGTCATCATAGATTTTTTTAAATTGCAATCCCTAATATTTTTTTTATATTTAGATAGATTATGAAATGCTGATTAGAGTTGCAATTTAAAATCTTTGATGACGTCACTGCTCGAAAAAGAAGTGAGGAGTAGAAAAATGAAAATCTTGGGAAAATGTTTGTTTTAAAATAAATAAATTTGACGGGTCCAACTGTTTTTTGATATTCTTATCAGGAAAGAAAATAATTCAATTATTCCATCCTTTACGCGATCTCTGTATAAAATCATACTTTGAGGATTTCCTGCTTCCCAATTTATTTTAGAAAAATAGTTTTTAAATAAAAGTTTTAGAGCAGAAAATTCTGCATCTAAACCAATAAACAAAATTAATTTTGGATGTTTTATAAGGCCAAAATTTAAATTGAAAATTTCCAATATTAGCAGAAATCAAATCAAATCTAAGCTTAAGCATAAGGGTTTTAAAATACCCTATATTTCATTAGTGGATATTTAAAATGAAAATTTTAATTTCTAGAAGCAGAGCGGCGCATACGACGAAGAAGTGGTCCGCTGCGTTGCAAATGGTAGAGGAAAAAGCTAGATGCCTTTTATCAAAGCCTGAATTTACGTCTCTTTGTTATTATGTTGATGAATATGCTTCTAGACATATGACCATAGATGCCTTTGTACAAGTTATGACTGAAGTATTATGTACTTCTGATAAGGTTAGTTAAACGCATACTAACGATAACAGTAAAATAATTAAGTTACGTTTAACAGTACACCCTTATGACTGAACTTCGAGAAGTAGTTGCTATGGATGATCGTTCCAGATTTGACGAATTGGTGTATAGGAGAGATCCTGACGCTCAACGAGGAAGGGATCCTAGGGATTACGATTATAGACATTCAAGAGTAAGATAACAGTTTGATCTTTATTTAGTAATAAACTCAAGGTGTTTATTACCGCAAAGAGCTCTCAACTTTTGATTGCATTACACCCTTATAAAATAATAATTTCCCATCCAAATAATTGTTGATATGCGTAACTTAAATGGAGCAATCTCTTTTTATGGTAAACCTCGATGTGTAATCTAACGAATTAAATTTCAATTTTTGGTCTTAAAGAATAATAATAAGTCGTTAGTAGTGTAATGCTCTTTGATTATAAAATTACTTCTTTGAATCGATGAAAAATTATATTTACTTTTCATTTGTGTAATTTAAGTTCTTAAACTATTACCACATTCCCTATTTATTAATGCACAACATGCGATGAAAATTGCACGTGATGTAAATTTAACGACTAAATTTCTAAAAATCAAACAAAAAATTACATCTTTACCAAAGGTTTTTTTTTAGAAAAAACATGTAATCACATTTCTTATATTTCTTCCAGTCAACAACGTCTTGATCTTTTTCTGAAATAAAAGTCGAGAGGCGTATGATTGAGTGACCTTTGTTAGTAATTTAAGAGGCACTTATTCTAAGACATTTTGTTTAGTTTTTTCCATTTTCTTTTAGAAGAAAATATAAATTTTGTAATTTTTTGTGTGTGTGTTTTTGTAGAGAAAAGCTGGCCCTGTTGAAGGCAACAATACCACCTACATGACTTTTCACGAATCAGTAAGTTGGCTTTCTTTTACGTTTTTTTAGTCTTATTTAGTATGAAATATATCACTATGTTTATTCACGTACTTTAATCACTCCTACTATACACTTTAGAATTAAATATTTTGTATAATTAAAGGCGGATTTAGTTCTTACTACAAATACCACCAAGAAGTTTCATAAAGTAAATCCAATTTAAAAGACAAGGGAAGATCTAAAATTTGTCTTTGATAAATTGTTTTTGATAAAAAAAAAGATGTAGGAAATATTCTTTGATGTAGATCAATTTTGGATTTTTCCATTTGTTTGTATATTAAAGCTAACGAAACAAGGTCGTATTGAGATAGCCTAGAGAAATTTGTAATGCAACCAATAACAAAAGACAAATGGTATTAGGCAGGAAATTGAAGATTTCTAAGCTTTCTCAATATAATATTATTTTGATCGGTTGTTCTTATTCTACACGATAATTAAAAATGTCACAAAGCAAGAAGCATCATCATCATTAATAATTTATGCATTTTGCATGTTTATCAATTTTTGTAGGACAGTGATGAAACTTTGGTAAAGCCGAATTATACTATTTCAAGACGATTAAGACTAACTTAGTTTTGCATATTTTGCATATTTCTCAAATTTTTGCATATTTCTACAACTTTTGCATATTTTGCATATTTAGCAAATATTTTGGTGTAAAACACAAATTAAAAGAAAATTTTTAAAATTCTAAGTTAAAATTTTGATTTTACTTTTATTTCTGAAAAAAATTTAAACAAACTTTCAAAAAATAATTTTTGAAATAAAAATTTCGAAAAATTTTTTTTTTTTAAATAAATTTATAGAAAATTAGCGCATATTTAACAAAAATCTGTGCATATTTTTAAAAAAAGTGTGCATATTTTTAAGAAATCATTGCATAATATATGAGATATTTTCAAAAAATTTCTTGCATATAATTCCGCTCTCTAATCATTATTATTCAGTCAGCTATAAGCAGTTGTGTTTGTTCCATTTTCATCCCACCATCTCTTGTGGTGTCGTTTCACATCTCTATTTCAGTCAATCAGTCAGTCAATAGTTGTAAGCTTTTTTAGGTATTCCGTCCGGGACATTCGACATTTTAATTGTATCGTCTATGCATATCTGCATGTTCCAATTTTTTTGCCAAAACAGGCAACAATAAAGTATGGCATTGAAAACAGTACAGGCTTTCATCTTATTGATGAAGCTGTCACGTCTTACTACCAATCTGGAATATTGGAAAATCCTCTCTCACCTGTAGCCTTCTTTATTAGAATCATATTTAGGAATATCCATAGTTTGGGTTTCTTTTACTCGAATTTCTTCAACATTTTTCACCAAAACCTACTGAGATCTTTTAAAGTTTTGCAGTCTCTGTTCATGCCATTCAATTTAAAAATTCTGCTCATTAGCCGTTAGGTGTATAAAGTCCTGAGTGTGTTAGTAACCATTTTGTACCTTATTAAATCAATTTATTCACTTGTTGTACCTCTTGTATTCGGGCCAAAAGAATCTTTGAATGTCAGAAGTAAAACCTGCTCAGGTTTACATTATCACATGATTACCCAACAACCTACAGTTTGTTGGTATATACGATATCAACTTTTGTTCCTTTCCAACCGTTCCCAAATTTCACATGGGCCAACCTTAATTATAGATTCTATAGGGGTTTCTGCGAGGATTCTATGATTTCAACGATCTTCTCATAGTACTCATACATAGGACCTGGGAAGAAAGTGAACTAGCAAAGGAAATTTAAAACTCTACAACCTCTTTTCTGCAGAATTTTACTGTAAAACAAAGGGCTGAAGTGCTAGAGGTAAAAGTTTGACGAAAAACGTGAGGCAATTGTTTCTTCATACATTAACGATTTTTGGGGACGGGAAAAACTATAAGGAATAGTAGAAAATGAATATAAATAATCTAGTAGGAAATTTAATAAGCTTTCATTTTGCTAAGAATAATTTTGTCGCTAGGATACACCATTTTCGAGATATAAGCGAAAACTCTGAAAACGGGACCTTTTCACCCCCTCCTTCGCTTAGCCATTTAGCTAGAACCGGGGTCTTTTAGTATATTTACCTCCTAAATAAAATAAAATTCCACCTTTTTTCATGTGCTCTATAACATCTTCGTTAACTATATATAAATAAACATTTGTTTTGTGGACTGCAGTGTATTTTTGTAGGAACCCGAAAATAATTAGAGGTTCAGGTCCTAGGATTAGGATTAGGATTGTTAGGGTGGAGTGTAAACCGAGGTTTACGCGCACTTTGGCCGCTTGATCGGGCCCAATTGTGCTGCCTCCCTTTTGCAACCCCTTCTGACCCATCGGTGGATCAGTCCTTGATCCATCCCAACCTTTAGATGAATCCAAGGATACTGGAGGGCGAAGTGTCGCTGATACTGGCCATGTTAGGCCATGTTAGGCCAGTATTCCCCTAACATGGATCTTCGAATTAGCGTTAACGCAGGGCAATGACAAAGCACGTGTTCCATTGTTTCATCCGCTTCATTGCATCCTTTACATCTGGGGCTGTCAGCAACACCCATTCTGTATAGATGCTTGTTCAGTTCAGTCGACAGTCTCCAGTGAGAGTGCCAGCTATGGCACGTAAGTTCTCACGAGACAACCGTAGGTAATAATTAGCGTACTTTTTAGATGGCGCTTTTATAGTTGCTTTGGCAAACCTGCAGCTGGTGCAGTTAGCCCAACGTTTCCTATGGGCTATCAGCGTGTTACTTTTCAGGAGACGGTCGAGGGTGCTGACTGATAGGTGATAGGCAAAATCGCCGAGTTCTCTCTCGCCAACTGGTCAGCTCTTTCATTACCCTCGTTTCCTTGATGACCTTTGACCCATCAGAGTTTTAGGTCATTATATGTAGATATCTGATTCAGAACTTTGATGCATTCTAGCACTAAACCAGAGGTTACTTTATGGCTGTTTAGTGCCGCGAGCACCGCTCTGCTGTCTGTCGATATCTGAATGTTGTGGTTGATGATTTCGCTCTCTATAATATACCGAGAGCCTTCTAGCACCCCTATTAGTTCTGTTTGAAAAACTGAGGTGTGCTTGCCTAAATGGCTAGCGATATGCTTTTGCTTAGATTTAGCTCAGGTGAGTATATACCCGCTCCAGAGCCGCTATCTGTTTTAGATCTGTCGGTATAGATAGAGATGTCAGGTGTGACAGTTTCTGTATCTGTTGACAGAATCTTGAATTATCTGTTGAAAATATGTAGGTGGAATGTGATCCGTACCCAACGTGAGTAGAGGCAGCTCTTTCATGCTGCAGTGTATTTTTGTAGGAACCCGAAAATAATTAGAGGTTCAGGTCGTTCTTTGATCCGACCCTGATGTCTGGAACAACCTTCTACCAAGCTTTCATATGTTTGACTATTGTTTTTGTTCTGAGCTAGTATAAATAAAGGTTACCCTCAGTACAACCCTTTTTTGTGATTAAAGAAATCTTCAAAACACGTAGCAATTTTCTATCTGTTAGGTAGCACCTGAATCGCCTGGTAAGATAATCCAGATGCCTACCTGCTAAAATCTCTTTTCTGTATCCGTAGATTCAGAGATCATGTAACTACCGTAAGGCAGTACTTCGAGGCCTCCAATCGGTGGTAAAGTTGTTCTATCTCTGTGTAACCCATAAAATTACCATTGCTACCACAGTCAAAAGACAAGGGCTTCCGTTGTGTGATATTCACACACTCGCATACTTCTTATCATTTTTTCCTTTTCATTTCTTTTAACATATATTCCAACCATCTTAACTAAGATTCTTTGTCTTAGAGTTAACCGATAGCTAAAAAAAATCCGTTTAGAAGATTTCAAAATTCAAAATGGTTACCAAGATGACGCAAAAAACTTAAAATTGGCAATTTAGTTTTTCGTATGTAGTTTGAAAAAGCGTTACTTTATAAAAAAATTCTCGGTAAACATTTTCAGCAGATTAAAAGAGCTATCAAACGATACTCAACTCGACATTTTATCACATCGTCGCTGGGCGTCGCGACGTTCAACTTATTACTTTTTTATTAGAAAATTACTCAGCTGGTTTGTGTAAATTTGGATTCCAAACAAGAATTTTCTATCTTGTACTTCTCTTCATCTACACAACTGTTTTAGGGGAAAAAGCAATAAGGACCAATAAGAAAATGAAAAGTTGAACGTCGATGTGATAAAATGTCGAGTTTGGTATCTTTTAATAGCTCTTTTGATCTCTTGAAAATTTTTCTGGAGAATATTTTTTCTAAAGTCAAACTGCAGTCGAAAATCATCTATAATTAAAATTTTTTAATTTTCTTGGGTTATCTCAAGAAATTTTGAATTTTGAAATTTTCTATTCTATTCACTATTCTCTATTCACTTATTTAACCAATCTTGTAACTCTTACCATTTCCGAGATCCCAATGTTGGTGCATATATCTCCATATATCTCTTCGTGTAACTTTCTACTTTTCCAAGCTATACCCATTCTTAATCGAAATGTTCTTATATTCCTAGCATCTTGGCATCTTGTTCTCGATTATTTTAATTTTATTCCTATTATTGTCGTAGTTATTACTTTGCGTCCATAAGTTTGCCTGTTGATCTTATTTATAATTTAAATACATGGAAAAATTACCACATTCGTGTGACCCAGGTGCTGAATTTGGAAACAGGACTTTTAGACCTGTATTTCAGCGCTTTAGCGCTAGACCACTGCAAGTTTTCATGAGAGCTTATATCACTCTTCTATAAATTAGATAGAAAGTAATTTATTCCCTTTCCGCCATGTTTTTTTAAAAAGTGTTTCATTTGTAAATCATATAAATTAATTGGTAATTTTACAATAACCAATAATTAAATCCGCCTTTTGATAAAACAAAGTATAGTGTTAGAAATATGTGGTGCTTGATAAATTTCTCTAAATCACATTAAAATATTTAAATTGTACGCAATTGCTTGCTTGTAATAACATTAGATTTAAACCACTTTTAGAAGTTTAATTTTCGCTCCTAATTTAAATAAAGTAACGGAGCTTCGTGCCCTTTATTTGGTTGCTTGTTTAGGGCGTCTCTGTAAAAGTAGAATTTTTAGTCTTAAATAGGTTAGTTAAATTATACTTTTTTTTCTATTTTTCCCTATTTCCTCCAATTCAACTTAATCAAGTAGTTTATAGTCGTGGTGGTTCCAGGAACAAGTGCCCAAAATTGAACCAACTTTAGGGTGTTATACCGACGAGGAATATCGCTCGCCTAGCGAAGATTCCGGTGTGGGTATGGGTAGTGGCGATCGGGTACCAAGGTGAGCTTTTAAAAAACCACTACGCTCTTCTTAGTTTTTTGTCTTTTTGGAAAATTCTTTTTTCTTTTTCAAAAATTCTTTTTCTCTTTTTATTTTGTTTGAATTTAGTAAGATGGGTAATTAGTTGTTGATATTTTAGACTACCCCGTCGACCTGCGAGTGCCACAAACGTGTGGCCTAAAGAAAAATTAATTGATCTCAAAAACGAAGATAATCCCATTCAGGTGATTATGAATTCTTTAAAATTTACATAAAATTCTTATATCTATGTAAAGTGCTACTTGACTTTTTTTCTCTTTCTTATAAGAACAAATAAATCTCAGCATAATTTTTTTATTATGAAATTCCACTGAGATTTGTTTAAGAAAAAATATAGCACTAGGCACTACATATTTCTACCACATTTTTCACTTGCACTGTTGTATTATTATGCATTTTTATTACTTTTTTTACAACTTCTTTTGTTTGACGATTTTTTATTTTTAAGGATTATGCGAGCGCAGATGAAGAAAATCCTACAGGAGCAAGAAGACATTCGAGTCCTGGCGGATCGCACTCTGGAAGTGTCACCGGATTACATCAACAAGATTATTCTGATTCGGTGAGTTTTTCTTTTATAATACATACCTACCAGAAAACACAATCATTTACAAGCATGATACAAAATAAATTGAGTTGCTCTGGTGTTATTAAGGCTTAAGAAATTTTTTTAAACGTGTGGATTATAAAGTAATTAAAACTTTTTTTTTTAGTTTCTCTCGAATTTCGTTTAAAATTGCTTTTAATAAAATTTAAATGACGATAAATATGAATTATATGCTAAGTGCGATATTTAGAGTAATTAGTTACACTTTTATTTTACTTGCTGTTGTAAAAATTTAATGTTCTTTTTACGCTCTTTTTATGCAGTAAAATCGCAAAAAGCTCGAATTTTAAAGTTATTTATAAATAGTAAAAAAATCTTATTATACTAAAATTTGTTTAGTTAAATTACATCTGTTACATTGTTGAAGTTATTGGGTTATGAAAATTATACGGCAAAATCTTGCTTCTTGCTGCGTATAATCTTGAGTTTTTGGCTCTTTGCTCTTTGAGCTTCTCTGACCGCACGCAGCTTTAATGAAATAACTAACCTTATTATAATTAAAGATACAAAAGTTGGATCTCTTAAAAAAATTAATCACGTAGGAATAGGAAACATGTGGTTTTATAAGTTATACTAAGGGTTGCTTGTTCTCTTTTCATACTGAATGTTAAAGGGCCGTAGCCAGACTGTGTTATCAGGATAGGCTCAAAAATTGTCAAGGGAGGCTGAAAGTTAAGATCAAGGTTTTCTCTCTTCTGGGTTTGTATAAATTTGTTGACCCCTGTAATCTCTTCTTAGGATGGACGTTGTTTGCCAAAAGTTTGCAAAAATTTGACTTTCTAAAAAATTAATGTTTTCTTTCTTGAATATTAATATTTAGCTTGAAAATCATTGCCTGCTTTTAATTATTCGTTAACGAAAGAGACTATAGATAGTCTGTTACGATGGACATCTCGATGTCTCTCTCATTTCGGTTCATTTACCAACATAATTTTTGCCTCATAACCCAATGTGTCTAATCTTGAGTCAGAATAACGTTTTATTTAGTCAATCCAACACATTGCTATACGACCTCTTCATCTCTTTCCTACAGAAAGTCTCTACTGTTAGACAATCACTTTGAGCCAAGTTGCTCACAAAATTCCACTTCAGCTTCGCCACAGCTCCGATGAGGTCCTTCAATGAAGGAGCTCCTTCATCTTTGTAAGACTTCTAATCCAATTGATTCCTCTGGAGTTTTCTAGATACACTTACACTTGACGCTTGATAGATGTTTCGATCTTTGAGTTACCTATAATTTATGTAGGCTGCCTAAGCATCGTTCACATTGCTCGAGAAAACTAGCTTAAAAATTCTTGGGGATGGGGATTAATAGCAATATGAAATTGATTTTTGCGGCAACGTTTTTAAGTTGACAAAAAATTTCACACTGTACATTTTAATGTTGGTTATTGAAAATCGATTGATATAGGATATAAATAATATATTTAAAGCCCCAAAACCGATAAATCCATAAGAGAACTCTTATAGAAACCACAAATGTATTTTCAGACAGTTTATAATCAAGTTAAACCCAAAACACTAGATATAAATCTGAGTATAATTTCCTACCTCTAAAAGTCTTATGATTTACTGTTATTAGATTCGTGGGAGGTTTAAAAAAACTTGGCACAGTAAGAACTAATTTATTATTTTTTTGAGATGTTTTTAATAATAATGTAAATGGTAGCAGTTTGGCAACCACTATACTTGTTATAAAATGCTGTTGAGGTGTACTTTAATCTCCTGAAATATGTGAAGAAATTCATCATTTGTACGGAAATATTTTAAATGAGTTTTTAACCCCAAAAGGGATTTATATTATTAGATAAGAATTATTATAGATATACTGGGTATTTCAGATTATTTTCAGGCATTTATATGTATGCCGTTTGAGTACAAAGCACACTGTTGCCGTAAATGATAAATTATCTGATTAGGTTGGTGTTACGCTGTTACTTTGGGGACTCCTCGGGGTAGTCATTCGGGTCCTATAGTTTTTAATAGGTTTGTTTGTGCAACAGTTGCCAACCGTTTACAATCATCAGACGCATGCGCATATTCAATTTCGAACGCGAAATTAAATATGCTCATGCGTCTGATGATTTCCAACGGTTGGCAACTGCTGCACAAGCAAACCTAATATGTACACTTTGAGTCCAGTAACATTGCGCTCTATGGGGAGATTTAAACGTTTATAAAGTAATTACCTCTCTAAGAATTCTGTTGTTTGCCATGAGTATCTACACATATTTTATGCTTTTTGTAGTGGAAAGAATTTGTTTTAAACTTAAACAATAGTTACTGCATTACCTTTGCTCTTAAATAACGCTTATTACAGTGCTACCAACTTTTAAAAAACCCGAAAAATTAATTAACTAATTCGGACCAATCACACGCAGGAATAGATTTAAGTACACTCTTACACCCAATGGTTTGGTATGAACACACAACCTCACTTAATTTTTATATTTTAGGGAATTCAAAGCACGTGACAAAACATGGCGGGTAGTGGCAACCTGGTGGGAACACAAAGGTCCAACCTGCAATATTTTTGTGCATGTGATAAATAAACAAAACTCCGTTCAGCGACCAAAAACAGTTAAGCCACTTCCACAAAAAGTGCGCGATATTCAAATAGAATTTTTGTATTGGTAGAAATTACACAAAAATTGACATGCGTCAATCTTATTTGACAGAAATTTGTGGGGAGTGACCTAGCTAGTTCTGGTCGCTGAACGGAGTTTAGTAACAAACGTGCAATGTGGTTACGTGGTTGGTGGCATTTCCTCCAACGGCCATATTATATTCGATTTGACAGGGGTCTGGATTCCCTAATTAAAAGCACTGTCATCAATATAAAATGTCGTGACATTTGACGTTTGCTTATCAATACTTCTTCATTGGAGTGTTCTATATGTGATCTTTGCTTCCTAGAGACACGCCCACTTAAGACTTTTGTAAACTTGATCGAACAATTTCAACTCCACGACAGCCAATGATAATGTAAACTCGACAGAAGGAACGAGTTATCCATGGACTAACTTGTTAGTCCGTGGATTAGTCCAACTTGTTAGGGTTAGCATAGACTTGCTAACCCTTCTTCCGGATGTTTTATGTTCTAAGGGAATAATGTAGTAACAACAAACTGTCTTCCAAATGTTTTTTTACTGGCGGTAACAAGCTTCAATATGATTTTTTAATGTTGCTTGGATATTTTATGAGACGTGGGCGTTTCAAGTTCAAAAAACTGAAAAGCGTTCAACTAGCGACGTTTGCACTGTATAAAAAGCTTGCTAAATACTGTAATAATATTTTAAGTAGACGAGCAGTGACAATGCGCAGATACCTAAATTGGTATTTATCCCCTCCAAGGCAGTAGTCAACGTATTTAAATTATTAAAGGGGCGTGGCCAAACCTGCGCGAACTTATCTCAAGTTAAATTATTTTTACTGTAGTTTATTTTGAAACCTAATTGCAGGCCTGGACTGGCCCAGCCGGCTGACCGGCGATCACCGGTGGGGCCAAGTGAAATTGGGGCGAAATGAAAATAAATGGAAAAATCAAAATGAAGAAAAAAGTTCATAATAAACATACAGTGTGTTTCACTTTAGATGAGGACACAAACGTAACTCTTTTGTTTTGCTTACTGAATCGCTTAATTTTACAGTACAAAAATATGTTGAAAAATTTTTAAAGTTGGTCTAAGCCCGTTGACCTTGTAAAGTCCAAAAATTTTCGCCTGCATTGTGACTCATGGTAGGTGGTAGTGTCGCTACTTGCTACGCCACTGCATTTAGAGCCAATTTATTTTCAAACCAGTTGGGGTAAGCCACTAGCCAGTCCGATCCTGTCTAATAGTAACAATTGTAACAAAAGACCTGAAAATGTTTTATTCATGTCTTGGGCTATTTTCAGGGATCGTAAACAACGATAAATGTTTGTTGTATAATACCAAAATTTCTGGATTTAAAGCACAATGTTTGTAAAATGATGGAGAAAATACATAAAATGTAGTTAATAAAAATTTTAATCAAAGAAAATCGTTATTTATTTTATAGTTAGATAATAAATAAGGGTTACTTTGCAGTCAAAATCTTATTAAAATTAAAATTTTATTATTTTACAAAAGGAAATTCTACGAAAATATCTTAAGCAGTAATTTCGGAGAAAATTTTTTTAAATCGATAAACAATTCAGAAAGAGACTCACGAAATTCCATAAAACATAACTTTTAATGAAATGGATATATTCTTTTGTGTAAAAACAATGAAGCAGAAAGATTTAAATGAATTTCCTAATCGTAGCAAATAAAAGTTTTAGCTTCGTGAAAAACTAAACTAAATATTAACTCCCATCAGCAACTTTTCTTTTAGTAATATTCTCTAGAACATGTCCAATTCTTAAATGAATTAATGGAATTTACCGAAATAAACAAATTAATCAGAACCAAGTCCTAAAAGATGTTTTTCTTCTTAATGTGCTTTAACAATTTTCCTGCTTAGATTAGTATGGTATCGTCTCATAATATTGGACCTACCGTTTAAGGTAGAATTGGAAGCACTAATTTGTTCCATATTCCCCAATAACCACTCCCTTACTAATTAGAGTATAATTGAAAATCCCTTATCTCTGGCATGCATGTATTATCAAAAAACTTGTGCTGCAGCAGTGGACTGATAGATCCTTAGAATATAATGAAAGGAGGGTTAGCAATCGTTGCCTATAGCGACGGAAATGCCATTTTAGAAAACCATGGATCTGTATCTGCTGTAATCTGACAGCTCTTTTTAAAGAAAATGGGGATAAAATGCTTCATTTAGCCTTCTCGGTAAAAGTAAGGGCCTTAGAACAGAAAACGTCCGGAAGGATGACTCGTTCATTTCATCGAGTTTACATTATCATTAGGTGTCATGATCTTTCCTTCTAAGTGGGAGTATAAGCAACCATTTCTATTGGATAAATTCACCGGAAATCACTAAATTTAATCGTCTATTGCGATCCATATTATTAGTTAAATGACCCTTTCCTCGTAGAGTAGCGACTATTTATTCAATAGGTAGCTCATAGAACGGTGGTTACAAAACAGTCTAGTTTCTTCCTGTTACCGAGGTTGTCACTCTTGAGATCATGAAATGCTTGATGGAAGGAAGAATGAACTAACATCAATAGAGAACTTTCAAATAACTTGAAATTCGCAAAAAAAGAACAAAAAATATTGGTTAAAAATATTGGTCTGAAAATAAAACTTATGTCAAACTTGGACGAGGATGAGACCAAGTAGCCTTTTTGAAACATGGGCAGTTGGACACACCATGAGATTGGCAAATATTTAGAACAGAGCATTGCAGTTATACAGAAGAAGCGTACAGCAAAACTATGACTAAGATGGGCAGACGATATCAAACATTCTGCAGATCTCTCACAAAACTATGAGCATCGGAGAACTTTGGGGTGCAACAATGGGCGCTAGAGGGCTAGAAAGAAAAAACAGTGTCCAATTAGCAAATAAAAAAGAATTTCTGTTTGAATTTTTTGAAAGGTAAAATAAATTATGTACTCTTCGTATATTGGAACTGGAGGTGTTACAAACTTTTTTTTTTACACAATTTCAAGTGGCTATTAAATATTCCAAATTGCTTTTTAACTTGAAAAATTTCTGTGGCCATCATCAATCTTCTACTGACTAATTACCATCACCCAGCGCATTTTTATAATTCTCTCGCCAGTATGTCCTGCGAACAAATTTATATCTTTAAAGGCTCATTTTTTAATGCACTCACATATAAATCAAATTGGTGTAAGACCGCTTTTAAACTGGAGTACAGTCGAGTGAAGCATTATTCTCTTACTCTCATCGATTTTCACTTTGCTGTGGTTTAATTTACAATTGCACAAGGTTTAAATCGTAACGTATCTACAACTTTTCTTTAATTCCTTTTGGATGAAACGAAACGTCTAATTTATAGTTTAAGAGCTCTTGAAAGTTTCAGTCGTCCTGACAACTGACAACTTGACCCATGTCTGATGTCTACCTTAGACAAATAATCCAAGAGACGTTTTTGAAAATTTAACAAATCTACGTCTCTTCTTACATCTTTTCCTTTATACAAAATTAATTAATCAAGTAAAAAGTACGTAAATCACCTTCTTAAATAAAATAAAAAGTAAATAAGGACAAAAAGGTAATTATTTTTTTCCCTTATGACAGTTTCTAAATAAATTACACTACAAAAATTCATTTATAATCGTTAAATGCTAATTTATAAATGACAATTATTAATCATCGCTTTTAAAACTGTGCCAAAAGGAAGAAGAAGGCTTAATCAATTATCACATAGTTTTTTTGGGTTTAATTAATTATAAACATTTAAGTGTTGTTTTTAATTAAAATGAATGGAAACTGTTTTTGCTTAATTGTTGCTTTTGATACCAAACGGCAAAGAAATTTTATTCACTATCCTTTCGCTAAAGCTTTCCCGTATAAAAGAAACTTTTTAAACTTACTCGAGGACGTTTTCAAGATTTGCTTGTTTTTTTTTATAATATTTCACCCCAAGCTTATAATGTGCCAAAGCAAAATTGTCGTCGACGTTGTCATTGTTTCGTAGCACAAGTGTGGTATATTCCTTCGTTTTAGCCTGTTAATGATTTCGTACTCTCGAGCACCTACGCTTGCACTCATTATTAGAATTGACTTTTTTAAGCTTTATATTCACCATTGACCTAGTAAAATAGGCTCGAGTTGATTACACGTATTCTTAACCATACAACACTTATCTATCGTCAATGGCAGAATTTTTGCCATTGTTGCTAATTAATTAAATTATTCGTATAGTTCACTTTCAATGCAGTGGAAGTAGGCCATATCTTGCAGATTTACATACAGGATGGACTCGAATTTTTTTAAATCTTAAATTATGTGCTGGTAAATAAACATAATAAAAAACACATGGATCATAGGGAATGCGCAGTAAGGTCGAAATGAGACAGAGATATAGAAAAAAGAGATTAAAAAAGTGGAGGAAGTAGGATAGAGAGTGACAATGATGAAAACGATGAAGTGACAGATGAGATGACAGACGAGATGAAATAACAGATGATATTGACACATCTTTCATCCCAGCTCTCATCCAATCTGTCATGCCATATGTCATTTCCTCTATCATTTCATAGACATATGAGATTGATACATGAAATGACAGAAAAGATTGGCAGATGAGATGACAGATGAGATTGATTGATAGACAGAAACAGAGAAAGATATACAAAAATAGAGATAGAGAGGGAGACCAAGATAGATACATAGATATAGAAACAGAGCGAGAGAGAGAGAGAGAGAGAGAAACAGATAGAAAAGGGTAGAGGAAAGGCTATTAGTCGTGCGTTTTAGGGGGGGGGGCTTTTTTATGATTGATATTCATTTTTGACAGGGTAAAAATGCAATTTAGCGTGGGTGCCACTTTTAAATTCTTGGAGTCTGGCGGCTATTTAGAAAAATGGCTGCTGGTCAAAGAGAATGAGTCTGTAGAAGTCGTAGATTATGTATATTCTCATCCTCTGTCAAGTTGAAAATTCGCCAGTAGTAAAGGGAGAGGTAGCGCAGATAATTTATATTTCCGTATGCTGCTAACCGAAGAAGACCTGTGAGACAGCTTTCTAAGTATTATTCAAATATTACCCCACTTTTTAGACAGTGGTAGTGCTGCAACAGGATTTCAACGTCAACGATGTAAATAGAGTCAATATTTTGTCATATCTGCTTGTAACTCAAGCACGAATAGAACTCTTTCAGATTTATTTTATTGTTTTCTCGTTCTCAACGTCATTTTCATTACTTACCATATAATGACTAGAGATGAGATTTTTAGTTTTTTACCTTTTTTTTGTTTATGCTGCTATTCATATATTGTTAGTATTAAAATTTGTTTAACGGAAAAATATGTCATATGAGCCCTATTTGTTTTTACCTTTTTTACCTTTTTTAAACAATTTGCTAAAAACTACCTATTTTTAAGTTTTTACAACCTATTTTATACTTTTGGAAACCTTTTTTTTCTTTTAAGGTTTAAGAACGATTTTATCCGAAAATTATTTTTTGAAACCAAAAATTTGATATCTTTTTCAACAATTCTGCGTCGACAATCCACTATCTCGCGATATGAACGTGAATTTAGCATCTTTTGCAGTTGTTAGTATTATTCTAGCTTGATGTAGTTGTGTATGTGTATTGCTTTTATTTAAAATGCCTGAGTAAACGAAACTTATCTTTGAAAGTAAAAGAATGGATCATTGGCAAAACAAATATACATGGTTTCCCCAAAAAGTCTGTAGTACAAATATCTACCACATATTCCTGTACCAAAATAGATCGATTGAGCTAAACTTACCTCCATCAAAAGGTTCTGAAAGCCCGCTATCGACTGCCAAAATATTTTAAAATTGGTTGCCTCTTGTTAGATTTCGATATCTAAACGGTTTAGGCAGAAATAAAATTATTTTCTTATTTTTGCTTGTTACAAATATTTCTACTGTTGAATGAGTCTTGTACAAATACACATCTTTAACATCTTGAGATATAGAGGTCGTTTTCGATGCATAAAAATATCGTATAACTGAGAAAAGACAAAATCATAGTACTCAAAAAATAATAATATGAATATTTTAAGTAAAAATAATATAAGACCAATAAAATTGTATAATCTAATTCCTAGGTTTTTTTACCTAAAACTACAAAATAGCAACCTAAAATAGCTTTTATTAGTACCTTTTTAGTTACCTTTTTTTGTATTTATACAACCTAAAAATCTCATCTCTAATAATGACCATGTTCATGACCAAGTAGTTGGGGAGATATTTTTGTAGTTTTTCATATCTTTGGACGTCTGGAAACTATGTGATACTCCTAGTTCCATATTGTCTGCGCAGTTTTAGCCTGCACAGGCCTATCGTATAATTCCTGCGTATTTGTGGCGCGAACCTGCTATAAACCCAATATGCAAAGGCAAACTAGGGCGTCTGTAGATCGTCTGTACTGGTCTATGATCCCGTCCACACACAGAGACTTGCCTTCTAGTTTGGCCTGTGCAGGCCGCCTGCACAGGTAAACCGGAGCGTGTGGACACTGTTTAGGCCAAACCGAAGCGTCTGGACAGCGTTCAAGAAAACCGGAAGGCAAGTCTGTGTGTGTGGACGGGCCTTATGTCTATCGTAGGTAAAAACTTGCACTTGTGAATATTTTTAGCTCGCTTGCGCGTTTTGGTCTACACAGGTTTGTCTTAATAAAGACCTGATGGAGACCCAATCTGTATAGGCTAACCGGTGCATCCGTAGAATCATTCAGGAGGTTTCCGCCGTTTTGGTCTGTTAAGGCGTACCATAGTAAATGCTTGCAACTGTGGAGGTAAAGGGATAGCTTAGGCTTGACGTAGCAAAAACCTGAGCCTGAGAAATGTATTTAGTCCAAAAATAGCCCTTCAGAAGTCTTAAAGACACTGAAAACGCTCTCGCTTGTGCTATGGCAAGCCGGAACTGTCACTTTATCTCCACATGTGTAGACTTTTACTACGGCAGACCTGAACAGACCAAAACTGTGGAGACCACCTGAATGATAAACAACGATAATATACTACCCCTTTCGCCATTCTTTATTTCTATGATTGTATTACATCAAAAGTGGAATTTTGATAAATGTTAGGTCTAAAACCACTTAAAACTTAATATTTTACGAGAGAAGATTCCGTAATAAACTACAATTTTAACAAAAAAATTGGGACGCAGTAAGCTCTTTAGGGAATTTCAACCCCTGACCTTTGAAAATAATAGTTTAACCTTCTTACTTTATTAGTTTTATTACATAGTAACAAAAGCAAGCCGTTAATTACAAGAAGTAAATTATTTACTTTATAAAACTTTTTGTTCGAGATAAAATATTGATTTATGTGACCAGTAATTTACATACGCAGAAGACGGTGCTTCGAAGGGCAGATTAAACCGTCGCTTGAGACTAATCTGTAATTAGGACAAAGGGACTATCGGTTAGGAGGAAAATTTTAGTCAAACAAACCACAAACGTTAATTAAAATGTATATTTATAATCCAATGTATTATATTAAATTTTGATGGGCAAATGAGAAAATTTTAATTATAGGAGCAACAATAATTTTTAATTATTTTACCGCGTGTAGGTATTGAACATTGATTAAATATTTTGTGTTGAGCTTAAATTTTTTATTTATGATCTAGTTAGACCTTTTTATAATTAATTTTTCGATTTTCCTTCGCGTAGTGATAAAGTTAGTTATAAAGGGTAGTTTAATAAAAGTGGAACATGGACGTATATAAATAATCCTTTTTGATTCCGAAAATTATTAATTTGAACTGAGAGGGATTAAGCATTGTAAAATCAATACCAATTACATAATTAGAAGGATTTATACGACAATTACAGATATGGCTGCTATAGGATTAAAATCGGCTTAAAAATCCATTTAAACTTTTTAATTAACGATAAGTTATTTTTTTCCTCTAGCGAGCACGTAAAAATTTTATGTAACACTCAAGCTTTTGTAGAGGAATGGGGATGTTTCGTACTCTCGTACTATGTAGCAGATAAGTTCTACTAATTTTATTATTATACGGTAACGATTAGGTTTGAGGGTAAACTAAAGTTCAAGAAAATTTAGGCCACTTAGGCCGAGTATTTCAATCGACCCTTAAACTTAAGTGTAACTTTAAACTGACCTTCAACCAATAGAAATACACAAAATTGTAGTAAAGCTCAGCTTAACGCCATATTTAAGTTTAAGGGTCGATTGAAATACTCGGTCTTAGTCGGGCTCATTCTGCTACCTATTTATAGAAACTCCTTCCCCCTCTTCAGTCAGGAATTCATCCCAACATTTGGGTTCATCCAAGGATGCTGCAGGGTGAAGTGTCGCTAATTCTGTTCACGTTTGTAAGGACGGAAGGTAAACTCTAATGTTCACGTTCACTTTGGCCATATTTGTGCTACCTGCTTATAGAAACTTTATTCCTATCTTTAGTGTCCTGAGTGTATCCTCTGGATGCATCCAAGGATGCTGGAGGGTAAAGTGTCGCTAATGCTGACTACGATTGGGTTAGAGCGGAAGATAAACTCTAAAAGTTCATCAACACTTATATTACATTGTGCTACCTGCCTGCTGTAACTCGTTTCCTTTCTTCAGTTTTAAATGCATCCCAACTTTTGGGTCCATCCAAGGATGCTGGAGGGTGAAGTGTCGCTAATTCTGTTCACGTTTGTAAGGACGGAGGGTAAACTCTAATGTTTACGTTCACTTAGACCATATTTGTGCTACCTGCTTATAGAAACTTGATTCGTATCTTTTGTGTCCTGAGTGTATCCTCTGGATGCATCCAAGGATGCTGGAGGGTAAAGTGTCGCTAATGCTGACTACGATTGGGTTAGAGCGGAATATAAACTCTAAAAGTTCATCAACACTTATACCACATTGTGCTACCTGCCTACTGTAACTCGTTTCCTCTCTTCAGATTTAAATGCATCCCAACTTTTGGGTCCAACCAAGGATGCTGGAGGGTGAAGTGTCGCTAATTCTGTTCGCGTTTGTTAGGACGGAAGGTAAACTCTAATGTTCACGTTCACTTAGGCCACATTTGTGCCACCTGCTTATAGAAACTTGATTCCTATCTTTAGTGTCCTGAGTGTATCCTCTGGATGCATCCAAGGATGCTGGAGGGTGAAGTGTCGCTAATGCTGACTACGATTGGGTTAGAGCGGAAGATAAACTCTAAAAGTTCATCAACACTTATATTACATTGTGCTACCTGCCTGCTGTAACTCGTTTCCTTTCTTCAGTTTTAAATGCATCCCAACTTTTGGGTCCATGCAAGGATGCTGGAGGGTGAAGTGTCGCTAATTCTGTTCACGTTTGTAAGGACGGAGGGTACACTCTAATGTTTACGTTCACTTAGACCATATTTGTGCTACCTGCTTATAGAAACTTGATTCGTATCTTTTGTGTCCTGAGTGTATCCTCTGGATGCATCCAAGGATGCTGGAGGGTGAAGTGTCGCTAATTCTGACTACGATTGGGTTAGAGCGGAATATAAACTCTAAAAGTTCATCAACACTTATACCACATTGTGCTACCTGCCTACTGTAACTCGTTTCCTCTCTTCGTTTTAAATGCATCCCAACTTTTGGGTCCATCCAAGGATGCTGGAGGATGAAGTGTCGCTAATTCTGTTCACTTTTGTAAGGACGGAAGGTACACTCTAATGTTCACGTTCACTTAGGCCACATTTGTGCTATCTGCTTATAGAAACTTGATTCCTATCTTTAGTGTCCTGAGTGTATCCTCTGGATGCATCCAAGGATGCTGGAGGGTGAAGTGTCGCTAATGCTGACTACGATTGGGTTAGAGCGGAAGATAAACTCTAAAAGTTCATCAACACTTATATTACATTGTGCTACCTGCCTGCTGTAACTCGTTTCCTTTCTTCAGTTTTAAATGCATCCCAACTTTTGGGTCCATCCAAGGATGCTGGAGGGTGAAGTGTCGCTAATTCTGTTCACGTTTGTAAGGACGGAGGGTACACTCTAATGTTTACGTTCACTTAGACCATATTTGTGCTATCTGCTTATAGAAATTTCTTTCTCATTTTTAGTGTCCTGAGTGTATCCTCTGGATGCATGGAAGCTGGAGGGTAAATTGTCGCTAATACTTAACATGATTGACTGGTTTTCATGGAGACCATGGATTCTTAGATTTTGCGCTAACTCAAAGCAGTGACGTAACACATGCTGTATTGTTTCGTGGGTTTTATGGCATCATCTGCATATATAGAGTTAATTATTCGACAGTTTCTAGTAAGAGTACCAGCTATAGTGCATAGATCATCGCCAGACAACGTTAAATGATATGATTGCTTTATATTTTAATCGCCTTTTTTTAGACCTGGTTTGGCAAACTTAAAGCTGATACAGTTAGCCTAGTAGAGGCGCACAACCAATACTTTCCATAACTGAGTTCTCGCTTAACTTTTCGCCTACTTGTAAACTTTTTCTATTCTATCATTTCCTCGATGACCTTTGGCCCAGCAGAGCTTGAGATCATTATTTGATTCAAAGCATCGATACATTCCAACACCGGTCAAAACGCCAATTTGCGTTTCTCTCTATTTTTGGAAAGCCTTCTAGCCCAACTAGTGGTTTCGCTTAGAAAACAGAGGCGTTTTTTCGTACTACTCTCTTCGGTAACATTTTTACTTTCGAAAAGCTTACCTCATGCTCCATCTCTACTACTTATTAAAACAAAATTTCAAAAAAGAAATATCTTCCAAATTCTATTTGCATGTTGTCTTTATACAACTAATTTGATAAAGGTATGGAAACTATAGATGCAATTTTTCTAAAATTATTACAAAAGGCTTATAAAGCAATTAAGATAGAGCTGAAATAGGTTTTGCAAAACATGACAAACCTTACTCAGTATAAGTTATTTATAAGGTTTAATTCTTGATGTTTTGTTTCAAATACCAAAGTGTCTCACATAACATGTGGGATAACATCACAATCTTTATAGTTACTAGCGGAAATAGATAATTGGTTAAATTGACAAAGTAGTGTAGTTTTTGATCAAATATTCACGAGAAACGAAAGAAATCACGATAAAGACATTAGCAACTTGTGTGTATTTCAAGCTCCAAATCCACGCTACATACCCTATTAGATACTCGCTGAACTGAAACGTGGGTGCATTTTAAGAACATCTGACAATCTGCGTTTTTGATACTAGAAACTGTAGAAAAGAATTTTAAATGGAAAATTCATCTTATATTTCTTGGTTTAAGTTTGTTTTAAGACTGCGTTTTTTGAACCACAAGTTCAAAAATTTTGAGAAAAATATATGTTATGTAATACCTACTGTTAAACAACATATATGTACCTAATTTTCGTCAAACTCTAAGCCGTGGTTTTTGGATAACATCAAGAAAACTTTAAAAAAAGAGTCTTTTTCCAATTGATTCCCAAAGTAAAGTACAGAATTTTCTCAATTTTTTTCTACAAAATGAGTTTCTATCAAAGCTGTAATTTAAAAAAAAAATTTGAACTTGTGCTTTTGAACAATTAAGGGGAATTTGGAACTATTAAGGTTTAAATTCAAGCGTGCTTACTACTGCATAGTGTGCATGTCATCCGTAAAATTTATATTGTGGTGGCGCTTGTGACAGCACTGTCAAATACGTATAAATTTGAACATTTCGCATCCCTAAATTTGATTTTTTTTCGAAAATTTAAAATATTGGTTTACTTTTTGTGTATAATGCTCTACTATAAACCTATTCCCATCGTTTTTTACGTTGATCTGTATCTCTATAAAGAATAATCAAGTTGTGTGCACTTTTCTAACTTCTTCGGCCGTATAAAGAAAACCACAAGACCACAAGTTCAAAAATGTTGCTAGCAACCAGTCAAAACACAGTAAATAACTAAGCATCGTAGCCGCTGACGTTCCTGTCTATTTAGCTCATTTTAGGTTAAATATATTTTGCTGTCAAGTATGTTCATAGGTTTCTGTAAATCTACTACCCTCGATCATGCGATAGTTTCGACATCTCGCGGATGTCACTATATACTAAGCACACTATATGCAAGCAAGTAGTATTATTAGCAGTTTTTCGCCTATTTAATAGCAAACAATTAGTTTTGAAACATTCTGTATATAAGATAAAAATTTTAGTTGAATTCAAGTTAACAAAAATGTTGAAAATGTATTAAAAGTGTCGTTTTGTTAACGGCAATCAATTTTACGAACACGTTATCACCTTTTGTTTAAAAGAGATAACACTTCACGTGCTAAAATATCGCTCTTGTACAAAATTAAATTTAATATAAGTTTGTCCATACGTGAGTTAGTTTCGGATTACGTGAGTGACTATGGAACCACATGTGATCGTATATTTTGTGCCGTTTTGGTATTTTTTCAAAATATTCAAAAAGGACATCAGTTTTCATCCATCGAAATCCAGAATAGGTTCGTTTTTTTTAAATTTTGCTTGCTATTTGCTTGTAAGATCTTGTTTAATGGGGATTTCTAAAATAAAAATTTATAATGAGTAAAGGTCTATTCCCACACAACCGAGATTGATCCGTCACGTCACCGATCAGTCAAATGACTGAGACAGTGATTTTATTTTGACCGGGCAAAATCTCGGAATCATGACTGATGAGTGTGAATGGAGTAATTTAAAAGCACGCTTCCGATAATTTTTATACTATTTTTGACTGACCGGAGACGTGACGTGACAGATCAATCTCGGTTGTGTGGGCATAGGCCTTAATAATAATTATATCATTCCTTTAATTTGGATAAATCTGTCTCTTTATCAGTGGTGTATCTTCGATTAGAATTACTTTAAATGTCTTCATGGGTATCCTAAATGTTCAGAAGGAGTCAGATCTCGGTTATCATTTAAAAACTTTAATTTAAAAAAATAAAATTGATTCAATTGATTCAATTAATTTTAATTATAGTGCGGAACCTAGGCAAAATGATGCTGCACTTTTGGTTAATGGCATGAAACTCGGTACATAGTTTACTGAAACCATATCGAGTCCAATCCCTTTAATGCAAATTGTACACGGCGAATACCTCAGGTACTTTGAACTTATAGTTAATGAAATGAAACTCGAAAAATAGTTTACTGGAACTATATTGGCAAATTTTGTCCGACGAGGCCAGAGATATCTTCGAGGGGGGCGCTACACGCCCCTTTTTCCTCAAAATGTGATACTCGACCTACTTTTTCGCGAAAAGTATCGTTGCCGTATATTTTGCGAGTACTGAATCAATCTTTCCCAATAATAGATCCATCTGAACATACCCATAGGCACATAACAGCTATTTTTTCCTCTGGATCTGTAAGAGCGCTCTTTCAAAAATTTTAAAAGAGGTCGAGTTAAATTATATTTGACTTTTCGTTAACGGAATAAAACTGATTGCATACTTTAGTGGAACTAGAATGGAGTAATTTTGTCCGATGAGACCAAAAGAAATTCTAAAGGGTCGCTGCACACCCCCTTTAATGCGGGCGATGCTAGGCGAATACCTCTGTACGTTGCACTTTGGACTTTGAAAACATGGGGGTTATGTGCCTAATGGGGATGTTCAGATGGCTCCGTTATTGGGACAGATTGATTCAGTACTCTCAAAATATACGCCAACGATACTTTTCGAGAAAAAGTACGTCGAGTATCACATTTTGAGAAAAAGGGAGTGTGTAGCGCCCCCCTCGAAGATATCTCTGGTCTCATCGGACAAAATTTGCCAATATAGTTCCAGTAAACTATGTTTCGAGTTTAATTTCATTAACTGTAAGTTTAAAGTACCTGAGCTATTCGCCGTTTACAATTCGCATTAAAGGGGGTGTACAGCCGCCCCTATCGAATTTTTTTGGTCTCATCGGACAAAATTACTCGATATGTTTTCAGTAATCTATGTACGGAGTTTCATGTCATTAACCAAAAGTGCAGCGTTCCATAGTTAATAAAAATTCAAAATTATTATTCAGAAAATAAAATTTACTTCTTTAATAGAACACTCAAAATTGAAGACGAAACCTTGTGGTTACTAAGGGTGAGAATGATGATATTGGTTTTCCTAGAAACGTAAGAAACTATTTATCTCTTCTTATGACGAAAAAGCCATTAAAACAAGAAAAGAGTAGAAAAATTTTTGTTTATTAATATTTGGAGGAAAAATACTATCTCTACTACAAGAAAGATTTTCGTTTTATTTTTTTTTTATTTTTAGTACTTCCCAAAATTGTTAATATTGATTCAAAGAAAATACATAGACTATATTCAAGAAATAGTTATTTGTTTTATAAGGAGACAAAGTGACGTTTTGTGTGACAAGACTGTGTTTGGCTGAAGAGCGAGCGTAAGCGAGCGAGTCTGGCAATACAGGCGAGTCACACAAAACTACTTTGACTCCGTATAAAACATTAAATTTTTTCTGCAAACGTAAAGCGTAAAACTGAAAATTTTGATTTTTGAAAGAGCACCATCTCTTGTCAATTACTTGTAGTTCAATTGTCAAATATTTTTTAAAATTAACTTAAATTTGTAAAAAAAGCTAATTATTAAAAGCAACGAACTAATTATAAAGGAAAATTTAAAAAACATTAAATTGTTTACATTACAAATGCTTAAAAAGCATTTTTTACGTTAAAAATAAAAATAATGTGCGGTTAAGATTTTACTTTTCCCTCCTAGACAGACAAAAATTACTTTTCTGACGATTTTTCCTGCCTCGGCGGGAAAGTTAAACTTCACCGTTACCTATTGAGTGACACAAAGGCGACTTTTTCTGACGTTTGAAGAAAAACAAAATTATCGGACCTTATTTTTTTTTAAACTTTGGGAAATGGTAAATTTTCCAGGACAGCAAAGGTTCATATAAATTTTTGGGTTTTGTGGTTTGACAACTTTCCGTAACGAATTTCATCTCCATTTATCAAATTTTCATTTATCACAATAATTGTGAGAGGCATAATAATAATAATAATTATTGGAAATTAGTCTTTGGCCACACTTTATTTTGATACTGTCAATTTTTTCCCACTCGATTCTTGAGGAACAGATATTAGAACTTAGAAAGGAATTGTTTATTAACTGTTCTCCATTCAACACCTCATTTAGGTTACAACACCCTTTTACTCAATTAATATTAAAATTTTCTAAATTAGTGCTAATTTTATGCAAAAAATATGTAGGTATACAAAAGGAAAATTATGTGCGGATTTTCGTTCTTTTCTAATTTGGAAATCAAAGAAAGTAGGGCAGATTTGCTTTCTTTACCCTAAAGTATACATTTTATTAAGAAAAAAAACCATGTCAGGAAAGTTACGGAAAAGTTTTCTTTTGATCCAAAAAGTGATTAGTGCGTATGCTTTCCGTAAAAGTTTTTCGCCTTTTGAAATAATTTTTTTAACAAGCAACCAACAATACCCTTGTGTTTAGAAATTAAATTCATTATCTTTTGTAACATTTTTATTACATATTTAAATGAATACATGTATATCACAGCTATTTACATAAATGCCTTAATTAACAATTGTATATTAAACTTACAACAATAAAAGTAATAGGTATATCATTCATGCGGTGTGATGGTTTAGTGGTATCTTTAAAAATAATAAATAATAAGCTAAGGGTTTCCACAAAAATAGTAACTTTATGTTTTTAAGGATTTTGATTAACAGTAGGCCTTGGGAAGACATTTGAAAGTTATAGAGAATCAATTTCAAAATTTTTGTCGATTAAAACTTAAGTAATTTCGAGAAGGCCGACGAATGGATTAAATGTGATAGTGTCACTGGTCTTCTGTTATTGTTTTGTTATGTACCAACTTAAAGGCCGCGCCACACACACAGGCGTACCTTCCGGCTGCTTGAACGATGTCCAGACGCTCCGGTGTGGCTTGTGCAGGCCGTCTGCACAGGCCAAATCGAAAGGCAAGTCTGTGTGTGTAGAGCAGACCTTGATTTTTATTTTAACATTCAGTCCAGGAATACTCGAGCTTTTGCTTCAACTACCAAAGCCCACTATTGGAAAAAATAAAACTTGTTTCCCACTTAAATGAAAAAAAATAAAAAAGTAACCCCTAATAATGCTACTTAACATTTAATTAAATAAATAACTAGGCAAAATAATGGTTAATACGATATTAAGCGATGATTTTTCATACATAACAATGAGAGAAAAAAAAACGATTCTTCAAGTTAATCTAACAGGAAATCAATTTTATCTACATCTTTTCGAGTTGTCATATTTTAGAGTGGCAGATACAAATGCTTGTAAAAATTCTATCTGGGTGGGCACTTAATCTATCCACATTAAAGTCCATTGATCCTTAAATCGAAATAAGTAAACGGAAATTGAGCGCTTAATCGATGTAAATTAGATTTCTTTTCAAAATGTGGTTCAACGAACTATTTTATGCTAAATTTTAGCTTTTATGAAAAAAAAGATTAGTTCGTAACGGGTTTTACGTAATTAACCTGTCTCTCTTCCGTCTTATAACTTAAATTACATAAAAAAATAAAAGTTAGGATGAGAAAAAAATTATAACTTTTCTTGTATGGCTCTTCTTAAATCTTCCGTTGCTTTGACGAGATTTGCATTTGAGACGAGAGACGCTCTGACCTTAAGATCTTCAGGTCGAGAATCGTCGTAGAAATAATCCTTGGGTGGTTCTGAAGGATAAGGGTGACATCTGCTCGTACTGCCGAATTTCGGTCGTGGTATTTTAACTCGCTTTACGTCCACTAACCAAGATTCCATTTTTAGGCTGAAATCAAAAAAAAATTATTTATTAGAAAAATAGTAAAATTTTAAGATAACGGTGTAGAGTTACATCATAGAAAGTTTACGTTTGTACAAATGTATGTCAACTGATTTATTTTAAGAAGAAAATTCTTAGGCGTTCGTAAGAAATAAAAAGTTGAACATAGCGACGCCCAGCGTCTATTGTAAAAGTTGTGCTTTGAATCTCATTTAATAGCCCAGTCAAATAGAATTCGAAAACCAAGGTGAAAAGGAAAACATTAATAACAGCAATTTTAATGCTGAAATGTGATAACTGCGACCTCTCGAATATGTGTTGAAAATGCACCACACCCTGAGCTAACTTCAGGGGAGGGGCAAACGTGTGACTAATTCTAGTTTTTGCAAGTTTTCTCCAAAATTAAGCTATATAAGTTAAAACCATTTTAATAAAAAAATATAAGGCATAAAATTGGCTACAAAATGGCTACTTTGCAGTTTTTCTCTAAACTTGATAGTCGCGGCGTTACAGGGTCGCGAATATTTGACAAACTATTCACAGCGGTAAAAACATACAACAACGCGTTCTATGCGGAGTTTTGTGGTACACCCTCAAAATTTTCAATATCTAGAAAATTAGATGCTCAATTGTTTTTCTGATTTTGAGAAATCATTGAAAATAATGCATCTTTGCAACAACTTATATACATAATATGTATTTGAAATTTTGACAATAGTCGAAATATCTATTGTGACACGATAAATTAAACGCTTTGTATATATGTGCTCGTTTACGCAATTAACTTTTTTGGGGGCATTATACATCTCTAAAACGCCATAATAAGTCGTTTTTCAGAATAGTTTCATGATACTTTTTAAATATCCCCAAAGCATTGGAAAATGTCGAAGTTTCTAACAGAATTCAACAGCTGCTGCTTTAGTCCCAGTGAATCCGAAGACGTTCTAATTTTCGGATATTAGATTATAAGCTATTATGTTTCATTTCCTTAAACAATTATTAAAAATGTACAGCACTTTTAATTTAGGAGGAATTATAAGAAAAAACCTTCAGCTTTAAATTCATATATTTTTTTAAAATTTATTGTAGTTCGTCTCCGAGTAAAACAGTTTTTTGTCCACCAGAGCGCATGTTTTTACACCACAGTGACTCGCCTGCTTAATATTATTTTTGAAAACAGCTCTTTTAAATCTCATTTTGTGAGAAAACCATTGCGCTAATAGAAAATTTTTATAGACAATATTGTTTAAAAAAACTCATCACTTTAAAATGACATTCTAGTAATTATAAAGAAAATAAAAATTGACTAAGGGCCGGTACTTTGAGTCTCGGTTGAGCATGTAGCACTTTTTGAGATAATAACGATCTTTTGTAACACCTGATGGAATTCCAAGAGCTCTTTAGAGTTTCAATGCAAATTTTCAACCGATTATTAATTTATTAATGGCAAAATCTTAATATACCGCAGCTAATTGCTATAAGAGTAGTCAAACGAACGTAAGTCAAACAAACTGCCCTGCAATTTAAACCACAAATTGTACTATGGAGAAAGTAATTTTTTCTCAACAGTTCCCTTCTTTAAGTTAATACTAATATATCAATTTCGGTCACGTTCGATCGAAATGATTCAAGTTTTTCTTTTACATTTCGATTGCAATCAAATTACTTTTGTTGTCTTCCATAAATTTTCGAGAAGAGGAGAGTTTTTTTTTATATTTTAAATGCGCGAGTATACACAACTTTGATATATGTTAAGTACTTTTTTGAAACCAAATGCAAATATTAAAGAAGAATCCAAACGTAATATAATAAAAATAAACAAAGAATAGAATAATAAAGAACAAGTCTATTTATGAGAGTTGGTTTTATTTCACGATTTGTGGTCTAGACGATGAATTATTTATTTCTATGTTTATTAAAAATATCTTTTATAATTCTGCACTTTTCTGCAGGTGTATAAGATCTTGTAGAAGAGGCTATTTAAATTTATTACTCGATAATAAAACGAATAATGGAATAATACGACAGATAATAACTTTATAAATTGCGAGTCCTTGCTGTTTTAACAAATATTTTGCTCGTCGAAGAAATTGTCGTGGGAATTGTACACGTAGTGTGAATACAATTTTATTATTATTTATAACGACTTTACGTTTACAGCTTGAAATTAAAAAACTATACTGTAACGAACATAATAATTAATTGTTAAGGGTGTGCTCTTTGCGCACGTAGAGCTTGTAAGTCTTAACACTTGAAAAGTTTCAAGCACTGTAATTGTGAAATTTCAGGAGCTCGTTGTACGTTTTATAATAATATTTACAAGGTGAAATTCCACGACGAATTAATCGATCAAAAATTTTAAATGTTTAAAAATCCTTCAGGAGAATTATAATTATAAATAGTGCGATTGCATCCTTGATTTTCTTCTGACGTTGGTATTTCAATAATGCACTGTTGAGAGTGGTCGATTCTATATTTTTCTTGCTTTACGCAATTGTTGTTCAGAATCTACCTGGAGCTACCCTTTGATCCATATGTTATCAATGGCGATATATGCAAATTGGACAAATGAAATTAAACTGTAAAGAAACGGGCGTACGAATAAGTAACATGAAACAATGATATTGTTTAGATCTAGACAAGCAGTCATGTTCTTTTTACACTGCCTTTATAATAAAATAATAAGCGTATCGCTGAATCTAGATCTCCAACTCTAACTAAAGAAATGCAACGCATCATTTATCATAAATACAAGTGATTCCAGTGTCTTTACTCTTATGGTTTATTTTTTTAAATATTTAAAATGCTGAATGTCATCTAATCTAACCTTATTATACTATTTTAGAAATTCGAGCATTTTGAAGTACCTCCATGGCAGTCGAACTTTACAGACTTTAATTCCATTATTTGGCATTAATAACTATTTTTGCGTTACCTCTTTTGGTGCCTACAGGTTTCCTGATTCTCTTTTGTTTTCATGGCCTTAGCTGATTTCTGGGCATCTCATACATCTCAGTTTATTATAATATTTATTTCTATTTCTTTCTAGTTAGTCCTTTTAGTCCTGGGTATTTGTTTAAAATAAATTATTAGATACGTATAACCACTGTAGACACTCAAAATGTCCGAAAATCATAATAAGCAATAATTTGTTTTTTCGATCCTATGGCTGAATTCCATCTAACCTAGCCCTACTATTTTAGAAAATTTAGCCTTTTGAAGAACATCACCAAGAGTTCAAATTTTCAGACTTTAATTCCATTATTTGGCATTAATAACCATTTTTCGTTACCTCTTTTGGTATGCCTACAGGTTTCCTGATTCTCTTTTGTTTTCATGACCTTAGCTGATTTCTGGGTATCTCATACATCTCAGGTTATTATAATATTTATTTCTATTTCTTTCTACTTAGTCCTTTTAGTCCTGAGTATTTGTTTAAAATAAATTATTAGATAATAACCACTGTAGACACCCAAAATGTCCGAAAATAATAATAAGCAATACTTTGTTTTTTCGATCCTATGGCTGAATTCCATCTAACCTAGCCCTACTATTTTAGAAAATTTACCCTTTTGAAGAACATCACCAAGAGTTCAAATTTTCAGACTTTAATTCCATTATTTACCATTAAATCTGTCTTCGACTATTTTTCGTCCTCCCTTCTCGTATGCCTCCAGGTTTCCTGATTTTCTTTTGTTTTCATAGCCTCATCTGATTTCTGGGCATCTCATACATCTCAGGTTATTATAATATTTATTTCTATTTCTTTCTACTTAGTCCTTTTAGTCCTGAGTATTTGTTTAAAATAAATTATTAGATAATAACCACTGTAGACACCCAAAATGTCCGAAAATAATAATAAGCAATACTTTGTTTTTTCGATCCTATGGCTGAATTCCATCTAACCTAGCCCTACTATTTTAGAAAATTTACCCTTTTGAAGAACATCACCAAGAGTTCAAATTTTCAGACTTTAATTCCATTATTTACCATTAAATCTGTCTTCGACTATTTTTCGTCCTCCCTTCTCGTATGCCTCCAGGTTTCCTGATTTTCTTTTGTTTTCATAGCCTCATCTGATTTCTGGGCATCTCATACATCTCAGGTTATTATAATATTTATTGCTATTTCTTTCTACTTAGTCCTTTTAGTCCTGAGTATTTGTTTAAAATAAATTATTAGATAATAACCACTGTAGACACCCAAAATGTCCGAAAATCATAATAAGCAATACTTTGTTTTTTCGATCCTATGGCTGAATTCCATCTAACCTAGTCCTACTATTTTAGAAAATTTACCCTTTTGAAGAACATCACCAAGAGTTCAAATTTTCAGACTTTAATTCCATTATTTACCATTTAATCTGTCTTCGACTATTTTTCGTCCTCCCTTCTCGTATGCCTCCAGGTTTCATGATTTTCTTTTGTTTTCATAGCCTCATCTGATTTCTGGGCATCTCATACATCTCAGGTTATTATAATATTTATTGCTATTTCTTTCTACTTAGTCCTTTTAGTCCTGAGTATTTGTTTAAAATAAATTATTAGATAATAACCACTGTAGACACCCAAAATGTCCGAAAATCATAATAAGCAATAATTTGTTTTTTCGATTCTATGGCTGAATTCCATCTAACCTAGCCCTACTATTTTAGAAAATTTAGCCTTTTGAAGAACATCACCAAGAGTTCAAATTTTCAGACTTTAATTCCATTATTTAGCATTAAATCCGTCTTCGACTATTTTTCGTTCTCCCTTCTAGTATGCCTCCAGGTTTCATGATTTTCTTTTGTTTTCATAGCCTCATCTGAGTTCTGGGCATCTCATACATCTCCAGTAATAATATTTATACTTGACATATTTTCCGTAACGCAAAATTGGTTGATGGAGCTTTATGTAACGATACTAGTTTTGAACGTTTGCCAAATATTTTTACCCAGGCAAGTCCCCTCTAAGTATTCTATAGGGTGTTTTTAAAAACAAGTGATACATTATTTGTACATACAAGGAAATGCCTGTTGATACAAAGTTGCAAATTTTATAGTTTAAAGGTTAAAATAAGTTATTACATGGGGTCATGCGAACGGTATTTTATTAAATGTAATAAATATAGTAATTTCCGACAAGGTGATGAGTGGATGTGGAAATCTAACTTAGTAGAAAACTCAACTCTATTATGTCCCATTAATGGTGTTGATAACTTAAAGCATGCACATACACATATTGTTGGCTTTTCAAGTCACGTTTAATTATATTTTATATATGGCTTTTAAAACGGTGGGAATGTACATGCAGTAAGCTAATTAGTGACCATCGTGAGATAAGTATGTAAACCACCATCAACATTCTTACTTGATGATGATGAGATTTTAAATTTTATATCAACAAATTTATTAATGAACTAACTATACCGTTTAGACATTTTCGCATTTCAATTACCTCTAAGCGCTGCAGTTTACCTCCTCATCTTCTGCCACTTTTGCAAAAAGCAAAAAAAATCGAAAGTATAAAAAGAAACAAACGTAGCAATTTAAAACTATCCAAAGATTCTCGAGTAAAACGAAAACAGTGAAGAAATCAACATTCCTTATTAAATTTTCCTTCTTGAAGCAAAAAAAATGTATGTTAAATTGCTACGTTATGCAAACTTTGAACCTTTTTTTTTTTAAATTAAAACATGAAGTATTCAATAAATTCACTACGAGCTGCTATTAACTCTTTTAGTTAAAGGATGTCAAGCGAGTCTAGTCTTGAGGCAGACAAGATCTTGTAACGACCAACATAATCGACTATGTTGAAACAAATACCGTTAATTGACTGTCTTTGATAATTTCAAAAAACAATCAAATTAGTTGCGGAAAGAAACATTCTCTTAATCGTTAAAACAAAAACAAAAGCTACCTTTGATTCTACCGATGAATTACAATTAAATAACCATAAGAAGGCATCTTAAAAGAAAGGTGTGTTTTGGACATGTTAATTATTATTTAAATCAGGACGGAAAATTGTGAGATCCACAAACACATGGAAGAAAATTTATAATTTCATACCTACTATGATTTTTGGAAATTTTGGGTGGCTACCGGCATGCAGGCGGATATCTCAGAAACTATATGTAATAGAGACAAAATAAATAGAAACATTCTTGCATGAATCTTGATAAGAATAATTTTTTCTATAGCAAAACCCCAAAGAACAGGACCTTTCCACACCCCTTCATTCCTTAGCCATATAGCTAAAACCGGGGACTTTGTATTTTACCTCCCAACTACTCCAAAAACATTCCTGAAGAAAAAATTCCACCCTCTTCTATGCCCTCTACACACCTTTTTCGAGCGTTGGTTGACTGGATTATAATACGATTATTCCGCTGTTTATGCTCCATCCAGTCTCTCACTTTGCGTCTTCCCCCTTTTTTGCTATATCTTTCACGTTTTCATGTAATTTGGTCCATTATAAAGTTAAAGAGTGCCTTAGTAGTGAACTCAGACTGGCTCTTTCGTGCACACTCGTCGTTGGTCTTGGTATCTCTTTAAGTCTATAGCTAACAAGGTTTATATTTTCTTGTAAGATTCTAATTCTTGTAATTTGCAGCTAAAAATGGAATTTATCATCCAAAAATGGTTATGTAATTAATATCCAAACTAGAACAGTCCACGATATTCCAAATCTCCTCTTTTGGCAAACTGTTGACTCTTTTAGGAACATTTTCTAATTAAAAATTCGCTCCAGCATACGAAATAATCCAAAGACCAACTTTCTGATTTTGTAAATACAACTTATGCATTAACATTATACATAATAATGCAAATTTATTAATCATTCTCACTTTCAAAGAAACAAATACCTCTTTCATTATTAAATCCAAAAAATAAACGTCATCAAAAGAAGTACAGTTTTAAATAGTAAAAAAATAATTGCGGCAAAAGGTAGCAATTTAAAAATTTGCTGTAACTAAATAATCCTTCAAAATTACAGCACTTATTTTTCTTTATTACTGTAATTATTAACTGTTTCCATATATTTTGTATTAAAAACAATCGTCAAAAAAAACGAATCGCGACGCGATGGGAATCGAAACCGTCGTTAATTGAACTCTTTCTTCATATTATTTTTAATGACAAAATTAACGTTTTGAATGTAACAATTTGATGAGCGTGGCAATTTGATGTTGCGTTTAAATTGAACAAAATTTTGTCCAAACATGTTTTCAGACGACGTCTTCTTGGAGATTATGCAATATTGTGGGTTGCTTTTTTATTGGACACTATAAAAATGTATTTTGTGTAACACAAATAAAATTTTAATTGAACTTATAAAGTTGAATGTACTACTTCAAAAGGTGAAATTACATTTTGGACAAACCTTCTTTTCAAATTGATAAAATTAGAGGGCGAATTAACGTCGCGTCGTGGATTGTTTCAACTTCAAGTTGAATTAAAACTCAGCGGGTGGGTGGCAATGGATTTTGTTACGTCCTTCTAATTTTTTATTCTTGTACATACGAGTACCAAATTTCGGTACATAATAAATCTCACCATTGCTAGTGGACGTTATTTTGTTTTCCCAACAGACGAAATCAAAAAGCTTAGTATCCACTACCCCATTGGTCCGTTTATTTGAGAATTCATGGGTTGCTGTCGTACTATTAGGAAGTTCATGTGTCGTTCCACCTTTTCTGGTAGTCTTCCTGGTGGCAGGGAAGTAAAAAAGGCTTTGTAATTATGTTCTTCTTCCACTACTTGTAAGTAGGCCATTGGTCCATTTATTTGAGGATGCAGAGGATGCTGTCGTACGATTAGGAGATTCATGTGCCGTTCCACCTTTTCTGTGGTCACCCTGGGTGGTAAGGACGTAAAAAAGGCTTTCTAATTATGTTCTTCTTCTACTTCTTGTAAGTAGGCCATTGGTCCATTTATTTTAAGATTCAGAGGATGTTGTAGTACACGATTTGGAGGTTCAACCGTCTTTCCATCTTTACGTTGATCACCTTCATGATAGGGAAGCTTTGTAACTACGTTCTTCTTCCACTACTTGTAAGTACAAGATTAGTTCAGATTAGTACAAAATTAGTGTAAGATTGGTTCATTTATTTGAGGATTCAGAAGATGCTGTCGTACAATTGGGAGATTCGTGTGTCGTTCCACCTTTTCTGTGGCCACCTTGGTGGTATAAACGTAAAAAAGGCTTTCTAATTATGTTCTTTTTCTACTTTTTGTAAGTAGGCCATTGATCCATTTATTGGAAGATTCAGAGGATGTTGTAGTGCGATTCGGAGGATCAACCGTCTTTCCATTTTTACGTTGGCCACCCTCATGATAGGGAAGTTTTGTAACTACATTCTTCTTCCACTACTTGTAAGTAGGCCATTGGTTCATTTATTTGAGAATTCAGAGAATGCTGGCGTAGGATTAGGAGGTTTAGCTGTCGTTCAACTTTTTCTGTGGCCACCCTGACGATAGATATCTTTGTGGTTTTCTATTAATACATATTTCTTCCATAAGAACAAAATATGTATGCATATTGCATATTGCATATGCATGCATTCTTCTCTGTCTGTGCCATCTGACTGAATCCTGAGTTTACAAGTATTCATTATTATTTCGTTCCTTTCTCTATTTCGTAACGTATTTCCAGCTATCATTCTTAAAATTTTAATTTTATCGGTTCTCACGTTTATTTTACAAAACTAGTTGTTTCATGGTACCAGATATTGATGCTGTCTAACTTGCTTCAGCGCGTTCCATCTTTAAATTTCCCTTACTGTTAATCTCAGCATCCAGGTAATTGAAGTTACTGGCCTGTTCTTTGGAAGGGTATGTCTGAACAGAATGACAGTTCAGCAATCGGCGATGATACCAAAGGCTTTTGAGAGCTTCTACATATACATAAATTTAAATTTATCACTTAGTAATAAACCTAACTTAAGGCTACGTCACACATTGCCTTCATGTTTGGCCTGTGCAGAAGACCTTAATGCTGTCCATGCGCTCCGGTTTGACCTGTGTGGCGCAGCCTTTACTCTAACCTAACCTAACAAAATAGAGATTTTAATTATTTGTTTACGTTAAGTATGCCTTCATTATATTCTGAAACTTATTCATATTTATAAGCTGACGGGGTGGGGGCACAGGAGCAAAATTTTAGGTGTTGTTGACAAGAGTAAATGAAGCCAGACCGAGCCCGTCTATTGTCATTGGCTAGGAGTTTACATTAATGTATTTCTTGGATGTGTTTCTTATGGCGTATTCGATTGTTTGCACCAGTGCAGTTTTATTTGCACTATCCCAGTTTTACGTGTTTTATTTGTGTTTCCCAGCAACAGTGCACCCACCTATACCTATGTAAATCAATCACGTGATTGCACTCCACCGGTGCAAAACCGCACTGGCTTCGTGTCGGTGCGGTCCTAATCGAATACGCTATTAGTTTCTATTATCCTGTTCATTATTCGGTTAATCCATTGGTTCTCAACTATGGTGTCGCAATCATAAGAACAGGGTGTCGTGACCATCTGTACGCAGTTCACACAGATGGTGTAAATTCAGTAGATATTATTTGTTAGAATGTGCTACGGGGGGGGGATAAGGCACATGTAGTTAATTCTGTCTAAATGGACGATGATCCTACCTTCTCTTGGGACTTGTGAAGTTGATCGATTATTCATGGGATAAACGAACAAATTCTCACTGTAGTTTTGAACTTGTTGTTAAATAATGTAACAATTACGAATACATTAAATCTAGATTTAAGACCCACGCCTCTGTTTTACACTGACACTATTAGTGAAGGAATAATTTTAAACGAAATGACTTAGATTTAAATAAAATATATATGTGTTACTTTTCACAACATAATATATCATAATGTGAAGGTTAACATGAATAGTAAGAGTTTCTAAAAATGAAAGCGCATTTTAAACAAAATAAAGCACCAGTGTACACGTATACTTCATAATAGAAGCATAATACCGTGCATAATGCATTACGTTCATTACGACATTAATTTATTCAAACAAAAACATTGATTATGTAAGGGCAATGTTTCTCTGATTAGTAAGATGTATTTGCAAAGTTCGTCCAATTTAGTATTCAATTCAATTTTTCAAATTTCAATGAACTTCCACTTGAACTTGTAACTTCATTTTTAATGAAAAAAAATGGCGAACAATTAAAAAACAAAAGTGGAAATTGTTTTATAATAATAAAATTGGTTGGCGTTGAAAAATCTTTTTTATTATTATAATTAATTAAAACTAGCACGTGCCTCGATGTAAATAAAAGATAATGATCTGGAAATTCTCTTTAACGTCACTTGGATGTTAACAAGCTAAAGTTTGTTTTAATGAAGTTAACCTTATTTTCTTGGATTATGCAAACGACATTACCTTTTTGTATTTTAAATTGGCGGTTGTTACCTTTACTATTGATATAATGGTCTTATTATGAAGAACCAAATGAGAAAGAAAAGAAATGAGAAAATAATGGGTTGTGGAGTTGTGGGAAATTGCAAATTTTGAATGCAGATATTTTTCTAAATTTTGACACTTTTTTTCATTATTTTTTTTTAAAAGTCGTTCAGAATTCAAGTTGTCAGAAAAATTGCACAAAAACAATTAGAAGTTTTCATTAAAGTGACAAAGGTTGGAAATTGGAAAATTACCAATTTCCAACCCAAAATTTTATTTTTCTTGCCACATTTTGAAGATAAATACTAGGGAAAAAATATTAAGAGATTTATATTTAACAAAACAAACGCCCTGTAGGTATTTAAAAAAAATAAAATTCATTCAATTGTTTACCATCATTAAACATTGTTTTTTTAACAATATAAACAAACGAAAGATGTTTATGTACAATACTAATTAAGAATGTTGGTGTAATTCAATTGTTTTCTCGATTAATTACCATGCTCGATTTTTTCTTCTTCTTAACGCTGATTGTTCTTTGTATAATAAGAAGGTAAAAAAATTTAAACATAAAACAATTTAAGTTAATTAAAAGAAGTACTCCGTTTTAAATAACAATTAGATTTTCGTGTATTTGTTTTATTAAACGTTTGGAGTTTCTCGAAGAAAATTAAAATGATCGTTTAGTCTCTGTGATTTTAATTTAAAATGCGTGTCAGTGTAACAAACTTTTAAAGATTGGAGAAAGTTGTTGGTTTACGAATTAAACCGCGACACCAAGTCTATTATTTAAATAAGGTTCGTTTCACTTAAAAAAAACTATATCATCTTGTTCAGTATCCGTATAATTATCGCTTTTGTAAATTACTGAAAGTGTAAGGATATTATGATGAAATTTTTAAACTGACGACGGTTTTAAATTGCTAATTTAATCAAATTCGTCGTATTATTTTTTGTTCGTCAAATTTAGAGTTTTTTGCTTAGTGTTTTTCCGGTATTGTAATGAAATTGTAAATTTTCCGAAAGCGTCAATAAAATGCTAATGTTTTGTTTATTTCACGTTTACTTTATTTGTTTGTATATTGTAATGAAGGAACTTTGATCTTTTAGTGATCAATATTGTAGGTATATCAAAAATCAAAACATCTACCTTTTTTTGACGGTTAAATGACGGTGACTTGACGTGGACATGACGATTGACGATGACTTAACGTTGGTGTAAATGTAAATACCCATTTACTTTTGATAGGCCTACTAAACAACTTGTAATCCATTCACTCTTTATTTGCGCTATGGTTGGCCATGAACTTTTATTTTTTGGTTTGCCAAAATAAAAAGTCCCTATTAAGTAGACTGACAGCTCTTGACAATACCAAAAAAATGACAGACCACTGACAGACCAACTATTAAAACAATTGATAAAAGTCACTACTCTACAATACATAACCTAATCGATTTTTTTCAAATTTATACCGGGTGGAATCTGTCACCCTAACATGGCCAACCATAGCGCAAATAAAGAGTGAATGGATAATACAATGATCTATTTATTCATTTATATCCAAATCGCAGTAGTTTTTGAGAAATTTTCCAAAAGTGTACCAGAGTATTTGAAGTGAAATAAGTATGAATCAAATTCCTTGATCTTTTTATAGTGTATCTCAATATGCCGTTTGTATGGTAAAATAACCATAGAGGTTTTTCCGAGGGTTTTTCTTAGAGATCTGACATAAACTTCTGCTTTTTTTTAAATATAATTATAGTTAAACCTCAATAAATCAGAAATTTTTATGTTTTTCAAATGCCTCCTGTAATCATTATTGCTACTGTGTGGCCAAGTATAGAGTATAGTGTCATTCTTATTCGGTTTTAAATTCAAAAATAAACTTTTCTTGCAATTTTCAAAAATTTAGTTAGAGCACATAGTCATCAGAAATAATGTTCTTCCAGAAACTGAATAGATGTCATACTTGCTATACAACTAAAATGTAATTAGATTTTTTATTATACTATATGTATAATACATACTATTGTTTACAATTTTTCATTTTTCTAAACTGTAAAATTCGAGAAAATGGAATTTTTACCAAAAACAATTACAGGGTGATTCTGTATCAACGTCAGACAATTTCAGGGATGATAGGGTCGTTAGAATCATTTTTGTTATACATATAGTGCGCGGCAAAGGTATGGAACATTGTAAATAAAACTGGAATAAATATTTTTTCTACTCCCATATGTGAAACTAAGCATTTCGTCATCACTTACTCGTTACGAAAATAGCATTTTCGTCTCTAGTGAGAAAAAGTTTTATTACAAGCGGATGTTGTTTACAACATGAGGTGAAACCAGTTTTTTTGTGGTCGGTTCACATTTTAGTAAAAAGAATTATTTTTTTAAAATGTACTAATTATCGTCGTAGAAAAAATAGCATTTACGACTCGAGATGAAATCCGTTTTTTTCGTTCGAAAGATTAATTCACTCGCCCCTACGGGGCTCTTGAATTAAATTCTATCTCACGAAAAAAACGTATGTTTCATCTCATGTTGTAAAAAATACTATTTTTTGCTAAACACGTCGATTTTATTTTTTTTAAATACACATTTTTATGTCAAAATCATTATCTAATATTCGTTTGCTTTTAAGTAATGACGTCATCAATATTTTTTTTAAACGGCACCGTACGTTTTTTTTGTGATTTGGGAGCGTTATTCAATTGTTTAAATGACAGTATAAAAATATTTATACTTGAAGTTAAAAAATTTTTTCGGAAATTAATTAAAAAAAAATTTTTTTAATTTTCTTTTTTTTGTGATTTGGGTACTTTATTCAATTGTCTAAATAACAGTTGTTATTTATTGTTGATACTTTAAAATTTTGAAGAAATAAATTACCATGATTTTTAATAGAAGTGTTTACTAAAAATTAAATAATTTATTTCTCCAAAATTTTCTTATGTAAGGTATCAACATTTTTATACTGCCATTTAGACAATTGAATAACGTACCCAAATCACGAAAAAAAAAGTACCTACGTTGTCATTTAAAAAAAATTGATGACGTCATTACCTACAAAAACAAATGAATATCGGAAAATGATTTGTGCTTGTGGAACTGTTTCAAGATTTAGCAAAAAAAACATTTATTCCAGTTTTATTTACAATGTTCCATACCTTTGCCGCGCAGAGTATATGGGCGTATGGGGGCCGTAGACGCTTCGTAACCTCGTAATTCCCTTTTAAAACTTAGGGGTGAAATGAGGTTTTTCGCAAGTATTTAAAAAACTATTCTACCGAATTGAATGAAAACTTTACAACGAGTCACTCTGATTATTCCACATGAAATACTAGAAGAACAATTCGATATCTCGCTCATGGGTGGCTCGGTTGGGGTGGGCTACGAAACGTAGGAGACCCCCTAACATAAACCAAAAAAAATGATTGTATTGACTTGTCTATAATCCCTGAAATGTTCTGACGTTGATACAGAATCGCCCTGTCACATCTTAGAACATAAAAAATCAGGAAGGAGCATGACAACCGTTGCTTAGGAGAAAATCCCACGGAAATACCATTTTGTTTACATTATCATTGGTTGTCATTGTCATGATCTTTCCTTAAAGGGTGGGAGTACAAGCACCAATTTTTATTGAATCTATTGACTGCAAATCGCTATACAGATTGGGGAAAATTTTTCGAGACAGGAAAGTTCTATACATTTATTTAAATGTATAGGTACAGTCAGCTTCACAATTATTGGCCTGCAACGACAAACGAACAGACGAGAAAGTGGTTGATTTACTACTTGTCGACAAAATAAAGTTACCCCTCCATTTAAATAGGAGGTTACAACCGCAATTAGTGCTAAACGTATAGACAGGATGGCCAATAAATGTGAGGCTGACTGTAGCTAATAAGAATTTGCTGAGTAAATTTTGTTGTTAAAAGTGGGATGCAGCAATAAGTAGTGGGAAACAGGGCCGGTTATTTATTTAATATTTACTATTTCACGAATTAATTAACCACCATAAAACCACTTAATAATTTGAACTATTTTGGGGATTTCTTACCTGGACATTTTTAATTAATTTGTTAATATTTGAAATCAATAAATAATATAAATTTTAAATAGTTCTAAATAACAGGTTTAACCGGAGCGCCTGGACATCGTTCTGGCGACCAGTGTAGATCGGTCTGCACACTGCACAGGCCAAACCGGAAGGTAAGCCTGTGTGTGTGGCGCGGCCTTAACGAGATTATTATGTGCAATATTGATATTTAATGCATTTATGAATTAAATGTGATATTTTTGTATGTCTTGAAAAATGTTCCCCAATCTGTATTTACTTTTTCATTGGGATCCAAATTATTAGCTAAAAAGCTCTTTCCTGGTAGAGTAGGGGGTATTTTTTTATTCAATGGTCATTTTAAAGAATTATTATTATCAAATTACCATTATTTTGTGTTGTTTTGTTTGCATAATTCCGTGGCATTACTGCTTTTTTTAATTGCTTTTTTTAAATGGCATTTTTTTTCAAAAAATGGCTCAGAAGCCAGTAATCGGAACATAGAAATGCTACAAACTTTTAAACTATGTCAAACCATTACGTTATTTATTTCCTTCAAATTTCATTTAATTTGATCAATTGTTTCAAAGTTATCAAGACCTCTCCAGATTTTTAGAGCTCTCTGTATAAAATTCTCCAACAATTATCGGATTCATGCTCGAAATAATATACTTAAGTTCTTAAGATATTAAACTATTTAAAACTTGCGTGTATCATGAGGCATGGCAAGAACGCGATAATAACAACAACAATGAAATCGATAGTTTCGTACAGTAACAATCAAATCAAGAATATTTACTTATATTTGTTTCACGGTTCTAGTTACCTAGTTATTTCTTGAAAATGTGGGAGAAAACGGTGATATTTCAGTTAATTTCGAAAATATTTATGAAGCATAAGGGATCACCTATTTATCTAGACCATATAAGCCAACTATGACTTTTATTATAAAATAGTTTTTCAGCCATAGCCATGGGCTATCGCAAGAGTGTCAAAATCAATAATATCAGCCATAAGCCATTCTTCTAAAAATAAATTATAGTCGTTTGACACCCTTCTGGGCTGTAGAATACTGGTCAAAAAGGAGAAAAATCAAAGCTTCAGGGTAATTCAAAAACCATACATAGGTATTATTGAATTTTGATTTATAGTGTTCATTGCTCCAAGAAAAATAGCAATGTAACCTTTATCGGTTGTTTTCTATTTTTCGTACATTTTGTGGACTAAAGAATTTGGTCCATTCTTCATATCATGCCATATTTACATTTTTAACAAAGTAACGACTTAAAAGTTTAAAAAAATATTTCCCAATGGGTGTGTGCGTTTGTAAAAGTCAAAACTCGGTTACGAAACTGACTTGAATTTTAATTTATTTGAACTATCATTGAAGGCCAAAATATGTCACTCGTATAAGTAGTTGAAAGATAAACAACCTTTTCGAGAGGAAGAAAAATTGTGTACCTACGCAGATGCTGATTGTCAATAAACTTTAATAAATCCAGACAAAACAATTAAGATACTTATTTCTAATTACGCGTATAGTTTCTCGGACACACATCTAAGAAACTCGTCTTAGGTCACATTCTACTTCAATAAGGCACAAAGGAGACGACCAAGTTGGAGTGTTGTAATAACATGGTTTAGTAAACTTATTTTAAGAATATACGGTGCTTACATTGTATTTTCTTTAGTACACTATTGTTAAACAAGAATTTAAATCTCGAAAGAGGCAACTAACATAAACCACTGATGTCTTGTTTATATTGTGGTTAACAAAAGACAATTTATTCTGTATTTTAAATCAATTCGAAATTGTTTTCGTGGTGCACCACAGGGATGCCTTGGTGGGCACCTTTTTTTTAACGAAACACGAATTTTTTGTTTTCAGTAGAAAAATATTTAACCATGAAATAAATTTATTTTAATAAGTTCGTGACTTTGAACTAATGGAGCGTATATGAAGACCCTGGCATACTTCGTGATAGTCTTTTGTTTCCACAAGCTTAGTTTATTTTTTCTGTAAAATTTAAAAAAAAATCATCTTTTTAGGTCAAGCTGTATAACCTAAATTTTGTAAGGTGTGGTTTGTACGTTTATGCTACAAAAATAATATTACCTACGCCTCCATTAACGAATTGTATGATACCTGATAGCTTCAATCAACTAATTCACCTAAATGGAGGTCATAAAAACCATAAAGAATCGATTAGATAATCGTTTAAAAAAAGTTTATTTGGTGATGCTATCGTTTTATAATTTATCTCGTTGTCTTAAAAAAATTATTACGCAGAACCGGATTTTATTGTAACCGTTAAATTTTGGAGGTTATGGATTCTTTGAAGATCAAGAACAAAAGTTGTCTGATTTACAACTGCGCGCTTACAATTGTCATTTTCTATAAAATGGATAATAAAATAAATAATTATTTTTCATTACTACCCATCGTCAACAAGGTTAATGTTATTATTTTCGATTAAGCTCTTGTTTCATTCAAAGTTAACAGTTGTAAATCTTTTATGAGCTCTTACAAGCTTTTCTCAAGAGCGAGAGATCTTTTTCAACGAATGTCTTTTAAGTTAATGTTATTTATGCTAAATTTACCTTCGTTCGTTTATTTCTGAACAGTATCTTCACTGATAGATTATCACGAGGTTGTCGTTTTTTTCTCCTGGATATCATGGGAATGCTTTTAAACGTGCGCCTCCCACGTAATCTCCGATCGTTCCCTTCCTTTTGATAACATCTATACGCTCTCCAGTAATGAAGATTTTTATTTCACCTCTCTCTGTCTAATAGTTTTATCAGGACTATTTTAATCTTGTATAACATATTATGGTGTAGCAATTTATTGTATTATTATCCATAAAATTTAATCTCTTCGCGAGATGGTTATTATCTCTTTCGGCGTTCTAGAAAATGTGACTTTTTATGAAAATTACCTACATGATTTTGTGAATTAAATGACGCAAATTACTAATCTAGATACTGAGGAGTGGAGTCAAGTATTCATTTATTTTTTAATTTAACATTGTAGAATAAGATAATCCTCATGCAGTTTTAACATACATGAAAAAGGCGTTTTTTAATAGGAAACTTTTGGGGTTTGGGCATTTCCGGTTTTACCATAAACGATCACTTCTTTTAAGAGTTTTAACAAACAAAAAACCTTTATAGTTTCTTTATATTTTGGTAGATCTTGAAATTTATTACGGTTTAAGGTTATTTTCTAAATCCTTTTTTTATTCATAAGAAGTGGACTGGGGCTTGTCTTAGCTTGATTCACGCTTTTAGTATTAATCTATGAAGCCTAGAAGTCTAATATTTTAAAATTTTATTCTTGGTGCTTTGACTTGGACAAAGGATAATTTTGAACAAGTTTTGTACGAAAAATAATTAAATTAAACCTTTGCAAAAATATTCTCTATTATTTTGCTTATAAAAACCCATTTTCTTTAGAAAATTCTTTAGTCCTTCCTCCAAACCTTAATCTTCTCATATACATAAACCCACATAACCATATTATCCTTAACTTTCCATTAAAACACTACGTTAATAACAGAGTTTGATCTACCAAATCGACCCAAATATGATTATCCCACTAATGGTGACTCAATGTAACAGTTCACCTCTGCTAATTATCATTTAATTATAGTTCAAATATACAAGCCTTCTTTTTTATTCTGCTTCTTCTGATTTGGAAGAATATTCGAAGTACCATTGCTAGCTTTACATTATGAACCAGATAGTTCGTCAACGTGCCAACATAAACTAGCAATAGTAGAGGTCCAAATACAGAGCACTGTGATACCCCACAATACTTTGAGAATGCCTACGTTTGTTCGGAATAATGTCACTGTTCAAAATCTTCAACTTTTGTGTCATAAAAGACCAGGCACATAACTACGGAAGGGCTAGTGTAGGCTCATGCCCACTTTAAATTTTGCTTGCCCACCCTTGTTGCCACCCTGAAAAAATGACAATCATTCGCGAAAATTCAGATATTTACAGTGTAACCTGAATTCCACACAAAATATTTCATTTTTAAAAAGTTTTATGGGCTGCATAATGTCTTTGCCCCACCTAATAAAAATTTGTGCCCACCAAGTGCTCACCTGATTTTCAGAAGCTAGTTACGTGCCTGTAAAAGATAATGATCAAATGACAAATCTTTCATCTTACATCCTAATCCAAAACTGTTGTAACTGCTCTAAATCTACATTCCTCCAGTGATAAGCCCAAGAAGGAGGGCCTAGTCACCCCAAGACACTTGGCCTTTGCTCTATACTGTGTAATATGTTGATTCGTAATTATCCTATTATCAGGATTAGGTCTACTAGTATGAAGTCTCCTGAGAGCGCAACAATTGTAAAAATTAAAATTTTTAATTCAAATATAAATTTTTTCTCACTAAATCAACGTTGCATACTTTTAATTAACGAGTTACACAATACATTTATACACAGTTATACCCTGTATAATGTTATCTTCAATAAATATGTTAGCAACATTATTCTAAAGTCTCAAATTCACCTTTTGTTTTAAAATTTCTTAAATTATACCGGGTGTAACCGGAATCAGGCTCACCTCTGTAATATTTTTATCTTTAGAGATATCGATCTGATTAATAATTAGGAGGTTAAATAACATGTGATTTTGAATTTATACGCTGCAGTAAAATATTTGTGACACTTCCGGTTATATCGGAAATGATACTAACTTTGATTTTTAAAATGGAACACTATATTTAGCTTTACTTTTTTGAGTTTATGAATACATTTTAAATTTATCAAAAAAAATTTTTTAATTTTAGTTTCGCATCTAGGCAGCTGTGACTATACTGAAAATTGATACCTCTGATGTCTAGCTTTACAGGAAAAATAAAATCATATTATTAATTTATTAGTTTGTGTTTTGTAAGCATTCAAATATTTTTGGATTACATTTTTGACAATAAGTCCGTTTATCCAAATGGAACCTATGTGGCTCACTAGGATATTCTAGTAGGGGAATTTTTTCCCAACAGATTGATGCCAAATAGTCCGTGATTTAGTGATCCATTTAATTTTTTTTTTAGTTTTTATATAAAAAGTTAAATAAAAATTGTTATTTTACCTGTCATTTCCAAATAGATCTGGGCGTATTTGGCATTACAAAATACGAACTAATTAAATTAATCACATGATTTCATTTTTCCTGTAACGCTAGGCATTAAAGGTATCAATTTTCAGTAGTCACGGCTACCTAGATGCGAAACTAAATTAGAAAAAAAATCTTTTGTTTTTCAATATTTTTTTTTCAAAATAATAGAATAGATTTAACGTGGCTTCGTAAACTCGAAAAAGTAAAAATAAATATTAGTGTTACATTTGAAAAATCAAAGTTGGTATCATTTCCGGTAAAACCAGAAGCGTTACAAATATCTTACTGTAGCGTAGAAATTCAAAATTATAAGTTATTTAAGGTCCTAAAATTTCAGATCAATATCTCCAAAATTAAAAATTAAAAAAGTGAGCCTGATTTCGTTTACACCCGGTATAATTTGTTTGAAAAATAAAGTTTGGCGGTATCATTGAAATGTCCTAAAGTCTTTTACAATTAAAATGAATTATTACGAAAAAATTGCATCGATTAAATTATTTTAACACGATTCACGCTCCATAACATTAAATCCACCTTATAATTTGAAAAAAAAATCTTAAAAATAACCATGAAATTTATTCTAACATGCAAACTTCCTGCTTGATGCAGCAATGAAATCACACCGAGTGCAATTTATACTTTTAATTTTTAAATAATTATAAATACGCGACCGATTTAATTTTTAGAAATAATTACCCGAGTAACGTCTGTTAACTTTAATAACTCATTAAAAACGTAAAAAAAATTAATTAAACAAGTCGCATCCGATTCAAGTCTCGCGGGGTTTGTTGTTTGATCTGACATTGAAGTCTCCCAAACTTTGAAATTTAATTTAAAATTGACGTGTTTTAATTGAAAGTGTTTTTTTTAAACTTACCAAAATTTTGTATATTCCAAAAAGTCACTATTTACGCGAAATTGTGCGTTTGAAGTAAAAACAACGTGGTTTTTTTGATTAAAATTTTAAGCTGTGATCAGTTAAGAGGCACCATACACACTGACTGACTTGGCCTGATTGTGCTTTATTTTGTTTGTTCCATGCTTACTCGTTTACAGGATCAGGTAAGCTGTGTTGCCACATTGTTGTCACTTTTTATTGTAGAATTATTTTAGACAGTTAATCTATAAGTAGTTGTAGGTTAGTCGCACACAATCAGTAATTAATTTTTTTAAAATTGCTAACTTTTATTATAGCGTTGTTAATAGTACAGTAGAAGTAATGAAAGAGATGGACCTAATTATCACAGAAATCATTCCTGTGGCAAATTGAAGGTAACGTACTAAAAATATACATTCGTACTATGATGCGAAATACGTTTTTTCGGCCTCTATCTTGGAAATAACATTGCTCAAAATTATAGACCAGGATTTAAAAAATTTTTGCGCCATTTTGTTTGACCTCCCGTTCGCAAACTTTTCGCTAAAGAGAGAATTTTTTGCGAACGTACCATTAGGGCGCTAGGCGGCAACGAACTAAAAAATATGTAATTTTTCAATGCCGCCGACACAAAAGTCAAAAAGGTGGATTTTTTCTCGAGGGGGTGTCCCAAACCTTCCCCTTTTGATAGCACCCGTCGAAACATCCATCGTTTCTCTAGGAGAGCCCCAAAAAAATACTTTTTAAGGTCGTCTTTGCTTAAATTGCTATACCTACTTTACGTATAAATAATTAAATAACACGTACAAAATTGTGATTATATTGCCAAAATTCGAGGAGTCGTAAAGCTGTTAAAAAATTTTTTCTTAATATTTTCTTATTTTCGTATTTCTTGGACTGTGTGTTGTTAGTTCCACGTGACAATATACCCGGTTTTAATTTTTTTAAGCAATTTTATAATTTTTTAAATATTATCTAGGTATTTGTAATTTTAAGATATTCGTCTTAACTTCAAGGGGTCGTAATGCCCGTACAAATTTTTTTTTTTAATACTTTATATTTATTTCATGTTTTGTGGACTATGTCCCATATGTTTAATGTGGCAATCTACCCAGTTTTAATTTCTTTTAGCTTTTTTTAAATTTTCAAAAATTAGCTATTTATAATTTTAAGATTTTCGTCTCACATCGAGAGTTCGTAATTCCCTTACAAACAGTTTTTTAAGCATTTTTTTTATTTCCTATTTTACGGACAGTGTCCTATATGTTCTGTATAGCAATTTTTCAGTTTTTAAACTTTTTAAGGGCTTTACGACTCCTCGAATTTTGTTATTTTGTTATTTTGCTTAAATTGCAATTTAAGCAAACACGACCTTAAAAAATAATTTTTGCACCTCTCCTATAGAAACAGTGGTTTCGACGGGCTCTCTATCAAAAGGGGAAGGTTTGGGACACCCCTTCGAGACAAAAAACCCGACCTTTTTGGTTTTTGGGAAAAAGTTCGGGAACAGGAGGCCAAACAAAAAGGCTCAAAAATAATTTAAATCCGAGCCCATAATTTTGGGCAACGTTATTTTCAAAATAGAGGCCGAAAAAACGTATTTTGCACCATATTACGAATGTATATTTTTAGTATGTTGATTAGAAGTACTTTACCTTCAATTTGCCACAAGAATAATTTCTGTGAAATTAGGTTCAGCTTAAGGTGTTATTTGAATTAGATCTACTATACTAATAGTATTGTTTAGTAGCCTCTTTTATAGTTACAATTATATTGTAGTAGTTTCTTTCGTTCTTTTGTATAATATTAATTTAGAAAAAACAGCTAAGAGTACCTATCGGAAAATTTAGAATTAATTTAACAAGGAGTTGTATGAATATTAAAATAAAATAAAATTTAAATCGAGTTCAACCACCTACATTTGCATAACAAATTGAATCTATTAACTTTTCTTGTCAGTTGTTTTTGAATTAATTTGAAAATGAAGCGCATTATTTTGTGCCCTACTGAATATTTACTTCCAAAATAGAAATTTGCTTATTTATCTAATTTAACTCGAGTTTACTTTTTAAAAAGGAAAACGAGATCAAGTGAAGGAATTTTATAAGTTGTCAATTAAGGCTTCAGATTTTAACTTTGGTTAATTTGGCGCATTTGCACTTTGATGTAGGCAATTTTTAATAAAAATTTTTTTTAGAGTTTAACGAACTTGACTTTAATATTTTTTTTTATTATTTGCTTTATTTACTTAAATGTATTTTGCAGTTTGCAGCTAATATAGCCCCACAATTAAGTAAAATTAATCTTTAAATTATTCAATCTGTTATGCACCTTTAATTTTCATTATTTTTCAAGTATGTTTTGCAAATTTTAATTTAATTCTCAAATTAAAGAGGGGGGATTAAAATGGGTTTTTATATCTAAGACCATAATAGCGTGCTAATATAAGCCTCGAATATAGGCTAACCTAAGCTAATCTAACTTAACCTAACCTGTGAGTAAATAAATTTGAATTTAAAGTCATTATTAGGTCCTTAGAAAGACCCTGAATACGAATAGCTCCGAAAATGTTAAATAGTGGTTGTGGAAGGGAGGAGGTAGCTTATGTTTCTTGATTCGGGAGTATCGGATTTAATTCATAGGACAAGGGCAGGGGTGGACAACTTCACTAAACATATGATTGACTATATTTCTTAAAAATGTGTCGCGATCTACTGCAACACAGATCCTTGATGGCGAGCGGTAGGGATAAGTTCGCTCAGATGTAGCCACGCCCCTTTAATAATTTAAATACGTTTACATAAATATTAAATAATTTAATACTACTACGTTGGTAGAGATAAATACCAATTTAGGTATTTGCGCACTAAAAGCTTGACGTCAACTATGATACAGACATTTTGGATCTACGTCTCAAAGTGAAGTTTAATGTCATTTGCGCTATTTCGATTTTTCGAGCGGCAAAATGGGGGTCAAAATGTTATCTAATATTTTAAGATCCGTTCTTGTCAAAAAATTTAAAAATGTCTTAAGCTCATGTAAAATAATAGAGCTAGAAATAGCGCAAATTACATCAAACGTCACTTTGACATTTGACCAAAAATGACTGATGAGTCGGCTATTATTATGACCTAGTTTATGATACTAAAGAAGCCACGACCGTTTGTTTTTATGAGTCACAACTAAATTACGTTTGCGTGTTAAAATTTTTCCTGTCGGCTATGATCTACCAAAAATCGCGATCGACGTGTTCGCCATTCCTGCTATAAGGTGTAGGAAGGTCCTTTTTACATTTTTAAAAATAACTTTTTAATACGAATTCAGCAATATAAGTTTCATGCGTTTACCTTTGGGAACCATGGAAAGAGAGCGTATCGAATTCAAGAAAATCGTAAACGTGGCAACACTGTCAGCATCATTGACGAGTTCATTCTATGTAGAAGTACCCTCAATCTCGAATTTTGTTTAAATTAAATAAATATTGATCTCCATAATGAATTTGCTAGCATGAGCTATAGGTATTATTGGAAGGGTAGAGTTTTCAAAAACTATTATTAATAATTTATTTGGGGGGGCGGGATATTTTTTAACTAAATTGTTCACTAAATGAACCTATTTAACTTTATCATATCATAAATAAAAAATATCCTAAAGACGAGTACATCAATAAATTGGGGGGGGGTATACATATTTTTCTATAGTAATTTATATAAAATAGATAGTATGTAGTTCATTTTCAATTTAATAAATAATAATATTTAAATTTTATTAAACATTTTTTTTGCCATATAAGACAATGAGCAGTATACATAATACCTGAAGATAGTCATCTCGGGCGAAACGTGCGGAGACATTTAATAAAATAAATTACCGTTTTTTTACTCCCCTGCAATTTTTGTGCATTGTTTTAACTTTGTTATTCTCTTATCACACTATCACGTTTTTGCAATAACCATCAAGTTAAAAAAAGGAAAAATTTTTCAAATATTTTGGAACGTTTGTAAATTTGGGGCATTACTTTCTCATACATAAATTCCCGGTTAGTTCGGTGCTCATAAGAGAATTCTATAATTTTATAAGACACAATCGCGCTTCTTCATCGGAAATGTTAATCACTTGCAGTTTTAAGTTGGAGATTTCTTTGAACTTTAATTATATAATTTATTAATTATTAAATAACAATTTAATTATATTGAAATTTAATCTTATATAATAAGGACCAGATGCTTAGCGTAAAAGATAATTTAACTCAAAATTTATATATCTCTGAGCATGCCTTAGGCATACGAAACTAGTTTTGCACGTTTTTAGCTGTGTAATTCATTTCGTGTAGGTAATTTATAAAATTTTCGAAAGCAAAAAGTGCCATTTACTTGTTTTCATTGTGTGTAAATTAAATTTAGTAGCAATTGTTTATAGAACTAAATGTTTTTTAATATCTCGTACATAGATGGTGTTAGGTTAGTCCTTCTCTATTATAGTTATCTTTTAGAATTTTAAGCTTATTAGATCTCAAACTAGTGTTTTACTTATAGCGAAATTTGTCTTTTCTCTAGATCCGAAGGAACCGTAATAGACTCATCTATATTGCGATGAGAATAAACTTTGAAGTTTATAAGTTGTTTCAAGTGGGCTTTGGATAGTCCATAAATTTACAAAAGAGCCCAACTTTCATTGTCACTTAGGTATAATTATTGAAAGTAGAATAGAATAAGTTTGCTTAAACATTTCCAAACTCCTCAAGATGTCTGAGCTTTTAAAACTTAAAGTCTTGTAGATTGGCCCTTGACCAGACGCCATATAATACAAGAGTTGGTTCATTAGTTTCAAGATGAGTTTCACAAAGAAAAATAAATTTTGATTTATTTTTATAATTGGACTCTAAATGTGCTGAAAAAAAGACGAGTCTAAAGTAACTATAAATTTTCTTAAAGAGATTTATGTTGTTGGTCTTTTTACACTCTTAAAGCCAACCTACGCTAAGGCGGAAATCCTACTTTGTGTGATTCACTTTCAACATCTGAGTCATATTATATGAATCAAATCGAATACTTTTACTTGATAATCGCATAAGATTATTATGAGATAGGTATTTTAATTAATTAGTTTGAAAAATAAAAGAGGTTTTATTCTGTTATTTAAATAACGAGAGTTCATTTGTTTGTTTGACAAATGAAACTGCTATCAACAAAAGAGATGAATAACAAATGAAAATCAATGGGACCGACAAAAGTGTGAATTAACGAGGAATGAAAAGAAAAGCTCTTTAATGGTACCAATTTGTCAACTGTCAGGATAACAAGGTACCAATCACAACAACAAAATCGTACTTTTGTAATATATCAATGGACGATCTAATACTAACGTGTGGACGAGCCAACTTGACCTTAACTAAACTTTTAAACAATAGTAAATTATTTTTCAACATTTTTATTAGTTACGTAACGAGTTTTCTTTTTGGGTAATTTTTCTTCGTTAAATTTTATTGTTTGGATTTTAAGACGTGTGTGCTTATTACATTTTGTATGGTTTATGATTGGTGCAGCTTGCATCCTTGCAATTTATTAGATGTAATTTGCTTTTATTACTTAAATAAATTAGCGAGTCTTATATTTATAATATGATATAGGGGCGTATTATAAAATAAAAAGAAAATCGTAATTCCATTTAACACCTCACACTTAATTACCTTATCCTTTTTAGAAGGAAAGCCAATTACGCTCCAGAGTTGAAGATTTTTTAATTAATTCGCGCTTGATTCGTATTTACTTTTTGGTTTATTCTGCAGAAGATTTATCGTAGGAGAATTATATTTAGTCCTCTCTTAATAGTCAGTCTATCGTGTTAACTTCCGAGTACAAAAGAAACTGTTTTTCACTAAACAAACAAGACCCACTATTCCAAACGTCAGTCATTCCATAACATAACAACAGCAACATAATGAAAGAGTTGATTTTATAATATTTCCAAGCTAATTCGTGCTATTCGTCTGAAAGATATCTTTCCTTTCTTCAGCTTCAATATCTAACATTTTATGCATCACCTTATAGACAGACTATAAGCTTAAAATAGTAAAATCGAGTTACAATCGAGTGTAATAACTGTTTACTCTACGACTTTTAAAAGGTTGGCCAAAAATGGCGGCTGTATGCCCATGGAGATGCTCAGATGACTTCAACATCCTCAAAATATACTGTTAGTAATACTGCAATTCAAGCTGCAAGAGTTCCCAGCCAAAATTTCCATAAAGAATACACAGGCAAAAATTTTGAACAATTTCCCCCACTCCTACTTCTTTTGTGGGCGAAACTAAGAAATAAGGTGTCTGTCGGTCTGCATGCCTGTTTGTCTGTATGCTTTTGGTAAAATCACGGTGTAAGAGGCCCAAAAGGTGGCCCAACGAGATATGCTCGTAGGCGGCGCGAAGTGGTCATCGTTTATCACTCAGACCAATAAACAAGATGGACATCGTTATTTACATTTTTATTTGTCCCCTACACCTTTTGTTATGGTAAACATTGTGAAGATCAGCTTCTAAACAAAGTAATACGAACTATCACGTTCGTAGTATGTATTACAATTGCATCCGGAGATTGGCTATTTTGTGTTCATACTGATTGTTTATGTGAGTGAACGTAAAAGTAAGGTTACATCTTTTGTGGTTGACGACAGTTGCTCTCCGTTTCAAACTTATAAAACCTAACTAATATTTCAGATTTCCAAACGATAATCGTACGCTTATGCTAAAGACGGAATGTTTGTGTTTTCCGTCTCCTACTCTCTTCCTCACTTGTGTATGTTGGGATAGTTTTTTACCACGTTAGTTCTAATGTGCACAGCGGTGTCCATCTTGATTATTGATCCGAGGTTTGTCCGCAAAGTGTAATTGCGAAGTCGAGAGTGAGATAGACTACGCTACCTGTATAGTGGCTAGTAAATATTTTGCACCTGCGTGTACTAATAGGTTCGTTCCAGAAGCAATTCGAACGGTAATAGAACTGTTCAGAACTGTTCTAGACATGCGCAGTTCGAACAACGCGTTCCAGCAATACAAATCTCGAACTGTCACTCTGAATTTGACGTTCCAGCATAAACGAATTTTGATTCGGAATGATTCGGAACGGTTTTAGAACTGTAAAAGCAGTTCTAGGTTCGAAGCAAGTATTTATAATTCCGATCATGTGCAAATTGAATCTGTCGACTTCGCGCGTTTAGTTTAGCAACAGAATAGTAGTTTACTCATTTTTAATGAACTTTTGTGTAATCTTCTTCGTCTTCCTCATCATCAAGCTGAAGAACAGTTTCTAGAACTTCTTTTGGGGAAAACCGAACTAGCCCTAAAATAGAGGGATACGTTGAAGAAACCGTGCCACTATACAACTACAAGGAGTTTTTGGAACACTTTCGGGTTTCTAAAGAAATTTTGGAAAATCTAGCGGAGCAGTTTAGAACGAACGACTATTATCAAGCTGAATCTTCGGGTGGATTTGGGAAAATATCTCCCTTAAAACATATGTTAATTTTTTATGATTTGCCGGACATCAAACGGCTTTTTTTACCAGACGTGGGAGATCGTTTCGATATAACGATAAGTTCGTTACATCCAGGGATTGGACGTGTAACTGCTTTCTTAAGCAACATGGCTGGCCAAGTTATAAAATGATCAAACGCTCAAGAACATCAAGTTTTATTATGAACTTATGGTTACTAAACTGAATTTAAATCATAGCGCTTAAATTATTTGAATTAGAAGCGAAGGACAGTACAAAAAAACTTATGTGAGGGCATCTATCGCTTTCTGTAGAAAATAAAATGACTGGTCCCGTTCCAGCATTGACAGTTCAGAACTGATTCGATCTTGGAATCGAACCGCGCATGCGCAGTAAAACAGTACCTGTAACCGTTCAGAATTGTTTGCTGGAACAAACCTAATAATTACGCGAGTAACAAACATAAAGTGAGTTTATTTATTTTAAATAAAAACAAGTTACAAGCTTGGAGCGCTGTAATTTCTCTCATTTAGCTCTATGCATCAACCGGCTATCGTCGTGCGTCTCACTCGCACAATCTGGTGAAATTTGTAAGCTATAGAGCGACGGCTTGTTGTTCCACCTTCTTTATCATACACCGTGGGTAAAATACGGACAAACAGACATGTAAATAGACAGCCAGACAGACAGACAGGCAAGCAAGCTAGCAGACAGGCAAGCTAACAAGCTGACAGGCAGACATCTCATTTGTTAGTTCTGTCTACAAAAAAAACAGGAGTGGGGGAAATTGTGCAAAATATTTACCTGTGTATTCCTTATGGAGATTATGGTGAAGAACTCTTATACCTTAGTTAATATCAGTTTATGTAGGTACACTCTTGTTTACCCCTCCCCCCACCCAACATGCATACCAAAAATTACCCCTTCTGCTATGATTGATTTGTAATTGTCATAGGCTCTTAGACTAAAAACGTAGGAGTTACAACCTACAGTTTCACTTCTATATTTCGAACGACCCGAGTGACGAGTAGAAAAGGTTCAGGTGTTAAGACCCCTCAAGGTTATCAAAATCTAATTGAACGATTAGCTTCGGAGAAGTAGTGTAGATTACGATATGAGGGTGAGGTATATAAAATCACGACCAAAAGACAGCACATGTCGATGATCAATGCTCATTTTAGTACGGAATCGGTTGATATTTCATTATCTATATTACTTACTGCGAGTTTCTTCAAAGATAGTTATCTACTGACGAATAGATATCTATTCCCTAGTGTTCAAAAATCGGTTTCAAACAATAGAAATAGTTAAGTTTTGGAATGTTATAGATCCATAACGTTGAAGAAACTCGCCATTAGACGAATTTTATTAAACTACTCTTATGAGATAAAATTAGTCTCTATTATACAGGGTGTTCATAAATTGCAGGACAATTTTTTTTATTTTAAATAGAACACTCTGTATATTTTTGCATATTAGGATTCCCTATGACATTTGTAATCAAATGGTATAAGGTTTAATGCACTTATCGCTAACTGTTCTGGAGGTATTGTCACTTTATTGCCGAAATAGTCCACTTTGGAGTCATGATGTCAGGGCTGTAATCAATATTTTTCAAATCTCTTTGTTGGCTATTGATAATAGTGATAATAGTCATTAGTCACCTTACAAAATACGCAGCAAACTTTTTCAAAAAGCGTAATACTTTTTATATACAGGGAGAATAATTTACGCTAAATGACATTTTTCTTGAATTTTTTAAATGAAACATCCTATATATTTTTACATAATTGGAATCCTGGTAAAAAGTAGATAATAATTTTGTAAAAATATACAGGGTTTTCGAATGTAATTATTTACTTTTGACCAAGAATCCAAGTATGTAAAAATATATAGTGTGTTTCATTTGAAAAATTCGATAAAAATGACATTTTGCGTAAATTAATCACCCTGTATACCACCACGCTTTTTGAAAAAGTTTAACTAGTATTTTATAAGTCGACTATTATGAATGATTGGTGGAACAAACAGATTTGGAAAATCTTGATTAAAGCCCTGGCATCATGGCTCCAAAGTTGACTCCATTTAAGCATTAAAGTGACAATATTGTCACGACTGGGGGTTAGTCATGACCTCTGGGGTCCAGAATCCTCAGAGTGTACCGAGATTAAGATAATAAACAATGCTGAAATTATTAATTTATTTAAAAACGTTCTCTTACTCAAATATTAGCTTTATAATCCAATCACAACACATGATGATTATAATCTCGCTCCTTAATTATTACAAAGTACGAAACCGACAAACGTTTCGCGTTCCCGAATTGTCCAACTGACAATTGTCAACCGCCAAGTATCAACTGACTTAAAAACCTACTTTGGGGCCTTTTATTAACTTCTCGCACGCGCCAACTAAAATCGCTAAAACTGGCGATTTATGCTTTATCTCACATTCTTCCAATACCTGACAATAGTCACGTATTGTAAACTCGTGTACATTAAATTCTTATACTACTTAATAATTGCATTAAATAATTTGCGTAATATTTCTACGCGTGACATAATATCTCCAGAACAGTTAGCGATAAGTGCATTAAACCTTAATATATTTGATTGTAAATGTCATGGGGAATTAATACGAATATGTCAAAATATACAGAGCGTTCTATTTAAAATAAAAAACTGGTATACGCCCTGCTGTAACAGAACATCAAGCTTTGTTCCGTAAGGCTAGGTTAATGGAATTCGTCTAAATAAAATACTAAATGAGCTATAAACCGATTCCGTACTAATGTCCCACACTGTATACAGGACGTAGCTTAAAATAGGTTTCTGCTGTTACTTCCAATTCTACCGGAAGTGTGGAATGATATCTTATACCAAAGATATAATAAAATGATACTGAACAAGTTATTTTTTACTAGAGACTCTTTATCAAGTTATTTGAACTTACTCGTTAGTACCAGCGGCGTACCAGTGGAAGATAACTTATGCGTGTGAATGTTTATTAACGTGCAAACTTCAAACTGCATGAAAAGAAAAAAACAAATGTTAGAAGTTATAATTTATCACACACAGGCGTATAAAATGGCGCCAGTCAACTTACCATAAATGAGAGACATACAAACTTGATCAAATCACAACCAACGACACAATTACAATTTTGTTCGCTTTAGGAGCCCCTTCAATTTAGAAAAAATTGAATACACGACTTTTTATACTTCAAGACGTACGGTATTTGCTGTATCTTTATTTATGACCCCCCTAAGCTTGTTATATAAAATTGCACATCTCTTAATGCGGCTTTTTATAAAATAATCATTAAATCTTAATATTTTTTCCATCCATCCACACACACACAAGTTGACTCGCACTGTGTGGTGATATTTACTTGATTAGCATGCAATCGATTATAAAAAAATAAATGTCCCACATCTATTATAAAGTTGATTATAATAGAACATGTTTGCCGAATTAAAAATTCTAACGTGTGTTTATTTCTTGTACAAAGATCATTAGCATAATAATACAATGTGGCCAAAGAGTTATAAATACAATAATAATAACATGGGCGTACATTCGAAGAGGGCTCCGGCAACTAAATAATTATGAGAAATGCTTTTTTGGGAGTCGAGGCGTACCCTTTTTGGTCTTTTGCCCATTTATTAAATTGGAAAGAGGTCGTAAAGTTATCGAGTTCGCATTTAAATACAGTGATAGATTTTTTGCAAAGATATAATTATTGCATTTTGCCAAGGCACTAAATAAAAAAAAGGGGCGTTATTTAATTAATCTACTTTTTAAATTTTTACTCAAGGTGGTACTTGTTTAAGCAATAAAGTACCCTTCGCTGATCCACTTTTAAATTAACTCCAAACTTTTTTAATGTAAATAATAAGTACGCTTGCTTTTATGGCATATCCTGCTCGAAGGACCACGCGTTAATGCGTTTTTTTCGTACAGCAAACTGTAATTCTGATATGTTAAGTATATGGTGCTAAAATCTGATATTTGTTTATACAATAATTATTATAATTACTAAGTTAAATACCTGATGGTAGAGACACTATATTCAGTTCTATAGAACTGTAATTATATCCATAAAACCAAGTGGAGAAAAATTAATTTTAATTATAAGTAAATACTCTTTTTACACTTAGGAATTGTTGGAAAGGGTTTCTTTGTGAGTTACTCATAAAAATAAATTGTGTATGCAGGATGGCATTGCAGCACAATAAGCTATAAATAAAAAATGATCCATTATAACTTGTAGGTAACAGCATCTACAAGATAAATTGGCGCTTGTCTTTACGAACTATAATTATATTGTGTTTACTTGTTGTAATGCTTTATTTTTATATGCTCAGGTGCAGTCACAATTGCAAAAAAGTAAATTACAATTTAATACTTAATTATTATTTTTGCAGAAATATGCCGAGATTAGCGTTGTTTGTAATTAGTCTTGTAGTGAGGATAATTAATGATAACGTTATTGTGCCTTTGTGGATGCCGATTTTCAAATTTCTCAAACTGTCTTGGAACTGTGAGCAAAAGATTTTTGATCTTCTTAATTTAATTTTGATTCCGTACATGGAGATCTTGGAAACCGTGTGAAGTTGGTTTTAAATTGGGGCAAACCTCCATCTTCAAGTACCTACTCATCAATGATGAGTCATCATATGCCGTAAAGATATTGTTGGCATATTTTTTGATATATCAGATTGATTTTTGTCTTGTGGTATTTGTAAAGATATGGAAAAATAAATGGAAGTCTTTCATTACAACTTTTTATTGCCCACAACCACAAGGCAAATTTTTTCGATTTTCAATTCAACGTTTATTCTTTCGACATTTTTCTAAATATTTCGGGTCTTCAAGACCGTGTAGAAGTGGATGGTGGTGTGAAATTCCCGGAATCCAGGATTCACAGGTCTCGAATAGCGTTTTACAATTTGGTCAATTTCTTCTTTAATGCGCTAATTAACCGTAGAAAATCTGGTCGCAAGGTGATATGGGTTTAATTTTTTCCCGGGCCTGGATGTCCTGAATACAATGATGCGTTACATAAATATTATTGTTTGTCCCCCCACCTACAGGTTATAGCTTATAGGTTCAGGGTTTGATTTGCAATATTCTATTTTTCATGTCTCTTATCACCAAGATTCACTTCTGAATTTTTAAGATTTTAACACGCTCTTACACGGTCATTCTTTACCATTTCGAAGAATCTTATTTTCGAACTTTTCCCCCCATTTCCTTCCTATCAGTACTCTTGCCAGCACCATTTTTTACATTTTTTCTGGATGGTCTCTTGCAATCTCCCAACCATTCTAAATGCTGGATCTAACGACTGTAACTAACGGTTCTTTGTTTAGCTCTTTTACTACTTTTTCAGTACGTCTGATTCACCCTTTTTCAATTCGCTTGGCTCCTAGAATACCATTCGTACCATTTACAATTTACCTTTTAAATACTTCAAAAGGAAGTGGTCCAATTAGGCCTTAGGATAACATAGTTTTGCGTAAGTTGGACTTTGCAGACCAGACAGTGGAAATAGTGATTTAAATAATTATTTTTTGGGTATAAGTAATGTTCACAAATTTAAATTGAATAATTATACAATGTGTCCCATGGGACTTGAGATGATATGGCTAACTCGTAGTGGAAGGTAGAGATAGATAATTAGTTAAGTGCGCACAATTAATAGTAGTAGTGGTAGGTACAGTTTTAGAGGCTTTAATATCGCATTAAAACAACAAATGAACTTGTGTCCTTAATAAACATTTTGCAGCAATCTGAAAATTTACCGTCGATTTACCATCAGCCTATCAAAGTTGTCTGAGGTTGATTCTTACATGCTAGATAAAACAGAAAATTAGATTACTAGATGCCTACAAATTTACAATTATAAAATATTTCGAAAGCTAATTTTCTTACATTTTATGAAGTAAAACATGATAATTTACATTTTCATCTGAGATTACGCTCGTAAACATTGTAAAATGTTACTTGTTTCACGGATACGGATCATAAAATTAAATTAATTTAATTTAATTCTTAATACTTAAATAAACAATTCAATGCACCAAGTAAATTGTTTACTTTGTACTACAAAACCACATTTCTATCATGCACTTGACATAACCTAATTTTTAGACTGTCTATGTTCAAGTTCACAAGTACAAAATAAACAACAAATTAAAAGTAAATTGGAAAAAGTTAAAAAAGGTGGAGAAAAATTAAAACATTAATTGGCTTCGGAGGCCCGGGTTTTACATTCAATGATTAATAGAATTCAATACTGTTTTACAATGTAAATATTTACATTTATAAAATTCGAGTTAATGAAGCTTATTGTCGGTGCTTTTAAATATCCCCAATAAAGAAGTCATTGTAAAATAAATTCACGAATCCAGTCGATTTGATTGGCTCGATTGATTTTTTATGTTTTTGATTCCTACTCTAACAACTGGATGTCCAAGATTAGCCGATTTGGCCTACTTATAAGTTTATGACAAGTTATCAAATAGGAAATTATATAAGGAATTGGAATATGAAAATAAATTATACAGAGCGATTAATTGAAAAAGAAAGCAGCATAAAGTAGGTATTGTTCGATTCTCCAAAGAAAAGCGATCTAAGGAATGCGGGTTCTGTCTATTACAGTTAAATAGCGGAACTCACAATTTGCATTACATATATTAATTGTGCCACTTCATTAATGCAGTCGCACAAATAAATTATAAAGATAACGTAGCTATCATATGTTGACGACTGGTTTGAGCAATTGGTTTTTACCGTCCATTCCATTGAATTTAGCAGTAAAAATCTCACGGCGCCTATAGTTTCCATAGAGATAGAGAGCTCCCTTACCCCTAACACTTTCTTTCGAGATTCGTACAATACCTATTGCTATGAGTTCTTCTTTGACTACAATGTTGACCCTAAAATGAAATTACTTTCAGGACCATTGTAGTAAGAATGAACAATAATTTTTCTCTACATTTCAAGAACTTTATTAAAGGGGGTGTAAACCAAAAAAACTTTTTTTCGTAGAAATATGCTAAAAAATATCTTAAGAACAACGGTGAAAACCGCACATCTTTAGCCCAAATATTAACCGAGATATAAAGCATTTATGTTTCAAACGTTTCAAACGTGTGACGTCAGACAGACAAATACATGCAACCAGCAAGCGCATAGCTGACATTGAACTGAAGTTGACAATTTTGTTTATATGAAATTAGTCTACGAGTCTAGCATGCTGCTATGCGACCGATGCATCGATAGCGAATTTGTCCGTGTGACGTAGCGCATTTTTGCTTAAAAACCTTTTATCTTTGGAACGGCTCATCACAGAGATGTGCGGTTTAAAAATTTGTTCTTAGAATCCCCTTGTACTACAACTTTAATTTTTGGTTTACACCCCCTTTAAGAAAATACATTTTTTGAAATCACCTCATTTTCAACCCACCTCTCAACCCTCTGAACCAACAATGAGGTGATAGTAAAATTTGTGTCTTGTATATTATCTGAAAAGGAAACAACAACACGTTTTAAAAAATTATTTAAAGCTAGCTTTATACGGTCAAAGAAATTCATGAATTTATTCACGAAGAAATTCAACAATTTCTTTGACCGTATAAAACTAGCTTAAGAACTTCATCTGTATTACACGCACTTCCTCGGGGGAGGTAATTGGGAATTAAAACTACAATTTTGAAATTTTAAATTCACGCTATCAACCTACAATGTGTTCCATTCCTAGTTTTAGTTAGCGAAGTGTAGACAGATAGATAAGCAAATGGACGGTCCAGTGAACTAGTCCAGCAGTGGATCCTAAATGAATTCCATTCCAGAACAGTGTGATCCTTGCTGCGTGCTACGTGTAATTCGGTGCAGTGATAGAATTGCGTGATCTCGATTGCGTCAATTATTAATTATTAATCTTTTAATATTTAAATTCATAGTCACTACTAACAGTGACGGATTACCGCACAAGCGCGTGAGCCGCGTTCCTGGGGCTTTAGAAAAGCGGGGGCCTCAGAATCGTTGGGTGCCTCGTTCTCAAAAACCAAAATTAAATTTTTATTGTCTGTATAATAAAAATATAAAATAATAATTGGAGGCAAATTTTAATATCTTCTAAAACCTATTTTCATAGTGAGTATTGGGTAATTGGGTAATTTCGTCTGGTTATAATTTTCTGCGAAGTGATTAAGTTACAAGTCGTTTCTTTTAGTTTTTGAATTTTTTTTTATTAGGAGTATCACTAAACTAAATAAAATTATTAGATAAGTTTCTTAACTTTTCTTAAAAGACGTTGACCTTAAGATGACAAAAATTTTCGCCTGTAATTTTAGAGGCGCCGATTAACTTTATACCCGCCTTACTTTTAAGGCACCTTAAAGCCTAAAAACGTCCCTGCCCGTTCTTAGTAGGGCCAATAGAAGGCTTCCAAATCAGGTTACGCCTGGGGCCTCACAAAATCAAGATCCACCACTGTCTACTCAGTTTTTGACTTCAAAAATTAATAAGAATCATTGATAGGAAAGAACATAATGTAGAAACTGAAGACAGACAGTTGGTTTCAAATCAAATCCAGGGTCGAACTGGTCAAGTCGGTGTCGAGGTGATCGCTAGCCTGGTTGTAGGTTGTAAACACTCAGTTTACCTGTGGTTAACCAGTGATAGCAGTTAGTTAAGTTCAACAAAACATTTTTGTTACAAAAACCAATCATAATTAGTAGAATTGACGTTAACCAACTATCATTGGGCGGATTCACCGGACGTCACAGTTGTGCAACAGTTACCAAATCATCCGCTGACGTACTCGCTACTTTGGGAACGTGTGCGGAAATTTTAGATTGTCACTATGACACTTAAATAAAATTCGAAATTACTGGACGATGTAGCGCTAGTAATGTAGCAGCTGAATCGGTATACGTTTGCGCTACGTCCGGTGAATGGGCCCATTGGTTAACCACCGGTAACAACCAGGTCTTAAGCCCAGTTTTTCAGTTACTGGTTATCCAGAAATTTCTAAATAAAATTTTTACGTTTATGGTTAAAAGTTTTTCAGTTGAAGGTTATGTTAAATTTCATTATTACAACAAACAAAATTAACCAAGGATACTTATTTAAGTAACAGGTAAAAGTTAAAAGTTTTTCAGTTGAAGGTTATGTTAAATTTCATTATTACAACAAACAAAATTAACCAAGGATACTTATTTAAGTAACCACGATTTTAACCAGCAACTGAAAAACCGGACCTTAGTAATAAAGTAACCTGGTGCAACCTAACCTAACCTGGCTAAACCTGATCTAACCTAACTTGAATATAATAAGAGAAAAGCGAATTCAAATACGACTTCTTTATATCCTGAATGTTCCTGATGTTTGTGGAGGATAGGGGTAAGGGTCGTAGGGGTCAAATTACAACAGTTGTCCCAAATGAAGATAGTCCGATCCTGGTTAAATGGGGTGTAAACCAAAAGTATTTCTAAACTTTTAGAAAAATTTTAAAAAATATCTTAAAAACAACGGTAAAAACCGCACATCTTTAGCACAAATATCAATCAAGATACAAGCTTTTATGTTTGAAGCGTGTGACGTCACACACAGCCAAAAGCAATCATTTGGCAAGCGCGTAGCTGACACTATCTAGAGTAGACAAATGCAATTTAGTTGTCGCGCGCAGCATAGTTAATTTTGTTTATATGAAACTAGTTACTCTGCTACGCTAGCTGCTTTGCGACCGATGTATCTATAGCGGATACGGCTGTGTGACGTCACGCAATTTTACTTGAAAATGTTGTATCTTTTGAACGGCTCATCACAGCAATGTGCGATTTAAAAATTTGTTCTTAGAATTTTCTGTACTACTTTAATTTTTGGTTTACAAAAATTAAAGCAGTGGAATCAATCACTGCATCCAGCGACTCTAGCGACTGGACCAATTTAAACCTAGCTTAACGTAGTAAAATTTTGAACTTCCGACTAAAAATTAGAAAATCATGGGACGTAACTAAAGTCTAGCCTGAGAGGATACTAGAAGACAGTAGAAATTTCCACTTTAAATGAAAACTGGATGTTCATATTTTAATTATCAAAGTGAGTGATGATGATGATTGTAATAAATTACCTACAAAGCCTCTTTAATTCGAATTGTTAATAGCAAGTACGCATTCACTTTAAAAACAAAACTAATCCTACTTTATTATTATATTTTAGGTAAAAGTGGAAACAATAGATTACCATTAAAGTAGCGAAAGTTTTTAATAACTGCAATAACAACAAAGGTTTTTTTTCCTCTCAACTTTTACTTTCTGACATAATTTCAGATTACTCCAATTAATTTTGACGCGATTAAAGAGCTCGCGAATACAAAAAAATATTTTTTTTCTCAAATTAATTCCATCTTTCTCGATGATGACAGGAAATAGCTTTTGAACGAATGATATATTCTTTTTTCTTTACTTTACATTTAGATAATCGTCGTGAGAATTGACTTCATTAAGTGGCGCTTTGATGTACATATAATCTTTTTTTTTGTGCTTTTAATAATGAGTATAATTCACTTTTTAATAACCAGTTTTAATTGTAATTATAGAAACAAACATGAAACTCGATAATTTTGAGTTCAAGAACGAACTTGTTTTGATTACAGAATTGCAGAAGACTTTTTTTTACCTTTTGAAATAACTCGAGGGTATAAAAGTGCTACAAAAATAAACACTAAATTTAAATTGCAATGCTCTGCTTTGCTATACAGAGTGTGTCACGACGAACATGACATTTTGAAATTTTCTAAATTTTTTAAAAGGCGTCGCTAGCTACTTCCGGTGTAACCAGAAGCAACTTTTATAATTTTCACTTGGAATCGTCATACTCACAAATGACTAATCGAAACCCGTCGTGATTTACCCTCTAATCTAAAAAAATGAATTCAAAATTTTTTCAGTTACAAATTATATTGAATAAAAGTATCAATAATTTACTAGCGACCCCTCGCAGTTGGGTTGTTAATATTTATGATTCTTAAAACTGAATTTTATTGCCAATCATTTCGTTTTATACGTGCACCTCTGTTTCAGTATCTAGTAGCCATTTAAAGCAGTAACCCCCTCAATATTTATTACAAGAAGCAAAACTTTACGTGTTTAAGTTTTCCTCTTTTTTTTCGCCTCTTGGGACATCGTAAATTAAACCCCCTCATTATTTTATAAATTATTACTAATTTAAAACTCTAATATCATCTTAGTTGGTCTTAACTCATTTTATTAAAACAAATCACGAATATTAATCCTTGTGGTTGTGGTAATATATTAATTTTTTGATTTTTATTGTGGTGATTGCTTTTAGTTTTGTTGAGTCATCATCAATTTACTAAATTTTACTTTCGCTACTGCCTACAATCAATTACCTCTCAAGTTATTTTTGGAAATCAAAACTCACCGTGATTTCGCAAAAATATCCTTTCATCCCTTCTAATAAATATTCTCAAATCCCGTTATGTTTTTTTTATTAAAAAGAGAAGAATTTAAAAGGTTTTGCCAATTCAAAAAATATCTAATGCAATTTTTATCTCCAATTTATTCTATTCAATATTGAACTTTTGAATCGACCATCAAGTAATACTTAATGAGATAATCTTGAAATTTATGGACATTTTAAAATTTAGAACTGCTTAATAATATGTTTTACTGTTAAATAATATACAGGATGTTAGTTCGTCATAGTTTCGATTATATCAAAAGAAAAATTTGAATAAATTCGACATAGTTTTGAAATATTTATGAATGAATTCTTTATTGTTGTAAGAATGGAAAAATCTCTTTTTTGAGCTGCAGGTTCTGAGAATTTGAATTAATAAAAAAGATTACGTGTATTTTCTAGGAAGAGCTCATAAGTTGTAAAAAACGATGATTTTTCGATGAAACGAACTTAATTGATAGACATGTACTAAGTAGTGGAATAGATAACCAGATAAGCAGGCAGACAGACAGACACATGGGCAAATTTCAGGGTAGCAGACAGTCCAATAATAGGCACAAAACCAATCAACTTGGGAGCCACATAACCAAACAGACAGACAATTAAGCTAAAACTTGTGCACTGTTACCTATCAAATGGTAGGCAAAACGCTCATATAACCGCCAAACAGCTGAATTCATAAACGCGAAAAAATTAACCAAGGACTCAAAGTCCACAGCTGAAACCTGTAAAGTCAGCAAAGTGGTTACTCTAATCAGAGTCATTTCAAAACCTAACCCATTTTTTGAAATTGCTAATTTCAATTTCAACATTTCAACCATAGGTGGAAATGGTGGATTTAACTAGTACAGATCTCTATCGTAAGATCCGCAATAAATGAAGGTAATGTGGCTAGCACTACACTTGTAACGACCTATTATTACCACAAGTTATGCACCTTTGTTATACGTATTCTCAATATTGCACTTCAAAACCCAAATTACCTTTAAAGTCAATCCATCTCTTTGATTGCTCATCATCCATCAAAATTACAAATTTTTCCATGGTGCTTTCTTTAATAATGATGTGTCTAAACGTCTTGAGAATCCAGCAATATCGATGGACCATGGGCGACAGTTTTTGCTCACCTTTGACTTCCGTTTAAGATGGCTGCATTATAGCCCTATGCATCAGGCCTTCACCTAGGGCCGTAGCCAGACTGTGGTATCAGAACAGGCTCAAGAATGTTCAAGGGAGGCTGAAAGCTAAAATCAAGGTTTACTCTCTTCTGAATTTGTATAAATCTGTTGACGACTGTAATCTCTTCTGAAGATGGAAGTCTTTTGCCCAAAGTTTGCAAAAATTTGACTTTCTCCAAATCAATCTCCAAAGCTCTGGTTAGAACAGGTTTAAAACTTTCCAGAGCACACTCAGCCTGTCCTGGCGTACCCCTGGCTACGACCCTGCCTTCACCTACCGGTTGCCTTCAAGGTCTTATTTTCTGAATTGTATATGGGGTATAGTAGACTATCCATCTGTGCATGGTGGTAAGAGAAGAGGTATAGGAACGTGGCATAAAAATTTTAACGCCGCGAGGCACAGTACATTTTTTGCTACCGGTGGTTCTCACATCTGTGCGCTATGGTGTGCGAGAGAGATGCACTATACCTTCAGACTTGCACTATAGCCTATAGCTATAGTATAGCGCCTGAACCTTTTAATGTCGGCCACCGTGAACATGTGATATTTCAGTAAGTTCGGATCTTCTTTAGTTTGATAATTTTTGCCCAATTGAAGATATTGAAAGCGTAAAGAGTCTTAAAGATACACTAACGCATTCGTTAATCAATTAGGAGGCAGTAGACCTATCAAGGCCGAAAGTCGTTATTTACAACAGCTACTAACTTCTAACACTGTCACGACTGGTTTCGTGACTCCCGGAGTCTCCACCATATCACACGACTAGTTTCAGTGGTTTTGTGACTCCTGGATGATTCCAGGTTGTACCAGGATAATTGGGGGTTTATAAATGTACGCCAAGAGTTTCAATAAAGTACGTGTTTATTAAAATAATAAACTCTTACTCATTGCTGCTTTTATTACACATTACACTAAATTCCGAGTTGAATTCACGCCTCCCTTACGATCAGTCGTTAACTAGGGCTCCTCGTCCTCTCAATCCCAATTGACCGTCTAACTGTAAACTTAGCCAGTTAGCAACTCTCTGTCGTGGCATCATTCTAGGCTCATTATCAATTCTTAACTTTTTAAAACTGTGGTAAACCAAAGACCATACAGTAAGAGACTACCGAAACCTATATTAAAAAATGTGAAAGGGTTTTAAGGTCAAAATCGCATTAAATCCCTCGAAGAGTAAATTTGTTTCATCCCTTTCTTTGTTGCTCCCGCCTCGACAAGCTATTATGCACTCGAAAAAGCCCCGGTGATTAGTGACATCTTCTTTAGCGAGGATTTTTGGTCACATTTCGCCCATAAGCTATGACAGTCTTACACTGTATAGTCTTTGGGTAAACACTGCAATGTGCATACCTTTTGATTTCCATGTTGTGAACTTGCAATAGCTCAAACTACTGTTCTGAGTATTGCAATGTTTGTTTCGTACTTCCTATTAACCTAATTATTAAATAGCCTAATTTTCTATGTGTGACAACACCTTGTAACTCAAAAAGTATGGTAGGGAAGCATTTTCCAAAATTTTTCGAAAGTGATAAGGAAGTTCACCCCATATAATATTTGCTGAAAAGTTTGAATAAATAAACTGTTTCAATTTTAAAATTGCAAAAATGTGCTCCCAATGCTACTTTATGTATGTACATTTGAGATTTATTAAATGACGTACTTTCTTTATAACCATAAGAAGATATAAAGCAGCTCTTACGTCCACTATTATAATAGACTCTTTTATCTTGTCCATTATTATTACAAAAAAAAAGTTTAAATCGTGAACATTATATAGATACAGAAACCATAAACAGTTATTCGATTTAATTTTAAGATGAGAATATAACAGTCCCGATATTTATTTGAAAAGTTCAAGTTGGCAAAAATTTTAAGATTAATTGATAGATAAATATATCCTTTTAAATTCAGTTATGCGATATACTGGGTGAGTAGTTAAGAATGGATTGCCCAAAATAGCCCTTACTGCAAAAGTTGTATGGAAACAAGAGTGCTCTGCACTTAGAAATTGTTATAACTTATACAAGGTTAGAAAATGGACATTGGACATAGCCAACTTATATTTTTTTATTTAAACAACCCGTATGTTTTAGGCAATAAAACTGTGTAACTAATAGCCTACATAAGACCAGTAAACAAATAGAAGTTGGTTGTATCACCTCCGTGTGCAACTTAAAATATGTTGAGAGTGTTCTAGTACTCTTCAATATTTATAGTAAGATGAATATCGACCCCTCGACATTTTTTGTAAATCACCCTGTATAATTTTTTGATTTACTTAATTAAAATTAATGGTCCAATAATTCTCGATACTATATTGCAAAAAATAACTGTAAACTTTTATTTCAAATATAAAATAAATAAGTTACAGCTCGTCTGGCTGAGGTACTATACGATCTTTTTATTATTATTTTATTAAACTAAATTAAATTTATAGTAATTTATTGGGAGGGCTTTAAACGTTGTATAAATTGGCGATTTACTAATTATTTTTTTTATTATAAAAAAAAAGATGTAAAATTGGTTGGGTACTCTTAGCTAAGTTTTGACCCCGATTAAAAATGGTACCACCATTAATAAAGTGGGTTTAGTAGTACTTTTGTATGAGGAGAACAGATGTATGAAAGAAGTGATGTTACAGAGCGGGTACCTGGGCGGCCTACGCTCGAGCTTGGGTGGGTGGACGCAGAAAGTCAAGTCTTGGTACTGGGGCAGACCTCTTGTAAGTTCTTAGCCCCTCACAGCACCATTTAGCATGCGGCCTAATAGAATAACTATGGATTTTTTACACACGTTTTTTGTACTTTTTTTGTATGTCTTGTTGCTCATGATGTTTATTATTATTGTTAATTAATTAATTATAATTCTATTTGGCACTTTATTATAATACACCAACAATTTATTGTGCATTATTTTTATTATTATTCTTCTTCACACTTTAGAATTTGCAATCTTCATAGATGAATACTATCTTGCATTTTTAGTATTAGAATATTATAACAAACGAATTCAAAATTTTGATACATAAGGAATAATTAAACCTCAATATAGTTGCTCCATATATATCGTTGAACTTCCGATAAATTCATGATTTCGTTCTCCAAAATAGTAGTCACGTGTAGACGTTTCATGGAACGTAATATTGAAGAGGTACAATATTCCTGTTAGGTTACCAAAAAAATCATCACATCCTAAGAAGCAATTGGAGAAGCCTTTAAATCAAGTGAAGGTTTGTAATAAAATTCTGAAATTTATGAATTGGATTTCAGAAGCGTTTGGGGTAATCACAGCAATATTGTAGTTTAGTTGTATGTATGGCAGTGTGGGAAAGCATTATAGTAATTAATCTCTCTACTGATGCTACCAAAAACGTCCAAAAAGGTTTATCGTTATAACGTTATATATTATACCCAAAACAACTATCAAGAGTCAACTTGGCAACAGTGCCTTTCGCTGAGATTTAAGCGCAGCTGTTTATCGTTCTGTATATTATGCCAGCAGCTTAAGTCACAAATGATTTCATAGTATTCACACTTCTTTATCATTATACTTTGGTACCAATTTTTCATTTCTTTCAAGACCTAGTCTTGTTGCTACAAGGACTACCGATACTTTCAGTGTTCCCGTTCCTGTTCGTAATTCTATTTCTTTACATTCGGTACTATAAAACTTGAATATTGAATTAAAATTAATTTGATTGTCGCCCAGTTGTTGTTGACGAATTAGAATCGATTGTTAATAATCAAAAGTTCCATGTTAAATTTAATGTCAAACTAAATCAATCGAGAGCTTCATAGTACAGACTGTTAGGGTTTGAAATGATGTTCGTGCATGAGTGAAATGAGTTGCATCTTGACGTTCGACTGTCAACTTTTTTGTTTAAAGTTTGTACCAAACACCACTCTACTAATCTGAATATCTTTTTCTACACTTTTTTGCTGTCTCTGTCACAACTTCTACTTCCTTCTCTGGCATAAGACATTGTTTAAGCTTGTATATACAATTTGTATAAATTGAAATAAAATAAATAAAAATATTTTACACTGTGAATACTTGCAACTTGGTATGTGATTTGGATGTTTGCATGACAGGACCATATGAAAGAAGAAATACCTTAATAACAATATTCGAAGCATAGTGATTGTAATTTCTGAGAAAGATAACCTTCATCATATTTTTCTTTAAAACTCTACTGCTCATATTCAAATTAGCACCACAACGTATATACGACCACTATCAGATCAAGATTTGACATTTATAAGTAATATTTGGAATGACCAACAAAAGAATTAATGAACCCGTTCAGACGATAGGACAGTTGAGTGATCAGAAGGTGGTCATATCCTGAATGGCATAATACTAGGATCGCTCCCCTAATCCTAGCCATAAAATAGACAGTGAGTGGTTGTTCAACTGATGGGAACTGTTTTGTCTCAATATCAAAATTCTAAAGGAATTTCATAAACATTTTGGTAACAAGTGTTTTCCGAATATTTCGACCCCGCCGAATCCAAAAACTACGGTTACCAAAGCGATATCTTAACCGGAAGCGCGATATTCAAGATGAATGTCCGCTATATTATTTATGATCTGTTTTGATAAATTATTTATTATGTCAACTAAAACAAATATTTTTACTGACTTTAATAGATAATCTTATGCTCTACAATTTTTATTAAAGGTAAAATTACCGTAAGGTCACTCCTTAAGGAGCTAAAGTCGGGAAAGATGCCGTATGTTGTCAAAACAGGAAGACAAAAAGTCTTTTTTATGGTGGACTTTTTAGACATGGTCTTCTATTTCATGATGATGAGCAGATGCATCCGTACCGCTCTGTACACATTAGGTGCATTCACCGGACGTAGCAGTTGTGAAGCAGCTACCAAATCGTTCGGTGACTACCCCTGCTTTGGGAAAGTGTGCGGAACGGTTGCCATTTTTGCACATTTTATTTACTTTATGTTGAACCATCTCGATACCTACTCGCTTGATAAAATTTCTACACGATAGTAGGGCTAATGATCTAGGATGGTGTTTCTAGCTCCTTAAAAAGTGATCTGATGATAATTTCGCCTCTAATAAAAATTGTAACGCATAAAATTATCTATCCGAACCAATGAAAATATTTATTAAAATTACGATTATTAATCTATCAAAGATCAAAGAAACAAAGCGGACATCTTGGGCGTCTAAAGCAGGCCCACCTTCCTACATTTGGATCCGTACTGATATTGATATCAAATTTTAAAAAAAATAGTTGGCGCACCTAAGTCTATTTTTTCTTCCCATACAGTGAATATCAATGACATAGCGTATTCAATTGGTTGCACCAGCGCGCGGTGCCAGTGCAGTTTTATTTGCACTATTCCAGTTTTACGTGTTTTATTGGTGTTGCACGGCAACAGCGCACCCACCTATACCTCTGTAAATCAATCACGTGATTGCACTCCACCAGTGGAGAACCGCACTGGCACCGTGTCGGTGCGGTCCCAATGGAATACGCTATATTAGCTTCTACTCCCATTCCTCTGTAAATTTGTATGGTTCCGAAGATTCTGTACTAGCATTCCCTCTCGAAATGGTGTTTTCTGATTGGTCTTTGATTCATTCCACTATTAGAATTGAGTTAAATGTCGAAAATTAGCAATGAAATATTAAGATTTTAAATAATATCTAGAATTAGAAACCCATTTTTCTGGTTTATATGGCAAAGTGTGTGAAGATAAATTCAGATAAATGTAGTGGTTGTAGTGTTTACTTCTTCTCCACCTATCTGGAGCTTAAATGATGAGTTTCTACTGACTGGGGTAAAATATAGAAAAAGCTCTTCCAGCTTGACCTAAAATGGCTTTGAACAATAACAAGACCATAGAAAATAATCCCTAATGTGTAGTGTGGTGGTGGTTGGTGCCCGACACGTCTAATCACCAATAAATTAATATTCTTCTTAACTTTTTAATAATCGATTTTTATTTATTTTCACCCACGTGATTTTTCAATTTTTCAAAAGCTTCGAAACTGTTCTATTGAAGAAAACTTAAAAGGAAAAACAAAAGTTTGTTTAACGAATATTCTTCTTTGAGAACAATTTCTTGCAGAGTGTAAACGATTTCCCTTCACAGACCTACAGTTTATGAAATCAACACCACCAAATTAGGAAGCTTTTATAGGCAATTTTGCTCTCTTGCTGCAGATTTCAATTAATAATTTTAATTTTAGAATTTAAATCGACAACAGAACAGCCACAACAATAATTTCCATTTAGGTAATATGTGATCTTGATTCCGTTTCCTATTACAATTGCTTTGATTTTAGTTGTATTTAATCCCGTGCTTCTTTCACGTGGGTCTTATTTCGTTTTCAATCTCAACCTCAAGTAAAATTCTTCAGTAAACTTCTTAATGTGAATATTCTCACATATCGAAACAGCTTTAAAGTAAAATAATTTAACTTTTTTTTAAATAATTTAAATACCTACTTTTAAACTGGTTGCTAGATTTATCGTGTTTTATTACTGGTAGTTTATGGTATAAATAAAATCTCTCGCAGTTTATTCTAATAGTTGTAAATCAGTAAATGAGGATAATAAATTTGATTCACGCTTTAAATTCCACCAAAGTGCCTACTTCAAAAAGGCTAATTGAATACATTAAGCGTCCATTTTATAAACATGGCGGCAATTTTTGCAACCATTTTTGGACTTTTATCAGGTTACCTTCTATTTTATGAAAAAATTAAATTTTAAGCGCATAAACTGTTGGTGTATATTTTAGAAATTATCAAAAATTCACTGTATATTTGTTTACAAAAAACAATGATAGTTGCCCATAGCAAAGTCTACAACGATCCTTTTATTTTTAACCTCGCTGATTTATTACATTTAATTAGCGCTCTTTAATTATAAGCATAATTTTTTAATAATTATCAGTTGAGTATTAATATTTCATTATTTGATTTAGCGTTTCCTTTCAATAATTCCAATAATTATCAATTAGTTAATAAATGCAAATAAACAGTGAGTCGAAGATTTTGTTGGTTTTTATGCAAATTGGCATTGTTATATTTTTGTTTAAATGTTGTAGAGTGTGTAGGTATGTGCATTTTCTTGAACAAATTTTGTTTTTCATATAAAAATACAAACACCATAAAATTGACCTTGCTCCTTTTTTTTATATAACTTTGAAAAAGAAAGAATCGTTAGATCCGGTAACTGTTTAAAAGGCTGAATTAAATACGATTTAGCACAAGATGTACTTTCTTTCTGTATCAAGATTAAACTTTCACCGTCCACACTGCATGGGGCATGTTGAGTATTATTGTAAGAGAGTAGAGCGCTTCAATTTGATCACATTTCAATTTATTTTGTACCAGTATTGGTTATGTGTATTGTTTGTCTTTTCTGTAGTTTGTTAGAATAGTTTTATATAAAGATAGCAAGCCTAGAAGGGCCAACTTTTCGTGTCCTGAATTATTTAGACTGTTTAGTTTCGTAGTGAAATAATACTTAGAATATGTGGTATTTGTTTAACTTTTTGTACCAATTTATAACACTGTAACTTGGGGGTAGAAAATTGATCCATGAAATATTTATTTAGGCCGTTCATTCATCATAGACCATCATCAACTCTAACGCTTTATCCTTACATACTGTGTGTAAACTGTAAACTTGAAAACATGTAAACATTGTAAACATTTTTTCTTTACAGCGCAGTTTCGTTTACGCTAATTATACCTCAAAAATATATTTCAAAGCCTTATAAAACAATTGTTGATTTCATACACGTACAAGCCCGTTACTACGGGGGTGGGCCTAGGCCCACCTTAAATTTTGCTAGCCCACTCTTGTGTCCATCCTGATAAAATGACAATAATAAGCGAAAATTCAGATATTTACAGTGTAATCTGAACTCCACACAAAATATTGCATCTTCAAAAAGTTTTATGGGCTACATATTATGTATTTGGCCCACCCAAAAAATTTTATGGCTATAAAGTTCCTACTTGATTTTTGGAAGCTAGTTACGTGCCTGATTCCATACAATCAGTGGCATAAATAACGAGCCCGCAGGATATAAAGGGCCCCAAAACATCGTTTACTATCAAAATTAAAATCGATTGGTTGTCAAGTAGAACGATTATTAATGGGGGTGGGTAGACACCCCACTGTAGATTTTGCAGGAGGGTCCCCAAACGCTTAGTTACGTCACTACATACCATATCTTATACAGAGTACTCCATAAGCTACTTATTTATACATAAAATTAGTAAATTCAGCTAGTAGATCCTTCGTAACCAGGTTTTCCAAAAACGTGAGTATGTAAATTCCCAATGAATGGCTGAAAATTGACTAACATATTTGATCCGTTGAATCATAATCATAACCACCCACTCACTTGGTTTTTTTGCGTGAACCAAGTTTAGTACAGAACATTAAAATTCTATTTAAATTCCGCCATATTGGATCCGCCATTTTAAATTGTTTTTTATACAAACCGACTCGGGGACGTAGCTAGACTTAAAATACTCAACTTGTTAGTTCTGAATCAACTCTAGGAGCAAGAGCTCGAGAATCTAAGCTTTAACATGGTCGTGCGTTAAAATTTCTACGCACGACGTTAAAGCTTAAATTTCCGTACTTTTGCTCCTTGAGTTGACATTTAGTTCATGTAAAACGGCCTTAATATAATTCTTATATTTTGGTGAATCGAGTCAATTAATGTTTTAGCAGTGGCATTCTCAATATTTAGTGCGCACCTAACCGGTTTTAATATAATTTTTTTATTTTCATAATTATTTTAATTATTTGAGGCACACAGGTGGACAGAGCGAGTCTTTAAATGGGAATTTCCCACCCCTAGCTACGTCCCTGCGGAACTGCGGGAACGATTAACACATTTTTTTCTTATTTGCTTTGAGTTAGGAACTAAAAATTTTATAAATAAAGCTTCTATTTCATCGAGTGGAGAGGGTCTCATATACCCAGTGTTTTTTCGGAAATTTAGATTTTTCAAGGATCTTTTAAGAATGATCTACTCTGGTACCAAATTGAAAATTCTTAAGTGTGCCTAAAACCCTAAAAGTGCTTGTTACCGTTACATAACATGAATTTTAAATTTGGTACCAGGATAGTTCGTACTTCATACATTCATACATAAATATTTGAATCATTTTACGGCTGACACTTTCTTCGTTTCTCAACCAATTTCTCCATTCCTCTCTATCCCCCCTCCCCCCTTGCTTGTTTTAGTTTCCCAAGAAAAAGCAGAGGACCAAGTTGATGGGGCGTATCTTAAGAACTTTGATTTTAGTGCCAGTATAGATCACACCCTTAAGATCCCTAGAAAAGTCTGAAATTTTCAAAAAAATACTCCCAGAGGGACCGACTGGGGGAGATCACAGCCAAAACTCCAAAGTCGTCATTGAGTAGCGAGATTAGATTTTACTTGTAATTTTAAAATTCAATGGTAATCAATAGAATAAACATAGATGAGAACATTCTCTGCGTAAATTGGGTTGTTGGTAGGAAAAGACTGTATCGACATCGAGAACAACAAAATGCACAATTCATTTGTACTTCTACTGTTTCTTTCTGTGGGAGCTCAGTTAAGTTATAAAGCCTCATAAGTTTAGAGGCAGATACCGATTTGGTAGAGATTGATGCCCCGCTTTGCAGATACGTACATTCAGGCAGGGCCTTATTATCCAGTAGGCTGTCAAGGCTAAAACCTAAGGCGCCTTTAGCAGCAAAGGCGCTAACTTCTAAAATTACTTTTTATATGTGGCAAAATAGCCCTAAATATTAGCATTTTGCATCAAATTCTCAAAAAAATTTCCCACAAACCCCTCGGTTACGACTGTGGCACGACCATGAGCCAACAAAATTCTTATGTGGTATTTAAACAGGCGTCAAATCTGTATTAGCCTAGGGCGCCAAACAGGCGTAAACGGCCCTGGGTACAATCAGCCTCACAATTAATGGCCAACCTAGCTATACGTTTAGCCCGAATTGTGGATGAAACCATCATAACACCCCCTACTTAAATTGAGGGGTAACTTTATTTTGCCAACAAGTAGTAAATCAACAACTTTCGCTTCTGTCGTTTTGTAGTTGCTGGCTAATAACCGCCCTGGCGTATAGCCAGGGTAGCCAATAATTTTGAGGCTGACTGTACATTAGGGATATTTTTAAAAATTATGGTGATACCTTTTACTCCACATATGGGTGTAAATTTCGTCTTAATTCAACTGATTTAACACAATTCTCGTCCGCTAATCGCTCGCTGTGTAATTAACTTTTTAAACCAAAACGAATTGTCCAGTCAGCATGTTCTTGAGGTCTAAATCCGATTGATCATGTCTGGGAATAATACAGATGGCTTTCGTCAAAAATTCCTTCTGCCTAAAACACAGAAGATGCGAGATGTGCTCTAATTGAAGAACGAGAGAGTTTGTCCTTTTGGTATTACTTTAAGTAGTTGGACCTTTTATGATTTTAGCGTTGATTGAAGGAGAATTCCCCCATTCCCAACGATTTTAGTTTAATAGTAGCAAAAATTCTTTAAGTATTAGGTTCTAAATCTTTGGTATTAATAGGTATAGGAAGTATTTACTTTTAAAAATAATCTTTTCCTTCCGTAATCAAGCACGCGTTAAATAACAGTTTTTATAGTTTACTTTCAATTAAAAAGAATTATACTAAATAGGGTAATGTATATTTAATTCTGCTGGTATAGAAAACATCATTTTTTACACTACGTCGTTACATTGTACGGGTTACAGAAGAGAGAACAAATAACTCCATTATAAAATCATATTATAAAAATGTTCTATTTATAAAATTTAAACTTGTTTCTATATTTTACTAAATATTCTACAAGAGTAATTGCCAAATCTAAAAGACTTTAAATGCGCATAAGAGCAAGTGAGAAAGCTGTAGAAGAAGATGCCAAAACATTGTTTTCACAATAGTTTTCACGTATTATGCAACCTTGGTTATGGAGTAGTACCCAATTTTGCTTTCTGCGCAGATCGCTTAGATCTGGCAATTACTCTAAAGATTCTCTAAGTGCGTTTTCTATGGACTAAAATCTGCCATTGGTATCCAATAGATAGAGTTTCACCAAACAAAGCTGCTTATTTGCTTGGTAAAGATGAGCTCATCGCGCTGTTCCAATATCACAAGAAATGTTTAGTGTTAGCTCAATCTAATTGATCTAGTGCTAGGATCCTGTAAAGGTCTGTTGAAGAAGAACCCACTACGTATTAGAGATACGGTCGCTACACTCATGGGCATACTGATACATCTCGGTCGCCTGACCCCTTAAGAATATATATTTGACGGCGCTTCTAAATGATCGTCCAGCCACTTTCGATGCGCAATGACGTAGGTAGGTGGGCTCTTCAATATTCGACAGACCTCTAACTATTAACGTTACGCTACGCTATTTACTCCTATCCCTCTCCTCTAAACTTTCAAGAAAATTTTAGGAGAAGGCTAAAGTAGCTTAGCGTTAGCAAGTGGATCGCTCATACTTACAGAATCTCCGGACAGGACTTGCCAGACGTTGGTCGTCTCGAAATGATCTATTCGCTACACTCCCATTTTAAAAACTGGTCATTCATATTCGATCTGAGCACTAACTGACTAACTTACTGATACACATATGGCCTGCTCAATTCTTAGCCATTTTCTTTATTTTTTTATTCGTCCTGTGTATCGCGTTCTGTGCAGAGAATTATTTATCACTGGGTGTTTTGATTTGTTTGTTATTAATTTTAGTGCACCTTCCTAAATGATCCAGGAGCCTGGCGTACCAGAAAGTATACCATAGGCTAGCATATGACAACACGCTATCAGTACTACGTAATCATCAACTCTTTTCAATGGGGTACCTAGTTCCTAAAGGGTTACCAAAGTCGTACGACAATTATTTTCCGCCATTTTTATCTAGCTATCATTCGGTGGAATTTAGCATAAAAATTTTCACCTCCGGGACAATAAAGTGAAGAATCTTAGACCAGATAAATTTATTTGTGAAAGACCCAGTCCCTTCTCCCATCCATAAATACATCTGTTGATCTATCTGTCTGTATCTATCTGGCAGTCTGTACGTTTCTCTGCTGTTTGTTCTACCACCTATCCACTCATCTTTCTGTTTCTCTGTTTGTCCGCCTGTCTCTCTTTATGTATATCCATCTACCTAAGGCCCGTCTGCACGTCAGTCTTTCTGTAATTTTATGTTTTTAAATAAAATTACAAATGATAACATTCAAAGAGACAGTTTAAGTAGAAGAAAATTATATCTTTCTTCGTCGTTTAAACTTTATTTAGATGTCGTAACAAATAAAATTAAGGTATTTACGGCATTCTTCCTTCAAATTTCCTGTTTATGTAAATTAAGCGCATCGTGTAAGTTGCTCTCTAAAAAAACTTTAAATTCAACAAAATTATATAAGATTTTGTCACATAAAAACAGTTTTTTTATTTTGTTTTAATTGAGTGAAAGTTCTCATCGTAATAATTATTACAACTTAATTTTACTTTTGTATACACAAGAAATAAACATACGGTCTCTTTTTACTACAATTGTATGGTAAGCTTGAGAACCGCTGAATAATACTAGTAGTGTATTATGAAATATACAATTACTTTATTAAAAATGAATAATTTAAATATTGGGTTACCTACTTACATCTAAACATTTAAGAGGATTCTTTAAAGTTAACATACAACAGAACACTGTATCTTTGAGAGAAAATTTTAATTTTCCACTTAAACCAAGGCTTGTTATCTTTTACTAATTCACATTATGAAATATTCAAAAAATCACCGCTTTTCCTACTTTTTGCTACTTTGCATAAAACTCAAAAATTGGCCTGTTATAGCAACCACCCAAATTTCAATAGATGCGATGCTATTGAAAGTTGCTAATGCTAATTAAATGTGTTTTTGTCATATTTTAATATTTTTGTTTAAAATTTAGGCCTAACGAAAGTTTGTGAAAATGTTTAGTAAAAGTTATTTTACATAAATATGATCAGCATACAATTGTTATTTAAAATTTGAAGAAAAATATATTAAATAAGCACTTTTATAAAGTTAAAATGGAAGAATTTACATTGTTGGTGCTTACAATTGCTTATTGTTATGAAATTTTTTGAATATCTTGGCAGTGAATGCTAAAAAATTCATTGTGGAATTTAAAAGATGCATTGGAATTGTAAAATTTAGTAAACTTGAATTTAAATACAAAATACCTACAAACAGTTATACAGGGTGGGTGCTCTAGACTCGATACTCTCTTGTAGAACATAACTTGAAACTTTTAGTAATTGCTAATTTATGCTCTTTTTTGCACTTATAATTAAAAATGCTTGTGATGGTTATAATTCTAAAATTTAATTAAGCACTTACATCGTCAATTAATTGTTTTTATTTTTTTAATAGGAATTAGCTCATAAATTATCTCGAAGTTTTGACATGAAGGACGGACAAGGACTATTAGAAGGTGAAGGTGGAATGAGAAGACACCAATCTATGCAACGATTATCTCGTGGCGATGGTACTTCCGGTGGACAAGATCACGATAGTCCAAATGTTGTTTTCGATGAGGCGGGTAACCTTAGGGTTACAGTTAGAAAAACAAAAGCAATCCTTGGTATAGCGATCGAAGGTGGTGCTAATACAAAACATCCGCTGCCAAGAATAATTAACATAAACGTAAGTAAAGAACTTTGTTTACTTTTCTTATAAAAATTTATTTGGGCTCAAAATAACAAGTTTGGGGAAATGCCACTTTAATTATTGAGATTTTATTAGTTAAAAGTATCAGGGTTCGTTACCTTATTTGACAGAAATTTGTAGGGAGTGGCTTAGCTGCATCTTGTCTGTGAACAAAGTTTACCTAGGTTTTCGTAAAAGTTTTTTATTTTGACCAATGGTAGATGATTTCCAGTCATTTTGCCAATATAAATGGTTACCTATACTCCCACTTAAAAGGAAAGATCATGACAGCCAATCATAATGTAAACTCGACAGAATGAATGAGTCATCCACAGTTTTCTAAAATGGCATTTCACAAGAATTGACATGCGTCAACCTTATTTGACAGAAATTTGTAGGGAGTGCATCTTGTCTGCATCTTGTCGGTGAACAAAGGTTACCTAGGTTTTCGTGAAAGTTTTTTATTTTGACCAATGGTAGTTACTTGGTACAAAGTCTTTTAATGTGTGGATTTTCGGAAAAAGACTGAATGGTTAGCTGAAGTTGATGGGTGTTCTTGATTTTCTAATACCCTCTCAATCTCTGACTGAGTAATATTTTTAATTCATTCTGGTAACCAGTACAAAGAAAAAGGTCCAGTGTATGCGATATTATAGTCGTACATGATTTGCTTTCACTGCAACTCTGGTGCTAATCCACCCCATATCAAGCAATTACTCTATACTAAAAAGTAACAAAGCTATAGGATTATTTTTCTAAGATTGCGATTTTGAAGTTTCATAATGACAGCGCAGGGTTGCCACATACCAACAAATCAAGCTATAAAACATTGAATTTCAAAGAAATTAAATTGTAATGTGACAACTCTGTACAGGGATGCCAAATTAAAATAGTCCCTAACTGCATTGTATTTTCACATTTCTAACTAACTTTAGGTTTGCTCCGGTAAGTGCCAAAATCGCAATCTTAGAGAAATAATCCTATAGCACCTAAGCTTTAAGGAGTTAGCAATAATAGCCCGAAAGGTTCTGTTACTAAGCCCATCCAGAGAGGACGGCCATTCTTATCTAACTCCCTGTATATATTAAAGGAAATTTGATCATCGGCCTTCAGTGTCTATGTAAAAAATCATAAAGCTATTTTTTGCACTTGAAAGAATATGCGCTAACTCAAGCCTCTTCAACACATCAAAAGTAGCATTTACGAATGACCCTTCACTTTCAACTTTCATTAACATTCATTCCATTCGTCTAGATCGAAATAATTTTAGTTGAAATCAGCGGCCAAGGAGCGCTGAAGCGTAGTTCCAAGAACATTTGAGGAACATTCATGCCGAATGCCGACCTAAGTGTTAAAGAAACTGCTCATGGAAGCTGGCAAGGAAATATGCCGAGACGGTCTACCATAAATGGAGAGGCCTTTAGAAACACAATTCCAAATTTAAAAACTGTTCTGGAGGAAAACCTTCTATATTTTTATTCGCAAAAAAATCGTTGCTGTACGAAAATTAATTATTGTTAGGTTCACAAGGCAAAGAACGTTTCGCAGATAATCAGTGAGTGTAGACTCGCAGAGTTAAGGCGTTCATTTTAATAGTCTCTAAAAACGTAAAAACGTATCTCAGAGGGAAGCGTTTTGCTTCTGATTAAGCATACTAAGAGAAACTGTTTAACAATATTTTGGAGGGTTACCAAATAAATTTTTAAATAGATGGTTGTTAATTTTATGATTATTTTCTTCATACACCCTTGTACTAGTATTTAACAGTGATTTAATATTTATGTTATTTTTAGGAAAGCGGCGCAGCATATAGTGCAGGTGGATTAGAAGTTGGTCAATTGATATTACAAGTAGATGGAACTCGTGTAGAAGGTCTCCAACATCAAGACGTGGCACGATTAATAGCAGATTCGTTTGCCAGAAGAGATCGTGAAGAAATAGAATTTCTAGTGGTTGAGGCTAAAAAGAGTAATATGGAACCAAAACCGACGGCTCTGATATTTTTAGAAGCCTAACATTTGCTTAGCCTCCCCCCTAGCGATCCACCGGGACCTTATTTAGGTTCCGGTAACGTCACCGACTGAATATCTACATTAACTACACATATCAATGCAATGTTTAGAGCTTATTAAAATTAATGAAATTTCAAAATTTCTTCTCTCGGGTAAATTTCGAAATTTAAATTTTACAAATAAAGCTGTAGCTTAAAGTAGATATTAGAATTGCTTTTCTTTAATTTTCATTATTAAAATTTGTAATTGCCTTAAGCGTGTAATTTCTAGCAATTATTAGCGTTTTAATTTTTTCTGAAAAAAGAACCTTTAAAGTTCATATTAAACCACCACTCTTACACTAAAATGTAATGGTTTAATATAAGCTTGAAAAGAAAAGCAATTCGAGTTATAAAGATCATTCAATATGCATTGAATCAGTTGCAATAAAAAACGAAATCAATCATAAGCTAAAACAATGCATATAAGTACAGTTTTTATTTTAAACAAAAACTAAATTTATTTAAATAAATTAGTTTTCGTTTAATTTGTTTAAAACATTCGGTGACACCAATTAGCGCAAATTCTAGAGGGCGAGGCACTTAGTAATAAAATAAAGAAAATTTGTACATAAACAAATTCTATTTTGAAATTACAATACAAAAGCTAAAACAATCCTGTATTTTCAACATCTTTTTATAAAATAACTACAGTATTAATAAAATAAATATAATAATGCCAGTTTAATCATAAAGGGTTCGACCTTAAAATTTATGAAAAAAATGTGATCAAAAAGTTTACAAAACGATCTCTGCAAGTTGAATGCAATGAAAATGGTTTATGTGCCAAAATACATGTTAACATTATTAGTGTAATAATCTGCTTCTTACACGGAGGTCGATATGAACAAAAAAATTTCCACCACTTTTCATCCGATATAACCACTTTTTAATAAAAATCCTTCCAGTCGCAGTCGAAGCTCATTATGGAATTTAATTATTTTATAAAACAGTCTCCTATCATTCTTCCACTCTTAAGTTTAATGATTTTCAATAATAATTAGTTTCATATCGACTTTCGTAAAACTAATAAAAAAAATATATAAAAAGTAATGCTTTTAATCTCAATGGTTCACACGTCTTGCCAAAAAATAAAATGTTGTAAAATGAACAAATTTGTAAGCTTGAAATTATTTTTCAAATACTTATGCCTTTCACTGCAAATAAAAATGCAATTTGCTAGCACTATTTGTAATTTAAAACAAAATGTAAATATTTGTTGATTTTTAATCATTAAATGTGTGATAATTTACAAATTGTCTATAAGCGCATAATCGTTACTTAAATAGGGCTTGCAAAATACATTATAATTATATAATTGTATATAATAGTATACATAGTCCAGGCATTAAGGAAAAATAGAGAAAAACAATGATAGATAACTGAATTTCAATAAAGCGCTCAGTTAGGGGTGCAGTTTAGCATAGTAAAAGTTATCATGAACATCATGTATGAATTTCCACCTCTGTGGTCTTAGAAAAACATTTTAACAATTTTCTACCTAACTCTTTTAATGAAAAATCTCATATAACGAAAACTGCTACTAAATTTTATTTCCAACACTATGCACAGCAGTAGCATTTCATGAGAACTTGAAAATGCTAAACTATACATCTAAACGAATATTATATCAAAATTTAGCTATACATTATTGTTTTCCATTATTTTTCATCAAAATGTCTAAAATGACTGGACTAACATTAGGGTGCTATGAATTTAAAAGAAAAATGTTCCCTCTTCAATAGAACAAATAATTAAAAATTGTGTGCTTCAAACATTTGCGGAAATTGTTATAATAATTTGCTAAAAAACGATGAGCTTAATCGATCAAAATTAAAATTTATTTTACTAGTAAGGGGCACCCCTAAAAGCTAATTGCTTCCTTTTTAAATTAAAAAAATCGTTAAGCTTATCGCCAAACAATTCAACGAATGTTTTAAGTTTGTTACACTTTGTTCATGAGACCGATATCAATTTTATTTTAATTAATTAATATTCTAATTCAGGGATGTAAAAAGTAAGTTTTAATAAACAAACTTCTTAATTAGATAATTTAATAATTATTGTTATTGTTAAAATAAAATCATATTTGCGTATGTATAAGGTACGGTGTGCCAAATAATAAATACATTTTGTTAAATTAAACAAGAAAAATAATATTTTATCACGTAAGTTGAAGAAAAAATATAAAGCTTATTATTATTATAAGGGCGGCGCACGTTAAAATAAATCCTAAGCATGTTAAATTTGGTTGTTGATTATTTATAAGATGTAAAATATATATGTAAATATCCAAATATTTGTCACATATGTTCATATATTTCACAACAAAATTTGTGCATTTGCTTTTAATTAATTATTACTATTATTAGTATAAAGGGCTAGTTTTTGCATAATACAAATCATTATCTAAATTAAGCAAATGTTGCAAATGTATTAGTTCCATATTGTTTTACACAATTCATATGCAATTTTAATAAAATAATTATACAATATATTGTTCTTTTTAATTCAACCCTTAGCACTTGGAAGCAAATAAAACAGTGCTTTAGTTTTTACGCCTGGCTTATGGGCAACCCAACAATCGCATATTAAGCTTACTAACTATTTCCTCATTTCCGAAGTAAACAAGAAGATTCAAAAAGTGAACAAATTCAACTTAATAAAAGCGTTTCCTTGCCCTTTTCATCTTTAATATACGAAATCATTATTAAAAGTTATTTTATTAATAAATCTTATTATTCTTATGATGATACGCCTAAGAGATACGCAACCTTTTTAACACGTCCCAGTACTTGGCAAAAGTGTATTTGAGTCGAACAAATTTCTAGGAGTGGGATAGTCACATGACCATCAAAAGTTAATAAAAGACCGAGTTTCGCCATAAGTTGACTTTTTTATCAGCAACACAGATCTTCAATTTTTAGAAATTTAACGTTTACTCTTGTCGAAAATCAACTTTGATTTTTTAAATTTTTTTTGATTGGAAGTTCTTCCTAATATTATTCTAAGTATTCCTACGAAGATTTAAATTAAAAACTTCAAAATTAAGCACAAAAAATTGAATTTATTATTCAATAATTTTTATTGAATTTGAATTTGAATGAACCATTAAAAAAAGTGTTAAGTTTTGTTAATGTAATTACTAATAAGTCGTAACAAATTATTTTTAAGTTTGTAGTCTTCATACTGTAATTAAATAAGCTCTTATTTATACGTATTGTACATTAAGTTTAAGAAACTGTAATTGTTAGTATAATAATTTATTGTTTAATAACGACTCCATACAATTAATAAAAATTAAAATTTAATTTTAGTACTGTTTTTTATTGTAAATAAGTGAAATGTAAATAATTAAAGTTATTAAAATAAAAAATTAAATATTTTAAATTACTTCTCTTCTGACTATTTTTATATACATCCCTTAATTATCAAATCTGCAAATTCTATTTTGGGTTGTACATGGTTTATTTATCAACACTTAAGAGATGTTAATTAATTAATAGTTCTCTAATAAGGGTAAAAATTGCAAACATAACTCTGATGGGATTTTAACATGGACAAGAAAATGACCCAAAATTTTAAGATGTTAAAATAAACTAAAAACAAAATATTAAATTTATTTTAAAGAATATAAATGCACTGCCTTATCTTTACTCAATAGATAAGCTTTATGATAAGCTTTCAAAAAAACTTTCACGTAAAGCTTTCTGCAAATTTAATTTAATATTTTTAGAGATATCCTATAATACTTCTGCTATCCTAATATATCAACTGGTTTATACATTGATTCTTAGCCAATTTTAACAAATTTGGACATTTATTATGGCAAAATAAGCCTATTTTTACACTAAGCTTTTGATTTAGAAGAGATAGAGGGGTGAAATGAAGTATAGAGGTTGTCGAGGCGTTATGGAAAGATACCTACCAATCAAAATTTTATTATCATCCCCCTAAACGAAATTTTAACTAAATAAATATAAATTACCAAATCTGAAAATTCTATTTAGGACTGTACAGGGTTTATTTATTAACACTTAAGAGATGTTAATTAATTGATAGAATTGATTACTAATTCTCTATCGTCTACACTAATTAATGCAGTCAAAGTGCTCTAATTACGCTTAAAATGGCAAAAATAACTCTTATGGGATTTTAACATGGACAAGAATATGTCCGAAAATTTCAATTTTTGCCACTTGGTAACAGGATGACAGGAGTTAAATAAGATGTTAAAATAAAATGAAAATAAAATATTGAAAATAAAGCTTTTATCGAAAGCTTATCTTGTTATGTGAAGATAAGGCCTTGCATTTAATGCTCTTTTAATTTAATATTTTTCTTTTTAGTAATATCTTATAATACTTCTGCTCTCCTAATACATCAATTGGTTTATACACTCAGGCTTAGCAAATTTTAACAAATTTGGACACATTTGGACATTTTTTAAGCCAAAATGAGTTGATTTTTACACTAAACTTTTGATATAGAAGAGATAGAGGGAGAAAATAAAATATTTGTGTAAAAATCAGCTTATTTTGACATAAAATATGTCCAAATGTGTCCACATTTGTTAAAATTGGCTAAGAATCGGTGTATATACCAGTTGATGTATTAGGAGAGCAGAAGTGTTATAGGATATCACTAAAAATATACATATTAAATTAAAGTCGCAAAGAGCTTTACGTAAAAGCTGTTATCGAAAGCTTATCTTGTTATGTGAAGATAAGGCCTTGCATTTAATGCTCTTTTAATTTAATATTTTTATTTTTAGTAATATCTTATAATACTTGATATCCTATAACACTTCTGCTCTCCTAATACATCAATTGGTTTATACACTCATGCTTAGCAAATTTTAACAAATTTGAACACATTTGGACATCTTTTATGTCAAAATAAGTTGTTTTTTACACTAAACTTTTGATATAGAAGAGATAGAAGAAGAAAATAAAAGATTTGTGTAAAAATCAGCTTATTTTGACATAAAATATGTCCAAATGTGTCCAAATTTGTCAAAATTTGCTAAGACTTAGTCTATAAACCAATTGATGTATTAGGAGAGCAGAAGTGTTATAGGATATCAGTATAAATAAAAATGTTAAATTAAATTCCCAAAGAATAAAATCTTTTATCGGAAGCTTATCTTGTTATGTGAAGATAAGGCCTTGCATTTAATGCTCTTTTAATTTAATATTTTTATTTTTAGTAATATCTTATAATACTTCTGCTCTCCTAATACATCAATTGGTTTATACACTCATGCTTAGCAAATTTTAACAAATTTGGACACATTTGGACATCTTTTATGTCAAAATAAGTTGATTTTTACACTCAACTTTTGATATAGAAGAGATAGAGGAAGAAAATAAAATATTTGTGTAAAAATCAGCTAATTTTGACATAAAATATGTCCAAATGTGTCCAAATTTGATAATTTTTGCTACGAATTAGTCTATAAACCAATTGATGTATTAGGAGAGCAGAAGTGTTATAGGATATCACTGAAAATATAAATATTAAATTAAAGTCGCAAAGAGCTTTACGTAAAAGCTGTTATCGAATGCTTATCTTGTTATGTGAAAATAAGGCCTTGCATTTAATGCTCCTTTAATTTAATATTTTTATTTTTAGTAATATCTTATAATACTTCTGCTCTCCTAATACATCAATTGGTTTATACACTCATGCTTAGCAAATTTTAAGAAATTTGGACACATTTGGACATTTTTTACGTCAAAATAAGTTGATTTTTACACTAAACTTTTGATATAGGAGAGATAGAAGGACAAAAAAAAATATTTGTGTTAAAATCAGCTTATTTTGACATAAAATATGTCCAAATGTGTCCAAAATTGTTAAAATTTGCTAAGAATCGGTGTATAAACCAGTTGATGTATTAGGAGAGCAGAAGTGTTATAGGATATCAGTAAAAATAAAAATATTAAATTAAATTCCCAAAGAATAAAAGCTTTTATCGAAAGCTTATCTTGTTATGTGAAGATAAGGCCTTGCATTTAACGCTCTTTTAATTTAATATTTTTATTTTTAGTAATATCTTATAATACTTCTGCTATCCTAATACATCAACTGGTTTATACACCAATTCTTAGCCAATTTTAACAAATTTGGACATTTATTATGGCAAAATTAGCCTATTTTTACACTAAACTTTTGATTTAGAAGAGATAGAGGGGTGAAATAAAGTGTAGGGATTGTTGAGGCGTTATGGAAAGATACCTAAAAATCAAAATTGTATTATCAGCCTCCTAATCAAAATTATACCCAATTATATCTAGGTAAATAAATACAAATTATCAAATACGAATTTTAAAAGCTGAATATGTTTTCATCGAGTTCTTACATTAGGGGTAGTTAACTTAAAGAAGTAATAGAAGATAAAAATAGTCATAAGTAATTAAAAAAAACTATTTTATTAATTTTAAGTATTTACATTTCAAATACCTATATTTTTTAGTAGGGCTAGCAAAAACTATAACCACTACTAACTTTTAAACAATGTTTTTTGTTGTAAATCTTAATTATAAACTAATTAAATCAAGTCGTTATTTAAACAATAATAAATATATACCTACTAAACAATTACTATTTCTTAAACTTTAATGTACAATATAGAGCTTAATTACAATAGAAACACTAGAAACTTAAAAATAATAATTAACGAGTACATAGTAGGTAATCACATTAACAAAATTAACACTTTGTTTTCATTTAATAAAAATTATTCATTAATCAATTGAATTAATGTTGTTTGTACTACCCTCAATTACATCCATATTTAACATCAATCCTCATCTTCTCAGCTCAAGTTATTTTGCCATAACAAATGTTAGAATTTGCTAAAACTTGACGCAAATCAGTCTGTGAACCCTTCTTTTAATTAAGGGTCCCTTTATTAACAATTAAATTAAAGGTCTTTTTCCGACTACTTTCATACCAAATTTCCAAATTTTTTCTCTTTCAATTCAAAAGAAATCGTCTTTTTAACATTTTGTTTTATAAGGGCTCTAATTTCGGTTAGGGGTGAGATATTTCAAAAATTTTTGCAGAATGTTGTTTTGATACCCTTCGACTACATTCATACGTAATTTCAACCCTGTAACATCCCTGGTTCAAAAGTTGAAAGTCCAAATCAGATAATTTTGATAAAAATTGCAGAAAACTTGATAAGACGGAGTCGACGAACAAATTGAAGTATCAGGAGCACAGAAGAAGGTTAGGAAATTTGAAAATAAATAGTGCGCGCTTTTAATATTTTATCAATTTTAAGCTCCGGTAAACCAGAAGTTCTCAACATTTTTATTTTTCTAAACCTTTAAAATGATAAAATAAGCTCAGGAGTACTAGTTTAACAACTTATTAGTAGACTGTATATCATTTTATATTTTTTTAAATCAAATTAATGTAGAAAAACGCTTTAAAACATTGCAAAAAGGCTTAAAATTTTAATTCGATACTGCTGGTTTTTTAATTAAATTGTAGGAAAATTAATGAGGCGTGGTCTCTATGATAAGAATAAATTTGACAGAGCTATAAACAAATAAACGTAACCTCAACCCATAATTTATGTTCATTAAAATTAAAATTTTAATAAGTTCCTAATGGTTTACCTAAAAATAATTTAAATTAAAACTGTCTAAGGTTACTACGAAGAAGAATAAATGTATATCGAGAGGTAGTAACACGTTTTTAAATTGAAGCCTCGGAACTACTTACGAGCTCAAGATTAATATGCGCCCATTATTGTATTGAGATTTTATTTAAAATTTTTAAATTGTTAGAACTATAAGGAAATCTTGAAGAATAAAGTGGAATGCTCAAACTACAACAGACAAAAGAATGTCTTTCGAAGGTCGACCAATGTTTCATTTCATTTCGCCTCTCTATGAGAATTGTTCATAAGCTATTGATTACTAATTTTGCATAAGTATTATTAGGTAATGCTAATTTTTTAAGTAATGGGAAAATCCTTAGAGGCAATGTTACGTTAACCCGGAGTAACCATTTTTCTTTGATGGTTTAGAAAAAGCTGTTAGTCTTCTTTAAGGAAGTATTTTTGAGAAGTTCCAAGTTGTTTTGTTAAAATACGTGAATGAAGAAGAGTGCTTAACATTACATTGTACTTCTAGCGAAGGTAGAATTTTATTTTCTTGGTACAATTCATAATTTCTGTTGTAGTTACAGGACCAACCTGATGACCTTAATTAAATGTAGCATAAGAGATGTATCAAGTAACTCAGTTTGCAGGGAATGAGCAACACTGTCGATGGTTATCGAAATGTAGAAAATGAAGGGAGCTATTTGGCAATCTCTTTAAAGTTATAATGTTTTGTTATATTAGAAATGCAGTTGAAACATCATGTAGTTGATAATATAAAAATATACAACCTTTTTGACAACTTCTTAATTAATAAACACGTACGATAGAGTAATTAACAAGCACTTAATGTTTACAATGTTTCAGAAATAACTCTGTGATAAGGGATTGTTCTATTGCTACTGTGATGCTAACTTCCTTAAATTTTTTTACTTAACCGCTTTAAATCATCTTATATTTTACAAAAAACATTTTATTTTATGAATTAAAATTACTTATTGAACATATTTATCCAATGATTTTAGCCATAAAACCGAGGGGTGTCCACTCTCTACAGTCAATGTACAAACGTTCAGCAGTCAACGGCACTTTCTGCAGTCTGTGTACAAATTCAGAACAGTGGCTGGCCCCTTGGTTTACACAAAACTTTCTATCCTATAAATATATCTAAACTAAAATCTCGCTTGCAACAAGTTATTTCTTAAGATCTAGTATTATTTTAAATAAAATTGTAGGTTGCTTTAAACACGTTCACTGCCGTACTTATTAGTAAGTACTATAAGTAAGTACTTATTATCATGGGCCAAGCTACTTTTTTTATGTAATTTGTAAACCGTTGTGGCTTCAGTAGTGGCACCAGCATATGTGCAGAGTATACTGGCTTTGATTGCAGCTGCACTATGTAATTGTTTATTCTTTTTCAATTCGTTCAGTCGATTTTCACTCTACTCCCTTTTATGTCTAAATGGTTTCTATTTTCTAGCTGAAATTAAAACATTTAAAACTTAATCTATTCATTAAAATGTATAATTAAATTATACCTGTTACTTTCGTAAAGATGTAAAACCTCTTTTCTCCAAAATACAATGCAGACGGTTGTTGTAAAATGTGGTTTTTATTTTGTTTAATAAACAAAATTCTGCCTTTATTGTAATTTCATTTTCTATTAAACATTTTCTTGATTATTAGACAATGTTAAAATTTAAATAAATTGTTACCTGAGCATCGGGGAGCAGTTCTCGATATAATATAGGATAGAATTCTTCTTTTTCTCAATAAGCTTGCCCAGTTTTAATTTAAATTGCATTCCAAATAATTACAAGTAACATGTAAGATCCCTTAAAAGCTTCTCAAAATTTTAAAACTTTAGTAAACAAAGGTCAATTTGAGGTTATATCAAAATACCATTTACTTTTGACAAACTCCTGCTACTCTTATGTGCTCCTGTCACTTCAACTAGTTCGTCGACCGCGTCTTATCAACTTTTAGCGCATTTTTATCAAAATTATCTGATTTGGACATTCAACTTTTGAACCACGGAAGCTACAGCGTTCAAAATCGACACAGGGCTAGCCGAGGGGTCATATATACTCACCCTTTTTTCAAAAATGAAATACCTACCCCCAAACCAGAGCTAGAGCCGTTTAAAGTTTCAAAGGGTGAGCAGCTTAATTGTTTAAACTAGAAGATAGAAACTAATGAAATTTCGTAAGAAGATAGAAGAATAATAAGTCCATAATACCTCCCATAATTGAAAATAAAATATAAAAAAGCACGCCCTTATTTAAAGTGGAGCTAAAAGAGTTATGAAAACTAAACAGCTTACAAGACATTGAATTTTGTACTCTTGCAGTTTGGCACAAATATCTCTACTATACAGTATACAGGCATGAATAAACTACCCTCACAACACATTATATGAACAACTAACAATCCATAAAAATTTCAAAAAGTAAAGTTAATTTTCATCAAGACTAACCCTTAAATTTGCTCTCCCTTAAATTGGACTACGATTTAAACTTATTATCGAGTTTTTATTAACTTTTTGACAAAAAAATTTTGTTCAGTGGGGTAGTTTACCCATATCTGTGTAGTGTGTAGTATATTTGGACATGATGTACCAAGCTGCAAGAGATTTATTTAAACAATTTACAAGATGCCTCTGTATACAACATCTTGTAAGCTGTTTCATTTTCATGACTTTTCTAGCTCCACTTTAAATAAGGGTGTGCTTTTTTATATTTCATTTTCAATTATAGGAGATATTTGGCTTATTATTCTTCTATTTTCTTACGAAGTTTTATTAGTTTCTATCTTCTACTTTAAACAATTAAGCTGTTCACCCTTTAAAACTTTAAACGGCTCTAGCTCTGGTTTGGGGGTAGGTATTTAATTTTTGAAAAAAGGGTGAGTATATATGACCCCTCGGCTAGCCCGGTGTCGATTTTCAACGCTGTAACTCCTGTGGTTCAAAAGTTGAAAGTCAAAATCAGATAATTTTGATAAAAATACGCTAAAAATTGATAAGACGCAGTCGACGAACAAGTTGAAGTGACAGGAGCACAGAAGAGTAGCAGGAGTTTGTTAATATTAAACGGTGGGTATTTTATCTTATCAACAAAAATATAAAACATAACGAACATAACCTCAAATTGACTTTTGTTTAATAAAGTTTTGAGAAGCTTTTAAGAGATCTTACAGCTTGTAATTATAGGAAATGTAATTTAAATTAAAAGTGGGTAAGGTTATTGAGAAAAAGAATAATTCAAACCTAATTACATCGAGAACTGCTCTCCGAAGCTCAGGTAACGATACTTTTAAATTGCAGTGGTGGTAGCTACAACTAAATATTTATAATCTAAATTAAAATAAGTTTTTAAAATAAGTTACGCATCAGTAGAAGTGCTTTGAAATAGTTTTTACTTGAATTTCTTGTGTTACCTGTGTGTGAAGTTTTCAGTTTTTCCTGTAGCGCTTTTCCTACAGCTGCATTTTTTTTAAAAGAAGCCTAGGTCTAGGTATTTGTCCAAAGATGTTTATTTTTAAAATTTCACTATGACCATGACCATATTCGCTATGCTAGCTTTTCGTAGGATTCATCACTTCATTGAAAAATGTACAAGGAACGGGCTTAGTTAGAATGTGGTAGGCTGTTACTCTCTTCTCTTACTGAGATTCATTAAATCCTCAACAAACGGAAATTTCTTCACAGGCTTCTTACTCCAGATTTTTTCCAGTTTTACAGTTTAAAAGATTTTGACGACGCAACTGGATCACGGTACAGGATCTGAAAAGATAAAGATTTAAAAAAATACTGAAAGATTTACTACAAGCAGTATGGTAAAAGAAGCCGAGACTTCCTTTCCATGGCAATACAGTGGCAATAATGCAAGTCACAAAAAAAGAAGGTAGTAAGAAGTATTCAATAAGAAATTTGCGAGCCTGCCCTGAAGGACTCCGATCGCTAAAACTGGACTATTAGTTATAATGGGGTGAAACGTGAATTAGGGGGGGTGAGAATAGAATTTTGATTAATAAACTTTCTTATACTATCTCTCGACTACCGCTATATTTTATTTCAACCATTAATTTCCTCTAGTTCAAAAGTTGAGTGCACAAATAAACTTATTTTGGTATTAAAAATGCAAACAAATTTGTTAAAATTTGATAAGAATCGGTCTGGAAAACATGCAAAATTATTAACGTGTTTCAACACAAACTTTAAACCAGGGTTCAACCACTGTTCTGAATCTGTACACTGACTGCAGTTGACTACCCATGACCGCATAATTATGCCATGACTGCCAATGACTACCGTTGACAGCTCAATTTTTGTACATTAACTACAAAGAGTGGATAACCCCTCAAGAACACCTCTATTAGTAATAAAATATATTTAGCATAAAATCGCACAAAAATGTTTACATGTTATATAAAGTAGCGGTTCAGCCACTATTCTGTCTGTAAGAACTAAACGGCCATCACAATTCACAAGACTACTTTAATAACAGCGATAGTGATGATAATTATTGTGCTAAACTGCACAGTTTTTTTTACATTTTTAAGCTTTCCCAATAGTACCTAAATGAGTCTGAGATAGGTACCCATGTACCCTAAATCAACAGCCTAAAATCGTAACCATAACCAGACGTAACCGTCTTCCAAGTATAAATTTACGCCATCTTAACATGTGCGCAAATTCTATTAGATAAAACTTATCACAACCAAAGAATCTTCGTAGTATCTGACAGCCAAGCATCCCTCAATGCGCTGAACGCCTGTGAAGTGAGATCCGGACTAGTAACCTGGTATGAGTGCCAGCTCATGCAAACATACCACGGAACGAAAAAGCGGACGATCTGGCCAAAGGGGCAGGAAAATAAAACCCACTAGACCAGAACCAGCCTTTGGCATTTCTTATGAAATGGCAAAGAGAGAAATAAAGTCACTTTTAGTGAAGTGGCGTATTAAACACTGGAGGGAAACTCCTGGACAGGGGTATTCTAAACCCCTACTGAGGAAACCCTCTGACGAATTGCCAGCTCGCCATTGTCAGCTTAAAAAGCACCTACATACGATGGGACTAGAAGAAAACCCACTATGTAGAGGAGGAGGAAACTCCAATCCATCTTCTGTTACACTGTGAGGCTTTCACAAGAAAAGTCGTTACGGCGTTCCCTCGAAAGATCAGATGCTCCAAAGAGAACTGCTTAACTTATCAATAGGGAAAATTCTGGACTTTATCAAAAGCACAGAGCTCCCATAAGAGAAGGCCTAATCCGAGGCGCACAATAGATCCGAGAAGTCGCAATGCAAGGAACCACTAGGGATCAGTCTCAGAAATACAATTAATAAAGTAATAATAAATAATAACAGCCTAAAATTATCAATGGCACATTTTGCTCATAAAAAATAATGAGCATAAATGTTCTATAGAAAAATAAATATACTTTTGGTTGACATGAAATCACAAATCAAACGTGGTTTTCTTATTATCGTAGATGATTTTGGTACAAAGTTTAATGACGTTTATGTTTGGTCAATGAATTATAATTAATACTAGATATTTAATTTCTTAATCGTCCTTAAAACCCAAATAATTTGGTACAATCATTACCCATTTGAACTTTCAAAAAATTTAAAATTTGCTCTAATTGAGCGTGTCACTTGTCATGAAGTTCAATTTTATTCCACGAGGTTCGCACAATCGACGGTCCCAAACGTCAAATTACAGTATTACCAAATTACTTAATTCAAACAAATTTGAAAAAATCCCTATAATTATATACAATAAAAGTAATTTGGTAATACTGTAATTTGACGTTTGGGACCGTCGATTGTGCGAACCTCGTGGAATAAAATTGAACTTCATGACAAGTGACACGCTCAATTGTAGTGTAAGTGGTACTAGAGACACTTCCTACAACATTCATCAAGTGTTCATAACCAAACTTTCGTGTTGTTTTTTATCGAATGATACAAGAAAAACTTTATGAAGGAGAGGAATTTAGTAAAAACTAAAGTAAAGACGGAATGATCTTCTGAAAACGTTGAAGTATTTTGTTAAGCCACAAATAACCCATTAAAAATGATTAAAATAAAACAAGAAATCAAAGTAGAAGTGGATGAAAACGACGGAATAACCATCACTGCGTTTACTACACCTTTAAATTGTAAATAAAATCATTTACTTGTTGAATTAAAGAAAAACAGCAAATAATTAATATAAATATCTCGATTTGGTGTAAACTTAAATCATATTTTTGTTCCAGACGCTAACATTACTATTAGAAATGAAGATTTAAATTCTATAAAAAGTGAACCCGAAAGTCCTATAAAAAGCGAACCCGAAAGTCCTATAAAAGACGAACCTCAAGATCTGAATTTTTTAGAACTCGAAAATGAAGAAATTACCCCAAAAACTGAAATTTATGAAACACATTCATTAAAAAGTGAAGAGTCAAATTCTATTAAAAGTGAAAGTGAGATGATTGTAGAAGAAGAACTTAGTATCGACGATGAAGTAAAATTCAGTCACATTCTTAATGAACCACAAATTTGTGACAAATGTGGCTTTACTAGTCACAACACTGAGGAATTTAACAAGCATATGTTATCTCATTTTAGTAAAAGAGTACATTACTGTACATTATGTGATTATGCTACGCCTCTTAAAAGCTATTTAAAAATACATATGAAAACACACACAGGGGCTAAAACCTATACTTGCAATAAATGCAGTTACAAATTTTGTAAAAAAAGTAGTTTAAATAAACACATCGAAGATGTTCATAATAGCGAAAAACCATTTCATTGTGAATTGTGTAAATTTCAATTTCGCGAAGAGGTTAATTTAGAAAAGCACGTTAAAGTAACTCATGCACGTGATAAACCTTATCGTTGTCAAATATGTAATTATAAATATTCTCAAAAGAGTTATTTAAAAAATCACATGCAAATACACGACGACCAACAATTATTTCATTGTAAAATGTGCGAATATAAATGTATGACTAAAACAATGTTAAAAATTCACATGCAAACCCATACTAGTGAAAAGCCATATTCCTGTGATCAATGTGATTATAAATATTCTTGTAATAGTCATTTACAAATACATATGCAAACTCACAAAAAATAAGTGAAAATTATTAACTTGTTCGTTAAAAATGGTTGTTATAAAGAAAGCATAAAATTTGATATTTTCGTTTCTTAAGTATTTATGGCGTTACATTTTAATGTTAGATGTTTTTTTTCAAATAAATTATTATTTTTCATTTTAACGTGTTTTATTTAAAACTCATCTTAATAAATAAATATTTGCACTGTTTCTGATACAAATTCTCTTCATAATTTCTGATGTAAACGCAAAGTAAAAAGAACGCTCCTTTGGCTTGTAACAACCATTTAAGCCTTAAATTTTAAGGTCATTTAGTGCCAGATATAAAAGGCTTTAACAGGTCATACTAAGGCCTGTGCAAGAAACACAAACTGGAACGATCAGATGCGGTAGAAAAATTACAAAGATATTAATAAAAGTCCTCCGACATTCTAATTTTTTTTAATTATAAGGCCGGGGTAAGACAAATTTACAGGTGACGGTTACGCAAGTTCGTGACAATGTCCTGTAATCGTACTAAAAATTATTGAGATTAGTTTTTATCTCAAACCACCGAATAAATATTTTTTCAAACTGTTTGTTTTTGATTAATATACGCATATTAAATTCAGTTAGTTAGAACGAGATGACAATACTGGAGTAAGAAGGGTTGCATAATCAATTTTCTGTTCAATTATATAATGACGAACCCATTCCCCATAAACAAACCATAAATAGACGTTCTAATAGCATACGCGCATTTGGAAACATGATGTTACTAGCGACGCGGTAGCGGGAACCAGGAACTAACTTGTATTTTTTGGTCTGAGCGCTTGCGCGTTTTTATATGTCACTTTAAATTCTTAATATGGCTGCTAACTCGTGCATTATGGTTTAATAGTGAAGTGTTAAAAGTGGTTTTAGGTGTGTACATGTGCATTTGAAATTCATATTTTTCACTCTTTTTAATGTTTCAGATTACACAGGTGTTGAATATACCATAGGTACGAAATAAAATACCATTTATTATAACATAGCCTCTATTTTCGTTCACCGAGGATTTAATTTACCTAAGTTTTTAATCAGTTCTAGTTTAAAGTTTATTTTTAAATGTAATTATTAATATGGTTTATTCCTGTTTTATTAACGTAAGCATTTTTTTTAATTTTCAAGCTGTGACAATTTATGTACCTAGTCGGTGGTTAGATTTAATTTCTAGAAGTACAAATATTTCCTATACAGGTCCTTCTAATAACGCACATATTTGCCAAGATCATTTTACGTAGATTTTGGTTTCATTAATTGTGAATTACATTTTATAGAAGTTTGTGATAAAATTGTCGAACAGTCATCTCTTTCGATAATAAGAAAGTACTACGATAATCTGAAGTTTTACTTTTTACTTGAGTGGTTATTCGGTTAGTAAGAGAACTTCTTTTTATTTATGCTTCTTACTTTGATAAATTGTTAAATAATTTTGATTTTATAATATTGTTATTTGAATTTACAGTGATTTACTTATCGAAGTTCTGATATTTATTTTTGTTTTGAGTTGACTGTTTAGTTTTACTTCCGAGATTATTCGATTAGTAAGAGCACTTCTTTTTATTTATCGAGATTTAACTGTATTTTATCAAAGAGCTTGATTTTTAAGTTGCTGTGTAACTCCGCCTAGGTTAGCATCTTTTTGTTACCTAGCTGGTCCCAAGCCCAGGAAAAGGAGGAGGTTTGCAGGCAACGCTAGTATTTGTATTAGAACATGTTTGATTTTGTGATAGTCCAATTTTATTGTTGTGTAATTATTTATAGAAATTTGATTCTGTAGGTGCATTTCGACTCCCAACGAAAGCTTTAGTAACTCAAAATTGTTTCTCATGTTCCTCAAAATTACAAGTTTGAGTTACTATAGTTTTCGTTGGGAGAGTCGATATGATACATTAGAGAGTTCCGTTAAGTTTTTATTCGACCGTATAAATTTGATTATGAAAATGTATTTTTTATGTTATGTTTACACAAATGTGTTTCTTTAGTCACCTTTAGCGAAGAACAATAAATATTTTTATAATTGAATTGATTTTTATTGCTTGTTTTTTGAAATCGTGAGAGTTTTAAGAATTTATGAGAAACGTCAGATTTATATTTGGCGCCACAGCGTTTAGTTCGTGGTTCCCGCTACCGCAGTGCTGCAGTGCAGTTGTTGCCAACTTTTTAACATTGATCTGAACATCTTATTTGGTTTATTTATGCCATTCCCCAAATACCCAACACCTGGCTCTGTATGTTCATTGTCCATGAAGAAAACGATAGTCTTCAGGTAGAGAAATATAATGAAGCGCAATATCAAATTACTCCTAAAAATAATTATTCCTGTTTCGTGTTTATTCTTATATTGTGAATGGATTATTTACTATCAAATATTATCCAACGTAAGTGTAAAGTCTTCGATTGCGAAACTAATCTTCGAATATAAAAACATTTAATATTTAATTTCTTGTTCGACTATTACATGAAACGGAAACATACTGTAACTATAGGCGTTATTTATTTAAATAATTAAGTTAGTTTTAGTGCGAATGGCCCCAGTTGGATTCAAAAAATATCGAATTAAACATATCTCGAACGGACGAAAAACCAGTTAATGTTATGGTATTATCTGACACTCATTTAATAGGCTTAAAAAATGGATTTTGGATGGATAGGGTGCTTAGAGACTGGCAAATGTATAGAGCATTTCAAACTGCTATACATTTACACAAGCCCGAATTAGTTTTTATTTTGGGAGACTTAACAGATGAAGGGCAGTATGCTAGTGACAAAGAATTTCAAGACAACGTTCAACGTTTTTACAGTATATTTGCAGTTCCAAACAATACAAGGATGCATTTACTTGTTGGAAATCACGATATAGGTTTCCCTCATGAGTGAGAAAAATGTCCCTCGCAAAAGTTAATTTAAAAATTAACGAATTAATTTTTTTAGGATTACACCACATTTAGTGGAAAGATTCGATCGAGCTTTCGGTACAACAAAAGTTAAGTTATTTACAGTTCGTGGTAACCACTTTGTCGTTCTTAACAGTATGATTTTGGAAGGTGATAACTGTAGGATGTGTTTAGAAGCCAACTCGGAACTTAAAAAAATAGAAGGTATTAACTATAAAATAATTTTAAAAGCTCCTTTTAGTCACAACGTTATTTCTAGAAACACTTAAATGTTCCAAGATAAAAACAGGCGAAAACTGTAAGTCTACTACAACCAAACTCGACACTTACAGCAGACCTATTTTAATGCAAGTTAGTTTTGCTATGATTTCTAAACTTATATACCTGTTAGATTACTCAATATTTTTGCAGCACTATCCTCTGTATAGAATATCGGATGATCATTGTAAAGAACCAGATGAAGCTCCTCTTTCAACTAAATTAGTAAAATGTATAATAGGAATGGACGTATTAACTGAAAAAATGTCGTCTAAATTACTAGATCAAGTTAATCCAAGATTGGCAATGGCAGGTCACACTCATCATGGATGTACAACAAAATTAAGTAACGGAGGAGGTATAGAACTAACCATTCCTAGTTTCAATTGGAGAAACAAAAACAATCCAAGCTATAGTTTAGTACGTCGATTGCAGTTGCTTTTATTTCAAACCAATAATTAAAAATGTATTTTTTAGGTGGTTTTAACGCCGAACAATTATGCTATTTTCAAGTGTATGCTACCGACACAAAGTACGGTCATTGCTATTTACATAATAGGTTTCTTATTGTTAATAGTTTGGATAAAATATTCTGTACGGGTTAGGAAAAACAGATATACATGAATAACGATAAATTCCAATTCCTAGTCAAGGAGTCAACCACTGTTCTAAATTTGTAAACAGACTGCCTTTGACTGTCTATGACTGCATATGCTATGGCTGCCATTTACTGCGGATAACTACCGTTGACAGCTGAATTTTTGTACATTGACCAAAGAGTGGATAATATTTCCAATATAATTTTTACAAAAACTTACCAGTTTAATTTTTGCATATTCGTTTTACTTTTGTTTAAAAATCCATTTACTTCACGTTAGAGCACAACCCCGATTACAGCTATAGAGGCACTTTGAAACCTACCGCCCCTTCACCTACGGGTGTTCAAACCCCCATAAAAATTGCACAGAGCAAGAAATTCATCCTGGGTGACAGAACAGATCACCTAATAAAGATCCTGGACTTTCTACAACCAGAATTGTTTGAAAACCCTTGGATGTCATTCCAACTGGAACAAAACCCCTCCATCTGATATTCAGATGGATCTAAAACTGAACAAGGAACAGGTATAAGCATATATGGCCCAAAATATAAGGAATCAATAGCCTTACGAACCTACCCCACAATTATGCAAGCTGAAACTCTTGCAATAGGTCTATGTGCCCGAGAATGCCTACAAAGAAATTTAAAGGGCAAAAAAGTTTACATAATGTCTGACAGCCAAGCTGCGATGAAGGCACTCAAAGCCAATAGCTTTGAGTCTTTATACGCTTGGGAATGCAGGCAATCCCTGAAAACTCTCGCAAGGGACAATAAAGGTGTCCTTCATTGGGTGCAGGGCCACGAGAAAATTGAAGGAAACAAAATAGCTGGTGAATTAACTAGAACAAGCTCAAAAACCCTCCCGATCGGACCCGAACCATTCTGTGGACTATCTAGAACACATAGAAGGGTGGAGATCCAAAAATTGGAAACTGAGAACAAAAATTATCACTGGAACAACGCACCAGGACAAAGACAGTCGAAGAAATTCGTTGAATACTCATCACGGGTCTGTTTACTGGACACTGCCCAATGAGGTACCACCTCAAGAAACAGGGACTGGACTGGAGGATAGTGACATTATGCAGACTCTGTGAATCGGAAATCGAATCCGCCCAACACATTCTCTGCATTTGCTCGGCTCGGCTTAGACTGAAACACTTAGGGCGGGCTCATTTGACGCCTGAAGAAGTGAAAAGCAAACTTCTCAGGAACATTATATGCTTCGTTTGCAAAATTGAGTTCCTAAGAACATAAATACGAGTAGGGTTATGAACAAAAGATCAACAGTGGTCGCAGTTCTGTGAGGCTTAGAAGCCAATCGACCCCTGAGTACAATACAACACAATACTCACGTTAACTTGGATGTAAAATTTTATAATAAATATTTTTTCAAAAGTAATTTTTTCTCATCTTCCAATATTACCTACTACTGATACAGTAGACACTACCACTTTGATAGCAAAAGAACATAACCCTACATATTTTAGAATGCGACCAAATGTCAAACTCATTTTTAAAACATTTATTTTTTCCCTATTGTTGTTCATATATTGCGAATGGATTAATTACTATGTAATTCTCTACAATGTAAGTAAATAATTTTTGCATTAATTAATTTGCATTTGAGGTTAACTACTTTGGAATTTTCTAGATAAAACTTGAATATTTTTTCTTATTGAAATCATTAATGAAATGTACATGGTAATCTAACTCCTTGTAATTTTAGTGCGATTGGCCAAAACTTGAGCCATCGAATGAAGACTCAAACGCACAAAACAATAAACCAGTACACGTTATGGTTCTAGCGGACACTCATTTATTAGGTTCTCGAGAAGGACATTGGTTCGATAAGTTACGTAGAGAATGGCAAATGCATAGAACTTTTCAAACTGCTCTTTCCTTACACAAACCCGATTTAATATTTGTGTTAGGCGATTTAACAGACGAAGGTCTTTGGTGTAGTGAAGATGAATTTCAGTACTATACCAAACGTTTCCACTCATTGTTTGCAATTCCTAATACTACAACAATGTATGTAACTGTAGGAAATCACGATATTGGTTTTCATCACAGGTAAAATTGTTTTAATTAAAAATCAAAAGTACAATTTAACTTTTTTAGAATCACTCCATATTTAAATCAACGATTTGTCAAAGGTTTTAATTCATCCGCTGTTCAATTAATCAGTTTGCGCGGTAATCATTTTGTTTTGCTTAATAGTATGGCATTAGAAGGTGATGGTTGTTTTTTATGCAGGGCGGCTGAAATGGATCTCGTTAAAGTAGAAAGTAAGCAAATTTATAACTACAAAAACGAATTCTCACTTTAAATTTTTAGAATTGTTCAAATGCGCTAAAAATGAAATGAGTAAAGGTTGTGATCCTAACAACAAACTAACTTCAAACAGCAGACCTATTTTACTGCAGGTAAATCTGCATGATCAAGCCTAAAAAATATTGCAGTTATTCGAATACTTATTTTAGCATTTCCCCCTCTTTAGAATATCAGATGAAGATTGTGATGAACCTGACGAAGCACCCTTTCCTCTCAAAATACAAAAATTTAGAGAAGGAATTGATTGTTTAACTAAAGAAGCTACTAGACAATTAGTACAACAAATAGACCCACGGCTCGTTTTGTCAGGTCATACACATCATGGATGCACAAAAAAGTTGCCAAATAAAAAAGATGTCGAAATTTCTATATCTAGCTTCAGTTGGCGCAATAAAAATAATCCAAGCTACGGATTAGTGAGTATTTTTTTACTTGCTGTTAGTTAAATTAATAAAATTTATTTTCAGGTTGTTTTAACACCTAACAATTATGCATTTTCAAGGTGTTTAATGCCCCAAGAGTCTAGTTTAATTAATATTTACTTATTAGGTGGATTAGGTATAATAATGTGGCTTTTATACTCGATATATAAAATATCAAGAAAGAAAAAGTTCAAATATCATTAAATGTGCTAGTCTTAGATAACAATTGTCTTGGGGGACCTCCACATATGTGTTTATAGGTCCCCATTATAAAAATTAATGATGCATTTAAGTAAGTGGGTCCTGATTTCTTCATGGCCCCTAGCAAGTTTTACAGAAGTTATTAGGCTTATTCAGGGAACGTCAGCAGCTGAGATGTTGAGTTATTTACTGTGTTGTGATTGGTCAACACGTTAGCTGCTAACCATTGTTATGCTAGTGAGAATGTGTAGTTGTAAAATAAATTTAATATAATTTTTAGGATAGGAATAAATATAATAAAAGACTAATTAAGTAAGCGCTGTAATATTTTGACAAATGAAAATAAAGGCATTTTAAGAATGAGTATGACTAATTTTAATCAAATCTCAAACAAAGTAAAGTTATAATCATTTTTTTTAAATATCAAAGGCATTTAATCAAAAATGTTTACTGTACAAATATACTTCAAATGCTTAACCATTAGATTGCCAAACATGTGCTCATGTGCAGTGTAAAAAAATTCGTACTTCAACACGGTCAATGCTCTGTCTCAATATGAACATATGAAGCTTCAGTGATAGGAGGGAACAGTGGTGCCAAAAGGTTTTCAAAAATTAGTCACTAAAATGTGAAACACGGCAAATTTCATATCTTAATAAAATCTATTATCCAAATATTTCAAGAGATTTTACAAAATTCACTAAAAACTCAAACAGTAACTACTGTTTGTAGTTCATTATGTTTCTGCAAATGTTTTTTTAATTCCCCTTGATATCGACTTTTAAAGTCGCACAATTTACAGCAAAATGGCTTTTCGCCTGTGTGAACTCTCATGTGAGTTTTCAAATTATATTTACTTGAAGTTTTATAACTGCAACTTTCACAGCCAAATGGTTTTTCACCAGTATGAGTCCTCATATGTCTTTTTAAAATCTCACCCAAAGAAGTCTTAAAATCGCATATGCTACAACTATAAGGTTTTTCTCCAGTATGAACTCGTTGGTGTAATCTCATGCCGACTTTTGAAAAGCACTTATAATTGCAAAAATCGCAACTTTCTCCCTTTTCTGCAAGATGAACTCTTCGCACGTGTAAATTTAAAGTACTTTTAAGTGTACATTTGTAATCGCATATATTGCATTTGAAAGGTTTTTCTCCAGTGTGGCCTCTTCTATGTGTTACTAAAGCTGCCATATTCGAGCATTTACATCCACACACCTCGCATTGCAAGAAACTTGCTTGATTGTGAATTTTCATGTGTCTTGCTAAATTTTTCCTCTTCAAAGTCTTATAATCACATGTTGCACAATATAATAGAGTGTGGCTTGCTAAGTGATCATCTAAAAATTCTTTTTTAATACATTTAAAATTGCATAAACTACAAGAAAGTTTCTTTATAGCATGAGTTGTCATATGTAATTTTAAGTCACTTTTTACTGAAGCTTTATATTCGCACAAAGTGCACGCGTATTGTGGTTCTTTATTATGGGTTTTCAAGTGTCTCCCCATTATATATTTTACATAACTTTGAAAATCACAGTAACTGCAATTTAATAGTCGTTTTCCAGGAGTATGAAGTTGCATATGTCGTTTAAACTTGTAGTCAATTTCAGTTCGATATCTGCATAGATCGCATTTTAACGTCCTTGCGCCTCTATGATTAGTTCTATGATGAAGTTCTAATAGAGCTTCTGTCGAGTACTTATAGTTGCATAAATCACACTTAAAAGACTTCTCGCATAATAGTGCCATTTCATTTCCATGGACGTTTTGGTGATGAAGTTTTAACAGATCTATTGTGGAATACTTATAGTCGCATAAATCACACTTAAAAGGTTTTTCTTCACCATTTACACTTTCAATGTGAAATTTTAAATCTTGTGAAGCACAAATGTGCTTTGCAAAAGCAAGTTGATTATTACATTCGTGACCACACATTTTACACTTAAACTCCTGTTTTTTATGACTGTTCAAGTGTGTTGATAGGATCCCTTTATTAATTGTACGAAAATTACATACGTTGCAAAATAATTTCGGTTTATTAAAGTGATTGCACGCGTGAACCTTTAGAGTTTTCTTACAAGTATACCTTTTATGGCATAATCTGCATGCATATGGCTTTGCACCAGTCGTATGTTTTATCATTAAATTGGTAGAATTATAAACTCTCTTGCCTAAAGAATGACTTAAAGAATTTTCATTAACTTCTAGCTCTGTAATTTCTATAGGATTATAATATTTATGGATATTCTCTTCTAACTCTTCGTTAATTGAAACACATTGAGGTTGCAAGTTTTCATCAATTACTCCTTCTATAATTTCTGTAGAACTTAATTCATCGATATTTTCTTCTTTGATATCTTCCAAAACACATTGGGGTTCGAAGTTTTCATCAACTTCTCCCTTTGTAATTTCTGAAAAACTTAATTCATCGATATACTCTTGCTTTAACTCTTCGTTACTTGAAATGCATTGGAGTGGACTATGTCTTTTCTTTACCTCATTAATGACCTAAAAAATACTTTAAAGTAAATTCTTCAACATTTCTTAATAATAATTAAATATGTACAGCTACAGAGCAATCAAACTTCAAACAGCTCCAAAAGACTTGGCAGTGAATAAATAATATTTATCAGTTTATCTAGGTTATTGGTTTGAGACCATAATAATAGTAGAACTTTGGAAGTTGAAATAAAATTTACACAAAACAATATTTGAATTATAAAAAATGATTACAAGAGAAGTAGCTAAATAGAATACGTTTGGTCCTGCAATTTCGTAATTTCCATTTCAAATTTAATAGCAAATAACATACATGCAATAGGTACATTATGAGAGGTAATTTGCCAGGGTAGTATAATAGAGTATCGTTTTGCAACAATGATCTAACCCACGCCTTGTTTTCTTGACATTTTCGTTTTAAAATGTCATTTTATGATGTCTTCTACAACAAACAAAATTAATTTAACTAACATTTGGTGATGGTGATACTATCTACTAAAAGACGATATTTTAAAAATGTAAATTTACTAAAGCGTAAACTATTTTATTAATTTGTGGAAAACTACATAATTTTGGGTTAGATCATTGTTGGAAAACGATCTCCAGTTTACAACCAGTAAACTATACTAAACTTCTACACAGAGAAGTACGTCGGAAGTACGTGGAAGTACGAGCAAGTATGTGAAAGTACGAGCATGTACGTAGAAATACATGACAGGATGTGGAAGTACACGAAAGTACCTACGTTCAAGAAGTACATGAAAGTACAGACGTTGAAGTACATAAAAGTAGCTAGTGGAAGTACATGAAGTACATACGTGAAAGTACATGAAAGTACCTACGTGGAAGTACATGAAAGTACCTACGTGGAAGTACATGAAAGTACCTACGTTGAAGTACATGAAAGCACCTATTGTACGAGTCTGGAAAGAAAGCGTTAGGGTGCGCGCAAATTAAAAGCGTCGAGCGTAGAGCCTAGCTGGGAGCGAGGCTACTATCTCTATGGAAACCATAGGCGCCGTGAGTTTTATTTTTACAGCTATCAGTAAAATTCTTAAAGGTCGTTCACACTACATACATGTTTGGTATATACATGTATACGACATGTATACGACATTATTCTACAAGTATACAAGGATAAAAAATCCATACAAATCTGACATTTTCTCATACATGTCATAGATTTTTGAAGTACGATGATTGTGTATATACGACAACTTTGATACCCAGATTTGTTTTCCATAATTTCGTAAAATACATGTATGCAGCTTATTGCGGGTAGCACAAGCGCAACGAAACAATCAGCTGATACCTGAGTTGTTGTTTACATGTTGTTTGTGCTATTTTTAAAGTGTTTGAAGGTATTTTACAACGATGGATTGGTCTAAAGACAATATAGACTAGGACTGTTATCGGAAAAAACGTATCCTTTACCATACAAGCGGCATTTCATATAACATTTTGGTAACCGATGTTTTCCCAATATTTCAACCCTGCTGAATACGAAAATTGCGGTTATCAAAGCGAAATCTTAACCGGAAGCGTGATATTCAAGATGACACCCAAGATGTCAGCTTTGTTATTTTTGATGGAATCATTATGGACAATTAAGACAAATATTTTTATTGGTTCGGATAGATAATTTTATACTCTACAATTTTTATTAGAGGTATAACTATCTTCAGATCCCTCCTTAAGGAGCTACAGTCGGAAGAAGCACCGTGAAATTGGAACAAAATCCCAGTATCGAAATGCTAGAGGAATTTCATATAACATTTTGGTAACCGATGTTTTCCCAATATTTCGACCCCCCTGAATCCAAAAATTGCGATTACCCACAGTGAAATTTAAACCGGAAGCGCGATATTCAAGATGGCGACTAGGTTGTCTGCTTTATTAATTAAGATTTATTTGGATGGAAGAATTATTATTGAAACTTGGACAACTGTTTTGATTGAATTAGATATACAAGGTTCTCTACAATTATTATTAAATGTAAAAGTACCGTAAGATTGCTTATTAAGGAGCGAAAGCCAGCTAAAGACATCGTGTGCTTAAAAATCGTCGTAATATACATGTTTGCTCTTTTTATTTATTTTGATGGATTAATTATTATGGCAATTAAGACAAATATTTTTGTTAGCTCGGATAGATAATTTTATGGTCTACAAAAAATTACAGTAAAATCACTCTTTAAGGGTCTAGAGAGTCGGGAGAAGCACCGTGTGTTGTCAAAACAGAAGACGCAATATCCTCTTTATGATCGACTTTTATGGACTTGATTTGCTCTGATCATGTTTTAACAGATACATCCTAGCTGGATACTGGGAAAGCTACCTCGCTGAACTCACCAAGATGCTTCCATATACTGCTTTATGTATTAAGACGGTTTATACAACACTGGTGCTTTTATCGACTCTAGCTCTTTTAGGAGTGATCTGAAGATAATTTTACTTCTAATAAAAATTGTAGGGTATAACATTATCTATCCGAACCAATAAAAATATTTGTCTTAATTGTCCATAATGATTCCATCAAAAATAACAAAGCTGACATCTTGGGTGTCATCTTGAATATCACGCTTCCGGTTAAGATTTCGCTTTGATAACCGCAATTTTCGTATTCAGCAGGGTTGAAATACTGGGAAAACATCGGTTACCAAAATGTTATATGAAATGCCGCTTGCATAAAATACTTTAACTTTTGCGCCTAGTCTAATACCATTAAGTTAATAAAACTTCTGCTGTTCTGCTGGTGAAATGGCATAACAGAATGTTGTATCTTTCATGATTATAAGAAGAGCAACAATTACCAATAAAGATTAAAAATCTGTTGAAGTCGACAGAACAAAATTTTTGAAATCTTGTTTGTCCTTTATGCGTAAATCGTTCATCACAGGTTTACATGCTCCGTAACTATTTCTTTTGTAAAAAAAATTTTTTACATGATTTTGAGTATTGACTGACATCTTGACATGTATGAAGTATAAACGACTGCACCTGTCAAACTTGTGCTATACAAAGTATCAGATTTGTTCAATACATGTAGTAAACATGTATATACATTTGTAGTAAACATGTATGTAGTGTGAACGACCTTTTAGCAACGCCAATGGAGTAGACTGTAAAGTGCAATCGTCTAAACCAGTCGTCATTATGACGTAGCGACGTTATATTTATAATTTATTTGTACAACTGCATTAATAAAGCGGCACAATTAATATGTATGTAAAATCAAGAAATGTAATGCAAATTGTGAGTTCCGCTATTTAATTGTAATAGACAGAACCCGCATCACTTAGATACTTTTTCTTTTCAGATTCGTACAATACTTGGAAGTACATGAAAATACATACATGAAAGTACACGAAAGTACCTACGTGGAAGCACGTGAAAGTACAAGCAAGTACGTGGAAGAAAGCATGTGAAAGAAGATGAAAGTACCTACGTGGAAGTATATGAGAGTAACTACGTGGAAGTACATGAGAGCACCTACGTGGAAGTACATGAAAGCACCTACGTGCTACATGAAAGTATTTAGAAGTACATGATATTGAAGAGATTTTACATAAGTTTTATTTTTTTAAATGTTTCCACATATTTCGCATTGAAATAATCCTGTTTTACTATGTTTTTTGTCGTGCCGTTTATTTATTTAAAGTTTTATCATAGAATAAGGGACAATTTAATTCAAAATTTTGGTAATCACTATTCATGTGATTTTGGGATCTTTACTTTTAGCTCTATAACCGCAAGAATAACAAATGAACCGCCTTGCTTCAGAATGAGATCCTGTGCCTAACAATTATCCATTCACTTTTTATTTGCGCTATGGTTGGCCATGTTAGGGTGACAGATTCCACCCGGTATAAATTTGAAAAAAATCGGTTAGGTTATGTATTGTAGAGTAGTGACTTTTATCAATAGAGCGTGTCACTTGTCATGAAGTTTAATTTTATTCCACGAGGTTCGCACAATCGACGGTCCCAAACGTCAAATTACAGTATTACCAAATTACTTTTATTGTATATAATTATAGGAATTTTTTCAAATTTGTTTGAATTAAGTAATTTGGTAATACTGTAATTTGACGTTTGGGACCGTCGATTGTGCGAACCTCGTGGAATAAAATTGAACTTCATGACAAGTGACACGCTCTATTGTGTTAATAGTTGGTCTACAGTGGTCTGTCATTTTTTTGGTATTGTCAAGAGCTGTCAGTCAACTTAATAGGGACTTTTTATTTTGGCAAACCAAAAAACAAAAGTTCATGGCCAACCATAGCGCAAATAATAAGTGAATGGATTATACTTTTAACAACATTTTAATAACAGCTTTTGTAATGTATTTTGAAACTGAAGTTACTTTCTTATCAACTATATTATCTAAATGTTCAATAATCGGTTTATATTCGTCAAACAATGTGAAAAATTTCTTCTCATTTTCTTCATTTATTTCAGTAAGTATTGGTATACTGTAGTTTTTCAACCATCAATAACACAGCCCTACTTAAACTGAGGGGTAACTTTATTTGCCAACAAGTAGTAAATCAACAAACTGTGTTGGTGTTATGATGGTTGCATCCACAATTCATATTAATGTATTGCCGGGGTGCCCAAAAGATATGCACGTGACTGTACATGAAAACGAAGTTTCTAAATATGGTATTTATTGCATAATGCATAGGCATTTCTATACAATTTTAAGAATATGTTTCTGATATCAATTTCTTTCGGGTTACTGAAAAAATTGAAAACATCTACTCCCCCATTACTACAAATAATTGTAATTTTATGTGTTGCAATTAAAAGACTTTTTGTCATTATTGGTTTAGTGATGCTACATTTTGCTAAAGAACCATTTAAGACAGGTGTTTTTGTATTGAAGTCGATTAAAACTATCTATACGATCGATCCCATTATTACAAAACACGAAACTTTACTAAACATTCCAGTACAAAATTGTAAAGTATTTGTACAAATAATAAATAATTCTAAAATCAAATTATTAAACTTATTGTACCTAATTACGAAATCTACATCAAAATATGTTTAAATCTTGTAGAGCTTCCCTCTGAGTTCCCTTTGATTACCCCAGAACCGTAAGAATTAAACCTTCATCACTTAACTTCGGATATGAACAATAAAGTACAACTTCATTATAAAGAGTAGAGTGGTATTTTACTACAAGGACTGCATTTTAGTAGTTGACTCTAAATCTTATTTAAAGTGCTGGGTAGCAATCGTTTACCAAATAAAATGTAACACCAGCATAAATACAAACTACACCCTGTACTTTGAGATTATTTGACGACAAATCGTTTTTATAAAAATTCAGGCGCTACTGGCATAACAACTAGCATAAAAAAGGGACATCATATGCATAGATATGGTTGTAAATTCGTAATTTCATAACCAAAACAATTAATGCAAAATAAAAGCTTACATTTTTTGTTGAAAGTGTGAAATTCATCATTGTAGATTCTGTATCGACCCATGTTTGAGATAACTTCTCACAATCGTATTCCGTTTTTTTTAAACTGCTATCATCTACAGCTTCTGCACACGAATAAAATTCTATTGGAACAATCTCATCAGCTGTACATCGGCGACAAATTCGACATTCGTTTATTAGTAAGAATTCCATAACCACAGAAATTTTTTGTAACGTTTCAGGTAACCTTCTATTTACTATAAATTCTACTAACTCGATCTTTTTTAAGTTTAATAAGTGGTTTTTAATAAAATCACGATTGCACTCCATTTTCAAGTTATTCTTCCACAATAATCACTATAATATCATTTGCATTTTAACGCAAACTTATTTCTTGTTTTTGTCACAACCCTGTCTTCTACCATCTGAATTTCTGTTTTATTCACAAGACTAGCGCCATCTACTGCCGTTAAAACAAACTAAAATATAAAATTCTAATTTATTCATACTGAACAAATACATGCATTGCGTTCATTAAGCAACAGTACAAAATTATAATGAAACTTTATTTGATTAACTGCTTTTAGGCAGCAGCTTACGTAGCTTTATGGGTAATCCAGAGCTGACTCCTTGGTTTTTCAATGCTAACAATGCTCCATCCGAATCCATAAAAATGGTCGCCGAAGATCTTCTAAATGAATGACCAGTATATGATTCAGGGTTTGCAAGTTTTAAAAATTTTGCAATATCCTTCACCATATTTCCAAACTTGTTTATTCCAACAAATTGGCGTTTACATTTTCCGTTTTGATAATTCACAAAGAATCTGTCTTCTGTGAAATTTGATGGTCGTAATTCAGCGTACTTTTTGTAAATTTGATAAAATTGACCTGACATGCTAAAACTTCGAGGAGTTTTCTTTTCTGTAACTGGAATTCTGATTAGGACGGTTGAATTTAATTCACTTATGTCCGAAAGTTTAACTCTGCACAATTCAGATTTTCTCATAGCTCCAGTAACACCAAATATTAGAGCAACCTACACAAAATTAAAGTAGTTAAATGGGATGATTATTATAAATTATAATATTACTTTTGTCATTAAATACTTTTCGTCAGGTGCAGTTTGAATAAATTCTTTAATTTGTTCTGGGTCGAGTGTTTTCGACTTCTTTGCCCTATAGCCATGAGATTTCCTTTTTAATAACGCCCGTAACTTTGTATAGTTAGCCATATTCACGTTGTGTTTTGCTACTAAGAATCCTCTCAACATAGAATAAATAGACCACGCAGTACTCGATTTATACAATGTACATTTTTCTTCAAAATAAGTAAGTAATGTATGCTCTGAAAAGGAATGAGCGTTGTTTCTGCTTTGCCATTCTATAAAGTTTTTATAAGCTATCTCGTATCGCTTTCTTGATATTTCCGGAAGTAAGTTTTTCGTAGTCCTATTCACTTGCTTCCTCACATTGGAAGGAGCTAAAGTTATGTCGTTATTGCTATCAGAATCTAAAATATATAATATGAAAATTTTTATTTTATCAAAATTTACCAGAGGAATGGGACACATTTTTTTGTATTGTCTTTTATGAAACTACAGCTTATTTTGTTCTCCTGGTAAATTTATTAAGACCTTTTTGAGCATTATTAATCTGAAAAACGCTTGAGCGCGCAGAGAAGGTCGAAATAAATTATCTTAGGCATTTTAGGCACTTGAGTGCAAATCTCAATTTTTTGTAGATTATAAAATGAGGTCGAATTATATTCGATACGACAATTTTTTTAAATTAAAAACAACGGATGTGGCCATACGAGGAACTTTTTCGTCCATCAAATCTTGGAATTTTGTATTTTTTTTTAATTAAAATTTCATTTACTATCTTATAAATAAAATACATTAAAAAAACTGTAAAAAGCGCACTAAAGAAACGTTTGGGTATTAAAGTTAGGCATGAAAACAGTTCCTCGTATGACCACATCTGTTGGTTTTATTATTAAATTTATTTTTATGTTAACATAAAATGATAATGTTTACATGATTTAAAAAAAAATAAAAAATAAATTAAAAAACAATTTTTTTTATAAAATTGCTTTCGTCTGGGATCGAACCTAGAACTTCTGCGTGTAAGCAGAATTTTTAGACATAAACTGTCTGAAATACTAATTTCATTTATTTTAATTTGGCATAAATTGAAGTTCAAAATTTACATTATTTTATACGTTCGGAAAGCTAATTTTCCGAGTTTTTAAAATATTGAAAAATATACAGGCTGTCCTATTTAAATTAAGAAATGTTATGACATTTCCGGTTAAACCGGAAATCAAAATATAAAGTGTTTAGTATCGTGTAATAGCTAATTTTACGAGGTTTCAAAATATTAAAAAATATACAGTGTTCCTAAATATTTTAATATTTTTGTAATTTCCGGTTGAACCGGAAGCGTTTTGTTAACCGAAAATAGTGTCAAATAATAGATATTCATGAGATTGATAAATATATCTATTTTCAAGTTTTCATTTTCATTACAAAAGAAATAGAGATTTTAGAAGTTTTGACATTCAAAAAATCATTACTCCAAAACGGCTCGAGTGATTTTAATAAAAATTTATATTTCGATAGAGAATTACGTTGTCTGTAACATATATTAAAAAGAAAAAATATGGCAGAGAAAATTTTGAGAAAATCCATTTCAATATTTTGACCTACTTTGGTCCCTTAAAGGTACGAAATTTTGAAACAATTTTAAAAATCGACTTACTTAGGACGAAAGCCCTATATTTTGGCTGTACAATGCCATTTTGTAATTTTTATAATAATAATTACCCGTCAAGTTATAAGGAAAAAAACACAAAATGGGACAATCGTTCTATTGGACGCCATTTTTGAATAAAAAAACAATAAAAGTTTGAAATTTTTTTTTTCAATTGAAGCTCACGTGTATTCTTATAGCCATGTAAAAATGAATTTGGCCCAAAGTCCACCTTATATTTGGACACCCTGTATAGATTTCTTATTAAAACAATTTTTGCCCATGAAATAATTTTAAAGTGGCTGAAACCAAATTTTATCAAAATCGCTTCAGTAGTTTTTGCTCTAGGGGGGGGGGAACATGCATACATACAGACATTTCAGTTCTAAAAATCGAAAAACTTTTTTTTGCATTTTTGGAATCAAGGGGACTAAAAAAGGTCGAGAAATGCTATACAAAAATTATTATTTTGTCTCGAGAAATGCTATAAAAAAAATTATTATTATTATTTTTTTGTCTCGATTATAACAACTTTTTAAACTTGGATTGGAAAAAGTTAAAAAGACGATTTAATATAAACAACCCAAGTTTATTCAACAGCATACCTATAGGGTATAAATATTAATAATTTTAGAACATCTAACTCAAAAACTACAATTGTTGAAAGTGCAACTTTGAAAAAGAAGCTTATTTGAATTCCTGATGCCACTTCTGTTATTTTCGTTAATAAACAACCGTTGATTAATATTTACAGAAGTTTCTGTCAAAGTTTCAGTCGGCGTGGAGACTGTTCTTAGTTTAGCAATAATGTTGTTGTGATGTGCTTCGTCCAGCTACAAATTAGGTTTCAGGGATGGCGCATTTGGGTGACCGCTAATCAGTTCCTGCTCCTACACACCAACTTTACTCATTTGTGAGATGGCTGAACTTCTGCTGGAGTGATTTGTTATTTTCCTTTTTTTTACATCCATTCCAGCTACTTCTGCGGATTGTTTTAACCATTTTGAAATTCCATTTCGTCCAACTGGGCTATTTTTAAACCAAAATCCTGTTTTTTTCCAAAAAGGGTTAGGAGTTAGAAAAAACCTGTCGGTTGTAATTTTTTCAGAACGTTTGCTTAGTAGTTTTTTGTAAATTCTTACTGGACATTTATTAGGATTTTCAAAATTAGGAATAAGCCACTTATTTTCCGCAGTTCTTTGTCCATCTTGACATGTTTTTGGAAAAGCTGGGTTATAAATAATTCTTCCTGATGACGTTCCATCATTATTTAGCTCTTCTTGAAAAAAAATTAACTTGCATCGTAGGGCCTCACCTCCGCGCCATGCTAATTCAAACGATGCCAAAAGAAAAAACTTTTTTTGTAATTTGTCCGGACTGGTTTCTTCACAACTCTCTATCAATGCGTTATATTCATTCAAACTTAAAGCGCTTGAACTCTGCTTTCGTTTTTCCGGTTGTCTTTGAAGGTCTTTTCTTTTAGCATTTCAGGCGGCTCTGGCTTTCTTAAATTCTATGTCGGAAAATGGGTTAAAACTTCTTGCATATTCATTATAGTACTTTTCTTGAATAAGTTTAGCAGTGGTATTCCATAAGCACTTAACCGAGCTTTCTTTGTAGTCGTCACCATTTAATTTACGCATATTAACCGCCCAACTGCATAATATCTCTGCAATTTCCTCTAAGGGTGTTTCTTGCTGTAAGATGTACTTTTTCGACTTGCAAAATTCATCAAACTGTGCCCATATTGAATTCTTACTTGCGATGGTGTTTTTCGGAATTGCATCCAAAACAAGCTGTTCAATAATATTCTCGGAAGCACTGCCAAATCGCTCTTTATTCGTTTTTCCATCTAATAATTTCTTATAATGTAGTAATATAATTTTTTCAGAAAAATACGATCAACTGACATTTAATAATGACTTCTCAAGTCTCAAATAATATAAAATTCTGAGGACGACTACTATTTCTTTACAATTTCTTTCCGTTTTTAGGAGCAGTGCATTTGTCGCTGGTAAAATCAAGTCTAAACCTTTTATTAAGCATTGGTAACGTGATTATATATACAAAAAAAAATTGTCAATAGTAAAATAGTCCCATTTCTCATTGGGCGTGTTTTTAAATAGCTCAAACACTTGCTCGAGCAAAAATGCAGTTTAAAAATGCATTTTTGCTCAAGCAAGTGTTTGAGCTATTTAAAAACACGCCCATTATAAACTTTCTTACCTTCATACTTTAACAAGCTATTTTCATAAACTTCTTGCTTTATAATTTCAGTAAAATTTGATTCAACAGTTTCCTTTTCTCTTTGCTCATCGTTAATTGGCATACAATGGGCTTGGATGTTTTCATCGACTTGATGCTCTGTGATTTCCATCAAACTTAATTCATCAATATCAATATTCTCTTCTTTGAACTCTTCTTTAATACAAATACTTTGAGCTGTGGCTTGCTCTTCATCATTAAAAATTGCCTGAAAAGTAAATTTCTGTATTTCAAGATAAAAATTGATTGGGCATTCCATGATTATACAACTGTTAATTTGCCAACTGAAACAATTAATACTAAATAAAACCTTACATCGTTTTTTGGTGAAAGTGATACATTCGACTCCATCGTTGTAGATTCTGTGTCGACCCATATTTGAGACACCTTTTCACTATCGTATTCTTTTTGTATTAAACTTCTATCATCAACAGCTTCTGTACAAGAATAAAATTCTATTGGAATAATCTCGTCAGTTGTGCAACGAAGACAAATTCGGCATTCATTTACTAATAAAAATTCAACAACCACCGTAATTTTTTGTAGCTTTGCAGGTAACTTTCTATTTACTATAAATTCCACTAACTCGATTTTTTCAAGTTTTAGTAACTCTTCTTTAATAATATCTCTACTGCAATCCATTTTTAAGTTAAATGCAATAAATCATAATAAACGTCTTCATATAAACCAAAATATTTACATCACTTTGACATTTGACATTCCTAACCTATAACCTACAAACAAAAACGCAACCCACAATGCATATATGTCTATCTGGTTGCATATTACCAAGGAAAGCAGTTTCCATTTACTTTATTTGTATCCTTTACCAACGTATATGAACCTATTATATATTAAATATTAAATAGGTTCATATACGTTGCCTTTACAACAGGAGTCTGAATAGGCTTTTTCAAATCTCCCTGATATTTACATTTATAATTGTATAATCTATTATTTGGTATACATTGCTACAACTGTAAGGTAGCAGGTAGGTATTTCTCCAGTATCAACTCTCGAATGGATTTTTAAATTAGTTTTCTGTGTGAAGTTTTATAACTACATCACTTACAACCAAATGGCTTTTCACCTATATGGGTTATCTGTGCGTTTTAGGACTTTTTATATCTAACCCTTAATAATCACAAATTTTACAATATGGCTTTTTGCCGGTATGAATAAGTCGATGAACTTTCAATCTAAACCGAAAAAAAGATTTATAATCACTCTAATGGTTTTTCTGCAAAATGAACTTGTGTGATATGAGCTCATGTAATCTTATATCACGTATAAATTCAATCAACTCTGTTTATCCAAAGACAAAGACTGATCTAACTTTTAAACGGAATTTTTTACTCAATTTTCATCTTAATTCATAAGTATTAACTTAAGTTAATACTATTAAGTTGGTTACATAGCGGTAAAGACTCATGAACTAAACAATAGAGTTCTTAAATTTAACATCTTTACATTTATTTAACTTTGTGAGTTTGATTATGTTTTTTTAAGTCACCTTGATATTTAGATTTATAATCGCAGAAAGTACAACTGTATGGTTTTTCTCCAGTATGAACCCTTAAATGAACTTTTAAATTATAATTCTGGGAAGTTTTATAATTACAGAATTCACAACTAAATGGTCTTTCACCAGTATGAGTTCGCATGTGCTTTTTAAGAGTATTTGTATGTGAACCTTTATAATCACAAATTGTACAACTATAGGGACGTTCACCAGTGTGAACTCGCTGATGTGCTGTCAATCTCTGTTTTTTAAAACATTTGTAATCACACAACTTACACTCAAATGATTTCTCTTTCAAGTGGACGCGTTTAACGTGTACGTATATATCGCCTTTACACGACGCTTTATATCTACATAAATCACATTGAAATGGCTTCTCTCCACTATGCTTTCGTTTATGTAAAACTAAAGATCCCCTACCATTGCAAGTATCTCCACAAATTTCACACTGAAACAATTTTCTGTGAATTTTTAAGTGGACTATTAATTTGTTCCTCTGCAAAGTCTTGTAACTGCATAAAGCACAACATAATTCAATTTTATTAGTATGGCTTTCCATACGATTTTTTAAAATGCTTTCTGCAGAACATTTATAATCACACAATTCGCATGCTATACGTGTTGTTCCAAGGTGAGTCTTTATATGTCTTTCCATACTGTGTTTTGCTGAACTCTTATAACTGCACAAATCACAAGAAAAAGGTTTCTCTCCAGTATGAATTCTCATAAGTACTTTCACAGACGTTCTAACTGTACTTTTGTAATCGCAGAAATCACAATTAAATACCTTAACACTTTTAGCATTGGAAGGAATACTTTTCTGTGCGTCATCATTCTCTATAATTTCTTTTGCATATCCAAAAGATATAAAATTTTCTGAATGTAAGTCTTCTTTCTCTTAGAGAAAGAAGACTTACATTAAGTTAGTTTAGATTTCTTAAAAATTAGTTCAATATTATTAAATAATCCTGCATTGCTTTGAGCCTGTTTATTTTAGCTAAATGTTAAATTTACTTGTTAAAAAATTGAGTTAATACAATTTAGCTCCGAGCTAAAAAAAACAATGAAATTATACAAACAGTGTTAATTTTTCAACATAGTCAGAAATAAAACCAAACTAAAATAGCTTCTTTTACTTAATGCAAATGGACTTCTGTAGAATATTTGTTTAGACAATCTAAGAAGTAAAGAGTAAACTCAAGTAAATTAGCTTAAATTATAGATAATAATCGAAATAAATTGAGAACTTATTACTTAATAATTATTTATTAAGCTCCGACACAAATTGTTTATTAATAATAAGATCACAAATTCTTAATTCGTTTACACTGTCTAAGAACTGTAATACCTTGATCCTTTTTATGTATTCTTCTATGATGTATAAATTCAATCAACTCTGTTTACCCAAAGACAAATACTGATCTACTTTTACACGGAATTTTTATTCAAAAGACCTTAAAATTAATTCAATTAAACTCAATTTTCATCTTAATTAAGTAAGTATTAAGTAGGTTACATGTCGATAATGACCCGTGAACTGAACAGTAACATTTCTGATTTATTTCACTTTGTGAGTTTGCTTATGCTTTTTTAAGTCGCCTTGATATTTACATTTATAATCACAAATAGTACAACTGTATGGTTTTTCTCCAGTATGAACCCTCAAATGGACTTTTAAATTATAATTATTGGAAGTTTTATAACTACAGAATTCACAGCTAAATGGTCTTTCACCAGTGTGGGTTCGCATGTGCTTTTTAAGAGTATTTGTATCTGAACCTTTATAATCACACATTTTACAGCTATAGGGACGTTCACCAGTATGAACTCGCTGATGTATAGTCAATCTTTGTTTTGTAAAACATTTGTAATCACACAACGGACACTCAAATGATTTCTCTTTCAAGTGGACGCGTTTAACGTGTACATGTATAACACGTTTACTCGATGCTTTATAATCACATAAATCACATTGAAATGGCTTCTCTCCAGTATGTTTCCGTTTATGTACGACTAAAGCCCTACTATTATTCCAAGTATCACCACAAATTTCACACTGAAACAGTTTTCTGTGAATTTTGACGTGTAATATTAATTTGTTCCTTTGCAAAGTCTTGTAACTACATAAATCACAAGATAATTCAATTTTACGAGTATGGCTTTCCATGTGATTTTTTAAAACACTATGTGTAGAACATTTATAATCACACAATTCGCATGATACACGTTTTGGTCCAAGGTGAGTCTTTCTATGTATTTCTATACTGTGTTTTGTTGAACTCTTATAACTGCACAAATCACATGAAAATGGTTTCTCTCCCGTATGAATTCTCATATGTACTTTCATAGACGATGTAACTATACTTTTGTAATCGCAGAAGTCACAGTTAAGTAACTTAAGACTTTTAGAATTGGAAGGAATGCTTTTCTGTGCGTTTTCATTCTCTATAATTTGTTTTGTATTTCTGAAAGATGTAAAATTTTCTGATTGTACATGTTCATACCATTGTGGTTTTTCTTTAATATCCAAGTTCGAGGTTCTGACATTAATGTATTCGTTCTAAAAAGAATATTTCTTATTTAGTTACAATTAGATAATTTTGACGTTTCTGTACCTCAGAGCAAAACTGTATTGAGAAGTAATATGCAAATATTTCACGAAACCAATTTCTAAGTTTCTTTAGAATTCTAAAAAATTAGAGTTCATTATTATTAAATATCCTGTTTTGTCTTGAGCCTGCTTACTTTAGTTAGAATATTAAAATTTAAAAAAAATGTAATTAAAAATAAAGATAATTTAATTTCGCTCCGAGATACAGATATAAAAACTGAAATTATACTAAACAGTGTTAATTTAACTTCAGTAAAACATTTGTTCAGATAAGCTTTGAGGTAAACCAGAGTAAATTCTATTAAATTATAGATACTAATCGAAGTAAATTGAGAACTTATTACTTAATAATTATTTATTAAGCTCTGACACAAATTGTGTATTAATCACCTAATCACAAATTTATTAATTCAAACTTTTTATTCCAAGGATATTCTAATACTTAATTAAATTGAACTCAATTTTTATCTAAATTCATACTTATTAAATAAGTCAAGTATCGGTAAAGTGAACTGAACAGTTACGTTCTTAAATTTAACATCTTCAACTTATTTCACTGTGTGAGTCTGGTTATGTTTTTTTATGTCACCTGCATATTTACATTTATAATCACAGATAGTACAACTGTATGGTGTTTCTCCTGTATGAACCCTCGAATGAATTTTCAAATTATATTTAGTTGAAGTTTTATAACTACATAACTCACAACCAAATGGCTTTTCACCAGTATGAGTCTTCATGTGCCTCTTAATACTATTTGTATCTGGACCTTTAAAATTACAAATTTTACAACTATAGGGACGTTCACCAGTATGAACTCGCTGATGTATTGTCAATCTGTGATTTGTAAAAGATTTATAATCACACAACTGACACTCAAACGGTTTCTCTTTCAAATGGACGCGTTTTACGTGTACACGTATAACGCGTTTACTTGAGCCTTTATAATCACATAAATCACATTTAAATGGCTTCTCTCCAGTATGCGTTCGTTTATGTACAATTAAAGGTGCGCTACCATTGCAAGTATATCCACATATTTCACATTGAAACAGTTTTCTGTGTTTTTTAATGTGTACTATTAATTTGTTCCTTTGTAAAGTCTTGTAACTGCATAAGTCACAACATAATTCACTTTTATTAGTATGACTTTCCATATGATTTTTTAAAATGCTTTCTGCAGAACATTTATAATCACACAATTCGCATGCTATACGTGTTGTTCCAAGGTGAGTCTTTATATGTCTTTCCATACTGTGTTTTGTTGAACTCTTATAACTGCACAAATCACAAGAAAATGGTTTCTCTCCAGTATGGATGTTCATAATATGTGTTTTCACACACGTTCTAACTGTACTTTTGTAATCGCAGAAATCACAATTAAATACCTTAACACCTTTAGAATTAGAGGGAATACTTTTCTGTGCGTCATCATTCTCTATAATTTCTTTTCCATACCCAAAAGATATAAAATTTTCTGATTGTAAAGCTTCATTCTCTTGTGGTTTTTCATTAGTATCCAATTTCAAGTTTCTGACATTAATGTATTCATTCTAAAAAGAATATTTCTTATTTAGTTACAATGAGATAACTTTCACGAAGCAGCCTCAGAGCAAAACTGTATTGAGTACCTACTCATATTCGAATTTTTAAAGAGACCAATTTATAAACTCAATTTTAATTATTTCTACGTTACTTTAGTTTTTTTTTAAATCAGTTCAATATTATTAAAAAATCCTGTATTGTCTTGAGCCTGTTTACTTGAACAAGAAAGTTTTTTACTTCTTAAAAAAGTGAAATTAAAAATTTAATTATTACAATTTAGCTCTGAGGTACAGATATAAATAATTTTTTTATATTGTCAAAAATAAAACTTATTTAAAATATAGGTTGTTTTAACATTTAAGAAAGTTAACTTCTGTAAACATTCTTCAGATAAGCTAAGTAAACTCTAAAAAATGCTAATCAAATTAAATTGAGAACTCATTAATTATTATTTATTAAGCTCTGACACAAATTCTACATTCGTTTAATAAACACTATCAACGACCTGTAATACCTTCATACTTTTTATACAATCTTCTATCAAGTATAAATGCAATCAACTCTGTTTTCCCAAGTTTTAGTAACTCTTGTTCAATAACATCACGTTCAAATGCCATTGCCACAAAATACACAAAACACAACCACTGATCTGAAATTTACACAGAATTTTTATTCAAGATATCTTCTAGCTTACTCATTTAGTTTACTAAATTAAACTCAATTTTTATCTCAATTCGTGCATATTAAATAGGTCCTGTGTCAGTAAATATCAGTAAAATGAACAGTCAAGTTCTTAAATTTAACATGTTTACATTTATTTAACTTTGTGAGTTTGATTATGTTTTTTTAAGTCACCTTGATATTTAGATTTATAATCACAGAAAGTACAACTGTATGGTGTTTCTCCCGTATGAACCCTCAAATGAACTTTTAAATTATAATTATTTGACGTTTTATAACTACAGAATTCACAGCTAAATGGTCTTTCACCAGTATGAGTCCTCATGTGCTTCTTAATAGAATTTGTATCTGAACCTTTAAAATCACAAATTGTACAGCTATAGGGACGTTCACCAGTATGAACTCGCTCATGTACTGTCAATCTGTGTTTTGTAAAAGATTTATAATCACAAAACTGACACTCAAACGATTTCTCTTTCAAGTGGACACGTTTAACGTGTACACGTATAACGCCTTTACTCGACGCTTTATAATCGCATAAATCACACAGAAATGGCTTCTCTCCAGTATGCTTTCGTTTATGTGTATCCAAAGCCCTGCTATTATTCCAAGTATCGCCACAAAATTCACACTGAAACAGTTTTCTGTGAATTTTGAGGTGTTCTCTCAATCTGTTCCTTTGTAAAGTCTTGTAACTGCATAAAGCACAAGATAATTCAATTTTACGAGTGTGGCTTTCCATATGACTTTTTAAAAGGCGTTTTGTAGAACATTTATAATCACACAATTCGCATGATATACGTTTTGGTCCAAGATGGGTGTTTTTATGTATATCCATGCTGCATTTTTCTGTACTCTTATAATTGCACAAATTACAAGAAAATGGTCTCTCTCTGGTATGAATTCTCATAATATGTAATTTTACACATCTATTATATACACTTTTGTAATCGCAGAAGTCACAATTAAATATCTTAACACTTTTCGAATTGGAAGAAATACTTTTCTGGGCGTCGTTGTTCTCTATAATTTCTTTTGCATATACAAAATCTGTAAAATTTTCTGATTTTAAATCTTCATGCCCTTGTGTTTTTTCATTAATATCCACTATTGAGTTTCTGACATTAATGTATTCATTCTAAAAAGAACATTTCTTATTTAGCTACAATTAGATAACTTTTATATTATCTGCACTTTAGAGCAAAAATGTATTAAGCACTTCTATGCAAATTTTTCACAAGAACAATCTAAAAAATTAATTTTTATTATTTTAAATTAAAATTAAGATTTCTAAAAAACTCTCCTGTATTACCTTGTGCCCATTTACTTTAAAACTGCTATTTTAGAAATATGAAATTAAAAATTCAGTTAATACAGTTTTGCTCCAAAGTTCGGATATAAAGAATGAATTTATACAAAATATAGTGTTAATCTTACTCTTGTAATTAAAGTAAGCCTTCGAGACATAAAATAACGTTTCTAACAAACCGTCATTTTGAATAAACATATACCCTTGCCCATCACGTACCCCTGTATTTAACTTTCACCACAATTTTTACTGAATAGTGTTTTAACTTAGCTTTTCAGCTCATTTTGAAAAAGACCCAAAAGACAAAACAATCGTCAAGTTTTAATTTTTGAATAAGTTTTAATTTTATATCGACTATGATATCGAGTAACTTTAGCTTATCTTTATATAATTCTCATATCACATTTAGGTAATTAGAGAACCACGTTATACAAAAGGTACAATGTAAATTATGCAACTAATAATTTATGCTGCACTATTATTTTCATTATGAGTTAGACTATGTTTTCTTATATCTCTCGAATATGTTTTACATTTAATCACACGTCCACACTAAGTACAAGAATACAGTTTTTTCTCCTGAACTTTTAAGTGAATTTTCAAAGCCAAACTTTGTGAAGATTTGAAATTGCATAACTCACAACTATATCGCCTTTCACCAGTATGATGAGTATGTTGTGCCTTTTAATATTCCTCAATTCTTTACCTTTTTGGTACACGTATATTGGCTTTTCTCCAGTATGAATTCGCCTACAGGTCAACACAGCAAATAAAGTCTCTGAGGAGGCGTAACTGAGGTCGCTTTAATTCCTGACATACAATCAGAGTAAAAAGTAAAATTTTCTTTAAACGTCAAAAAAACCTCAAAATGTGTGGTTAGATTGTCATATTATTTTGACTTTAAAAATCTATACAAATTTTTCTTGTAGTACATAATTCAAATTCAAACACAAAATTATTTCAGATAAAATGGAATTTATTTCATGTTTATTGTCAGAAATCCATACAATAATTATTATAAATTTCTAAACATACGTACTAACGGTCTTGGATCTCATAACAGAAAATTTGCTCTTGGACTTAAATATTAGTAACCCATCCTTAACAAATCCATAGGACCCTCCGGCATGTACAATGATGTATCTTTGACCAGCCCGATCTGTTTTGTACACGCCAGGTTCTTCTTCGGATTGCCAGCATTTTGATACTCCATACGATGGGTGAATATAAGTTTCATCTAAATACGTCACTGGCTTTTTATTTTGTCCAAGAGCATTATTTTCTCTCATTTTCCGTAGATAACGAGAACGCCAAGCAACAATATCGTTACGCTCCATCAAAAGTTTCCTTTTGTTATGGCATTTTTTATACTTGAAACCAATTTCTGCTAAACGCTTACGTAATGTTTCATGTGAACCAGAGTAATCGGTTTTTTGTTTCATTTTATGAGTTAATAATTTTAATGTTGGTACCACTTTGTCGACTGTATAGGTTTCGTGAACTGTTCTTTTTAAGATGTCTAAATCGCAATCATCTAAATCAATTTTGTTAGTACCGCCACTTCTTTTTTTCTTTGATGGACTTTTTAATAATTCATTGGTAGCCACAACAGCTTCACTCCTAAAAACAAATACATAATAATTGTAATTTTATTAAAAATGTAATGAAGGTAGTAAATTAAAAAAAAATTGAAGTAACTTTAGCTTCATTTTGATCAATTAGTTTAAAAAAATGTACAATAAATTTAACTTAAGATTACCTGACTTTCTTTATGAAGGAGGCCGATTTACCAGTCGCAGCAGCAGCTAATTCTGTTGCCTTCTCTAAGGGAAACGTCCATACACCAGCAGCTTTTTATTTATCGAAGAACTCCACAACACTTCTAATAATGTTTCTGGCTTCCGAATGAACACTTTTCTTCGATGTACCAGCCATGTTGTTGATACAAACAAACCTAAAAAGTACAAATACGAAATTATAAAAATCAATGTAAATTTCTATAATAATTGATATTGTTTGAAAATTAGGTTTTACTTTTTAAAAGTAATTTTTATACACATTGCTCATGGCACTAATAAAAATAAAATCTACGAAAAGTAATTAATGTACCTCATTGTTATTAAGAAAAATATGTTATAAAATAGGTAACTTAATTCAAGTTAAACAAAAATAAAATCATCTGTTAAATTGTGAGGTTATGTTGTAACACTTAAACAAATAATTAATTATTTAAAAAATCTATAATATACATACCTTATACTCTCAAATAACACTAGAGGAAGTAGTCTTAATAAAGACTGATTTTTATAAAGGTCAATTAAAACAGAAAAAAGCAATAAGAACCACAAAAACGACGAAAAAATGCCTCGAACGCAATATAAACACAACACACGACAACTGACAAGTTGACGCGCACGCACTTTTGTCTAGGACTGTAGAAGTTAGAAATGCTTCATCGTGATTGGATGAATGATTTCCTACCACAAATTTTTAATTTTAGTTGACATATTTTCCGGGGACTTTGTTTGCTTTGAGGAGCTGTATGGACTTAAAGGAACTGTTGGAAAAATCGCAATGGAACAAATTTTCTTGTAAATGGACTCCTTTAATGTGAGTCATTAAATCTGATTTTACTCTACTTTTGTAACCACATGGGAGCACTCAAATGGCTTTTCACTAGTATGTCTGCGCTCATGAAGTTCAAGCTTGGAGTATTCTTTACAAGTATATCCACATGTTTCACATTTCAACATGGTATTATAAACATTTGTAGTATGTTGTTACAGAGCCTCGTTATGACTAGTTTTGTAATCACATAAATTACAGCTTAGTTTAAGACCATAGGTATAGTTTCATGATTTAAAAAACACCCGTGACCAGAACTATGATAATGGCACAATGCATAAGAAAATCGTCCTGTTTCAAGATGAATATTTTTATGTATTTTTAAGGTGTATTTCCGCTTTGTTTTAAAATTACACTTGTCACAAGCATAAGGTTTATTTTTACTATGGACCACCTTATGTTTGGATAAGTTAGTTTTCCTGGAACTTTCATAATCGCATAATTCACATTTAAAAAGTATTTCTACATGGACACTTACTGGCTCAAGAGTTTCTCCTGTCTGAAATGTTACTTCTTCTTTGATAACGACTGGTAAAGCTAAATCATTTGTAGTGTATGAATCGTGTTTGATGTTTTCTTCAGTGCTCGACTGTCCTTGTTTAATATTCATATAATTGTCTATGGTGGATGTTGAATAATCGTTCTGAAAATAAATCTTTTAATAATTCTAGAACTAAATTTGTATTTCTATAGTTGTTAGAGTTGTCACAAAGATAGTTGAAAGTATCAGTACCGGTATCCCGGCTACTTTACTTCCAAATATCTTTGCAACAACTCTTAAGTGGTTTTAAAGCATAATGTTGATAGTAATAATTGTATCAGCATAATATGAAGTTATACAGTAATCTTGTGAACGTACATAGTATACATTCTATTAGATAAGGGTAAGATATGTCTTGAAATTTTAGTAACTGACATACACTACGTCAAAACTAAGAAAATTCAGAAGAGCACCGATTTTACTTGTTTTAAACAAAGATATTAGATATAAATGAACTTCTATAGAATATTTATTCCCATTACCTTAACTTGAGAACTGTTTAGTTATTAGTCTCTTTATAAAACCCTCAACGACACAAATTGTGCATTAAGCAAGAAGTAAATTAGACTAAAAATCTTCGAGTTCAATAAACAATTTGTGTCTATGTATTTAAAACAAATACTCAACTTACATCGGTTTTTCGAGATGGTGATAGAGAACTTGACGCAGCTGTAGAAACCGCAGCGGTTTCAAATAGTGGCTTATAGTCTTCTTCTTCTTCATTTGTGGTGTAAAAATCGAGATTGACGTTTTCATCGGTGAATGACGGTTCTTGTTTACATTGTACTTCATTATCTTTTACAGTTTCTTCAGTTGGATAAAAGTGAATTGGAATAAGGTCACTATTTGAACATTGACGACAAATTCTGCATTCGTTTACTAATAAAAACTGTATAAGGACTGTGAGAGCTTTATACTTTTCAGGTAATCTTCTATCAAGTATAAATTCAATTAACTCTAGTTTCTCAAGTTTTAGTAACTCTTGTTTAATAACATCACGTTCAAATGTCATTGCTACAAAATACAGCAGTAATATGAGAAATACACAAAATTACAAAACGAAAATACTGACTAACCTATAAAATAAACCATAAATAAACTTTAGGGATGTTTACAGTTCCCTGTAAATAGAAATCTGTCATCTGGTGGTTAACTGAATAAAAAATCCACAGCGACATCTATTAGAAAATCTACAAACCTTAAAATTGGAAAGCAAAGAAAAGATACCCTTGGAATTTTATAAGGAACAAGAAACGACATCATTAAAAAGTTAGTCTTCGCCTAATACGCATGTCCGCTGGATATGTCAGTGCCACAACATAACCTTATTAATTAGACATAGATCATAGACATAATAAACAAAAATAATTATCTCGTTGAATATCCCTCGGGCATTGATAAATCCTCATAATTTTGTCTATCTTTCAAGTACATTTTTTTGGAAAAACACCCCTCCGCTTCACGTTGTGGTGTTTTTAAAAAAGATATGACAAAATTATTTCGGCTGTTATGAATGCCCTAGGGTTATTACAGTTGATAATTTGATTACACAAAAGATAATAATAGATTCAATTTAATAATTTTGTAAAAATTCTATTCATAAATTCTTTTAAATACTTATGTACAGTTCTAGAATTTACACATTTTATGTAAGCATAACTCGAGGTCGATAAAACATTATATTATACTATAATGTTTTATCGACCTCGAGCATAACTAACATTGTTTCGATCTCTTTTATAACTTTAATATGTACTTACAATTACTGCCAAAATTCAGAAATTTAATACCAACAGAATTTTTGCTGAACCATGTAACTATGTCCAGTTCTTTTCCCATTTATTTCACTTTATGAGTTTCATTATGTTTTCTTAAGTCACCTTGATATTTACATTTATAATCGCAGAAAGTACAACTGTATGGTGTTTCTCCCGTATGAACTCTCGAATGAACTTTTAAATTATATTTATTTGAAGTTTTATAACTACATGACTCACAACCAAATGGCTTTTCACCAGTATGGGTTCTCATGTGCTTTTTAAGAGTATTTGTATCTGAACCTTTATAATTACAAATCTTACAACTATAGGGACGTTCACCGGTATGAACTCGCCGATGTAATATCAATCTAGCGTTTGTAAAACATTTGTAACCACACAACTGACACTCAAACCGCTTTTCTTTTAAGTGGACACGTTTAATGTGCACACCTATAACGCTTTTAATTGACGCTTTGTAATCACAGAAGTCACACTGAAATGGCTTCTCTCCAGTATGCGTTCGTTTATGTATAATTAAAGCCTTGTTGTCAATACACGTATTTCCACAGATTTCACACTGAAGCAGTTTTTTTCTATTGTGAATTTTTAAGTGCACTCTTAATTTGTTCTTTTGCAAAGTCTTATAATTGCATAAAGCACAACGTAATTCAATTTTACGAGAATGGCTTTCCATATGATGTTTTAAAATGTTTTTTGTAGAACATTTATAATCACACAATTCGCATGATAAACGTTTTGGTCCAAGATGAGTCTTTTTATGTTCCGTCATGGTGCAATTTTGTACACTCCTATAATTGCACAAATCACAAGCAAATGGTTTCTCTCCGGTATGTATTCTCATATGTACTTTCATAGACGTTCTAACTGTACTTTTGTAATCACAGAAACCACAGTTCAGTAACTTAACATCTTTCGCATTGGATGGAATACTATTTGGTACGTTCCTATTGCTTTTAATTTCTTTTGCACATCCAAATAATTGTGACTTTTCTGAATGTATATTGTCATCCCATTGTGGTTCCTCTTTAATATCCATTTTGGAGTTTACATTAATGTATTCATTCTAAAAAGAATATTTTCTATTTAGCTACAATTACACAACTTTATCACATATCTTAGAGCAAAAGTGCATTAAATACCAATGTACAAATATTTCAGAAGACCAATTTAAAAAATTAATTGCATTATTAAATTACCCTAATATTGTTACTCGATATTTCTAAAGAAAGTAGTTCAATATTATTAAATACATATTATCAATTGACAAGGGAAACCTTCTAAGGCCATTTTTGACTATCTGGACTTTTTTATACCACTAAATCGCGCTTTTTCTTCTATACCGTTTGGTGAAGTCCGCCAACTCTTAAAAATTCATTTAGAGCCAATGAGTCCAGTTAGTGAAGAGAAAGTATTCACAACTACGTGTTTTTATGTATAAAAATATTGAAATTAAAAATGGAGTTGGAGTTAATACAATTTTGCTTTGAAGTACACAGTACACACACAAAGAATATACCACATATGAGGTCAAAAATAAAACAACATTATAAGATTGCTTGTTTTACTTAAAAATAATAAACTTCTGTAGAATATTTATGTTCAGAAAATCTTTCAGGTAAACTAAAGTAAATTCTCTTAAATTATAGAGAGTAATCGAAATAAATTGAGAATTGATTTTATTAACTAAGCTCTGGCACCAACTGTGTAACAATTACCTAAATACAAATTCCGCAGCTGTTTACTAATATAAACTGTATATGATCAGTGACAGTTTTATACTTTTCAGGTTGTCTTCTATCAAGTATAAATTGAATTAGGTCACTTTATTGATTTTTAATAACTCTTGTTCAATATTATCATGTTCAAACACCAGTGGTTGCAATTATATGGGAATTTTTATTCTTCTAGTAAATCTTCTTATAATTAATTAATTAAGTTGGTAGTTGGTAACATGTTGATAAAGATCCGTTAACTGAACAATAATAGACTTCTTAATTTTAAGTAACGTTCTCATTTATTGGACTTTGTGAGTTTGATTATGTTTTTTTAAGTCACCTGGATATTTACATTTATAATCACAGATAGTACAACTGTATGGTTTTTCTCCAGTATGAACCCTCGAATGGATTTTTAAATTAGATCTTTGTGAAGTTTTATAACTACATAACTCACAACCAAATGGCTTTTCACCAGTATGAGTCTTCATGTGCCTCTTCATACTACTTGTATCTCGACCTTTAAAATTACAAATTTTACAACTACAGGGACGTTCACCGGTATGAACTCGCCCATGTCTTATCAATCTAGCGTTTGTAAAAGATTTGTAATCACACATCTGACACTCAAACCGTCTTTCTTTCAAGTGGACGCTTTTAATATGTGTTTGTAAACGGTTTTTACTCGACGTTTTATGATCACATAATTCACAATGAAATGGCTTCTCTCCCGTATGTTTTCGTTTATGTATAGTTAAAGCCTTGTTGTTAATACACGTATTTCCACAGATTTCACATTGAAGTTTTTTTCTATTGTGAATTTTTACGTGTGATATTAATCTGTTCCTTTGCAAAGTCTTATAATTGCATAAAGCACAACATAATTCAATTTTATTAGTATGGCTTTCCATATGACATTTTAAAAGGTATTTTGTAGAACATTTATAATCACACAATTCGCATGATATACGTGTTGTTCCGGTTGTACCAAGGTGAGTCATTATATGTTTTTCCAAACTGAATTTTACCGAACTCTTATAACTGCACAAATCACAAGCAAATGGCTTCTCTCCGGTATGAATTCTCATATGTACGTTCATATTCGTTCTAACTGTACTTTTGTAATCACAGAAATCACAGTTAAGTAACTTAACACCGTTCGAATTGGATGGAATCCTATTTGGTACGTTCCTATTTACTTTAATTTCTTTTGCACGTCCAAAACATTGCGAATTTTCTGAATGTAAATTTTCATCCCATTGTGGTTCCTCTTCAATATCCACTTTCGAGTTTATGACATTAATGTATTCATTCTAAAAAGAATATTTCCTATTTAGCAACAATTACACAACTTTATCATATATCTTAGAGCAATAGCACAGTAATAGTGCATTAAATACTAATATGCAAATGTTTCAGAAGACCAATTTAAAAAATTAATTGCAGTACTAAATTACTCTCATGTTGTTACTAGACATTTCTAAAGAAACTAGTTTAATATTGTTAAATATTATCAATTGACAAGGGAAACCTTATAAGTCCATTTTTGACCATTTGGACTTTTTTATACCACTAAGTCTCACTTTTTCTCCTCTACCATTTGGTGAAATCTGCTAACTTAAAAATTCATTAAGAGTCAATAAGTCAAATTAGGGAGGAGAAAATAGGTTTTTTTTAAATAAAAATATTGAAATTCAAAAATGAAGTTGGAGTTAATACAATTTTACTCTGAGGTACAGACATAAAGAATAAAACACATGAGGTCAAAAACAAAACACAATTATTGATTGATTGTTTGACTTAAAGATAATAAACTTCTGTAGAGTATTTTTGTAAAGAACAGCTTTGAGGTAAGCTAAAGTAAATTCTCTTAAATTATAGAGAGTAATCGAAATAAATTGAGAACTGATTTTATTTACTAAGCTCCGACACCAACTGTGTAACAATCACCTAAATACAAATTCCGCAACTGTTTACTAATATAAACTGTATACGATCTGTGACAGCTTTATACTTATACTTTTCAGGTTGTCTTCTATCAAGTATAAATTCAATTAGGTAACTTTATTGATTTTTAATGACTCTTGTTCAATAACATTATGTTCAAACACCAGTACTGCAATTATATGGGAATTTTTATTCTTCTAGTAAATCTTCTTATAATTAATTAATTAAGTTGGTCACATGTTGATAAAGATCCGTTAACTGAACAATAATAGACTTCTTAATTTTAAGTAACGTTCTCATTTATTGGACTTTGTGAGTTTGATTATGTTTTTTTAAGTCACCTGGATATTTACATTTATAATCACAGATAGTACAACTGTATGGTTTTTCTCCAGTATGAACCCTCGAATGGATTTTTAAATTAGATCTTTGTGAAGTTTTATAACTACATGACTCACAACCAAATGGCTTTTCACCAGTATGAGTCTTCATGTGCCTCTTCATACTACTTGTATCTGGACCTTTAAAATTACAAATTTTACAACTATAGGGACGTTCACCGGTATGAACTAGTCCATGTCTTATCAATCTAGCGTTTGTAAAAGATTTGTAATCACACATCTGACACTCAAACCGTCTTTCTTTCAAGTGGACCCTTTTAATGTGTGTTTGTAAACGGCTTTTACTCGACGTTTTATGATCACATAATTCACAATGAAATGGCTTCTCTCCCGTATGTTTTCGTTTATGTATAGTTAAAGCCTTGTTGTTAATACACGTATTTCCACAGATTTCACATTGAAGTTTTTTTCTATTGTGAATTTTGAGGTGTTCTCTCAATCTGTTCCTTTGCAAAGTCTTATAATTGCATAAAGCACAACATAATTCAATTTTATTAGTATGGCTTTCCATATGATTTTTTAAAATGGTTTTTGTAGAACATTTATAATCACACAATTCGCACGATAAACGAGTTGTTCTGGTTGTTCCAAGGTGAGTCATTATATGTTTTTTCAAACTGATTTTTACTGAACTCTTATAACTACACAAATCACAAGCAAATGGTTTCTCTCCAGTATGAATTCTCATATGTACGTTCATATTCGTTCTAACTGTACTTTTGTAATCACAGAAATCGCAGTTAAGTAACTTAACACCTTTCGAATTGGATGGAATCCTATTTGGTACGTCCCTATTTACTTTAATTTCTTTTGCACGTTCAAAACTATGCGAATTTTCCGAATGTAAATTTTCATCCCATTGTGGTTCCTCTTCAATATCCACTTTCGAGTTTATGACATTAATGTATTCATTCTAAAAAGAATATTTCCTATTTAGCAACAATTACACAACTTTATCATATATCTTAGAGCAATAGTGCATTAAATACCAATGTACAAATGTTTCAGAAGACCAATTTTAAAAATTTATTGCAGTACTAAATTACTCTCATATTGTTACTACTTACTAGACATTTCTAAAGAAACTAGTTCAATATTGTTAAATATTATCAATTGACAAGGGAAACCTTATAAGTCCATTTTTGGCCATTTGGACTTTTTTATACCACTAAGTCACACATTTTCTCCTCTACCATTTGGTGAAATCTGCTAACTTAAAAATTCATTAAGAGTCAATAAGTCAAATTAGTGAGGATAAAATAGGTTTTTTTTAAATAAAAATATTGAAATTCAAAAATGAAGTTGGAGTTAATACAATTTTACTCTGAGGTACAGACATAAAGAATAAAACACATGAGGTCAAAAACAAAACACAATTATTGATTGATTGTTTTACTTAAAGATAATGAACTTCTGTAGAGTATTTTTGTAAAGAATGGCTTTGAGGTAAACTAAAGTAAATTCTCTATAAAGTAATCGAAATAAATTGAAAACTGATTAATTAATATTTATTTAGCTCCGACACCAACTATGGAACTATCACCTAATCACAAATTCTGCACACGTTTGCTAATAAAAACTGCACCTATACAATTTGTAATAGCTTTATACTTTTCAGGTTGTCTTCTCTCAAGTATAAATTCAATTAGGTAACTCTATTTGAACGATTTTTAATAACTCTTGTTTCATAACATCACATTCAAACGCCAGTGGTGTATTACAAGGGAATTTTTATTCTTCCAGTAAATCTTGTTATAATTAATTAAATATAACTCAATTAAGTTGGTCACATGTTGGTAAAGATCCGTTAACTGAATAATAATAGACTTCTTAATTTTAAGTAACGTTCTCATTTATTGGTCTTTGTGGGTTTGATTATGTTTTTTTAAGTCACCTGGATATTTACATTTATAATCACAAATAGTACAACTGTATGGTTTTTCTCCAGTATGAACCCGCAAATGGATTTTCAAATTAGATTTTTGTGAAGTTTTATAACTACATAACTCACAACCAAATGGCTTTTCACCAGTATGAGTTTTCATGTGCTTTTTAAGAGCAGTTGTATCTGAACCTTTATAATTACAAATTTTACAACTACAGGGACGTTCACCGGTATGAACTCGTCGATGTCTTCTCAATCTGGCGTTTGTAATACATTTGTAATCACACATCTGACACTCAAACGGTTTTTCTTTCAAGTGGACGCTTTTAATGTGTCTTTGTAAAACGCCTTTACTCGAGGTTTTATAATCACATAATTCACACTGAAATGGTTTCTCTCCAGTATGTTTTCGTTTATGTATAATTAAAGCCTTGTTGTCAATACACGTATTTCCACAGATTTCACATTGAAGTTTTTTTCTATTGTGAATTTTTACGTGTACTATTAATTTGTTCCTTTGCAAAGTCTTATAATTGCATAAAGCACAACATAATTCAATTTTATTAGTATGGCTTTCCATATGATGATTTAAAATGTTTTTTCTAGAACATGTATAATCACACAATTCGCATGATATACGTGTTGTTCCAAGGTGAGTCTTTACATGTCTTTCCAAACTGAATTTTGCTGAACTCTTATAACTGCACAAATCACAAGCAAATGGTTTCTCTCCAGTATGAATTCTCTTATGTACGTTCATACACGTTCGAACTGTACTTTTGTAATCACAGAAATCACAGTAAAATAACTTAACACCTTTCAATTTGGATGGAATCTTATTTGGTACGTTCTTATTGCCTTTAATTTCTTTTGCTAGTACAAAACATTGCGAATTTTCCGAATGTAAATTTTCATCCCATTGTGGTTCCTCTTCAATATCCACTTTCGAGTTTATGACATTAATGTATTCATTCTAAAAAGAATATTTCCTATTTAGCTACAATTACACAACTTGATCATATATCTTCGAGCAATAGTGCATTAAATGCCAATGTAAAAATGTTTCAGAAACGCAATTTAAAAAATTAATTGCAGTATTAAATTATTATAATGTTGTTACTCAATATTTATAAAGACAGTAGTTCAATATTGTTAAATACGTATTATCAATTGACAAAGCAAACCTTCTAAAGACATTTTTGACCATTTGGACTTTTTTTATACCACTAAGTCGCACTTTTTCTCCTCTACCGTTTGCTGAAGTCTGCTAACCATTAAAAACTCATTTATATGAGTTTTTATAAAAGTTAACATTGTAATAGGTAAGAAAATACAATTAAAAGTTCCCTAAATTTCAAAATAACATTTATTCTTTTAATACCTACTATTTATGGTAACTGCAAAAAACGTATTGGTTACATTTTAACTTAAAAAGATTATTTATAATTTTAACATCAAAACGAAACAATAAAATCAAATTTACAAAAGTTAAATTTTTATTACTGTATTATAATATGCGCGATCATGACCTGTCATAACAACAATCATTGTCTTGAAGGCACCTTTTTTCTGAGCTTATTTCTGAAGGCTCTTTCATTATTGTAGGTTTAGGAAAAATAATATCCACACCCTTTGTTGTTATGCGCTGAGTGGAGGCTATGAGCTGAGGCTATATCGTTGCCAGTCCTAAAACCGGTGTACTCTGTCCATAGTGCATTGTATACTTTGTGCGTCTTTGAAACTGGCCAGTCAGATTATACTGTTGTATTTTTTATAACTTTGGCAAATAAAAAAAATTCCTATATTTGATATTGGAAGGGTACCAATATTTTCAAGATCAAAGCATAATAGGTATCGGTATACCACTTTATTTGTCACAAGCTTTTTCTTTTCCTCTCTCATTGTCACCTTTAGTTACTATGCTTTTCCAATTTATATACCCTTTTCGGATCTATTTCGCTATTTTGACAATAACTCATTATTTTCTTCGCAAATTAAACATAAGTCTTTCTTAGGTTTGTGAAATTCTAAATTAAATTCAGTACGAAAGATATTGCGATACATACTCTCTTTTACAGGTGGAATTTTTAACTCTACATTGCACTCTTCCACATATAATAGGTACATCTTTTTAATATTTAAATTTGGATCTAAATATTCCTTTTTTGTGTCGGCTCTACAGTAATGACTAGCAATTCTAGGAAACTTATTTATATGGTCTACCACGATACTTTTATCTCTTTCAGGTAATTTTCTACCACCACTTTTGCCTCTCAAGGAATTGTGAGCAACGTTTAATGTTTTATTTTTATGAACATTATATATGGGTTTTTGTGAGATATTTAATGTACCTAAGTAGTATTTTTTGCACACCTGATATCGATTATCGTGAATATCAAAATAATATCTAAAACTAAAAGACCTCCTGGTGGGCTCCTTCTTAGGTCTCTTTGTCTCATTTCTCTCAGTTGTATTGAGAAGAAAATGTAATTTTTCATTTCGATTTAGTTTATAGTATGATTTAAATACCGCCTTACGTTCGACTTCCGCAATAACTTTTGCACAGTTGAACTTACAATGATTTACACAGTCTTTTTTGTTAAGTATTTGCTTCGCAGGTACCGTTTTTCCTCGGATCGATATGTATTCTTCCCCACATTGACGTTTTGTTTTACAAATTGCGGCTTTCCACTTACTTTTGTTAATCAGTCGTTTTCCACGTAAATCAGTTGGAGTTGGCTGTGTTATTTCCTGAATACAAGATTTATTACTGAAAAATAATCTACTTAATATATTTTTGTGAACAAATTGTAAATTTTACTAGTAACTAACTTTGTATTATCTTCTGTGCTTGTGGTTAGTTCCTGAACACATTTTATTACTACCTCTTGATGCGGATTCATTTTTTGGTGCTAAATTATTTTAATGTATTAGTTATATCTAGTATTAAAATTATATTATTTGACTTACTTACTGTAACGACATAGTACAACGACGTGAAAAGTGAAACAGAACCTTACAAAACTAATTAAAACTTTACGTGACAAGGTTCTATAGGCGCAAATGCGGGGAGAATAAGATTCTACTTGCAGTTCGCAACAGGAAAACAAAGTTCTATCTGCATGTCATGCACGTAGGACCTTGTCGTGCTGAAGTTAACTACATTTTAGTTAGATAAAACTTGGTCACTTTGAAATCATGAAAAGGGATGAAGATACGTAAAAACTAAGGCCAGAAATAGATAGAGCAAGTCACATAGAACCCTAATGTACATTTAACTCATTTTTAGAACCCTGGCATTCTAGACCCGCGATAATATTCAACTTACATCGGTTTTCTGAAATGGTGATAAGGAACTTGATGTGGCTGTAGAAACCGCAGCTATTTCAAATAGTGGCTTGCAGTCTTCCTCTTCTTCATATGCAGTTTCAAAATCGAGATTGAAGTTTTCTTCAGTGATCGACAGCACTGGTTTATATTCTTCTTCTTCCGCTTCATTGCCTTCTACAATTTCTTCAGCTGCATAAAAGTGAATTGGAATAAGATCGCTATTTGAACATTGGCGACAAATTCTGCACTCGTTTACTAATAAAAATTGTATAAGGACTGTGAGATTTTTATATTTTTCAGGTAATCTTCTATCAAGTATAAATTCAATTAACTCTATTTTTTCAAGTTTTAATAACTCTTGTTTAATAACATCACGTTCAAATGCCATTGCTGCAAAATACTTTTGTAAAAATACACAAAATAGAAAACACAAACACTGATCTAACCTATAAAAAAATTAAAAAATACCTTTCTTATTTCTGCATGTTTACAAACCATTAGCAGTATCTAAAGGTGGGTTCAGACTATTAATTTTTCATAGGAGAAGAAATAAGACTTATCATGAGAGAAATATGCTGAATTCTGAATTTCACACTATAAGATTTTTTGTATTGGGAAATAATATTAACTAATGGCCGTTTGCACCGCTTACAGATAAACTGACAGATAGTTTGTCTGTCGGATAAGTTGTCAAAATATAATTTATTTGCCCCATAAACTAAAATTGGTGCAAAAGCCCATAAATAAGTAGCAGGTACCTTTGTAGAAAATTTATCCGTCAGTTATTTGATTTATCCTACAGTTAGATGGAAGATAAACTATCTGCTAGTTTATCTGTAAGTAGTGCAAACTTTAAAAGCTGGTTCACACTACATGATTTCTCATATGACTTCTCCTTATGAGAAATCATGTAGTGTGAACCAGCCGAACCAGCTTTAAGAATCCGTTTAGAAATTTCAAAATTCAAAATGGTTTCCGAGATAACGCAGAAAAACTGAGAAAAACTGAAAATTGACGATTTCGTTTTTCGACTGTAGTTTAAAAATGGCTTACTTTAGAAAAAAAACTTCTAGGGAAAAATTTTCAAGTGATTAAAAAAGCTATCTAACGACACCAAACTCAACTTTTTATCACATCGACGCTAGGCGTTGCGACATTCAACTTTTTATTTTCTTATGGCGGACATATTACTTTTTTTGTAAAAATTACTCAGTAAGCTTGTCTAAATTCGGATACTAAACGAGAACTTTCTATCTTGTAATTTTCTTAATTTACACAACTTATCAGGTTGTTATGTTACGTTAAAAATGTAATACAATATTGCTTTGAGGTACAGTCAGCCTCACAATTATTGGCCACCCTGGCTATACGACAGGGTGGTTATTAGCCAACAACGGCAAAGGGACAGAAGGGGAGGTTGTTGATTTACTACTTTTTGGCAAAATAAAGTTACCCCTCAATTTAGGTAGGAGGTTTTATGAAGGTTGCCTCCACAATTTGTGCTAGAATTATAGCAGGGTGGCCAATAATTGTGAGGCTGACTGTACAAACATAACGAATAAAATAATACTGAAGTGCGTTAATTTTACAACATATGAGGTCAAAAATAAAACACAATTATTGATTTCTTGTTTTACTTAAAGATAATGAACTTCTGTAGAGTATTTTTGTAAAGAATAGCTTTGAGGTAAACTAAAGTAAATTCTCTTAAATTATACAGTAATCGAAATAAATTGAGAACTGATTAATTATTATTTACTAAGCTACGACACCAACTGTGTAACTCACGTTATTACAAATTCTGCACCTGTTTACTAATAAAAACTGTATACAGGGTGGTGACCGGACCTCTCGGTCATACAGATTTAACATGTAAAAACACACTTTGGTAATTTCCTGCTTCCCAGTTTATTTTAGAAAGAAAATCTTCAAATAAAAGTTTTAGAGAATAAAATTCTGCATCTAAACGAATATATGTATTATCTGCAATTTATACTTTTTAAGTTGTCTTCTATCAATTAGGTAACGTGATTAATTTTTAATAACTCTTGTTCAATAACATCTCGTTCAAACGCCAGTGGTGCAATTATAAGGAATTTTTATTCTTCTAGTAAATCTTCTTATAATTAATTAAATTGAACTCAATTAAGTTGGTCACATTTTGGTAAAGATACGTTAACTGAGCAATAATAGACTTCTTAATTCTAAATAACGTTCTCATTTATTCTCGCATTTATTTGACTTGGGTGGGTTTGATTATGTTTTTTTAAGTCACCTTGATATTTACATTTATAATCACAGATAGTACAACTGTATGGTTTTTCTCCAGTATGAACCCTCGAATGGATTTTTAAATTATTTTTTTGTGAAGTTTTGTAACTACATAACTCACAACCAAATGGTTTTTCCCCAGTATGAGTCCTTATGTGATTATTTAGAGTTCTTCGATCTGAACTTTTATAATTACAAATTTTACAACTATAGGGACGTTCACCGGTATGAGTTCGCCGATGTCTTATCAATCTCGCGTTTGTAAAACATTTGTAATCACACATCTCACACTCAAACGGTTTTTCTTTCAAGTGGACGCTTTTAATGTGTCTTCCCATAATGCCTGAAGTCGTTGTTTTATAATCACAGAAATTACACTGAAATGGCTTCTCTCCAGTATGCTTTCGTTTGTGTAGAATTAGAGCCTGGTTGTTAATACACGTATTTCCACAGATTTCACATTGAAGCAGTGTTTTTCTATTGTGAATTCTTACGTGTAATATTAATTTGTTCCTTTGTAAAGTCTTGTAATTGCATAAAGCACAACATAATTCAATTTTATTAGTATGACTTTCCATATGATTTTTTAAAATGGTTTTTGTAGAACATTTATAATCACACAATTCGCACGATAAACGTTTTGGTCCAAGATGAGTCTTTCTGTGTTCTTTCACGGCGCCTTTATGTGCACTCTTATAATCGCACAAATCACAAGCAAATGGTTTCTCTCCCGTATGAATTCTCATATGTAATTTCATAGATGATGTAGCTATACTTTTGTAGTCGCAGAAATCACACTGAAATGCTTTCTGTCCAGTATGCTCTCGTTTATGTATCATTAAGGCCTTGATGTCAATACACGTTTTTTCACAGATATCACATTGAAGCAATTTTTTTCTATTGTGATATTTTACGTGTATTTTTAATTGGTTCTTTTGCAAAGTCTTATAATTGCATAAAGCACAACAATATTCAATTTTATTAGTATGGCTTTCCATATGATATTTTAAAATGCTTTTTGTAGAACATTTATAATCACACAATTCGCACGAAAAACGTTTTGGTCCAAGATGAGTCTTTTTATGTACTTTCAAAGCGCCTTTATGTAGACCCTTATAACTACACAAATCACAAGCAAATGGTTTCTCTCCTGTATGAATTTTCATATGTAATTTCACAGATCCAGCAAATATACTTTTGTAGTCACAGAAATCACACTGAAATGGCTTCTCTCCAGTATGCTCTCGTTTATGTATAATTAAAGCCTTGTTGTCAATACACGTTTTTCCACAGATATCACACTGAAGCAGTTTTTTTTTATTGTGATATTTTACGTGCATTACTAATAGGTTTTTTTGCAAAGTCTTATAATTGCATAAAGCACAACATAATTCAATTTTATTAGTATGGCTTTCCATATGACATTTTAAAATGTTTTTTGTAGAACATTTATAATCACACAATTCGCACGACAAACGTTTAGGTCCAAGATGAGTCTTTTTATGTTCTTTCAAAGCGCCTTTATGTAGACCCTTATAACTACACAAATCACAAGCAAATGGTTTCTCTCCTGTGTGAATTTTCATATGTAATTTCACAGATGAAGCAATTATACTTTTGTAGTCACAGAAATCACACTGAAATGGCTTCTCTCCAGTATGCTCTCGTTTATGTATAATTAAAGCCTTGTTGTCAATACACGTTTTTCCACAGATATCACACTGAAGCAGTTTTTTTTTATTGTGATATTTTACGTGCATTACTAATAGGTTCTTTTGCAAAGTCTTATAATTGCATAAAGCACAACAAAATTCAATTTTATTAGTATGGCTTTCCATATGACATTTTAAAATGTTTTTTGTAGAACATTTATAATCACATAATTCGCACGATAAACGTTTTGGTCCAAGATGAGTCTTTTTATGTTCTGTCACGGCGCCTTTTTGTACACTCCTATAACTGCACAAATCACAAGCAAATGGTTTCTCTCCCGTATGAATTCTCATATGTAATTTCATAGATGATCTAGCTATACTTTTGTAGTCGCAGAAATCACATTTAAGTAACTTAACACCTTTAGAATTGGATTGACTACTTTTTTCTACCTTTGCATTGCCTTCAATTTTTTTTGCACGTCCAGAAGATGTTGAATTTTCTGAATGTAAATCTTCGTCCCCTTGTGGCTCCTCTTTAATATCCATTTTTGAGTTTCTGACATTAATGTATTCGTTCTAAAAAGAATATTTTCTATTTAGCTACAGTTAGAGAACTTTTACATATATCTGTACCTCAGAGCAAAACTGTATAGAGCACTCATATGCAAGTTTTTCAGAAGATCAATTTAAAAAATTAATTACAATTATTTCTAAATTACTCTAATGTTATTCAACATTTCCAAAAAAAACTATACAGGGTGTTTTTTCAATGTTTCGCCAAACTCAGAAATATTACATACTCAGACAAGTTAAAAAGCGCAAACATTGGCTAGCAAGTTAAATTTACTTCTTTTTTATGGATTAAAAGATTTTTTAATTCAGTTTTGTTCTTACGAATAGACAAATGTCAAATTGTACAGAACATAATTATTAATCTCTTTATAAGAGATGCCCTCAACCACACAAATTGTGCATTGATCAATAAACTTTACAATCGAATGGTTGATTAATTTACCAATTGAACAAAAAGCACTCAAATATTATTTCTTTACAAGTAAATTAGTCTAAAAATCTTAGTCAAATAAAGAATTTATTTGTCTCTGTATTTAAAACAAATACCCAACTTACATCGGTTTGCCGAGATGGAGATAAGGAACTTGATGTGGTGGTAGAAACCTCAGGTGTTTCAAATAGTGGCTTATTGTCTTCTTCTTCATTTGCGGTGCTAAAATCGAGATTGAAGTTTTCTTCAGTGATCGACAGCACTGGTTTATATTCTTCTTCTTCCACTTCATTGCCTTCTACAATTTCTTCAGCTGCATAAAAATGAATTGGAATATGGTCGCTATTTGAACATCGGCTACAAATTCTGCATTCGTTTACTAATAAAAACTGTATAAGGACTGTGAGAGCTTTATATTTTTCTGGTAATCTTCTATCAAGTATAAATTCAATTAACTCTATTTTCTCAAGTTTTAATAACTCTTGTTTAATAACACCACGTTCAAATGCCATTGCTGCAAAAATACACAAAAGGACAAAATAGTAAACACAAACACTGATCTAACCTATAAAAATAACTTTCTATTTCTGCATGTTTACATGCTTACAAACCAGTTCCTTAGAAAATTCACAGCGACATCCATTACAAAAATGTATCTACTTCAAAGTTAGGGGGTAGTTTAAAATCTCTTATAAATTAAATTCATCCTTGCCTTAAAAATAAGAAAACTATTTTTGAAAACTATATTTATTTGATTGCACAAAAAATAAAAATTAATTTACAACAAATAAAATTCGTAAGAATTCTTTTTATTGAATAATAAATTATCTACAATATCTCCACTTCTACTATAATATACACATTTCACATAAAGTATACATACAATTACTTAAATCTCTTTTGTAACTTATACCTACAATTACTATTACAGTACAACTGACAAAATTGTTGTAGATTGTGGAGAGAAAATGCCAAAAATAACTAAAATTCTAAAACCATTATTTCCGGCAGAAACTGAACCTTTTCAACTACTTACAATTAAATTATTTTATATTGCACCGTTCTTTTTGGCATGAATTTGCTTGTGCTTTTTTAAATTTCCGGCAAATTTACATCTATAACTACATAAAGTACAGAAAAATGGTTTTTCTGATGTATGAACCCGCAAATGAGTTTTTAGAATTGATTTTAGCGAAGTTTTAAAACTACACAATTCACAACTAAATGGTTTTTCACCAGTATGAGTTAGCATGTGTCTATTAATACTATATTTGTCTGCACCTTTAAAAGCACAAACAGTACAATTATAAGGCTGGTCACCGGTATGATTATACATATGTTTTTTCAAAGTATACCTCCTTGAACATTTAAAAGCACATACATCACACTGAAACGATTTTTCTTCAAAATGAATTCCCTTTATATGTATTCTTAACGAACCTTTTAATGCAAATTTATAACCACATATGTAACATTCAAATGGTTTTTCTCCGCTATGTGTGCGCAAATGTCTTAACAAGCCTTGATTTTCTTTACATACATATCCACACAATTCACATTGGAATATTTTATTATGAATTTTTATATGACGTTTCATACAGCTACTATAAATTGTTTTGTAATCACATAACTCGCAAGTTATTTCAGCATCTGGAAAATGAATTTTCATGTGATTTCTTAAAGGTCGACTACCGGAACATTTATAATCACATAATTCACAAGAAAAACGTCTTATTTTAAGATGGGTTTCTTTGTGTAATTTTAAACTTTCTTTTCTACTAGCTTTATATTCACACGTATCACAAGCGTAAGGTTTTTCAGTACTATGAACAATCATATGTTTGCTTAAATTACGTTTACGGCTATTTTTATAATCACAAAATTCGCAGCTAAATAATTTTTCAACGTTGGTATTTAAAGTTTCAAGTTTTTCTTCTACCGGCATGTTATTGAATTCTTCTTTTATAATTGTTGTACAAGAATTAATTTGAATGTTTTCGTCACTGCTCATAGGTTCTTCTTTAATACGTACACATTTGTTCTGAAAATAATACTTCCATCATTAATTCTGAAACTACATAAGTTGTCGATTTGCATGTTAAGAGTTTTTTTGCAAAATCGCAAGTCTGAAGAGTTGATAAAATAATTAAAAATCATATTTTCCCATTATCTCAGTATTAAACTAGCGTAATTATTTATTTCAAAACAAAGTCACAAAATTTACTTTTACTTACACCATTAGTTGTAGATGGAGATGTTGGTAGCGAACTTGTGACTATTGTTCCACAATCTGCAGCTCTCCATGGTTCAAATGATTCTTTATTATCCTCTACATCAATTAACTTATTATTTTCTTTGGAAGAATAAAACTCAATTGGAATAACGTCGCTATTTGAGCAGCGGCGACAAATTCTGCATTCGTTTACTAATAAAAACCGTATAAGAACTGTAATATCTTGATATTTTTGAGGCAATTTTCTATATAATATAAACTCTATTAATTCCATCTTTTTGAGTTTTATTAACTCATGTTCAATAAGTTTAAACTCCATTTGGAAATTACTTAAAATTCTATTCAAGTCTACTGTCAGTCGAAACGTCAAAACTGTCAACAGCAACACAAATGCGCAGCGCCATCTATCGGAAGAATGCAAAAGTCTTATAGTTAATAAATGATCAAATTATTAAATTTAAGAAATTACAAGCATTACAAATTACAAACCACTAGCTTCCTGCAAATGAAATACTAAATCAGTTTATGTTAGAAGTAATAGAAAACACCACTCTCATTTTTATAACGTATCTATTAATTATTTTTCAATTTAGGCTATTTAATTTTAGCATGAATTTGTGTATGTTTTTTTAAATCCCCCTGAAAAGCACATTTATAATCACATATTGTACAACAATAAGGTTTTTCTTTAGTATGAGTTCTCATATGAGTTCTTAAATTACAAGGAAGCGAGGACTTGTAATCACACAAACTACAATGATACGGCTTTTCACCAGTGTGACTACGCATATGTTTATTCACAGCACTATTACTTACACCTCTATAATCACATAAAGGACATTTAAATTGCTTTTCCCCAGAATGAGTCTGCATGTGAGTTTTTAAAGAAGCTTTTCTAAATCCTTTATAATCGCACAATTCACAAAAAAAACGTTTTTCACGCATATGAACTTGTCGCCAATGAGTTTTTAAAGTACCTTTAGACGTACATCTATAATCACACACTTCACATTGATGTGGTTTTTCACCTGTATGTAATCGCATTATGTGAGTTGTGAGATTTTTCTTTTCAGAACACTTCAGCCCGCATACTTCACATTGAAACCTCTTCTCTTTATGAATTCTCATGTGCCTCTTCAAGTATTCTTTCTTAAAACATTTATAATCGCACAAGCAACAAGAACGTTCCGTTGGTTCACCAGTACGAATTTTTTTGTGATTATGTTCGGCACTTGTATTACACAATTCGCAAAAACTTTCCTGTAATTTTTTGTGATTTTTCAAATTATGCATGTTTAAACTGTCCTTGTCCAAAGCTTTAAAATCACAGGATTCACAAAAAAACAAAAGTTCTTCAGAATGTTGTCGTTTTAAATGTGCCGTTAATGCACCTTCATGAGCTGTACTATAATCACACAAAGCACAAATAAATGGTTTTTCTCCAATGTGGATAAGCATATGTTCTTGTAAATTTGCTTTATCTATAGTTGAGTATGTACAAATTGTACAATGTAAGTCAGAATCAAAAAACAAATGACTGCAATTGTTTGCATGTTCGACTTTTATACATGTTTGTTGACTCTCTGCACCTTCATGCTCGCACTTGATAAACTGTTGTTCGATTTCTAAAAAGCGTACATTTAAATTCTCTTAAAAATTTTGAAATTAAATCTAACAAACCTGGATTGTTCATTTCATCAACGTTATCTAAACATTCATGTAATTCAGGCAATTCTTCTTTAATTTTCATTTGATTAGAAGCTCTTTCCGAGCTTAGGCTAGACATTTTCAAAGCATTTAATCTGTACACAACAGCAAAAAATTTATATTAAGTTTTTGAAGTGTAGATAAATTTTTAAAACCTAATGATTAGTGATGTAACAATTCAAAATTCATTCAATGCCACATTTGGTCACATTTTTCTTATTCCTACAGAGTCCATTTTCCAGGTATTTATCCACAGAAGCACGGTGGAGGGAGGAGGTTAACAGCCTGTTACCACTACTACTACTGTACTGTAGTAACAAGTATAAATTCCCTATCAGCAGTGTACAGGGTACTTCATAGTTTTGTTCATCATCTTTCATACCCGGGTTTTAAAATTTACGTACACTCGAATTTTTAAAAGACTACCGACACGTGACTTTTAAAATATTGAATAAATAATTAATTTAATTATAAATTTTCTAAATAAATATTTAATAATAATTAGCAATAAATGTATTAACTAAATTAACTAACTAAACTTACGAAATAAGTCGTTTTCATCTTAATTTATACATATAAAGGTGGTCACGTGTCGGTAGTCTTTAAAAAATTTGACTATACTGCATTTACTAATTAAGTTGAATCTATGGCTTAAATGGGTAACTTTGTAATCACACAGCGCACTTGAAAGATTTTTCGCCAGTATGGATACGCATATCTTAATCTTGGACCCGTAGTAGTTTTATAATCACATTGATCATATAAAAATCGTTTCTCTCCAGTATGAATCTTTTTATGAGTAGACAAAGTGGTTAAACTACTACATGCGTAAGGCTTTTCACCAGTATGTACTCGAGTATGTAATCTTAAGTTCTTATTAAAAAGGATTAAAAGAATTAAAAGATATATAGCTGAAAACCGGGAAAAATTTGTCAAATATCTGAGATCGGACCTTTGAATGTGTCTTGTCTCGGACCAATTGGACGTCTCTGTTCTCGCATGAGTGCGTTGGTTGAAGCGTGCCGAGTGAACCGATCATGGTGAATGGTGACAAACACATGCATTTGCATAGTTGCCAGTATGAGCGGTCTTCTTACATTATCTTATGTTATATATTATTGAGAGTAAATAAATATTCTGATATTAGCATTAGCAGCAAAAGTTAAACCAGATACCTCACATTGACTTGGTTTAATACCTTATTTATCAAGATGAATTAGCTTTAAAAACACAACTTTTAAAGTTTCAAATTAGTACTTTCACTGCTAATTAGTTCGAAATTGTGTCACGCACGTCAGCACTAGTATTCTGATTTAAAATTCCCGCACTACAACTGGAATACAAAAAACTGTGTTACTTTACGCTAATTTTAATTCTAAAACTTTATTAAGTATATAAAAGTAAGCAATATATAAGTATAAATAAATAATTACTTGCTAATTACAGTAATATTTTGTGGATTAACTAGGGGTTGCAATTTTTCAGAAAATCTTTTGTAATTTCGTTCCAATTCCCTTTGGTAATCCCTTTGGTCAGATCCAATTAAGTTTTTATTTTTCTTTAAAGCATCTTGGCATCTAAAAACAGCGTTAAATGTTAAAGTTCTACATACAATTGAAAAAACCTACTTTTTTGCAAAATCTTTAAAGCACAATCTTAGTTTATTTTGGTGTCGTGTTAACATCTTTCCATCACAGGGTAAAAATGTAAGTGCCATTTCTAATGGACCCTGATTGACAGTTGTGCCGATACAACCCTGTAACACCATTTGAAGAATTTTAGGATCAGGTGGTTCTTGTTGAGTAGCTGCTGCAAGCTCTGCTGTTTTTTTCTGTATGTCTTCAATTGCAACTTCTACAGGTGATAAAACTATCTGAATCATATCCACCACTTGAATTCTTGTTTTTACATATGGAAAATGAACGGCTGTAGTTAAGATAGTTTTTCTTTTGTATTGTTCGTGTAATTCGCCATGGGGACGACCGGATGGCGTAAAAGGGGTAGCATAAACAAATTTCTCTAAAAGAGTTTTTGAAAAATTATTACATACAGCTATTTTATTGTATAAAATACTTACTAATATTGAAGTTTCTATCAAAATGCGTCTGTCTATAACGCAATTCGTACTGCTCAAAATATGGCTCAACATAAGTAATTTGAATGTAAGCCTTATCAGCATCCAAAATGCTAGGATCAACAACATTAGAGTCCATGATAATCATAATATTATCGGCTCCAAATCTTTCAGCATAAAAGTTCTAAAATTTAATCACATTAGTTTGATTGTGTGGTAAAAGATAACAAAAATATACTTCTAAACGATTAAATATTTCAGGAAGCTTAGTTAAAGTCGGTTCTTTGTAAATAAATTCTTGACCGTCGAGATCTCCAAATTTAGAACCATAAAAACCCACACGAAAATATGTACCAAAAACTCTTTTACCCTGCAGTTGATCGATTCTTGTATATGCATCATGTAGTTTACTATAAAAAAAATAAATTTAACCTTTATTAAAAGTAAACTTATTGACAAAATTTAAGTATTCTACTTGCCCATGAATATTTGCGAGTTTCTTAAAGTCCCGATTGTTCTCTGCTATAGGAATCAACACCTTATAAATGTCATTCATTGGTTCGTACATTGCGGCAGAATGAAAAAAGCTAGCAGCATGTTCGAGCAAAACTAACAAGCCTCCTTCGGAAAAATGAGATCCTAAACAAATTCCTTCACGTTCGGGGCTCAATACATCATCAGAAACTGCGCTTTCTGCTAAAACATTTGGGCTAACTTTTTCTAAGGCGGCAGCACCGGCAGGTAAATGTGGTAAAGGTTCGATCATAGCCAAATATTCTGCCACTAAAGCGGCCGAATGTACCATACACATTCCAGCTTCACAATGATTTCCTCTTTCCATGTGTTTTTGTCCCATATTTGCTAACCACGTTAAACGTAAATCAGGCGAATTTTGATAACCTTTAGCAATACGGTACATGAGATCTAGTAACATTTCAGGATCTTCCTGAAACTCTTTCATTTTCACAGTATCGGATAATATCATGTGTAAATTAAAAACTAAATCGCGAACTTGTTCTGGAAATGTGGTTTCTTGTAATTCTGTATCGTGTTCTCCATATTCTAAGATAGTCTTGAAGGATCTTCTTAAAGAGTCGTCGCTAAAGGAAGATGAAGTTCCCACAAGTGAACTCAAAGACATGGTAACTTGCATTTTAACTCGAGCAAAATTCTGTACAAAATACATTAGAAGTAATTTAAGAAGTTAACAGTTTAGAAAAAACTTACATTTCCAATTTGGAACGTTTGTCTCATTAATAGATACAAAGATGCAGCAGCTTGAGATCTAACAGATGCTATATTTGAACCGCAATGTTTTAATAGTAAAAGGCATAAATTGGCACAATGGTCACTTTCTTCATCAAAAAGGGCACTGTGGAACTAACATTTTAAATTATATTATGTTAAAACTCGGTAATTTTAAAAGCAAACCTTGAAAACTAAGCTACGTTGAGAAGCAAACATGTGAGGCAAAACGGTGGTACTTTGGTTCTTTCCGAGAGCGTGTAAAAGTACAGTTAGTGCTAATCCTAAAAGAGATTGTTGATTGTCCCACTGAGCTACAGTATTAATACAACGTTCTAATATGTCTAGAACTATAAATGAAGCTTCTGTAGATAAATGACCATCTAGATGAACATCAGTCACTACATCATCACGGGGGCGATCCACAACGTCTGATCCTGGACGATAAGCCATTTGATCTTTACGCCAACGTAATTTTTCACCAGCTTGTGGAGTTGTACCTTTAAAACAATAAAGTAAATACTAATCAATAATATATTTCTAAATGAAGTTGCTACCTTTTCTCCTTTGCATCATTTCTCTAGCCGACCCTTGACCTAGAATTATGTCTTCTAGTCGCGATTTAACGTCTTGATTAACTTGAGCATGAGCATATCCAGATGATGGAGGAACACGATGTCGTGGTCTATATTCAAAACAACTAGTACAAGCGTCTAGAAGTTGCATTAAAGTGCCCATTTTAGATAAACTTAATTCTCCTAACCATTGACTCAAAGAATCTCGTTCCATATTCTTCAAAACCCATAATACACATAAGAGAAGATTACGAGTCACGTCTGCACTTATTCCAGTTTTACGAGCCTAAATTAATTCATTTTTTAAATTTTGTATGCGAAAGTAATTAATGCTTACCTGTTGGAATGTATCACAATTTGCGTGTGGTAATTTGCCGGCTATTGCTAAAGCAACGTTTTGATTTATGTTAGTCGGTGTGTTTATTTCATCGCTCGAATAACGCTCTGTTTTATCATTGTTCCATTGATGTAAAATTGGTAAAACATCCATTGCTACAGAAAGTAAAGGCATATAAAGTGCAACCACGCGTCTTTTAGCTTCTATAGACGCGTAACGAGGATCACCGTCGTGCCAACACAAAAGAGAACGAATCATGTCAACAGCTTTGCTATGCAATGAGGGACTCCTGTAAAAATACGATACAAAATCTAGGAAGTTCTGTGAATTGTTCAAGTCTAATGACTATGTAAGAAAATGAACTTACTGCATTTCAACTAAAACTGTAGCCAAATCTGTTAAAACAAGTCCTGTTAAATAATGATGCTGTCTATATTCGGACGATAGTTCAGCAAAGACACTTGCTCTTTCTTGACTTGCTGGTGGACCAGATAAAAACGAAGTCTGACTGTTTGAACTAGTTACACTAGGGCTAGGTGAAATATTGGCCGAAGAAGTCATAAAAGGTGTTGCAAAAGGCAAATTCAAAGCAACATAATGTTCATGACTACAAACAATACGTATGCACTCAAGTTTCAATTCCACAAGAATAGTGGCATCTTGAATCGACGCAATTTTAGCTTGTAATTGTTTACAGTAAGATCTTAACAACTGAAAAACAAATCCTCGATCTGCAACTGATAGTAAATCAAAGTAAAAGAACGCTAAGGCGGCGTTTAATTTGTGTGCGTGTCTTATATCGCTTGTGGAATGAGCGATAATTTCAGCTGTTACAGTATGAACAAGAGTAGTAATATCGTCTAAAAATTGTTCAGAAAATCGTAATTTACGTGGAGCATCAAAGCTTTTGGTATGAAATAGATGGTTCACCATACTTTTTATTATTAATTCAAATAAAAACCAAGCGTTCTGCATAGCCATATCTTTTGAACGTCCGCTCGAAACGACCCACTGTAAAGCAAGCTCTCGGTGAACTATACGCTGGTACGCATTAATATTTAAAGACGACGAATCCATTGTTGGCACACGCATACTAGCAGCTCTATCCAAACCTCTTTGAGCTTGAATATTAGCAACTTCTAAATCTGGATTAGACGAACTGCGGTTCAAACCTGTTCCTTCCCAACTGGGAGATCCTTGTCCACTTGTAAACAAAGGATGAGGCAAATGGCATTGATATTGAATATAGGTAGCTAGAAGTGAATTGCGCGAATGTTGATCTATTAACAAATCTTGAAGACTCTAAAAAAAGTTGTTTAAACAAACATATTGGTATGTTATGCAAAATACGTACTGCTATGTTATTTAAAAGTAAACATAAGGCCTCAAAAGCTGTATGCCCAACATTAAGGGTGTGGCCTGAAATTTTTGGTGGTTGCACTAATAACTGAATGACAATATCAAAAATTATTGGTAAATTTTGAACTAAGGTTTCGGGTCTAGCTCCAGCCAAACCCAACATCGCAGATCTGTAATGCAAAGTATTTTATTTAATATTGCTTAAACAAAATTTAACTTTTACTGCTATAAAGTTTCTTTATTCTCTTCAAACTGTGTCTCCCTACCACACCAGAACACCAAATAAGGGTGAAAATTACACAAATTAATAAAAGGATATTAAAGTGATACTGCTGGAAGAATTTTGGCCTAGTAAAACTTCAAGGTTCTTAAAGAACACGTATGAGAAAGCCTTGACACCAACTTTTACAATCGTCTAATTTAGATTTTTATAATTATTATATAAAATTAATGAACTGTATGTTGGTGTTGCAAACTAAATGGAACGAGATTTAGCATTGCTGTCACAGGTTGTCATATAAACGATCCGTAATTTAAAAAAAATCTTACCTTAATTCATTTTCAAGTCCAGCTTCACCAAGTCGAGCAGGTACGACACCAGTTTGAACGTAATCGTATGCTGCTAAAAAGCGTTCAAGAGGTTGATCGTGAGTATGAACTGAAGAAGCAGAATCTAAACACACAGTAAATAGACCCTTATGATTGTCTAACCAGCGTGTACCAGGTAAACAAACGTCAGCTGGAATATAACTGTAGTTTAAAGGTGGTGGCTCTAACATAACTGGCAAACAAAACTCTCCACTTACTAATCTTCCATCCCGCAAAAGAGGCAACCACTGAAAAAAAAATGCAATGAAAATTAACAGCTTATAAAAACTTAAAGAAAACTTACTGTGTATCCTACAGGAGAATCGACAGAAGTTTGTTCTAATTTTCTTTGACACGAAATATGGTAGAAAGTAAATAATAGATGATGGTTATCTCCGAGGGCAGCTGGAAGTTTCAATTTAATTTCATCGTAGAAAACAGGACACTTATTATGATATGTAACTGCTGTATAAGCCTCTGTTGCTAATTCGGGACAACTGGATTTTCCAAATATGTTAGGAAGAGCATGTTGCTCACCTTCTCCATTCATCAGTTGTATTCTAACAGCTAAATTTCTAGCAGATCCTTGTCTATTTGAAAAGTTAAGATCTTTAGGACTAACAAACAATAAATTACGATAAACATAATGAGGTGTAAGTATTTCTTTTATCGGAAATTCTAACGTTTCTTTAATTGGTCGATTTTTATCATCTGGATATGGATAAATTTTTTCCAATTCTGTAGTTAAACTGTGTTTAATTTCACTTGGACAAGGCGATATATCCAATTTTAATACTGCCGGAATACATTTCAATTTTTTTAATATTAAATTTGGTCTTTTCAATTCAAGAAGGCATTTATACAGATCGTCATCGCGAAATCTTTCACTCTCTTGTTTAAAGAACGACGATACAGTCAAAGTAATCGGTCTAAAAGAATCTAAGCTGTTAGCTAAATGATCGGGAGACCATGAACGTCTTTTATCTGCTTTTCTTTCCAAAGAACCTCTTCTTGTCAAACTACCCATATCAGTAGCTCGACGACGTAATTGTTCCAAACCACTAGCTGAACTTTTTCTTTCTAAACTATTCGTACTTGAATTTGTACCTGTAGAATCTTTATCACTCTCTCTATCTAAAGAGTTACCACCATTGATCACATTCATTAAGTAAATTCCGGTCCAGGCAAAAGCTTGACGATATTTACCAAGACGATCACATATTGCTACTGCATTAGACTTAAGTTTGTCACGATTCTATAAATAATGCACATAACTATCCAGCTTCTAAATTAGCTCATTACATACCTTATCGTCTTTCAAATATGGCTCAATACATTCATTCAAATCACCTTGAAGAACTTTTTCTAAACGAATAACTAAAAATAAATCAGAACTTGGATTGGATATATTAAATATACATCCTCTTGCTAAAGTACTGGTGTCGCTATAAGGAATATGCCCACCCAGCATATGTTTCAAATTTTCTGGATTTAAATCAAAATAAAATGTTTCTGATACTTTCTTACGTTCTCGTGCATCATAAAGTGCAATTGAAGCAAATAATGGTTCAACTTCGATGTCCAATCTAAAAATTAAATTTGAAGATAATCAATATTTTAGTTACCAAATTTTAAAACTTACTTTAGTTGTAAACATCTAACTAATATTCTGTGTCCTAAATGTTCAGCAGGTGGTGGTGCTATAAAACGGCGCTCGACAGGTTCTCCTCCCTCAATTTCAAAAGCTCCAGAACACAATGAAAATAATGTTTCTTGTCTATCTACTTTACGTCTATTTTCGTTAAGTTGATCTAAAGCTTCAGGAGTGGCGTGATCCAATATTTCAGGTATTAATGGGTCACCTGTCGAGTGCCTTAAGTCTAAAGAAGCCCACGAGTTACGTGGAGTTAAAGTATCTCCACATGAAGAAAAAGAAGCAGAAGAAGCAATGCTCTGACGGCTACTACTAGTGTATGAAGCAATATCTAATTCACTGTTTGATTCAGATGGAGTTTGTTGAAAATCAACTTCAAATTCTTGTTTTGGACTTGGATGTAAAAGTTTTAATATACTGTGTCTGCTTCCTGCACTACTGCTTAATAATCTATGTTGATATGTAATGAGTTGCCAGTCAGAAGTGTAACATCGTATGCAAGTTTGAACATGAGGTGGTAAACGTTCGCTGTAACAATTTAATAACGTAAATTGATTTCAATAATTGAATTAAATAACATACACGTCGTCTTCAGGAACAATTGGACGTAATGTACGAATTGGTCTCTTTATTATTTCTAATTCGACATCGCCGTAAGGAAAATCAAGCATCGATCGCAAAGGATCTCGATCTACCAATAATTGATATTGCGATAAAAAATCCTCATAATCCATAGGTTCAATTGAATCATTTAGCCACCACTAAAATAAATCAAAATGATAAAAAATGCTGTTAAGTTAAGTATGAAACATTCTTACACTAGTTGACGAAATATTGTAGCTGTTCTTTGAATTGCAAGAAACATTTTTGCGTACATCTGCAGGATGTTGCCTGAAATATAATCATTGTATTCAACGTAACACTAAAATTTTACAATAATTACTTAGATAGCTTCTGTGTAAACGCCCTTTGATTTGAAGCCATTTCGATTTCACTTTTTACCAGTTACTCCATTATTACTCATAGAACGTCTACATAACCTAAAAAAAGTTGACAGATGCTTTAGTGATTAATGACGTACGAGGATGCACTTTTCGAGATAATTTATAAATATTTTTTTAAATAGTAAAAAAACCTTTATTTTTCAAGCTAATTTCTAGGTGCAGTACATTACCGACATTATTTCAATTACAATCATTATTACAATAAAATCAATCTTAATTTAATTAACACAATGAAACTTCTAGTTTGACCACAATTAACATAATAATTTTTCTACATCTACATTTTTAATTTTTCTTAATAGGTAACTTATCAACGTTCGTAAGTATGATTTCTAACTCATGTAGCAATTCTCGTTTAACCGAATCTGGTACCATAGAGCGTGCGGAAGGTGTAACCACTGCAATTAATTCATCAAATGTATTGAAACGATCATTTTCTTCCGTGTATTTGCGACAAGCCAAACGTACTTGATCTCTCCAACCACATTCGACTAATCTGACTCGAACTAACTCTGACACCCTACAAATTTTTTATTACAAAAGCCTTGCATGTTAAATTTTTGTACCTTTCTACAGCATGTTGATTTTCTAATTTGGAGTTAACTACATCTTCGTAATATTTTAAATTTTGTGACATTTTACAATCTTTTAACATGAAATGTAAATAAACGCTTGTAAATTACAATACCAAGGTAAGCATAAAAAAGGTTTATCAATTCTGTAAACCAATCAATAGCAGCTATTTTCTCCAAACGACCTGCGTTGTTACAACCTTGTTGTCACCTCTTGGTAAACCTAACCTAAAAATAGTTTGGAAAGATCGTGTTTTCATTTCATATCATTTTATAAACTCAAAATGAGCGTTGTATTTGAAAAAAATTGGAATGTTGACGATTATTATGATGAAACAGAACCGGAAGAGCATTGGCAATTACGAAGAGAATTTATGGTGGTTCATCAAGATAAATTTCCTGAAGACTACCTGGTGGCATTAGCCAAAACTTTTACAAATATTGAGTTTATGGGATGCAGGTAATTCGCAATTTAAATTAAGTACCTATATAGAAAAAAGTAAACGAGTTTTCTTTTAATGTTAGTTATCCGGCTCCATTAATGATACGAGTAGCGGAACTATCTAAAGAGGTGGCACATAAATACCGAGAAATTAAAAAGACTAAACTCCAAAGAACATTTGTAAGTGCTTCCAATGCAGCAGAAAGTAAAGTTACAGGTAAGACATCTAAATAAACATTGAAATAAATTTCCAATAAATAACTTTGTTTATAGGAAGAAAAAGTGATCCAGGAGGTTATTCAACTAAGAAGAGAAAATATTAATTTATTAAAATTCTTAATATAATGTACAATAAGAGAATGAAATACAAAAATATAATTTAAATAAACAAAACAAATTTCTTTGGTCACTTATCGTTATCATTATGTAAACCTTCTATTGATACACTAAGCTGTTCTAATCTTTCTATTAATTGGCTCATTGTGTTGTGAGAGTGCTTTAGCCCTTCTTCATTTAAAGACGGATCATTTGTAGCGACTAAATCGAAATGTAATTTGGCTAATTTTTCTTGCTGTTCACGTATGTTGGTCATTTTTTCCATTGTACTTCCCTTACCAAATGCTCTTAATTTACCAGAATGGAAGTCGTCCAACAATCCCAAAAGAGCTTGCTCCATGTGTCGAACATCGGGAACTTCAGAAAGAAAACAATGATGGCGTGCAGGCGTATTAATTGTAACTACCATTTTGTGCACAAGCAATTTGTGAAAAAAAAAAAGAAAAAAAAACAAAAATTAATCTATCTAAATAAGCTAACGTTGAGCATACAAAAATTATAAAATAACGCTTGCAAAAAAAAACTGTATACCTTTATGTGGATTTCTTGGTCTAATTGCAGTAGGTTTACTATAATCCTTTGGTTGTTTCTTTTCGTTAACATAAAATAATTTTGATTCACAATTAGTATTTGCAGCCGCTACTTGACGTCGCGATAAAGAACTTTGACTTGTAGTACCCGATGATGACACCTAGAAATATAACCCATCAGATACATAGAATTCAAAAACTAATTATTAACAGTTTACTTTGTTACTTCGAATTGGAGATATTATTTTATTTTCACTCAAATTATAATCTTCTTGAGCAATGCTATCATCATTTTCTCCATCTATATCGCTTGGAACCAACTGTTCTAATTCACAAGTTTCGCCTACAGATTCCATAATATAAAATAAGACTGCTAATTTAACATTTCTATTAAAAGCAAAACCTATAAGAACAAATTTTACAATAATTACAAATAAATCTTGTGAGGTTATGTCCTATTACTGACGTACCTGACACTGCTATACAGGGTGTTTACACGTAATCTGCCACCATAAAAAAAGAATTACACCCAGTGCCCGATTTGGACTTGATAAGGCCCTAAGCTATTTGAGATATGGGGTCCTTGGAAAAAATATTGCTGCAGTATATTTAACCCGGCATCCGACAGGTGAATATTAGTTACGAGTTCCAGGCGGGTACCTTTAGCAATAACTAAATGAAAATTAAAAAATTTCTATCTCCTTTAATTATAATACTATCCTTTTGATATTTCGTGATAATTTGCGTTCACCGCAAATTATTACGTCGAAAACATTTGCTAAAAAGAAAAATTTTACAAGAAAATTAGCTGCCCGTAATTTACTTGATTGAATTCATAGTTCGAGGGGTATTATATTAAGATTAATTCCCAAATTATGTTTGTGGTTTGCTGCAGGGCGTTATGAATTACGATTCATTAAAAAATATTTTAATTTTTAATAACAATTTTTGAATTTTTAGAAAAAAAATATAAAATCTTAAACGTCAAAAATAATTTGAATTTGAAAAATAATGACAGATTGTAGATAATGGCATGTCAGGGGTGTATAAAGCTAGGGTCTGTTTATTCGTGATTAAATCACAGTATACTTATTTGCTACGCATACAGTAGTGACAACCCCATGGTTACCATTGTATTTCTTGTCGCCAAAATCAGTGACCTTGAACACCGTCCGCCATTAATCGGATAGTATGAAGTATATAAGCGCGCGTAAATTCAAAATTATTTTTATAGGTTCTGTCAGCTGTCACTGTTATTTTTATATCTATTTGTAAAGGGTAGCATAAATAAGTATCTGAATGTATTGAAATCATGTTTCATTAGTACAAGGTACCTTCCGTTTCGGTTTTTGATGCAAATAAAAAATATTTAATTTATAAAAAATATAATAATAACGTGCACATTCGATTTGTCATTCATGCTCGTTCATGCCGACATAAAATTTATAAAAAATAGTTGCCTGGTTTCTTTTATCATAGGTGACTATATTGAATGTGCACTGTATTTAACAATAACCCGCCATTTAACGGATAGTACAAATTCACGCATGATGCGAATTTATAAAAAATAGTTGCCTGGTTTCTTTTATCATAGGTGACTATATTGAATGTGCACTGTATTCAACAATAACCCGCCATTAATCGGATAGTACAAATTCACGCATGCGCAAAACAATATTAGCGACACAATTTTTGCACGTCGGCACTACTGTATGCGTAGCATATTATTATACTGTGATTAAATCCCTCGTTTGGGGTAATCTGATTGGCTGCTATTAGGTTTGTTTGTGCAGCAGTTGCCAACCGTTGGAAACCGTCCGACGCATGCGCATATTTAATTTCGCGTTCGAAATTGAATATGCGCATGCGCCGGACGGTTTCAAACCGTTGGCAACTGCTGCACAAACAAACCTATTATATGAGAGATTAATCACGGCTAAATTAAAAAAAAAGCTAGTTTGAGTTTCGTCAGTATGAAGTAGCTGTCATTGGTCATTACTTATAAAATAAAGAAATGTGATTGGTTGTTATTATATGAGGGAATTGATCAATAGAAAAATATGGACTTTTTCAGTTTTTACCTCGCATCTGTCTGCTATAATTTTGTAAAACCTAATTACACTTTCAAAATGGGATCACAAAATAGGAAAGCTTTCCCCATTTAAACGACTTTGTATCTTTTATAGTTTCCGATATCCCAATGCTGCGCCGATTTCGTGAGACAGCCTGTATACTTGACTGCTTAGACTTTCAACTGTATAATGTAGTGCTTGTTGGTTTTAATTAAAACTGCCTTTAAATAATTTTATATTTTAATTTTATTAATAATCATCCACTCGAGACATCTAAAGATTTTAAACCGAGACTTATAAGTATTTATGGATCAAAAGCTGTCTAATATTCATTAAGAATACTTAATAACACAAAACAAATGATTTTTAAACTATTTTAATTTGTATCAATATGTTGTAACAGTTTCTTTCTACTAGAACATATCATAAATGCATTATTAATTATTATAATACTCGAGACAAATGCTTCGAGTAAAAGAGCATTTTGCCATCCCTTTCTTAAAAATTCATTACAATTGGCATTAAAATTGCTAAACACAAAACAATTTATAGATGTTATTTACATGTTGAATAATGTAAAAAACAACATATTCATAATAGTTGTTGCAGTCACAGCTAAACTGTTACATAATAATAATAAATATTATATTAGAGTTTAAATGTTAGAATGTGAGATCACATTCCGTTAGAATAGGCACGAATTTTCTCTAAACTTCGTTACAAATTAAGCTAAAATGTATAATCGTTAATCAATTACAAAAAAATAAATTAAAAATAAATAAAAACTAAGAATATAGTGAAAACTTGATTTTCTTCATAAAAAAAACAAACAATATAGCCTTTACTACTTAGGCACAAAATAAGTGCCCACGCTAACACATTAACCACCGTCAAAAAGGATGTTTAAAAATTTATTTTACTACAACAAAATTTTAATAATGCAAAACAAAAACAATTACTTAAAAAACAAACAAATAATGCACAATTTATAAACACCCTTGATGATAATATTCGTACCAAATTTGTTCCTAGCAATTATTTAAGTTAAACATTCGTGTTAAAATGTTTTTCATTTATAAATTTGTTAATACGCTAAGACTTATTCGTAAAAAATCGCACGACTGCCCCTCCCTCGAAATAACTACACCCAACATCTGAACGCAGAAAATAAAAAACGTTCACAATAAATAACTATACGTATTATTATAAGATCGGAAATATCACAGTCGCATACAGAATACTCTTAGCGCCTTTACGACAGCTGTAACTGCAACGCAGTTTCATTGAGCCTTTCACCCTGTTTTTATACTTTTGTAGTTCTGACTAGACAAGTAGTTCACAAAACCACAATAAAACATACAACAAATTACGTTCGTAATTTTTTGGCTCAACATTTTTTGTCTCTTTTAATATAATAATGAGGAAATATCTAATCCTCGTTATGCTATCAATAATCGGGATAGCAAAATTGTACTAAACATAATCACGTCATACTACAAACTTGATTAAAACTTTATGCAATTTTTTTTCAAACTGTTGCTAAAAGTGACGCTATAGTCACCTACACTTAAATATTAATTTTAAATATTTTCCATTTCTTTTACATTGGGAAAGTGTGAATAAACAAAAGTCTTCACATATCCAGGATTAATTTTCAAGGCACAAACAAACAAAACCATCCCAAAACATAAAAACGACAATAGGAGGAAAATATTAACTCTTTTTCTATATTATATATAAAATGTATAATGTCCTAAATAAAATTATATTAAAGTCGACAATAATTAATTGACAGCCTGGATTGTAAAAGTGAATATTGATGTGTGTCTTGGCAGAGGAATAAAAAGATGCAGTGCAGGTAGAATAAAGCGAACGATTTTAAATATTTTTGATTCTTAATTTTCCCACCACTCGTCACGAGTATTGGTGTTGCTGTAATTTCCACCATAATTTCCTCTGTCGTTACAAAAATATCCACCTGGAGACAATAAAATTATTAATTAGTTAGTACATTCAAGATTACCTATAGAAATGACCATAGATTTCAGTTTAATCGATCTGAAGAAATTAGATAAATTTTTAACTCACCAGAATTTCCGTATCCATTACTACTGTAACTTCCACCACTACCACCCACAGGGTTTCGAGAGCTCCTTGGTGGACCTCCAGACTGTTGACGAAAATCACGACCTCCAAAGCTGCTACCACCACCAAATCTACCTTTACCACCTCTACGACCGGAACTAGGCATTCTACCATCGGAAGCGACACTTTCTAACCACGATGGAATATCTTGTTTAGATTCAACTAAAAGATCGTGCATTGCAGATGCCAAGTTGCGATTGCGATCGTTGAAAAATGATGTGGCCAAGCCTAGACAAACAAGCAATTAGGGTCACAATGATAAAACTAGTAAATAACCAACCTAAATTTCCCATACGACCTGTACGACCAATTCTATGGACATACTCTTCAACGTCAGATGGCAAGTCGAAGTTAATAACGTGTTTAACATGAGGAATATCGAGACCGCGAGCTGCTACGGCAGTGGCAACTAAAATTGGTGTATTACCAGAACGAAACTGTCTTAAAGCGTCTTCTCGTTCTCTTTGGGTACGATCTCCATGGATAGAAGTAACAGGATAACCTTCATTATGTAGGAACTCTTCTAGAGAATCGGCTCCTTTCTTTGTTTCAACAAAAACTAATGTAAGGCTTTCTGCTGAAGGTTGCTGTAATTCGGCAGCATTTAAAAGGTCGAGTAAAAAGGATCGTTTGTCATGTTCTTCAACCCACACAACCTGCAAAACAATACAGAATTATTTATAAAAACTTGAAAGACTTCCTTTAATTACTTTTTGAGTAATATTTTCTGAAGTGGATCCAACTCTACCGACAGCTAAAAATATATAATTGTCTAGAAAGTCTCTAGCCAACATTTGTATAGGGGAAGGAAAAGTGGCAGAAAACATGAGAGTTTGACGTTCACCAGTTCTAGGCATGTTCTCTTTTTCAAGTATACGTCGAATTTGAGGTTCAAAACCCATATCCAACATTCGATCGGCTTCATCTAATACGAGATATCTACAATAATCTAAACCAATTTTTCCACGATCGATCATATCTAATAAACGACCAGGTGTTGCAACCAAAAGATGACATCCTCTATCCAATTCGCGCATTTGATCCACAATATTTGCTCCTCCGTAACTATAAATTAAAGTTTATGTAGACGTAAAATTAAAGTACAATTTCAAGAACTCAAACTTGAAACTGATATAATTCGATAAATCCGTCAAAATATAAAAAAGCTTGTTAACAGCGTTCTCTAATTTATTTATATTAATCTTTGTTTAATAGTGCATGTAAATGTTGAAAAGCTACATTAAACTGTATTTTATAAAAATACTTACACAACACAAGGACGAACACGAGATCTATAAGAGAACTTTTTACTTTCATCATAAATTTGGGTTGCTAATTCACGAGTTGGGGCCAACACGAGTCCAAATGGGAACTGCTTACGACGATAGCTTCGACCTTGGTTTATAACAGGAGGACCACGTTCGTACATTTGATTAAGAATTGGCACAAGAAACGCGGCAGTCTTTCCAGATCCAGTTTGTGCACAAGCCATAACGTCTCGTCTACCTATAATAATAGGAATAGCGTACTTTTGTACGGGAGTTGGAGTATCATATCGAGCCAAACTTATATTGGTACTAATAATTTCTGTCAACTGTACTTCTTCAAACTAAAACAAAATTACATAAAACATAAATCGATATTAATTAAAAGTGAGCTCTTACAGATGTAATATGAGGGGGGACTTGATCACCAGTTGCCTCGACGGGAATATCTTCATACTTGCTAAAATTAATTCCCGTGTTTCCTGTACCAAACAGTTCCAGTTCCATCCTATCATCTTTAGGTAAGGGAACCGTCCAATCACTTTCGTTGCGACTTCTTTCGGTCCACCTACTACCACCTCCTTCTCGATTATCGTTCCAACGACCGTTGTCTCGTGCCTTTTCCGACTCTTTCCAACGGTCATTGCGTGGCATGTCACGCTCCCTGTCCGGAAACCTACCACCTCTTCCATTATTCCAATCGGAACTGCTTCTTTCATAAGCATCACCATTTTGAAAATTATCTCTACGATTTCTAGTATTAAAGCTTGAATAATCGCCTCCGCGATCGTTGCGATTATCGCGGTTACCACCGCCGCCTCCGCGGTTATAATTACCACCACCTGAACGACCCGATCCTCCTCTAGAATCGTTTCGATCAAAAACTTGCTCCTTGTCTAAATTATTGTCAGACTGAGTCTGCACTTTGTTGCGCAGATGCGGGGGTACGTAACGACCAGCAGTACTGTTGCTGTTACGTCCCTGCAAGTCCAGACCAGCAAACTGCAAGAAATTTTCATATTAGTTTTCGTTTTACTTTAGATTGCATCCCTATTTTGTTATGATCAACAAGAGAAGTAAAAGTACCTCGGGTGGAACTTACATAACCCCAGAAACATAGTTTTTAACTTATACTAGTGTTAACAATAGTTTAATTAGTTACTTTGGTATTTTAATTATTAAGCGGAAATTTTCTAATCATTAAAATCATCCCACACGATTATCGTTTGTACACGTTACCAATTATTTTTTCTCGATTTAATTTGGTAAATAATTTTATAAATTAGCCATATAAATTATTTTAACCTAAAATTGATTAAAATAAGTGCATTAAAAGTTTTAATAAATGTGCGATCAATAAAAGACCAAACCAGACCGACCTCCATTAAACAAAGCTTGGTGATTTTATGCACCAAAAAAGTAACTTAACTGAATAAATTTAATTATTACCTGCTGCTCTAGACCTGATCCATTTTGGTTGGGTACATTACTCATATTACTATTAATCAGTACGTGTTTGTATAATTTCTTGCAGAGAAACTTTCCGAAACGAAATTGAATAAATATCACTTTTATAAGAAACCTCGAGTCCACAGTGATTTATTGCAGGAAACTAAATGGTTTAAATGCGCATGTGCGATATTGTTCCTAAAGAGCGGCAATTACAAAAAAATATAAAATCTCGATTCTTTCTTGCTTTATTTTACACTTGTGTATAAATTAATTATATTAAAAATTACAAAAATTTTTGATACAAAAATAACACAAATAAGCATAAATTGACATTATCTTTTTGTAGTAGAATTATGTCATTTGTTTTTTAAATGTCACTTAAATACATACCGGGTGGTGACCGGACCTCTCGGTCATACAGATTTAACATGTAAAAACATACTTTGGTAATTTCCTGCTTCCCAATGTATTTTAGAAAGAAAATCTTCAAATAAAAGTTTTAGAGATTTAAATTCTGCATCTAAATGAATAAACAAAATTAATTTTGGATGTTTTATAACGCCTGAAATTTAATTTGAAAATTCCGAAAATTAGCAGAAATAGCGATTGCCTTGAAACACAATTGAAAATTGTCAAATATTTTATGCTTTATCTGTCACAATAATTCTGCATTTTTTGTTCATTTATTGAATTTATTTAATAATAAATGATATTTACGTATGTTCATCCCTAAAACTTACTTCATTTTTAGTTTCAGTTAATTTAAATTACCCTCAAAAATAATTTTGAAAGATGTCAATGTCAAATATTGATAATTTCTATTAGGAATATTTCATGGCAATCGCTATTTCTGCTAATTTTGGGAATTTTCAAATTAAATTTCAGGCATTATAAAGCATCCAAAATTAATTTTCTTTATTCATCTAAATCCAGAATTTTATTCTCTAAAACTTTTATTTGAAGATTTCCTTTCTAAAATGCACTGGGAAGCAGGAAATTACCAAAGTATGTTTTTACATGTTAAATCTGTATGACCGAGAGGTCCGGTCACCACCCTGTATAGGATATTTCAAAAAAAATACATACAAGTACCTACTTTTAACTTTTTCCATTCCAAGAAAGTTATCATCGAGAAAAAAAATAAAAATTTTTTTTATTGAAGTTCTCGACGTTTTGAGTCACCCTGATTCCAAAAATGGAAAAAAAAATTTTTCAATTTTTTGAACCAAAATGTCTGGATGTATGTATGTCTGTAACTCTGTGGAGCAAAAACTACAGAACCGATTTTGATGAAATTTGATTTTAGTCACTTTAAAATTATTTCATCGGCAAACTAAGCTTTTATAAGAAATCTATACAGGGTGTCCAAAAATAAGGTGGTTATTTTGGGCGCATATTTGCAAATTTGAGCCAAATTCAATTTTACTTGGCTATAAGATAGTACATGTGACCACCAATTGAAAAAAAAAATTTCAAATTTTTTTATTCAAAATGGCGACCAATAGAACGATTGTCCCATTTTGTGGTTTTTCCCTTATAAATTTGCCGGTAATGATTATTATAAAAATTTCAAAACCGCATTGTACAGCCAAAATATAAGGCTTTCGTTCGAAACAAGTCGATTTTCAAAATTGTTTTAAAATTGCCTACTTTTAAGGGGCCAAAGTACGTCAAAATTTTGAAACGAATTTTCTCAAAATTTCCTCTGCCATATTTTTTCTTTTTTGGATATGTTACAGCCAACGATTCTCTATCGAAATATGAATTTTTATAGAAATCTCTCGAGCCATTTTGGAATAATGATTTTTTGAATGTCAAAACTTCAAAAATCCCTAATTTCTTTTGTAATAAAAATGAAAACTTGAAAATGGATATATTTATCAATCCCATGAATATCTATTATTTGATACTATTTTCGGTTAACAAAACGCTTCCGGTTAAACCGGAAATTACAAAAATTTTAGGAACACCCTGTATATTTTTAAATATTTTGAAAGCTTGTAATATTAGCTATTACACGATAGCACACTTTATATTTTGACTTCCGGCTTAACCGGAAACGGGATCAAATTTCTAAATTTAAATAGAACACCCTGTATATTTTTCAATATTTTCGAAGCTCGTAAAATTAGCTTCCTGAAGATATAAAATAATCTATAGATATAATATATAGATCTCCTTTAATGGACAACTCTCTTAAACGAACAATTATACAGAAACCTATTATTTTTTTTATTTAGCAGACAATTAATAAGCGACTAGTGCTGTCTGCTTTGAAAGATTTTACAGTATTTATATTTTAAGCACATTAAGATCAAATGGCAATTTGGAATACATTATAATCCACTCTGTGATACTAAAAAAACAACGTTAAAATACCAATCTTATTCTTACGAGTCTGTAATATCCCTTATGGATTATTAAATACACACAATCTTAATTAAAAAATTTATTGTAACAGAAGTCAATATATTTCTAATGAAATACAATAAATTATACATAAAGTAGTAAGTCATACAAAATATAAAAACACCTGTTGAAAAAAATATATCAATTACTTCTAATCTTCTTTCTTAGTATCAGTTTTACCACCACGAATACGACCAGTTCTTCGTGCAGCAATAAGACCAACTTTACGACCAGCAGAAGTACCTCTCTTAACTGTAGATGCTTTACCAATATGTTGATGATTACCACCACCGTGGGGATGTTCAACTGGATTCATAGCAACACCACGTACCTTAGGCCAGCAATTACGCTTAACCTTATATTTATGGTAAGCACGACCAGCTTTTAAGATAGGCTTATCGATACGACCGCCTCCAGCTACAATTCCTACCATAGCACGGTTATTTGAAGGAATTACTTTCTTTGCGCCAGAAGGCAACTTAACTCTAGTTTTTCTTGTGTCAGGATTATGAGAAATGACAGTAGCATAATTTCCTGATGCACGTGCTAAACGACCACGATCTCCAGTTTTTTCTTCCAAGTTACATACAATTGTACCTTCAGGCATAGAACCCACAGGTAAAACATTACCTATAATAAAAAAATATTTTTAGTATTTGAACACTTAAAAATTCATACTTTCAAAAATTCAAGTACATCAGAAATAGCCTCTATATATAACTTCATTTATAACTCAGAAATTAGAAAATCATCACAACTTGTATGACTTAACCCTTAATTAGGCGTTTGTAGTTTAAGATTAGTAACTCAAGAACTCTGTTAAAACACAACAAATTGACTAATAGTGTAACAACAATTAGAAGCGCCCAATTAAGAGTTAAATATAAAAAAAGCTTTCACTAACCAATTTGTAAGTTCGCTTTCTTTCCGCAATATAAGAATTGACCAGTATACATTCCTTCTGGAGCGATAAACAATTCTTTTCTTGTTTGGTATTTATATGGATCTCTAAAGTGAACCATAGCTAAGGGAGCACCACGACCAGGATCGTGCATGATTGTTTTAACTACACCCTTGATGTAACCATGTCTTTCTGCGAAATCTAACGACCGTAATTTGGGTGCACCTTTCCGTTTCTTGGTATGCGATTTAAATACAGACCCAGCACCTTTACGTTGTGCACGAATCACACGTCCCATTTTGGTTGTTGAACTTTACCTAAAGTGAAACAATAATTACTAACGTGATATAAAACTAACCTTCAAATCGAAGAATACAAAAATGGGCTAATTGAAGATGTATGTTGTAAAAATTCTAGTAACAACGTTCGTAATAAGCTTTAAAAAATTAAATTTTAGTGATCTTAATTTACGATGATTAATTATAATATTGATAAATTTAGAAAATAATCAGCAACGTACCGTAAAGCACAACTTTAGTACAAAAGAGGATGTTGTCGATTTTCTAGTGATTTTCGCTTAGTGTAAAAATTCAAAATTCCCTGTTTTGAACAGTAACTTTTCTAAAACGAAATAGGGTTATGTTTTTGGTTTATCTAATTTCCCGCCAATTTTATTGGAAATTATTTTCGGGTGAAGTGTTTTAAAAGGTTTTAATGTGTTTTATTTATTTTAAACTTATTTAGTTCACCAATTAAATATGGGTGACGATTCAGGTACCTCTAATTCTATTTACAGTGTTTAAAACTGTATTTTATTTTATTTTTAGTTGAACCAAGAGCCAAAAGGCAAAAGCGAGAACGTCCAGGAAAATCTGCAGCTTTTGAAAAGTTGAAGCAGTTGAAAGGTACAAAAAATAAATATGAAGTTGCGGAAGTGGATGATGTATATGATGTCGTGGATGAAAAGGAATACACTAAACGAGTTTTACATCGACAAGTAGATGACTGGATCGTTGATGATGGTAAAAGAAAAATATTTTCGTATTGATAGCTACTATTTGTACTTTTGTTAACAGATGGTAGTGGATATTGTGAAGACGGTCGAGAAGTTTTTGATGATGATTTAGATGCAGAATCGATTGCTGCAGCTTCCTCAGAAAAGAGTGGTAAAAAGAAAAAAAAGAAAGCTATTTCTGAACAAGCTGGTAAAGGAAATATACAATATTTGTTATCAAGTATGCCTTCGAAAAAGAAAGAGGTAAATTATTCACAATTACTTTTAGTATTCATTTTTAAAAAGTTTCCTTTTAGGTAGTAAAACTTGATGATGACAACATTTTGTCTGAATTAATTTCTGAATTAGATGATTCAAATACATCAAAAAGTTGTACTGTTACTCCGAGCCGTAGTATCAAACCAAAGCCCATACCAAGCTTTTCACTGTCATCAGATAAAAAAGCTGCTAAAGATTATATGAAAAATTTCGCTTCATTAAAATCCAAAACTCCTATTTCTAAAGAAGTTACACAGGAACCTAAAAGTGTACAATATTTAGGCGAGAAGCCTTCTGATAAAATTTTAAAAGAAATTGAATTGAATTGCATGCCTGACCAGAAAATGGATGTATCAAGTTCAGATGATGAAGTCGTACCTCAAACTCCAGAAATTAAAGTTGTCAAAAATAAAACCAATGAAAGTGTTCAAAGCCAAGTTATTGAAGAATTTAATAGTCACGATTTATTTGATGATGGCTTTGATTTAGAACAAATTGAGGAGTTTGCATCTCAAGAGCTAAAGAAAGATATAAAAGAAGATATTGTAACTGAAGAACAACTGTTAAATGGTTGGGAAACTATGCAAGAGGGTGCTTTGAATAACATTCAAGTTGATATTAGCGTTAACAGGTCTCAAATACCTACGGTTACTAATGATGAAGGCCAAAAAGTAAGTGGTTTTTAATTTGGCACAAAAAACTTTATTTCAGTCAGTTCTGGTTTTTAAAATTTAGAATTAATTTAGTAATATTGTAGGTTTTTCGATTTTTCTGGTGGGATGCTTATGAAAATATTTCAAAACGCCCTGGAGAAATTCTCTTGTTTGGCAAAACGTACTGCGAAGCTGCAAAATCTTACGTCAGTTGTTGCGTTGTTGTTCGTAATATTGAACGAAAAATTTATATTTTACCAAGACCATATGTAAGTTTTAACCGTTTTAAGTCTTGAGAAAAAGTTATGATATGTTTTTTAGTACTTGGATAACAATAATGAACCTACAGAAAATGCAGTATCTTTACTTGATGTATATCGCGAATTTAATGAAACTTATTCATCTCTGTTAACTCTACAGTCTTTTAAAACTAAGAAATTAACTAAAAATTATTGTTTTAATCCTCAAATTCCTACAGAATCTGAATATATGGAAATCCGCTATTCTGTAAGTAATAACCTTCAGCTCAATTTACCAATTCTTATTGTATATTTTAAGGCAAAAAATCCACGAATGGACCCTGATATATGTAACAATGGTGGAAAAACATTTTCTAAAATATTTGGAAGCAAAAGCAGTTTTTTGGAATTGTTATTATTAGAACGTAAAATTAAAGGACCTTGTTGGTTGGACATTTGTGATCCACAACCAGTTGCTAATCCCATAAGCTATTGTAAATTTGAAGTTAACTGTGTTAAACCCACAAATGTAGTTGTAGTTATAAACAAGAATATTCCACCTCCACCTTTAGTGCTGGCAACTTTAAATATAAGAACTATTATAAATCCAAAAAATATGAACAACGAAATTGTGATGGCTTCAGTTTTAGTCCACAATAAGTACGAGGTTGATAAAAAACCACCAAATCCATTATTTCAACAACATTTTTGTGGTAAGCAGAATGAAACTTGCATTTTTAAACGTTTAATGTAATTCTTTTTTTTCTTGGAGTATTAATTGGAGTTTAATGTAATAAATAAATTTTTGTAGTTTTCACTCGTCTAGCAGATCAAATTTTACCCCTTGATATTCATGAAGCATTGAAAAATTTTAAAGCGACTCGAGTTCAAAAAATGGACACCGAAAGAGCTCTTTTAAATTATCTAGTAACTCAATTGTACAAGGTGGATGCCGATTTAATAATAGGTCATGATTTGCAAGACTATCAGATAAGTCTCTTGTGTGAACGTTTTATACAGTGCAAAACAAGCAATTTTTGTCGGTTAGGCAAAATAAAACGTTCTGATACACCCAACAAACGCACTTTAGAAAGAGAACTCTTTTTAGGACGTTTAGTCTGTGATATTAAAATTTCCGCTAAGGAATTAATTAAATCTAGGTCTTATGATTTGGAAACTCTTTGCCAAACAGTGTTAAAGCATAAAGAAGGCGAACGTGTTGAAATTGATACTGAAGATGTTCCGAAATTTTTTCAAAATTCTATAGATTTATTGAAATTAGTTACGTTTACTATGCAAGATTGTGCTTATATATTAAAAATGATGTACGAATTAAATGCTATACCGTTGGCACTTCAAATTACCAACATCGCAGGAAATGTAATGTCAAGGACATTACTCGGTGGTAGATCTGAGCGAAATGAGTTTCTTTTGTTACACGCATTTCATGAAAAGGATTATATTGTACCGGATAAAGAGTACAACACTAATAAAAACGATGCACAACGTTCTACTGCTTCAAAGAAAAAACCAGCTTATTTGGGTGGTCTTGTTTTAGACCCTAAAGTTGGATTTTATGATAAATTAGTTTTATTGATGGATTTTAATTCATTATACCCTAGCATCATTCAAGAATATAATATTTGTTTTACAACAATTCCTGCTACTACAGAAGAGCACATAGTTTTGCCAAATCAAAATTTGCCTCCAGGTAAGCAAATCTAAAAGAAAGTTAAACATTCTTTTAATATGTTTTTTATTAGGCATTTTACCAACAGAAATTCGGAAATTAGTAGAAAGTCGTAGAGAGGTAAAGAAGTTAATGAATAATCCTGATATATCGCATGACTTACGAATGCAGTATAATATAAGACAAATGGCTCTTAAATTAACTGCTAACAGCATGTACGGTTGCTTGGGTTTCACTCACTCACGTTTTTATGCTAAAAATTTGGCTGCTTTAGTCACTCATAAAGGTCGTGAGATTTTAACAAATACAAGAGATTTGGTTGTGAAACTCTCTTACGATGTTATATACGGAGATACTGATAGTATTATGATCAATACAAATAGTATAGATTACGATGAAGTTACAAAAATTGGAATTAAAATTAAACAAGAAGTTAACAAGTTGTACCGTCAGGTCGAACTTGATATTGATGGTGTTTTTAAATATTTGTTATTGCTTAAAAAGAAAAAATACGCTGCTGTGGTGCTATCTAAAGATAAAAGTGGAGAATTGAAAACTCAACAAGAACATAAGGGTAAGCAATTTTAAACAGATTCAAACCCTAAATGGAAAATTATTGTCTAATGATTTTTTTATAATTTAAGGTTTGGATATAGTAAGACGTGATTGGTCTCAGTTAGCTGCTGCAGCTGGACGTTTTATATTGGACAATATATTGAATGATCAATCTTTTGAAGATCGAATAGACAACATCCACTCACATTTAGTTAAGCTTAAAGAAGATTTAGAACAAAAAAAAGTACCTTTATCCCTTTTGGTAATCACAAAACAATTAACCAAAGATCCACGTATGTATGCTGATAAAAAACAGTTACCGCATGTACAAGTAGCTCTAAGATATAACAAAAAAGGTGGACGTGTATTACGAGCAGGTGATACAGTTTCTTACGTTATTTGCGACGATGGTACTACTTTACCTGCAACTCAAAGGGCGTATCATATTGAAGAACTGAAAAATTCAGAAACTTTGAAAATAGACATTAAATATTATTTAGCTCAACAGGTACATCCTGTAGTATCTCGATTGTGTGAACCATTAGAAGGAACAGATTCTTATCAAATTGCCAACTGTTTAGGTCTCGATTTATCATCTTTTAAAAAGCCTGTAGATAAAAATGCAAACAATGTAGGAGAAAATTTGAAGAAGAATCAAAACAAATTTTACAATGTTGAACCGTTTGTATTTAAATGCATCACTTGTAAAACTGAAAATAAGATTACAGGTGTTTTGAATGATAAAATTCCGTTTTTAACTCGATGTGTAAATACAGATTGTTCTGTACGACCTATAGATTACTTACCATCTGTTCAAAATCAGCTAATGATTCGTATTCGCGAATTTATTAAGAAATATTATCGAAATGAGTTAACTTGTGAAGATCCTGCTTGTATAAACGAGACAACCCGTCTTCCACAACGTTTTGCAGGCAAATATCCTGTGTGTAATTTTTGCAAAAAAGGTGTAATGTATAAGAAGTATACTGAAAATGACTTGTACAGCCAATTGAGTTATTTTCAATACATTTTTGATTTAAGCAAGTTGGAAAATTGTAAGTTGAAACAAAATTTTTAAATATTTAATTGTTATTGAATTTTTTTACAGCTATAATTTTGGAATCTAATGTTGAATTTGGTTATCACTGTCTTAAAGGAACTGCCGAGAAAATTCTTAAACATTCTGGTTTTGCTATAATTAATTTAACGCAACTGTATTCGGTATTTGTAATGCACGATAAGGCAGCTTCGAGTCAAATTGCAAATAGTGAAAGTGAAGTTGTTGAATCTTATGTTGAAGATGATTATGAAGATGATTTTTAACTTGTGTAGATATTATTTATAATTAACTTTGCTTTTTTGTATCTAAATGTATTATTGAGATTTAACAATAATTAAGTATTTCAATAAAAGTAATCGTTAAATTATTAGTTTGAAGCTCGAAATGGGAATTGAAGTGTTATATCAAATTTTCCTAATCACATAAATAAATAAATTATGAATATAATTTAAACAAATTTATTATTACAAATGAGAAGAATATTCATATTGTTCTTAGTACTTTGCTATGAAAATGCACATTAACTATCAACTGAGCTTAAAAAAAAGTTAAAATTAAGAAATTTGATCTCATTTCCGGTTAAACCGGAAGTCAAAATATAAAGTGTTTGGTATCAGTACCAATCAGTACGAGCTTTCAAAATATTTAAAAATATACAGTGTGTTCCTAAAATAATCGGGTGGATTAAGACAAAAGCCCTATATTTTGGCTCTACTTCGCCTTTTTGAAATTTTTATAATAATCGACCAAGTTATAAGGAAAAAGTCACAAAATGGGATTTATGTTTATAGGACTAGGTAAACTTAGCAGGTATTTTGTAACTTTCGAGAAATAAAAAAATATACAGGGTGACTAATCAAACTATATTAATCTTGTTCCTTATGCAATTTCCGACAAAAATTGTCTACTTCACTTTTTTGTATCGTCATTTGTTTCTTAATATTCGCGTGCAAACTTGAAAATTAGTGTGCACGCGAACACCAACGCTAGATATCTATTGTTAGGCTACATTTTAATTTTTATTGCCTGCCCTGTTTCATCATTCCTCGATCTCCATTGCTTCGTCGTTTTCAGAATAGATGAATGGTTTCATCTTGTCCATCGTCTTTTTGTATACCTACCACTCAATTTTTTAATTTTTATTTTTAGTTCAAAAATTGACAATGTAAAATAACAGCAGCGACTCATTTGGCGAGCGTTCGTCCCTGAATTAAGAAACTAGCCATTATAGTGGGGTCGAAATACGGTTTGAGACTAAACTTCTGCGGATAGAAATGTTATGATTGAATAATGTTCAGGACAATGTCAGGAATAATGTGGTAAGTTTTGGACTTCGAACTCGCGCGGCGTCCTTCCGAAAAAAGCATTCCAAAGAACATTTACCCGTTTTCTTTGACGTTTTATTTAATTCCTCAACTTCTAAACATCGGATCGTAATAAAAAATTATGGGATTATGGGAAATTGTCAGACGATGAATTCTAGACTAAAAATGTATAGTTTAGTTCAGTAGCTTTGGAGATAAAACTTCTTAAGCACCAAATGCGAACCAAAAATTGTTTTATTCAGTGCACTGCAAAGAAGTAATCAAAAAATCTTTTGTTCATGTAAAGATACTCTTTGATGAGTAGAAAGGATTTGCCAAAGTTGAGATCCTGAAGTGTAACCATCAAAGAGCCAAAAAGTGCATAGGAAGTTAGAACTTGTAAGGATTGCCATTTAATGCGATCATAATAAAAACAATTTTTTTTTTCAAAAAACATTCCTTTTCGAACCTACTATTTTGTGAAAGAAATATTTTAGAAATTGTCGCCTTGCATACTTCACTTTTGACCCTTTTTTCGAAACGCACTTTTCTAAATTGCCAAGAACTTGGTAAATATTTTTTAAAAAGAAGATTCATTATTTTAGCTTGATAGATCTTTTAAAATACGTCTGATTTCAAAAAACACAATTTCCGATTCATCAACTTGGAGGCTAATTTTGGATATTTTTGTATTTGCTACTGCAGGTGGTATGCTCCCCCACTCCTGACTTTGGATTCATTTAGATGTACTTTTATTTGTCAGTGTCAAATTTAATATAAGAAACTCCATGGCTGTTACTATTTTGACGGGATTTTCGATAGTTTCTTGTATAATTTCTATAGTTACAAAGCACGCACCATTAATTTTATTTACTGACTTCTTCTTTTTAGTCTGGTGTTGAATTAGAAGATGCATAACATACTTAGATATCATATATCAACAAAAGAATGTTTTGCCTTTCAGTTGAGACAAAAACGATTTAAAAAACAGTTAGCCTTTTAACCACTGCAGTTGTAAATACAAAAATATCCATATTTGGCCTCCAAGTTGATGAATCGCGATTTTTGTTATTTGAAATCAAAGGTTTTGAAAAGATCTATCAAGCTAAAATAATGAATTTTCTATTTAACAAGTATTGACAAAATTCTTGGCGATTTAGAAAAGTGCGTTTCTAAAAAAGAGTCAAAAGTGCACTAAGATTAGCGAAAAATTATAAAATTTTTCCTTAAGCAAATAGTACGTTCAAAGACGAATTTTTTCATAAAAAAAAGATTTTTATTCATCGCGATCGCATTAAATGACAACCCTTACAAATTTTGATTTCATGAGCAGTTTTTGGCTGTTTGGTTGCACTTGAGGATCTCAACGCAAGTTCATTCTACTCATCAAGTAGTATCTTTTACATGAACAAAAGATTTTTTGATTACTTCTTTGCAGTGCGCTGAATAAAACAATTTTTGGTTCGCATTTGGTGCTTAAGAAGTTTTATCTCCAAAGCTACTGAACCAAACTATACATTTTTAGTCTAGAATTCATCGTCTGTCAATTTCCCATAATCCCATAATTTTTTATTACGATCCGATGTTTAGAAATTGAGGAATTAAATAAAACGTCAAAGAAAACGGGAAAATGTTCTTTGGAATGCTTTTTTCGGAAGGACGCCGCGCGAGTTCGAAGTCCAAAACTTACCACATTATTCCTGACATTGTCCTGAACATTATTCAATCATAACATTTCTATCCGCAGAAGTTTAGTTTCAAGCTATTAATTCCCGTAATTCGACGCCACTATTATAACAACTACATAATTATTATTACACAAATTATTGTATTAGTTGATTCTTATGGTTGTAATTATTTTAATTGGTTTGTAATTGTCTCAATATGTACATAAATCATGCATTGCTGGGGAAAATAAATAAATAAATTATAAATAATAATAATAGTACAGTCAAAGAAGAAGAAATAAAAGGCTAATCTCGGAATAAAAGTCAGAAAGCTGAATAGTTGCACAAACTTATACTTTGACTTTCTAAAGACTTGCTCAAAAGTCTCATACAATCTCGTGTCCGCGTGTCAAAATATTCAAGGTCAACAGTCACAAAAATCTTTTTACAAATATCTCGTTTCTTATATATTATACGTCATTAGAGGTTATTACAAAAATTGTAGATCATCAAATTCTCTACAAGTATTAGCTACTTCATTTTTTTGTACGATCGACCGTTCTCGAAATATAGCGCAGAGTGGAACGCGCGTAAACGTACGTAGGATATAGAATAACGTAAAAAACATCAACGATAGGTATAGGAAATGGTAATGCAAAACGATAGTAAATTTATTTACGCATCCAAAACTGTCAAAAAATACAGGGTGTTCCATTTAAGATTAAAGAGTTTTTTAGGTTTTAAATTTCCTCTAAAAATCAGCACTTTTTGTACACCCTGTAAATTTATAAATAAAAATTGTAACATCAGAGCTTAGTCTAAGGTTCTTAGAAAAATATCTGAAATTAACGTAGCTCTTATTATTATCATAAAGTTAGTATGCAATTTTCAAGAAAGGCGCGCAAACGTCCCTTTTTTGAAAATTTTATTTTTCTAAAAAAACAGTTGAAAATAGGAACATGTTATAAAGTTGGATTTGGCAGTTTTCGTAGAATCCATAAATATAAAAAAATATACAGTATTCTATTTAAAATAAAAAAGTTAGTATTAGCGCGTCTCCCACTCTCCGCGTTATATTTCGAGAACGGTTGATCGCACAAAAAAATGAATTTAGTCAAATTTGTAGAGAATTTTATGATCTACAAGTTTTATAATAACCTCTGATAATGTATGATGCGTAGGAAACGAGATATTTGCACAAAAAACGACTTTTGTGAGCATTGACTTTGAATATCTTAACACGCGGACACGAGATTATATGAGACTTTTGAGCATGTCTTTAGAACGTCAAAACATAGCTTTATGCAAATATTTAGTTTTCTGACTTTCATTCCGAGGTTAAACCTTACTTTTACTGGACTATAACAATAACAAGATTTATATCATCTAATAGGATAGCGACACGAAATTTAGATTTTATGCATTAAACATTTAAACTCGCTTAAATTCATTCTACTGCGATTTTCAATGTAAGTAGTAATAATAAGGTTTTATTAATAAGATAAACAGCAAGAACTTGATTACAGATTACAACATTAAAAAATTTAAAAAAAGTTTTAAAATTGAATAATTTAAAAATTGTTTACCAAAATGATATATTTTATTACTACTTTAATCGGTTTAGTAATACCGGTAATACTTTATTTCAAATGGTGCTTTTATTACGCTAGAAACTCTAACATCCCCGTTTTAGTAGAACCAAGTATTCCATTTGGAAACTTACCTAACCCATTTACAACAAAATGTAATCTAGGTATTACAAATAAAGAATGTCATCTTATGTCCAAAGTTTTGGGTTACAAAATTATAAGAGTTTACATTTTTTGCAACCCTTGGTATTGTCTTATAGATCCGCAATACATTAAGTTTGTAATTCAGAACGATTTTGATCATTTTGTCGATCGTGGATTTTATTATAACGAAAAAGACGATCCATTGAGCGCCAATTTATTTGCCATCGGTGGAGAAAAATGGAGTTTTATACGTACGAAGTTATCTCCAACTTTTACGTCAGGAAAATTAAAGGGGATGTTTGAGACGTTGCTTCAGTCTGGTTTACAATTACAAAACGTTGTCGATAATATGTGCACAAATAAACAACAAATTGATCTTAAAGAATTATCAACTTCTTACAGCATTAATGTAATCGGTTCGTGCGCTTTTGGAATCCAATGTAACTGTTTTAAAGAACCAAACGCTGAGTTTAAAAGACAAGGAAAAGAAATTTTTCATATGGACTTCTTGAGAATGTTGAAGGTGTACTTCGCATTCGGTCTCCCTGAAATTGCGCTAAAATTTGGTGTTCGATTATTCAGCAAAGCTACAACAGATTTTTTTGTTAATCTCGTAAAAGGTGTTATTCAATACAGAAGCAAAAATAATGTAACGAGGAAAGATATGATGCAGTTGTTAATGAAGTTGTACGATGAAGATAGCAATGTCGACGGAGCAGATCAACAAGTTACGAGTCGTTTAAATTTTGAAGAAATTACGGCACAAGCTTTTATATTTTTTGCCGCTGGATTCGAAACGTCTTCCATTACGCTAACTTACCGTCAAATGGGGTAAAGTGGATCAAAATTTTATGTTTTTTAACATTATTCCTACATAGATTACCGTATTAAAATTCAGCAAAAAATAATGTTATTCATACATTGCTTTGCTATTAATAACTTTCATTGTTTAATGTGTGAAAGGTGAGTACGCCCCTTAATTAATTAATCAAAGGTGATCCGCTTTACCTCATAGGTTGGGGTAAAGGGGATCGGTCATATGATTTGCCTTAAAAACCACTTTAAATATACTTTCGGGTAAAGAGGATCACTTAAAATGTTTTTTTGAGTAATTTCTTTAAAATCCCCCCTTCACTCCAAATAAAACAAATGTTAAATAAGTCTAAAAATCGTTTTTGCAACATTTTAATATACAAGTTACATAATTATTATTCTTTTATAAAATCTTAACAACTAAAAAACTAAAAAACCTTGCTACTCTAGGGAATAGTTAGAAATATCATGAAAAATAAATTGTCCTCTTCTTCCTGCATGTCCACATACTTTTTTTATTATTTGGCCTTTTTGAACAATAATAATATACAAGTTACATAATTATTATTCTTTTATAAAATCTTAACAACTAAAATACTAAAAAACCTTGCTACTCTAGGGAATAGTTAGAAATATCATGAAAAATAAATTGTCCTCTTCTATCTGCATGTCCATATACTTTTTTTATTATTTGGCTTTTTTGAACTACACTAATATCTGTAACCTGTGGATAGGTGAAAACTATTTGTTTTTGGCTACCTTTCCGTCTTAATATGTTTACGGTATATTCATTGTCATTTTCAGATTCTATTTTTCCAATATATAGCCGGTCTCTCTTATTTGTATTAAATTTCACAATGACGAAATTTCCAATTCCAAAACTAATTGTAACATGGTCTGGTTCTCTTGAAGTTGAAGCTAAATTGTTCATATCAGTCTTATTCTCGTCTTCTCTTTCAGCTTGGTTATTTTCGTCAGATTTATCTTCTAACACTTCATTTTCGTATATTTCTATATTTTGTTCTGAACAGTTGCCATCGTCGGCTTCTCCTGACTCTGGTTCAATTAATTCTGCCAAAAGATCTGTCGCCCTAATGCTTTTTCCTGGAGACACGTTCATTTTTCTCCCTCTTTTTGGTGCCTGTTCACCTCCAGATCGCATTTCACTGAGATGTGTCACAATAGTATCAGACCACCTTGTTTGCATTACTCTCTCAACCTCTTGCTGTTCTTCTCGGGGTATAATGCGAACTATTTTTCTTAAAACTGCATCCGGATTAAATGGTAGTATACCGCAAGCCTTAAATCCTGCTTGTGCATTGACCGATGATCTTGCTCCAATTTTTTCAATTGTTTCATTCAGCAACCTAGGAAAAATCGTTTTGGGCAACACTCCTCGGTTTTTTATTTTCCATTGCTCTAATACATTGCGCCATGCACCTTTAAATGGACGAAAGTATGCTACATCTAGTGGTTGAAGAAGGTGTGTGGAATTTGGCGGCAAGAGAATAAATCTAATGTTATGAATTTCGCATTGCTGAATAACACTAATAGTTAAATGACTGCACAAATTGTCACCGATTATAACTTTAGGACCATCTAGATTTCGCATATAAGATAACGCAGTTGAATTAAACCAGTCTTCGAAGGTACATGAATCGAACCATCCACTTGACGTTCGGTTGTATCTTGAACCCGGAAAGCCCCCTTCTGTCCACCCTGGATATAAATGTTTAGCTTTATATACCACATAAGGTGGTAATAAGTTCCCATCTCCTGATATGGCAAACATGACACTGGTGCTTGACTTGGAACTGTCTATTATTCTGTGGGCATGTTTTATTCCACGCTTGACTACTACTTTTATTGCACCGGGATCATCACAAAAATTCGTCTCATCATAATTTATAATGTTGGCCGGTAATATATCTTTTAAAGAGTCTTTCAATTTACTGAAATATGTCTCTACAACTTCATAAGTCACTGCTGCTCTCACTCTTTTTGTATTCTCAGCTAACTTAACTGTTAAATTGGGGTGCCTCAACATAAACTTCTTAAACCAGTCTAAACCAGGCAAATTATCCTTGAATCTTTTCTCACGCAATCCACATTTATTCAGATATTGCTGAACCATGTATCTTACGTCAAAACTTTTTAAAGGGAATCCCCATTCGGCACAGATTAGAAGAATTTGAACCAATGTTTCTTCTTCCATATTTTTCAGCGCTGGTGGCCTACCATATGCTAAAAGTTTGTTGTCTGCATCTTTCACCCATCGATGTAATGTTGTATAGGGAATTGCAAATTCTTCCGATGCTGTTCTTATACTCATTCCCCGATGAACCGCCACGACTGCCCTTTCGAGATATACCGGGTCATAATTTCTGTTGCCCCTTGGACCCAATTTCTTTTTATAAATACGAGGCATTATTACGTCTAAAAAAGAGATCTAAATTTAAAAAAAACTCTGATCCACTTTACCCCATAAAGATCCCATTTATTATTTAAAAATTCGTAGTGACGTTAAAATTTCACATGGGTCAAATTTAAAGTTAAGGGTATGTTGTGAAAGATCCAATACACATAATATATATTCATAGATATTATAGTTATTACTATTCAATACGTACAACAGTTTGTTTTCGCAATTTGTAAAATATGTAAAAATTATTATCAATTTCATTAATTATTTATAAGAAACTTACCTCAAACAGAATATTTAAACCGGCAACATAACCACAGATTGAATCAGCTGTTCATAAATGTAAAGCGCGCGCACGATTCTGGAATGAAGATCGAGGGTTGCATAACTTATAATTAAAAATAGTACTAATGATCCTCTTTACCCCGTAAGATCCGCTTTACCCCGTTTGACGGTACTGTTTGTACGAATTAGCAATTAATCAAGACATTCAAAGCAAATTGAGAGATGAAATACAGCAAGTGCTCAAATCACATGACGAGAAGGTTACTTATGACGCAATTATGGACATGAAGTACATAACTCAAGTTATAGAAGGTAATTGAATATAAGTAACAAAGTTTTAATTAAAAAGTTTAATTTTAGAAACTTTACGAAAATATCCTCCAGTCATGTACGTATTTAGAAAATGTGTGAAAGATTACCAAATTCCGGATACCGATTATTTTATAGCTAAGGGTTCCCAAGTTATGTATTCTATACTAGGACTTCATCACGATCCGGAATATTTTCCCAATCCAGATAAGTTTGACCCGGAACGATTTTCACTAAAAAATAGACAAAAAATACCCCCATTTAGTTATATACCGTTTGGAGAAGGTCCTCGAATATGCATCGGTAAAAAATTTCAAACTAATTCCAAAGTTTCATAAATAGCTTTATGCTTTTAGGTCTTCGTTTTGCGATGATGCAGCTTAAAGTGGCCTTAACACTTTTATTGAGCAAATACAGATTTAGTTTAAACGACAAGACAAAACTACCAATGGAATTTGAAATTTTTAGTTTTACTATGGTACCATCCACAAACATTTACTTAAACGTAGAAAAACTTATGTAACACACTATGTGAGATGGAAAAACTAGATATTTTTACAGTGTTTGTCAATAAATAGTTATTTGTTTTATAAGGAGACAAAGTGACGTTTTGTGTGACAAGACTGTGTTTGGCTGAAGAGCGAGCTTAGCGAGCGAGTCAGGCAATACAAGCGAGTCACACAAAACTACTTTGACTCCGTATAAAACATTAAATTTTTTCTGCAAACGTAAAGCGTAAAACTGAAAATTTTGATTTTTGAAAGAGCACCATCTCTTGTCAATTCCAAACTTTAATTTGGAAAAAAAGCTAATTATTAAATGCAACGAACTAATTATAAAGGAAAATTTAAAAAACATTAAATTTTTTACATTACAAATGCTTAGAATACATTTTTTACGTTATAAAAATAAAATTTAACTTGAGTTAAGAATTTAATTCCCTGCCTAGACACTGGACAGTGAAAAATACTTTGCTGACAATTTTTCCTGCCTCGGCTAGAAAGTTAAACTTCACCCTGACATATTGAGTGACACAAAGTCGACTTTTTGGTACCGGGGCCCAAAGTTTGAAGTGAGGGGCTTGCTTAAAAGTAGGCAATTTTAAAACAATTTTGGAAATCGACTTTTTTAGGACTAAAGCCCTATATTTTGGCTGTACAATGCCGTTTTGAAATTTTTGTAATATTAATTACCGGCCAAGTTATAAGGGAAAAACAACAAAATGGGACAATCGTTCTATTGACCGCCATTTTGAATAAAAAAATTTGAAATTTTTTTTTCAATCGGGGCTTACGTTAATTTCCCATTTTAATTTCTTCATTTTAAACTATTAATAAATTTTTCCCATTATCTTATCCGGAGCACGGTTGCGGCACGGTTCAAAATTTGCAATTTGTCAACAAGAGATGTCACTACCTACACGAATTTGGGATTGAAAATTTAAAATTGATATTCTTTGAGAACAAGAGATGGCACTACATACACGTTTTCACAAAATTTGAAATAAATGGAAGCAGCTAGGCTTGGTGAATAAAATTCTCACAGGATCATGCATTTATGCATTATTTAAATCTTTCTCTTTAAAATAACTTAATTTTAAATACATATATTAAAATGAATATTCATGAAAATTATTTATTAAATTCACAAAAAGTAATTTAAACAATACATTTACTGGATTTACTATAACTAATTAAATTAAAACACAAAACTAAATTAAAACAGGTATAAGAATAAAATAAATTGAAATTAAATAAATGTAATTTTTGTATGAGTTTGATTCACTTGCCAAACATTCAATTCTTCATACTCTTCAATACATGCGTCAACTTGATCAGGTTTATAACCTTTACTAGAACACTTGTCCAAAATATCAGACATTTTAATAGTTTTGCTGTCTCCAGCTAATTCGCGAATTAAAGCAAAGATCTTATCATTGACATTCGGTGGCCTACAATTTTATATTAAAAGAAAATATTTGTACAACTAATAGAACATACCTATAGCCACGATTTTCAGCAGTAGCATTGAGAGAACTTTTACTCATTTCCAATAAACGTATAGCTTCATTTACATCATCTTTTTCCACTATATTGGATAAACGAAGTCGAGCAAGAGCTGTTGATAAACGTAGAATACCCAACAGATTTCTAGCTGATGTAAAGGTCATATCTCTTGAATTACGTGCCTCTCTACGTAACTCAACATATGCAGCTATTAAACAATAATCATTAATGAAAATATTATTTAAATTAGAAATTTCTTACAAACAATAAAATCAGTTAGTTCCACCGGTATAGCAGGATCCTTCATTTTACACAAAGCAATATATTTGCGCATAATATTCATATCTAAAGCTTGCACTTCTGTGGGTGGTTGTTTACAGTGCTGGTGTACATAAGCAATGTGTTTTGCTAGCCTCAAGTCATTATCGCGGTCAGCCTTATCTTGAATCAGCCAAAGAAGATCAAAACGAGACAATAAAGCAGCCGGGAGTTGAATATTTTGTTCTATTGTGCGTTTTGGATTGTAACGACCATAAGCAGGATTAGCTGCAGCAAGGATTGATACACGAGCGTTTAAAGTTGTCATAATTCCACCCTTTGCAATGCTAATAGTTTGTTGTTCCATAACTTCATGTATAGAAGTTCGATCTCCATCGGCCATTTTATCAAATTCATCAATACAACATACACCTTTGTCGGCTAAAACTAGAGCCCCACCTTCCAACATCATTTCATTAGTCATGGGATCTTTCATAACAGCAGCAGTTAAACCGACACCAGAAGAGCCACGTCCAGTTGTATATTGACCTAAAGATAATATTTATAATAACAACCTAGAGTAGTAAAATTTGCAACTCATACCTCTTGGTGTCAAACGGTTAATGTAGCCAAGTAATTGAGATTTTGCAACACCTGGATCTCCCATTAAGCAAATGTTTATGTTACCACGAATTTTCATACCATCAGGTCTTCGATCAACTCCTCCTACTAACAAAAGAAGCAATGCCTTCTTAATATCCAAGTGTCCATAAATTTCTGGAGCTAATGAAGTGGCTAATTTAGTGTAAAAATCATCTTCAGTCAAAACAGCAAGTTCTTCTTCTGTTAAATTAGCACTAGCAGCTTCATCTTCAGCAGTTTTATTCATACAGACAACTCTCTAAAATTATACATTTGAAAAGAGTTATATAAAACTGTAGTAGTTCTTACATGTGCTTCTAAATAAGTTTCAGATAAAAGACCTCCCATAATTTGACGGTAACCGTTTTTAATCAAAGGCATAAATATGCCCGTTATGGCAACATGATCTCCTGGTAATGCTTGACGAGTTGTTTCTCCACGACAAAATACTGTTAATGAACGTGGAATATGACCCACCGGTACTTGATCACTCTGAAATAATAAAGCGATTGCATACTTATAAAAGAGCTGAATTTTTCAAACTTACAAGTTCTTGAATGCGAATTTCTTGAAATTTAATAAATTTAGAGCCTCTTGTTTGTAAATACAATCTTCCACCAGATTTATTAACCCTACAGTCTTCACTTGGACACATTATAATAGGCATAAAACTTAAAGAGTTCACTGGTTGATAAGTTTCAGCTCCACACTGATCACAAGTGTAAGTAGCAACACACATCATCGGTTTAACTTCAGTACTACGAGTAACAATTCCTCTCACAGTTACTAACTTACCAACTTGATCAGCTTTTACTTCACGAATAGGTGTTGTTTTATTACCAGACATTTCTTTGAAATAAATCTCACTAAAAAATCAAATTATAATTTACGTTAATTACTCAAAGGGAAACTTACTATCTACGCATTAGTTCCGATGGATATTTGTTTCTTTCATCTCTTTGTTCGTTAGGTTGCCTCAAACGGTTTTCCATCATGCGACGATGTTCTATGTATACGTCTAAAGAGTCTTTAGCAACAACATCGTGTTCTTTAAAAGTTGGTAATAACTCGAAAACAACATCAGACACTATATTAGTGTAACGTCTTGTGTTTCCAATGATGGCTTCTGCTAACGATTCATCGTACTCGTGTACATCATCTAACTCAATATACAAGGCAACTTGTTCGCGATGTGCTAACTTTGTTAACTGTGAGGAATATTTGAAGTTTTTTGTTGATCCCAGTTGTACACAATATTCAACAAGAAAAGTTTTAATCGAATCTGCAAAATTAGGTTAGATTTAAAATTATTTTTTAAATAAACTTTAGGGAATACTTTAACTCACCCTTATCTTTATCGTAATCGCGGCGTCCCATTGTAATAATTATTTCTTCTAAATTTCTTTTATTTAACTAATAAACTGCGAATTACGGACACAATTAACCGCTACTTTGTGACGGTTTTCGTTGGTTTTGGCGGTAAACTGCTGCTGAAGAACTTTTCTACGTTGTTATTGGTTCAACGGAATCCCCCGAAGTGTATCATCGAACACGAACGATTATAAACCTCCAAATTCAAATACGAATGCGCTCAAATTAAGTTTCCACTTTTTCCTGGATTAGATAACTATTTTATTTTATTTATTTATTTACTTAGGGTGCAAACTATGACGGATAGCAAACATAATTATTATTAAAATCTCCTAAACTCAAAGATTAGTTCGTATTTCTCTTTTTAAGAGCAAAGAGCGCTTATTATAATAAAAAAATTAAATATTTCCAAGTTTGGGGGCTTGGGCCAGGGCCGGATCAAAGAACGTTGGGCCCCGAGGCACTAATTATTTTCGGACCCTTACAAACATACACTGCAAATCACAGAACAAAATGTTTATTTATAGTCTAGCCAACGAATCGGTTATAGAGCACATGGAAGAGGGTGGAATTTTATTTTATGAATGTGTTTGGATTAGTTAGGAGGTAAAAATACTAAAAGTGACTAGTGTCTAAAAGTGTCTAAAGTCCTAGTTACGTGGCTAACAGAGGGAGGGTGTGAAAAGGTCCCGTTTTTATGATTTTTGCTTATATCTCGAAAACGGTGTATCTTAGGGAAAAATTACTAAAAGCAAAATGAAAGCTTATTAAATTTCCTACAAAATTGCTGATATTGATCTTTTTCTACTCTTTATAGTTTTTGAGATACCCGCCCACAAAAATCGTTAACGTATGAAAAAAAAATTACCTCACGTTTTGCGTCAAACTTTTGCCTCTAACACCTCAGACCTTTGTTTTACAATAAAAGTCTTCAGAATAGAAGTTATAAAGCATTAAATTTCCTTTACTATTTTACTTTTTTTGGGTCCTCCACAACACCGGACCATGAAGGACGCGTTTAATGCGCTTCATGATGGATAATCCAGCCCTGTGGAAGAGGGTGAAAATTTTTTTTCAGGAATGTGTTTGAATTAATTAAGAGGTAAAAAATAAAAATAAAATAAAAGTTCCCGATTCTAGCTACGGGAGGGAGAGGGTGAAATAGTCCTGTTTGGGAGGTTTTCGCCTATATCTCAAAAACGATGGATCCTGTGGAAAAGAATACTCTTAGCAAAATGAAAGTTTATGAACTTTTCTACAAGATTATTTTTATTAATTTTTTCTCTATTATATCTATATGATAACAAACAATTTATATCTTGACTTCCGGTTTAACCGGAAATGGCATCAAATTTCTTAATTTAAATAAAACACCCTGTATATTATTAAATATTTTGAAAGCTCGGAAAATTAGCTTTCTGAACATATCAAATAATATATATATTTTGAACTTCAATAATTTATGCTAAATTTAAAAAAAAAATATTAAATTATAATATTTGACGCACAGGAAAAAGTTCTTCGTATGTCCACATCCGTTGTTTTTTCCCTTAAGAAAGGTTTCTATTTTATTTTGTACTTATACCATTTAGGTACTTACTTAGAGTTATTATTATGTTTTTTATTGAATAAATACTGTGTTTAACAGCTTCGAACCCCCCTGTCTCCTATTGAGCGATGCTAAAGGGATAATTAGTGCAACACCCGATTTTCGGTGATACAATAGGACTAATGAGCTTAAATACCCACGAAAAAGTCTTGTTATGGCGACGTCAGAGTATCGACGTCTGTTTTGTGTTTTTTGTAGGAGCTGGGCCGGAGTTTCGATTTTTAAATTTTTAAAATGCATCCGAATTGCCGATACATTCATATAATATTTCTTTTTATGGAATTGATCAAATAATCGGGAAATAATGAAATAACCTGTATTTAACATTTTTAAATATTTTCAAAGTTGGACCGTACCGTACCGGGTTTAATTTTTTGAGCAACTATTAAACTTGTACGTTGTGTTGCCTAAGTAGCAGGATCGGTTTATCTGTGGAAATCGGCGTGCACGTAGGGTGACGTCAAGGAATCCCATCTGTTCAACACCGACAGGTCTGGATTCGTCGACTTGCAATTTTTAGTATGTGTTGAAGCGCCGTGGAGTAGGTTTCGTTTTCCGACGTTTCGGCGTATTTTAGGTATTGCGTCTGTAAAGATAGCGAAACAACAATGATTTGCCGTTTAAATTACGCGATTTTTTTCATAATTACTGTGTGTTTGTGTGGGGCTTTTACAAAAAATGTTGAAAATATTCGAATTAAAAGAACCATTAGGAATGTGGAAAATAATTGTGAAAATGTGAGGCCATTTTTTGAAATGCGAAATATATCAGTGCAACCCTTTGATAAATCAAAAGGTAAGAATTTTTGAGGATTTTAATTAAATTTTGCTATGATAAAAGTTAATTTGGATTCCAAACTCCAACTATTATACGGAGTTATTTATTATTTTATGAAAAGTAAAGTTCGCAAATTTGATTTCATGAAGTTGTAAATGTGAGAAAATTCGTGTTTTAATTAAGTGATTATTTTTATGCCTCAGTTGGACCACCTTGATTTAAAATTAATTTTAAATTATTATGAAAATATATATTATTTCAAATATTTGCCATTAAAACGATTAAATAATATCGATAACCTTTTCTAAATGTTGTTTATTATCTTTTGTTGCACTTGTGCAATTAATTGTTTTATTTTTGGCCCCTTAGTAATTAATTCGTTTTAAATCGCAAAATTATTAGTTATTCGATCAACAATTCATTTTTGGATTAGTAGTTTTATCGTTTCATCAATCTGCCCAAATTAATAAATCACTTTTTTCTCGGTAATTAATTTATTCCGATTTGTTTTAATTGAATGTTTAATTAATAACTCGAGTGTTTTCAAGAGCGCAGAGAAACTTAACCCAAAATTATTTTTTTGTTTGTTTTGAAAGATGTTTTGAAGCTTTTCGCAACAATAAGAAAAATTCAAAAATATTTTATTTTTCAACTGAACTTGGTCAAGACAGTTTTGATTTTAAATTTCCACGAGAAATCGTCAGTTTTGTTTTGAAAATCATTTTCGTTTTTCTGTTTTAAAATTGTTGACCAACTACTTGTGGTGCCAAATTGAGTATGTTCTTTCCAGTGGTTATTTTTGGTTGACATTTTAATTAAAAACTGTAAAATATTGTTTCAACCACCTTTTCTTCTAAAACGTGCTTACCTTTTTAAGTGAAAAGCGCCCAAGTAGAAGAAAAAAATGGTTGAAAACCGTTATAAGTGTTTGACAGCAAAAACTCTATTAATTTATGAGTTACTTTTAAATACCTTTTTAGGGATTATTCATATTTTTACCTGTTTTTAGTTATTCATACCTTTCGGAACCTTTCTGTGAAGGTCTTTATGATTTTCTCAAAGCGCACAAGTCGACAAATCTTTTGGTAGGAAATTTGAGTAAATTGCCAAAAATTCCATCTCATCATAGAATTGATTAAATGACGATGATAACCTTTAAATTTTACTATTTAACAAAAATTTGAATAAATAATCAATTGGTGGGATTATTAATTCGGATACTTAACTAATTATTCTTAAAAATACGCTTGAGTTATTTTTATTTATGTAACTCTAAAGACGCTTTAGTTACATTAAATTTCTGCAACTTCATCGAAGACGTAAAAATTTTGCTGTATCAACGAAAACCTAGACAGACATTCTAGTAGACCTTGATTATTGTTATTAAACAACAAATTTTGTTTATATTTGTCATATGAAACTTGGCGTAGGAACGTTTGCAATTTATGTTATACAGCTCAAGATGACTTTTTGATGTTATTTCCTGTCAATTTTAAGGTGCAGTTCGTTTTATGTCAAACGTAAATCAGAATCATTTATAACGGCATTAAATGAAAAGAAATTCGAACACGACTAATTATGTTGCTTTTATTTGCACTTGCTCATGTAGAGTTTGGAGGTGTTGTAGAGGTTCATGAGCCATGAACGACCTCCTATATAACAAACACCCAGGGGACGTTCTTCTGTATAATAGTTATCTCATGTTGAGAAGAAATTGTTGCTTTAGAAAATAGCTCGAGTTCTATCATAATTAATAGGTTCTATTAAGAATCCGATACGTTAATGGTAGGCACAGCAAGTGAATTCTTCTCCAATTTTTACCACTCAAATAACGAAATTATTCTATTTAATTTCAAATTTTTGTAACCTTGTCCGTAGTTTGTCCCTTATTTAAAATTTATTCACAAAACGACCTATTTTTGCGTATATTTGCATATCTAACAGTTCTCCCTTCTCCCAAACGTATATTATATGGTTTTTATATGCCAAATAATTTGCCTTAATTATTTACAAATAGTAGGTACCTACATTACACAATTCATCAAACAAAATCATTTAATTGGAATTAATAAAAATTTCACACAAAATGAAAAGTAATGATAATAAAAGAATTTTTACGATAATTCGCGCCCTATTTATGTATTTTCTGCAAACCAACCCCTTTGTAAAGAGCGTGCAACATAAATTAAACCATTTCTAAAACGTGTAATGAAAGTTCATTGATTAATCATATCAATTTTCGATTTCACTTTATAAAGGGAAATTTGATATTTTTTGTGTGGTTTAGTACACCCTTTAATCCAACCCTTTAAATTTTAAAATAATACTTTTTGAGGTGGAGTCTTTTATAAAAGTGTAACTAACCCATCTGTCCTCACTGATCGAAGTTTGTGGATAGAAAGGAACCGATGCCTTGTATATTGTATAACATAAGGGTTAAATTAATGTAAAATATTTGCCCTCGTGTTTCGTTAATGGCGGTTTGATGTTATTTTTCTTTTCTAGATTCGTGAATGTAGGTAATAAAGGTCAAAAATGATGTGTTGAATCGATGATGAGATTATAAAATATTTTAGGTACGTGATGCGACGATGCGAGGGTGTGTTGTAAATATTGTATAAAAATCTTGGATTGAAATTTTTTGAAAGTTTTATTTAAACTTTGAGCTTTGGGCTTTGAGAGATTACTAAAATTATTATTCCTATTCAAAATTTTATTTATGTATTAGTAAAAACAAGATAGATTTGGACGGATTTGGATAATAAAAAACTCTGTTTAGGAGGTTTTAAATCGTTTTAAATGTACTTATGTCGTGTTTCGACATAAGTATATTAGTACTAGAAGTATAGTATATTAGAAACTAATATATATATAGGGTGTCCAAAAATAAGGTGGTTATTTTGGGCGCATATTTGCAAATTTGTGCCAAAATCAATTTTATTTGGCTATAAGATAGTACACGTGAGTCCCAACTGAAAAACAAAATTTCAAATGTTTTTATTCAAAATGGCGGCCAATAGAACGATTGTCCCATTTTGTGGTTTTTCCTTTATAACTTGGCCGGTAATTATTATTATAAAAATTTCAAAACTGCATTGTGCAACCAAAATATAAGGCTTTCGTCTTAAACAAGTCGATTTTCAAAATTGTTTCAAAATTGCCTACCTTTAAGGGGCCAAAGTAGGTCAAAATTTTGAAATGGATTTTCTCAAAATTCCCTCTGCCATATTTTTTCTTTTTTGAATATGTTACAGAAAACGTAATTCTCTATCGAAATATAAATTTTTAACAAAATCGCTCCAGTCGTTTTGGAGTAATAATTTTTTGAAAGTCAAAACTTCAAAAATCTCTAATTTCTTTTTAAGAAGTTAAAACTTGAAAATGGATATATGTACTAATCTCATGAATATCTATTATTTCACACTATTTTTGGTTAACAAAACGCTTCCGGTTAAACCGGAAATTACAAAAATACCAAAACTTTTAGTAACACCCTGTATATTTTTTATTATTATGAAAGCTTGTAAAATTAGCTATTACACCTACACGATACTAAACGCTTTATATTTTGACTTCCGGTTTAACCGGAAATTGGATCAAATTTCTTAATTTAAATGGAAACTCTGTATATTTTTCAATGTTTTGAAAGCTCGGAAAATTAGCTTTCTGAACATTTAAAACAATAAATAAATTTAATAATAAAAACAACGGATGCGACCATACGAGGAACGTTTTTCGGTTGTATTTTTTTTGTGCACTTCTTTAAAAGTTTATAATTCAAAATTTTCTTTAATGTATTTCATTTATAAGATATGAAATTAAATTTTAATAAAAAATGTAAATATTTGACGGATAGGAAAAAGTTCTTCGTATGGCCACATCCGTTGTTTTTGTTCTAAATATTGGATTTATAAGAACGGGTGGCAAAATAACTTCAGGTCAAGTTTTTTTGTGTCTTTTATAACAGTTATTGTAATAAAGTCGAATAAATCGATCAAAACTGTAATAATACAGTCAAAACCGGTTATAGCGACACCGCTTTGTATGACTTATCGGATATAACGACGAAATGTAGAAGTCCCTTTTTTTGCTATTTGCATAGTTTTGCTGAAAATCGGTTATAACTACCGAATTTTGCGGTCCCTTCAAAGTCGTTATAACCGGTTTTGACTGTACTTTGAAGCACAAGCACACAGTTTATCGTAGTAGCATTTATGAAAAGTAAATGTAGGTCTTAAGGAATATTTTTCAAAATGAATTATTTTTGTTATTTGGGAGGTCATCTTGTAAACCATGTTCATCGCCACACCATTCGATCTGCGGGTTTTAATATTATAACACTTTGTAAAAAAGCCAAGTGCCATTTAGAAAGGTTATTAGTGCCTTCTAACTATAAATTTTCGTTTTCTGATCGTAAATTGCGTAGGAGGTATGAATAATGTCAATTCGTGTGATAAACCCTGTTTTAGAACGCCATTTTATTTTTTAAATATCTAGATAATAAATTGGGATCTTTTTGTTGAAATCGCGATTTTATACATACCAACGATGATAATAAATGGTATAATTAAGAATGATTTAGATGAATTTCGGCAAATGATTAGAAAGTAATAATATTACTAACACGAACATTAAAATATTTAGGCGCCACTTCTCAGCGTGCGGCATTTAAAAGTTTTTTTTTAATAATAAATTATAATTAATGTTAATACAAGAAGAATTTTTTTACACTTACCAAATTCATTAATTTATTTATTAAGAATCCATCATATAATAAATATGCGACTTTTAGAGAAAATGTATAAAATGTGCATTAAATAAAAAACTTCTAAATTTGGATGCAATAAACGTTGTTTGTAATTAATGTTAAGTAAGCAAATGAAGTTCTTAAGTAGCTATACTTACGTTTTTTATAGTTTATTTATGTACACAATCCACTAAAATATACAACAAAGAAATAGGAGAAGTTCTATTCGTAGATACTCTCTCGATGATAGATAAACCGCATTAATTGGTTTTCTTTCTTGTTATTTGAGAAATAAATTGCAACCGTCTCGTACGTTAAACGAAAAAAAAATCCTAAAGAGGTTTTTGAAACGGAACTAAATTAGTCGAAGAGTGAGAGGGCTCTTTAATTTTGGATTCCTTTATGTTTATTCCATTTTTATTTTGTTAGCTATATCAAAATTTATCACTTAACGATAAAATAGAAAATGGGCGTTCTTATATTTCCACTTTCTCTCGCAAATTTAGATTTTTTAGGGATTGCTTGTGTATATTAGATGTTTTTTTAAAATTGTATGTAGATAGGCTATCCAATAGGCCTTCTCCACAATTATAGATTCAACTGGACCCGCGCTTTAACGTGGCCTCTGAAGCATCATAATTGATAACTAACATGGTGAACGGTGCTGCACTCTGAAAAGCATTGTGGTAATGTGGGGAGGGGGGGAGAAGAACTAATCTGTCATTTCATATGACATCTTATCTGTCATTCCATATGGCATCCAAATGTAATCTTTTCTATTATTTCATCTATCATTTAATTTGTTATTCTCCTATGACATTATATCTGTCATTCTCCTATGTCATTATATCTGCCATTCTATATGACATCCAATTTGTTATTAAATCAGTCATTCAAACGTGTCACTTATTATCCACCAAAAAATCCAAATTGTAATTAAATCTGTCATATCCGTTATCATCGAATATGTCTGTGGAATTTTGTCATTCAATATGGCATTCAAACCAAACTGTCATTTAATATGTCATCCAATACGAGAAGACGACATCACATGTGTAAAAATTACGTCATAGCAGCTATCATCGAATATGTCTCATATTTCATTAAATCTGTCAACTCCTTTGTAGTGTGTCATTTCATTTGTTATCGTAGCGTATATGTCATTCTATATTCTTAAAAAATCTGTCATTAAATCTATAATCTCATTTTCATGTGTATGTGCATGGCCCCTAAAATGATTGACAAGACAAGAATTGATTCTGTAATTGAATGTCTCGTCTATCAAAATATATGTCTTCTCATCTGTCATCACATGTAATCTCATGTTATTTCATTTGTCAAAATATATGTCATCTCATCTATCATCACATGTCATCTTATCTGTCATTTCATATGTAATTCTCTGTGACATTATATCTGTAATTATATATGACTTCCAATCTGTTACTTAATATGACATTCAAACTGTAATTAATTCTGTCATCACTTGTGTTAAAAAATAAATTATGCTATCATCGAATATGTCCAATATTTCATTCAATTGGTGATTTAATTGGTCTGACGTATTTTGTCATTCAATATGATATCCAAACCCAACTGTCATTTAATATGTTATCTAATATAACATCACTTTAATAAAAATTATGTCATAGCAGCTATGATTGAATATATCCAATATTTCATTAACTTTGTCATTTTATCTGTAGTGTGTCATTTCGTCTGTCATTTCATCTGTTTTCCTATATGTCATTCTATATTCTATATATTATAAATATGCTATCTATGTCTATTCTAGATTCTGAAAAAAATTTGTCATTAAGTGTATAATCTCATTTTTATGTGTATGTGCAATGCCACCTAAAATGAGAACAATAGTTAATTAGACGAGAATTGACTCTGTAATTCAAAGTCATCTGTCAAAATATATGCCATCTCATCTATCATTACATGTAACATGTAATCTCATCCATTATTTCTTCTGTCAAAGTATAAGCCATCTCATCTTTCATCACATGTAATCTTATCTGTCATTTCAACTGTGACTCATTCTGTCATTCCATATGACATATAATCTGTCATTCCATATGACATTCAAACTGTAATTAAATCTGTCATTCAGTATGTCATAATGTAAAAAATATTATCTGTCATCTCATCTGTCATCACGTGTCATACAATCTCTCATCCAATAATACGTTTTCAAATCTCGAGGGAAGGTTTTAGTTATAGTAGTATCATTGATTATACAGTAAACAGATTGTTACCCTGATGCAATATATGCGTATGCTTATTTTGCCGTGGCCGCTAGGATTTTTTCAAAAAGCCATCTGGTGACCACGGCAGAAAGTTTTTTGCTATTCTAATTTAAAAGTTATGAAAAACAGCACTAGCTCCAGCTATGAAAGAGTAGAATTAACATTTATATTTACCAAAGACAGTAGTGTTTGAAATAATCAAAAGATTTGGAATGTAAACTTCATCTGGTAATAAATATCTTATGTCAAGGACATGAATTTATGAGTGAGTATGAATTTAATTTATGTTGTCACAATTAAAGGTAAAATAAGATCATTGTAAGAAACAATTAAAAATGCTATAAGATTAGAATAAACTAAACGTGTCATTAATACCCTCGTTGATCGAGCTATATTATTATCTGAATAAATTTTACACAATCAAAAAATATTTAGGGTAATTCCAGGAGAGTTGGACCATTAGGAAAGACGGACCGGTGTGAGAATTTCTAGTAACTATTAACAGATTTCGCTAAATAGGCATTTTCTATTTATATTGAGTTACTATAAAGTTGAGTAACGTGATATCGTTGTGAAATATCGTTTATTAGCTGTGTTATTGAGGTTTTGTTATTTTTGTAGGGCATAAAGTTTTTTAACGGTTGAAAATTTAAGGCCATTACAGAATTTGTGATAAGTTTTTTTTTAAATTCTTAAAGTAGGAAACATGAAATTTATTTTTATTGCTATCTAACCTTGAAAAAATCATTGTTTATTAAGTCGAAGTCGAGTGCTCCATCTCCTTTCTGTATTAAGGAGAGATGGACCAGTTTTCAAAAAGAGTTGCACCGTAGTTATTTTATTACAAAACTGTTACTTTTCGGCATAAAATCATGCCTAATTTTTATAAAAGAAAGGGCAACGTTAACAGAAGATCTTGGACGGCTGAGGCACTTCAAAATGCTGTGGAAGCAGTAGATGCATGAAGGGTGCCCGAAATTTCTGCGACTTATGTGGCAAACACTTCAAAAATTAAAATATTTTAGGGCTAAATGGCTTATCGAATTAAAAAAAGTTTTTAATTAATTGGTTTGCACTATTTAAATTATGTGGTCCATCTCTACTATACCGTATAGGAGAGATGGATCGATGCATACTTTTAGTTTTGTTTTTCTTGTAGTTATGTTTTTTTTTAGTTTTTTATGTTTTAATTAAAGACTAAAGTGGAGTAATTATTTTGGTAATTTTTATTTGCTTCGTTATTTAAAACAATAAAAGTTATAGTCTTTAATAAACGTGGTCCATCTCTCCCGGAATTACCCTAATAAAAAAATATAATAATTTAATACTGGTAATTCTTAAGAAAAATCTATTTATGGCACTCTTCTATTTATTACACTTTTATATAAAAATTGTAAAAGAACTAGGTAGGTATCTACATTTAATATAAAACCTTACAAGAATTTTAATACTATTTATAGGGAAAATTTTGATGTGATGAAGCCAACATATAATTTTTGGAAATCAAGAATGCTCTAATATCTTTAGTTTTCTACAACCTGCTGATTTCTTGTTTGTTTTTTGCTGGGGGCGCCTTTTTTCTAAATTTTGTGATTCCCATTTCAAATTTCTAAATAATTTTATAGTTATTAATTGACGAATTAACAACATTTTATGTTCGCGACAATCAGAAATAGAATTTAACCATGACGGATAAGTTTCTTCAATATTTTTAACAATTTTCGTTTTTATGGCTTCAAAAAATCCAGTTTGACTTTTATTTTCGGTATAAAAGTCATGAAACATTTCCAGTGATTTGTGTACTATACTTATTAGAATTTCTGATGGTCTTTGTAAATATTTAATGTCCTCCTTGTCCGAAAAATCCTTAAATGCTATCAACATTTCTTTATCGGTAAGGTTTGCTTCCACGTTGATCATTTCTCGTCGGCATGTTTCACATTTTGTTTTCTTAACGATGTACTTAACCAAATATCCAGCTACATATGCAACTGCAGATATTTCTAGTGTAGCTTGATTTATCATGGGTGGCTGTTGATGGATTGTTAAAAAATGTGGTGGTAATGATGATGATGATCTATAAATAAGAAATTGATTTTTTTAAGGAGAAGAAATACAATATTTAAGAATTTACTTTTTAAATCCCCATTACGTGGGATTTTAAATCCCCCACACGCCTTAGGGTGTGCCCAAATTAAAAGATTCGAGCATAGAGTCTAGAGCATAGCATAGACCACAACGTTCTGGGGTACTCAAATTCAAAGCTGAGAACATAGAGCATATTGCACCCTTGTAGGGACATATGATTCTAGCTGAAATTTCAAACAACTCTATGTAAACTCTATGCTCGAAACTTCTAATTTGCGCACACCCTTATGTATATCATCATGGCAACAAACAAATTAATTTTCGTACTTACTCTACTTTTTCAAGTCTTGGTAAACTTGAAGTAGTGACTTCTGTCTCTTCTTCTTTACTAGGTTCACCACTTCCTTCTCCTTCTAATTCTTCCCACGATATTAATTGCGAATTATCCAATTCACAATTGGCATTTTCTATTGGCATTTGCAGACGGATATTCATATTGTGTTGTACTGCCAGACGAAACTCCTTAACCGTTGGAAAGGGATTATATCCTCCCCTATTCCTCACCACAGAAAAAAAATTTTCCAAAGCATCTTGGTTGATTCTGTTTGTGAGTAAATACTTAACACCTTCTTCTTCTAAATCTTTCCACAAATTTAAAACTGCTTTAATAGTCCACTGAAATCCATTTACACATACCACAATATTTGTTTTCTCTTTATTTTTCACCACATTAAAAATTTTTATTTCTTTAAAAAGTTCTAAACCCTCTTCTAAAGTATTTTTAGCTAAATGTTTATAACTTGAGAGAGCACACTTATACGGATTCGAATCATTAGCAATACGGCTATTAAGAGCATCAAAAATGTTGTTGATCTTTTTAATAAATTCTGCAGTATTAACAGCCGTAGTGCTTCTTAACTGCTTCGATTTAAATGCAGTCATAATTCCTGCAAATACCGAATGGCTAAAAATTTGTACTGCGAACTTAACTCGCATTTTCTCAAAGGGATTCGGATTTATATGTTTAGGAGTTAATTTTATCAATGCTCTAGCAGTTACACTTTTTCTATCAATTTCGTAAGTATTTACAACGTCGTCCCATCTTACTTCTTTATTTTCAACAATTATTTTGTTTTGTCGATTTATAAAATTGTTCCTCAAACTTTTTAATAAATGCGGAGTATCAAATGCGCAGTATATTTTATTTGTGTTTTGTATAAAAAAAGGATTTTCTTTTGATACTCCCAAATTTTTGAACGCTTTCACATTTGCTGTTCCTTGATCAGACACTAATATTCTCGGAGTAAGTCCTATTTTAAACAACGTCTCTATTGAAGTAATAATCAATTTTTGCAAAGTTTCTGCCTTCATAGGACCACAAGTCACAAAATAGCACAATGGCAATTTCCAAGAATACAAGAGCCCTCTTAAATAAAAAACTAAAGCGTGATCTGCGAAGTTATCGGTACGTCCTAAAGAACCCCAGTCTTCCAAACCTTCAATCAGATCATGGAATTTGTTATAAGACAGGCCCTTTTTCAAAGACATTTCGTCGACCATGACAACACAATTTCTTTCTAACGTCTCCATTGTTTTAACTTTTAATTTTAATTTTTTAATTAACAATGTGTTGAATCCAGTTTGCAGGTTAAATACTTTTAGCCACGATTTAATAGTGGATGGGCTTGGCAGTGTGACCTGTAAATTTTTCCGCATAAATTTGTAACACGACGGAGATTTGTAATATAGTGATAACGCCAAATCTTTTTCGGCTGAACTCCAAGTCGCATTTTTCCCATGGAAATACTGCATATTCATTAGCACTTTTAATGTTCCCGCCTTATTTTTTAACACATTGTCTAATATATTTTTTGTTGTTAAACGTTTACTTCGTAACTTTGAACGAAGACGATAGTTTCTGGACCTTTGTGCTGCGATTGTCTTTTTTAATCTTTTAACCGTTTCCTTTAGTTTGGCTTTTTTGGGAGTGTCACATTTAGCAGGTGATGGGCATTCCAAAATATTTAACACACTACATTCACTAACTGTGGGAGAGTTAGCTCTGGCTGTACTGGTAGATGAAAATATTTCCCGTGGTATCATTCTACTACTGTAGGTCCTATCACAACGTTGTTTTTTTAATGTAATAATTTTTGGTGATTCGGCAAGTTCATCACCTCTAACCTCATCACCTCCCTCATTAATGTTTATAGGTGTTGGTACAGCTTGTTGAATTAATCTTTTTTTGTCTGCACGTGCATCTCGAAATTGATTAGCATGAAAATGCTTTTCGCATATAACTTTATTTTTTAATTGTTCCTCACTTAAACCGTATAACAGAATATTTCCGGAGTTCTTCACCCACTTTTTACACCGCTCTTCTTCACTTACAGGAAAACTGTAAAAACTCACACCGCACTGTGGAAAGCGTTTATTATAGCAGTTTAAATAAGCGCACAGACGACTCATAGTGATAACAGAAGAGAAGATAACAGTGATAACCGAAACAAATTAACAAAAAACACTTACAAGTACATAACTAATAACAATAACAAAAAGTTTAACAAAAATCGAAAAAAAAACTGCAAACTTTAAACTTTAAACCGCAAGTACACGCACTTTTCGCTATTCGTTAAAGAATTTCAAATAACATTAACCGAGATATGCCTACTGTCCTTCTATAATGCCCTTATATTATTATATAAGATTGTATTTTAAAGAAGGTTTCATATTATTTTACTACGTTGCACTACTGTATTCGTATTATAGACATTTACGAGTGTTAAAAAAATGTGCATCAAGTTTTAAAATTTAGTGGATTCGATTTCGTGGTAATTGAAAGAAAATATGAACACGTGTGTTGACTTGAGTAAAGGGGCGAGTAGTGGCTTAAAAAGTAAATTATTTTTACTATATGATGGGTGGAGTGGATAGAGCAGATCAGAATATAAGTCTCTATAGAGTTGCTCTTCGTGGGAAAAAGTGGTATTTTTCTATAATTTCTCAAATGCTCGATCTTGCTGAACAAAATGCTTGGCAGATTCATAAACTAGAAATGGGTAAATTAGATCATTTAACCATTTAACGTTCCGTTCCGCAGAAGAATTGCTATAGCAATTTTAGAAAAAAATTCGCGGAAATTTGTCAGACGATCAAAATCTTCGCAACTAGAAAATGCGGATTCCATAGGTACGATCGTATAGATCATTTAATAATACAGCAAGAGAAATAAACCAGGTGTAGGCTATGTCACAAAAAAGTTTCTACGAAATGTGAAAAATGCAACGTAGCCTTACACGTAGTTTGTTTTAAACCGTTTCATGTTAAAAAATAATCATTTTTTTATTATCAGTTAAATTACTTTATGTTTATAAACTTATATTTTGTTGTCAGACGAAACTTCAAAAACGCATTTTTAAACAAACTGTACTATTAGCATTGATTATACTGTATAATCAATGCTATTAGATATTAATTTTTGTAAGACCTATTAAAGAAATTTAAAAAGATTAAATTTGAATATTATGTGAAATTTTGTACATTTTTGTAAAGTGAAATAAAAGAAAAAAAATTATTTAAACTTTTTTTAGTCTTTACTTTTGCGAAATCTTAAATAAATGGAGATGGAAATATAAATAATTAAAACAAAATGTCATTATGAGACATAAAAAGCAAAATCAAATCGATGTTTTATATTTATATGTTTACAAGTCATCCCTTTGCATATTCAAAACGACTAGCTACTTCAGTTGTCACCTTAAAAATAATATTAATAAGACAACAAAATTAAAGTGAGATATAAAAACAAAGAATGTAATTTTTTCCAAGAGGCGATATATGATATATTAATAAAACGAAACTGGAAGATAAGAACTTAAAAATTTATTAATGCAAATCAGCTGTTACGTTTGTTAAAAAAATAAATCATCTCTCATGGTCAAAGTAAAGCTAAAGAAACGCGAGAGACAAAACGTTAAAGCATAAAGCGACCTCTATGAATTAATAGCAAAATATCGGTGTCAATTACTAAACTTCGCCGTATGGCCGTATAGGTTCTAGCAGCACTATACGGTAAACAAATTTTTGAAAGAGTGCGGGGGACTCCCCGGGGGTATCACATACGATAGTTCCCATAAGGCTGTCAATCTTAATAATGTATAATCAATGGTAGTATCATATACTTTTCTAGAAATTCGCCTGATCTTGATGCTAATTTGGGTCAATTAAATGGAAATGTTTTCTGAATGAATCCAAATAACTATACAACTATTCAATTCTATTTCTAAATCAAAATTTGTAAGTATATTAAATTACCTACTTATTACGGGAATTGGTCTATTAATAAATAAAACGTGACCGACCATTAAAAATAATTCTTGTACCTCGTTTTGAATTGTTACTAAATGTTCGTGTAATCTTTCTCCTACATTCATGGAAAATCTTGGCACTCTTCCTATTTCCTTTAATCGTGACCTTTTAAAGAATTTAAAAGTAAAATTATTATTAATTTATAATGATACGCTTTATCCAAAACGTTTTCTAAATTGGAAGCACGTGCTTTCAATTTGCTTCGCTTAAAAACTTAAAAAGTTGTTGAGAGGTTTCTCTTAAAAGGTGATTCAATAAATTGGATTTCATTGAATTATCTTCTTTTTTCTCTCCTAAGTTTATTTAGTAAAAAAAATATGTACTTTTTCGATAATTTTAAGTCAATATTTGAAGTTAAAATGCGTCCGTAGAAAAACAATTTTTCTATAAATTTGAGTGTGGCAGAGTTGGCTTTTCATCTTATGTGTAGTTTCCTATCAGACACATCCGTTAGTCATTGAAAGTGTTCATTGAATCGCCTTCCAAATCTAAAGTCGACTGGGTCCTTTTGAATTTTATTGTATGTGACACGATGTGACACTTTTAGATTTCTTATAGGTGTTAACTTTAACTTCGATAATATTGTTGTAAGCTATACGAGCAATGGGGCCCAATTTTTGATTAAATGCATAATTTCTGGGAAGTCGACAGTTGCAACCCTCTCAAGCAGTCTTTATGTAGTTTTTAAGTTTTCTTATGTGCTTAAAAGGGTTGAAAGAATCATAAGTCGTTCCTGTTTAATTCTTTATAAAATTTGGTAGCTTTTAAAGAAAGTTTTAAAATTTTAAACGTCTCTCGAGACAGTAAAAAATGTTAGATGTACATTTTGTAATCGCCTTAATTTTTTACAACCTTCCAGAATATAGTAAATGTCTAACATTTTTATAACAAATGATTGGGGATGTTTCTCGTACCTTGAAGAAATTTGTTTGTTTACAGTAATTTAGCAAATTTTTATGTCTATCGTTTTAGTAAATTGTTTTTTGCGTATACGTCCTGGATGACGCTGTAATTTCTTTTAATTCGTAAAATGGTCTGCAATTCATATGCAGGGAGTGACATTACGATAAATTGTTTAATGACACTCGAGCTATCCTGTCATCTACATCCACGCCAGATTAATATTCATAATTGAACTTGATGTTGTTTGCAGTTTGCTCAATCTTCTTTCAGATTAACTTGTATATCGTTTTAAACTTTTTTTTTAAATTATTTTTAAATTAAAATGAAAAACGAGCTCTTCATTTTTTGATAGGAAACGATTTGTAGTATTAATGTTTTGGCTCGTACTTTTCGCTGAGTTTTAGTTGTGAAAAGTTTTGGAGCTATGACAAGGAAAGTTTATTTTTGTTGTGTATTAGTAGTTCAATTTATGTATGAAGTACAACCGGGAAAAATAAGGTTTTGTCCTTCGAATTACATACACATTAATATAAAATGAAGGTCACGAACGATTTTTGGTTTAAGCCAAATTTGAGTTTGATATTTGAGCTCGAGAAATGATTTTATAATTAATTCGAGAAAGATGCGTAGTTTGATCAATAGGCGAACAAAAATAATACTTCTTAAAGACTAAAGGATGAATTTTATTCATTATGACTTAATCTACCGTGGCGTGGGTCCGAAGAAGAAATTGAGGATTATTGAACGTTTCAGAAACAATATTTTGATCTATGTATTACGAGATTACGACTTATGATACTGTAACGTATCTTCTTCTTCAATAGAAGCATTTTGAATTCAAAAGAGTTTTTCTTAGATGGAAGAGAAATTGACTAACTGACACACAGAGCTGCAAGAGTTGGAAAAACTTAAGTCTTTTAAGACGTATGATTTAATTCAATTTTCTTATCGACTTATCATTTTTATCTATCTGGTAAAGATTTAAGTCAAAAGAACTTTCTAAATGATTTAAGTCATTTAGAAAAAACTTAAGTAATTTAGAAAAGGTTTAAGTCATTTCGAAAAGATTTAAGTCGTTTGCCAGCAAGTTTTAGAATTTTAAACTGACGGGCGCCGTCAAACTCTTTTTTCCATGAATAAAAATGATCACATTTAAATCAAAATAAAAGCTTAAGTCATTTCATATTGACTTAAGTCATTGCGAAAATGACTTGACTTAAAAAAAATCACTTAAATCAAAGACTTAAAACTTAAGTCAAATTAGTCTTGATTTGACTTAAGACTTAAATCTTTTTCATTTTTTATTTACAATGACTTATGCCTTAAGACTTAAGTATTTTTTAAAATGACTTGTTGCAGCTCTGCTGACACATCTAAAATGTCGGACTTGATCGGTTTTTAACCCTTATATGTCAGGAAAGGTATACCTAACCATTGATTACGGTAGTCGCTTACCATATTGAAAGTCAAGCAAGCTTCGAGCTTAAGCAGCTTAAGGCTGCTACACTTCAGTTTAAACCTTGATGTAAATACTCGTCCTGCTCCTTGGGATGCTCTAATTCTAAAAGTCCCAAAAACTTTTCCTCAAAGTGAGATAATTTATTGTGTTAACTTGATTTTGAATATTTGACAGCTAACAAAATTCAAAATGTATAGTATATTCAACGGAAATATTACGTAATAAAAGTGGCCTTCTTGACTTTCACTCTGGGAGACCATCGTAAATAATGAAAAAATTCGACATTTTTCCCTTAAATTTGTTTAACAATAGGATTTTAAAAGACAAGTAAAACATGTGCTAACAATAGTAGTAAACCGAGTCGTAAACCAGTTCAAAGAAACTATTTTGGCGCATCTCATTTTTGGAATTGTATTTTTATGACCGTTTGTTCAGGTATAATAATTAATAATCTTTTTTCCCTTATTTTTAAAAACTGTAGAGATCACCTACACTTCAATTTCACAATTAGGTATAGAGAGTGACTCATTCCTAATATGTGTTCACAAGCTTTAGCTAACTATAGACGGGCTTCTATTGAGATAGATGCAAAAGCACGTGCCGCTTTAATAGAATACTAACTTTACTATAATTTGACAGAAGCTTAGTAGTAGAAGTGGATCTGAGTATGAACGATAGTTCATAATGCTGTACCGAAAAATCTCGATTTAATCTAGTCTTCATTCTATAAACTGTCTACATTTGTGGACCAATAGTATAGAAAGTAATTTTAACAATTTAAATATTTTAAACTTACTACCAGCTAATTATTGCTTTTCAGCATTAGTATATTATTGTATTGGTGTTATGATTATTAATTAGTAATTAAGTTAAACAAATTTTAGGGAAAAATGTCAACCTTCGTAGTTATTTACGACAGGCTCTCACAGTGAAAGCTAAAAAGTCAAACTTTTATTATTTTCTTATATGTTTTTATCTCGGTTTTTATGTACTGTACCTAACTCTGTATCTCTTTAGAGGAGATGTGAGGTAACATCGGCTGACATTAACATAAACTACTTATATTCTAAAATGTAAAACTAAAAGGTTATGAATAAACAATTAAATTATTAATAAGTTACAATTTGCGACAAAGCACTAATGCATGTTCCACTGTCATGATATGATAATACCTGTCAAAGTCAAGGCTATAATGATAAATTTGCTATTTACGTATTTCACGGCTTTTCATTGTTTTTCTTTCGGATTTTGCAATTCCTACTGGAAAGTTAAAAGTGCATTGAAAGCTGTTTTTTAATTTTGAACACTAAACTTGTGCTATAAAATAATTAGGTGAGCCAACTTCAGCAAGTAAAGAGTTTATTTGACATATTAAACTTTATGTTGACTTTTACGCACCCAGGATTATTGAGCTATCAAAATTCTAATGGCTTCCAGAAAAATGGACAACGTTTAATTAGGAAAAATAAAAACAGGACCATAAACTGAGTTTGTGAGCTTTCTCGAAATCATTAGAATTTTGATGGAGCTTGAGGGCAAGCAAAATGAAAATATATTGGGATGGCAGAGGATTGTTTATAATGTGACAGATACACACTTGGATTATAGTCGCGTTATGAATATTTAAAGCCTGCTGATATTTTATCAAAATGATATTTGCATATTCTAAATTAGATCATTTTTCATAATAATTGTTTGTTTTAAATTTTCGTAGAAAATGATTGTTACACGAGGACAATTTTCGCACATCAGTCGACTTTCTAAAATAGAACGACCCACTTATCTGTTTAATTTTCACTTCACCCCTCATTCGAATTTAGTTTATTTTCGTACAACTGCAAAGTGTATGCGAAAGTCGAATTAAGAGCAATATTTGACAGTTGAAAAATTTCGCGTTACGAATTACTCTAAATTTAATATCGACGAGTGTTGTCGTAAAAACGTTACAATTTTAAGTATCGTTCGCATTTTATAAATGTTAAGTTATTTTAAAAATGGGTTAGCTGGGCTAAAAGCGTATAACCGACACAATCTACCAATGGGAAAACGATTTTCGCTGTAAATTGTACGATGTGCGTGAGCCTGCATATTTATTATTTATGAAATAAAGTGCATTTGCGTTAGGCTTAAATAATATGTTATTTAAATTTTAATGGCTTTGCACAATTTTGGATTATGTTCAAGAAAAACGTGTAGGATTTATCGATTTGTTTAAGTTGTAATTTGAAAAAGTTTAACTTCCGCAACTCGAAACGATTTTGAAATTTTTTAATAAAAGCGGCCAATTTTGTGTGTATAAGATGGCGTTGCAAATACTTGTGTTTTTTCACAATTAATTTATTTTTGTATGATGTTTTTTAAATTAATGTTTTTTAATTTGAAATTAAAACAAATGGGTTCGACGATATTTCTGTCATTTTTTCGACAGAAATAGTTAGATTAATCGATATTTTACAACTTTGTTTTTTTCAAAATGTTTTTATAGATTTTGCTCATTTTATTTTTATTTTCGATATTGGTTTGGTTAAATTTCATCTAATATTGACAGGAAACGGGCGATATTGTAGCGAAAACTCCACTCCCTAATTGACTGTCAGCATAAGAAACGCAATTTTCCTTTTTTCGGAATTAACTTGATGAGTTAGCATATTTTGGCTTCTTTTAAGATATATTGGCGTTTAACTTTTATCTACCAGCAAATTTAATAATCGTTTATCCTGAAACGCTAACGTTCTTTTTTAATTAGATAATTAAGCTGTTCTACCTTAATTAATGAGAAACAGGAAGTTTGGGGGAAAAATATTCTTTGAATTTAGATCTATGTGCGAGCTTTGAAGAGAAATGTGATAACTCGAACCCCCACGTCGATGTGCTGGTATCTTGGTAGAATATAAAGGACCAACTTTAAAATGCCGGTTATGATGGTACCTCCACTTTAATATTTTTATTAAAAACTCAATTCAAATTAGTTGTAGTGCGGATGGGTCAAAAACTTTCAAGTACTTCCTTTATTTCTATCGTCCACATTTCCTGTTGATCATCAGCACGATAAAAGGGCTATTTTACATTAAAATCATATTTTTGAAAAATCAAATTAAAATAGTTTCAAAATTAGTAAAGATATTGGAAATAATCAAGATACAAGCACGGCAACTGCACTATTTCCACTAAGAAAGATAGCGACGAGGACCCACGTTTCGTTAGAACCGCTGTACATTTTAGAGCTTTTATACGACACAGGTTTAGGACACTCGAATTGGTTAAAAAAAGAACAATTTCTAGAGCACATACTAATTATTTATAATTTTTTTTAATTATTCATAAATATGCCAATTTGAGTAATATAAGTGTATTTAATTATAAAAATTCTTTAAATAATATTGTGAATCTTTACATTATGCAATGGAATACAGAAGTGATTAATTATCGCCTACACGTGTCAAATGCACTTTTGATAGTATGAATAGATCATTTGTTAGCTTTCCAAGGATGAATTAATCCAAATGGTAATGTAAGCATACTTGCATGCCGTTGTATGTCTCTATTTGATTTGCATATCCTCACTTGTGTCAATGTAATGTAGTGGAAGCTTCCTTATTCATTACATTCAACTATGGTCTATCATTCTATATCAACAACTAACAATGTATAAACTTAGTTGACCACATGAGAAATCTCACGAGAATTAAAATAAGTCCGCGGGAAAATTAAATAAATTGTTTATTTAAGAGATTAATCAATTAGTTCATCCAATTTTCCCTTAGGTAATTAAAGCATTTTTGTTAACTCCTCTACTCTGTTGTTGGATTGAAATTTAAAATTTGGAGCTTTTCATTTCTAAAGAGGAAACAAATAAAACGATTATATTTACCTTTCAAAACTCGAAATTATTTTTTATAATTCGCCTGTGTTCTGACCGTTATTATTTCATTCGTTTTTGGGACATATCGTGGCCTCTTTGGATCTTATTTTTTATCACGTAAATTCATAAATAGCTTTCCTTTGAATGTGATGATATACTTGTTTCTTCCACAAAATTATTTCCAAAGAAACTTATACTCGCTTTTAGTTATCCGTTCTGGATTATTAAACAATGCAAATCATAGTGGACTATAACACTTTGATTCTTCCATTATGAATTTACCAAAGAACGGCCTTTTTGCTTCTACAATAACAGAAAAAATAAATAAGAAAGCCGGTGTCGGTAAGTAACGTGGCCATGGGGTTAGGGGTTACTTTGGCATAATTATTTATTTCTATTTTTTAAAGAGACAAAAAGTGGCTTTTTTTATTATGTCTATATTTATTATTTATTATTTATTTATTAACGTTTTGCTTATATGTATTAAGCTTCTTCATAAAATAAATAAAAAATAATCATTTAATTTGCATTGTAAGTTCAAGTCCCTTGACGAGCCGTTACACTTCCACATAAATAAGGTAAGTCGGGGGAAGACGCCACTGTGGGGCGAGATGCCACCCCAGTATTTTTCAAAATTCCTCCAACCTATCTCTGGAGAATTTTATGTATAGGTTGCTTGTGATTATAAGCTACTAGCAAACATCGTTGAAAACGAGTTTTCGCAAGTCATGGAAAAGTTTTCTAAAAAATTAGGTTTTTATGTTTGACGAAGTTTTTGCTACATCTCAGCTTTTAAATTTTATTAGGTGTTTTTTTGTGTTATCGATATCAACGAATTGTTAGCTGAAAAGACAACACTTTTCACGTCTATTGTAACTTTTGCAAAAAAATTCGCATGAAATTTGATTTAGTTAGAGAGTTTTGCATTTTCACCCATAGAATGGGGTAAGACGCCAAATTAGTGCAAAGTATGTAACTTAGACTCATTTTATTTAGATTTATAGTAATAATGCGACAATAGGGCCCACAATGATGAAAATGTGTAATGAAAACTATTACGATAGCAATGGGCTTCGTAGATTGGATTTGCTGCATAATTTGCAAGAAGTGGTTACATGAAAGATGTACATGGATTGATGACACATGTAACGATTGAAGTCAATAATATCTAAGGATAAAACAGTTTTTTTTCGTTTAGTACCGTTCCCGACTTTCTATTCGGGACTAAAACTCACTATGGCATCTTACCCCATGCATTTTTGTCAAGATTTTTTTGTCGAAAAATACAAAAAATTTTTTTTAACTATGTTAACTAATAATTTATGTTGATTTGATATTACTATCTAATAGTATATTCTTTGAGGGATAAACACATATTTTTAAATTAATCTAAATGTGTATAATAACGTTTTTATAAATTAATTAAAAAATGTATGGCATCTTCCCCCGACTTGCTTTATTTAGCGTTCATAATTCATACTTAATTAATTCGGTAGTTAATTGAGACGTCGCTAGCTATCGAATATATTTATATTCGAGCTAAGATAGATGAATATTAATCTTGAATCTAAGTGTTAAATATTTAAATCCTGAAGCCACAAGATAAAATTATACATGCACAATTTTTAAATCCTTTTCGCAAAATATCAAGTTCAAGTACTGTTCAATTACGGAATGAAAAACTTGCTCAGGAATGCGGGTTTTGGCTATTATAATTAAATAGCGATGTCTACTCTATTGGCAATTAATTACTAAGATGGCACGCCGCCTCATGGTTTCCCTATATTGTATAATATAGTCCCGCTCCCTTACCCCCTAAGCTCTACTTTCCGTAATCGAACAATACGTATTATGGAACATCAGAAACAAACAGCATAGATGAGTAAATTGAATAAAGGTAACACATTCAAAAAAGAAACCGCTTACTTGTTAATAAATTAGAAAATTTGATTTTGGCGCTCTTGCAATATGAAGAACACATGCCCTCCCCCTTCAAATTGTAGTTGTCGCTTATCAGCTCGACACTCGACTAGCGCATGGCGTCTTGGTGCAGAAATGACATTTTACGGTTCATAAATTCGCGAGTTTCCAAAAATTTACTATTTTGAGTGTTAAATACGCCAATTTCGTCTTTTTTGTTATAAAAGAAATTTATGTTAAAATCTCATTATTTATTAAAAGTAGTGATAAGTGAAATTTTGTTTTATGACGCAAAAACATTAATTTTGAAAAAGCAGGTTGTGACCTGCAAGAAAAGTTTTGTTTTACATCTTAAAAGGTATTTAAGTAATATTTTTCACTAATTTATCTTTTAATACTTAAATTACTATTGTTTAATTGTTTGAATAATTAATTCTACATTACGTCATTTACGTGTATTATTGATTGGTCTTTATGGCACCAAATGTAAATTTTCGAAATTTTTTATTAAAAGTTTAAAGTTGCATTGGTTGAAAAAGGACAGACGTAGCTAATAAACGTTTCAATTTACCTTGTTACCTTGGTAACGATTAAGATATGGATATCAACCGATATCAACAAATAGATGTTGCTTTTACATTTAGTAAAATTTTTCAAGCTCGTAGGTTTATTGTACAGGGTGAACCAAATTTGAATAGGTAACTGTAAAAGTATATTTATACGGAGTGGTGACTGTAATCTCATACTTTCGTAAATTCTTGCTTCCCTAATTATTTTAGGCAAAACTGTTTCAAATAATAGTTGTAGAGCATAAAATTCTGCATCTAAATCAATAAATAAAATTAATGTTGTATACTTTGTAACGCCAGAAATTAGGTATAAAATGTCAACAAAAAATGTCAAATGTCAAAAAAAAATTTTCTTTTAAAAAATTTGACACTGACAAATAAATGCTGTCGTTTGAATATGTTTATGCAAATCCATGGCTATCACTATTTTGAGATATTTTCGATATTTTTTTTAATTCGTGCCGTTACAAAGCTTACAAAATTAATTTCTTTTATTGATTCAGATCGTAGAATTTTATGCTTTACCTACAACTTTTATTCGAAATTTTTTTATCTAAACTAATCACAGAAGCAGCTAATTACAAGACTTTTGCATATTTCTCATATTTTGCAAATATTTTGGTGTAGAACATAAATACTACACAAATAGATTTTTTTTAAAATTTAGCAAACCAGTTAAAAATTTGATTTTACTTTTTTTGTCTGATAAAAATTTCATATTTATAAAAAATTAGCACATATTTTTAAGAAATCTGTGCATAGTTTAAAAGAATCTATGCATATTCTTTAAAAATCTGATGCATATTTGAAAAAAAATGTGCATATTATATGACAATATTAAAAAAAAATTTGTGCCTAAAATCCGCCCTCTACTGATCGGTGTTCTCTGATGGATTTAGCAGTTTCTGTTAGGTATATCTCGGATATATCTATAGTTTGGAGCTGTCCATATCCAAGAAAGATGGGTAGTTTTTGAAGGCCGTTCTTCTTGGATTTATGTCACCATGGTGACGTGACAATCCAATTCTTCCAAAGTTATTGTATTTACATTGAATTTCTTTTAATAAATTTCCTTTTTATTAGCGACTGTTTTAAATTGGATCTGGATTATCCCACCTTCCCTTGTGGACTGTTAACTCCTTCATATAATACGTGAAAACTACTTTTGTGTTATAATGACATTTAGACGTATATGGTCTTCCCTCTTCCACATCTATTCGTTTATTCGGATGAAAATCTGCGAACCATGCAACCCCGATTTTTTTAACAAAGTGGAAAAATTGAATTTAAGCTAATTAAGTTAGGTATTTTTATGTTTGAATGTTTATTTTTTTATCTCCTGTAAATTTCAGCATGTTAATTAGAGAGCGGCGCGAATCTCAACTGTTCTTTTTATTTATTTTGTCTAGTCTGACTTAATTATATGCAAAATGCTGTGGGAGTATTCCACAGATGTGTTCGCTTTGTATTATTTTGGACGGGAAAAAGTAATGTTGAAATTAGTAAAATTTTTACTTGTGGAATAAATTTGCTATAAATAAGGAATATACACTTTTCGTGTTTCTTTTTATAATCTGAGGATGTTTAATATTAAAATGATGTATGGGTGAAGTTTTTGAGCAGGGTTTTTCTTAAATAATATTTTTTGGTATTTTAAAAAAAAGTTTCAAGATGCTCGACGGGGGTCTTAACCATAATATACTTTTGAATTTTTGACAGGTTGTAGTTTTTTGTGTAATGCAATCATAATGTGCGGTTTATATTGATTTTGTGACTTTATTTCATTTTATTCGATATAAAAGGGCAAAACGAAATAAATGTTTTAGGGCTTCATTTGACTCTTGCTTAAATTCTTTGTTGTGTTATGTGTGCGTATAAGATGTGTTTTGAAAGGATGATCACTTATGATTATTTTCATTTCTTCCTTCTGCATTTTCTCCATTTTCCGCTACATTTAAAACAACAATAATAATTTGATATTTTTGACTTTGATGGCTCGGAAATAATTTGTATACAGTTTTATAGCAAATTTTATCAATTCATTTTGAACTTGTATTTGTTGAACGTGAAAGATATAGTAAAATGAAATTTTATTTTAAGTGTATCAAATCAATAGTGCTGAAACAATCAAAAATGAATTCGTATATCGAGAAGGCTCACGTCAGTTTTAACTCTCACTTAATTTTTGTTTTTGTTTAATTTTCTCCAGCCCTCTAAAACTCATTACAATATACTGTATAATCGTAATTAAGCACAATCGAGAATTAAATTTCTTCTCATCACTTACACACTAAAATTAATTGTAAATTTTCTTGTGCAGCTTTCCGTCTTTAGTTAAAGCACAAAATAATTTATGCCTTTGTTTTAGGATTGGAAATTTTTAAAATGAAAATATATGTCAACTACAATTGTATTTTGTTAAATAAATTAAAGCTTAGCTTTGACATTAATCTGTCTGCTGTCAGCTTTGAAAATCTCTTTTCGGATGTGTTCACTATCCTTTTTGCTACTATAGTGCTAACTTAAAGCTCGACTTCAGGTCTTCTCTAAACATAAACGTAAAATTAACACTGACATATAAAAGAAAAGATACTTTTTTTTTAAATAATGACAATATCTTTGAGCAAACAAATTGTTTTTTTAGAAAGAACTTTAATTATTAACTGATTGCTTGCTTACTAAATCCATACACTTCTTTACCCTTCTGTTGTGTACGTTGAGTCTCTGTTGTTGGTTTGCTCAATAATAGTTTGATAGCGTTTTGCAACAATGAGCTAACCCACAAGTATATAGTTTTTCACAAATTAATAAACAGTTGAAAATACTTTAGTAAATTGGCGTTTTTAAAACATTGTTTTTTAATAGATCACCATCACCAAATGTTGGTTAAATTAATTTGCTTGTTGTAGAAGACATTATAAAATGACATTTAAAAAGTCCATGAAAAAACGAGCAGAGGGTTAGATCATTGTTGCAAAACGCCATCCATTTCATCTTCTCAATCTTCACTAATTTTTGTGCTGCTTTGCTCACTTCATCTTGGATGTCCTTTTTCCATTACTATGTTTATTATTTGTCTCATTTAAGACAAAATAAAGGTGCTTCAAATGGTAAACTGTGGTAGAAGCCACAAAGAACGCAACTTATTTTTTGTCGTAACTTTTTTATTACTAAAAATAAATAAAAATGACAATTATTTATCTTTTAACTAATTTAACATTTTAGCAAATTGCAAATTTGTAAAATGAAAAACGTAGTATTTTATTACCTGAAGTATATTTGAAGTACTTTATCTCTTTTTAAATTAATTTTCTACTGAATTGCGAAGCAATTACATTTTACAAAAAAAATAATAGAATATTTTAATGTCAACTATAAAATATAATTTTAATTATATAACTGTTTTACGGGACATTAATAAAAGCGCCTTGTTTGCTTATATTTTCATAATTTAATTCAATTTTTTCATAATAAAATATAATAGTTGCAACCAGTTTCGTACAATATTTTGTTTTAAAGAATATAATTAAGTGATTAATTATAATATCTAATAATTTCCTTATTTGGTGCATTATAATGTTTAGAAATCTCAAGATATGTGTAGGCGCGTAATGTCTTTTAACCATATATGGTGTAATTTACTATACAATTTCTTTTTCGTTTTTCTTTAATTTTTTAACATTTTCGACATCCTCATATTCAATAGAATTTGTTGTAATCGTTATTTATAATTTGTAGCTAAATTCTTTTGCTTTTATAAAGTGTGTTTCTTCTGTATTAATTGTAACTGTTAAACATATAATAAAGAAGATGGAAACTTGATATAATATACAAATTTAAATTTTTTTAAATAAATTTACAGTGTTGGAATTGTTGAGTCGAGTAATGGATACTATACATTTTTTGTGATTTAGTGGATTTGTTAGATTACCATTTAATGTAGTAGCTATTATACACCTTTTAAGCGAGACTCGCAATTTTAAATCACTCAAGGTGCTTCCGAATGATACTAATGGAATTTTTGTTTGTTTCAGGTAAATTAATCTTCAATAATTTTGTCGGAATTCCTAAAATACGTAAGTGTGTTTAATTATTTAAAATACATTCGGTGAAAAATCGAGGTGGCTTTGGATAAACAAAGTGTCATTTTTATAAATATTATCTTTCAAAGTGATAATAATTGAAAATTTATGCAAAAGTTACTATGACAGAAAACTATAAATAAGGGGTTTGTCAAGAAATTTGTTCAAAAGTGCAAAAAGTCAGATCAATAAATAACTATTTGATCAAGAGTCTACTAAATACTACGTTCAGCGACCACAAATAGCTAGACCACTCCCCACAAATTTCTGTCAAATAAGATTGACGCATGTCAATTCTTCCGTGATCGTTTGTAGATCGTCGAATTTTAAGCTATGACTCAAAAACAAAAGAATGTATCAAATTTTTGATTTCACAATTGAGTTTGTCTTAAAAAAGTAGTAATTCCATAGCGTGTTATTAGTTTTCTCGCAACTCTTACCTAAGTCCACTCTCTGCAGTCAATGTACAAAAATATGATCTATCAACGGTAATCATCTGCAGTCAGTGGCAGCCATAGTATATGCAGTCATGCACAGTCAACTGTAGTCAGCGTACAAATTCAGAACAGTGATTGATTTCTCGATTAAGAGGGCAGTTTCTAACGAATAAGTGGGAAAGTTGATATTTAGACATTCCGGTCGTAACCGTTAGCGACTTTAATCTCTAGTTGATATCACTAGTAGTCATAATTTCTGATAGGGTAAAGTTCAGGGAAGGCATATTTGTATTTATGAAATAACGACCTAATTAGTGAAAAAAGTTCAATTAAACTTGATGCAATTTAAAAAAAAATAGAGTATTTTGCGTAAAAACATTGGACTTTTCTCACTAATTAGGCTCTTATTTCCCATATACAAATATGTTATTGCCTTCTTTGAACCTTATGCTATTCAGGAGTGATAGCAACCTGATATTAAAGTCGCTAACGGTTATACGAGCGGAATGTCTAAATATCAACTTTCCCACCCGTTCGTTAGAAAACGCCCTCTTAACTGAGATACCCCATGCTGACAAGCAATTTGAACCACACTGTACATAAATGTTTTTCTAATGTACTACTATGCCAAAATTGGTTTTTATATCTCTAATAGTTTGTTATGAAAGCAATCTTCGGTCAACACAGTAGTAGATATCATTCGAAATGATAGACTTTCCTTCTAATGATCATAAAATGAAAGCCCTTAAGTATGTCATATCACTCATATCAGCTTATGTATGATACAAATTGTTAAATTAGGAGTTGGAGCTAATAAGTAAAGTCTCATATTCAATAAAATCGCTCGAGTTCATCAATTTCTTTTTTAACAATTTCATTTGAAAGCACCGAAAACGCCTTAATGAGCCTAATTTCTGATATTATCGCAACACTCACTTCGTGATACTTAATTCAGTAATTGGATAGGAAATTCGTTAAGGAATTGAGATATTAAAAAATATCTACAGGGTGTACTTCAAAGAATGTTTAATTTCTCGTTTGAATAGAAATTTTTGACTTTTTTAACCCCGACGGCGACGGCTTAATAAAATTTTTAATTTTCTTTTGTTTCAACTTTTCAAATGAAAATTCTAGTTGGCTTGGATATGTAAAATGTTTCTCGTATATGTAAATTTGTAGGGCTGCACTTTCAGTAATAAATATGATCGTACAGACAATTTTTGGACACCTTGATTTATTGTTGTGAGGAGGATACTGTAAAAAGATAATACACTACTGAAAGTGTTCTTTTCTGGTTTATGGAATACTGGTAAAAGTCAAAATTTCTAAACATCTTGAATGCTACGAGCACTTGATATAACAACCGCATACTCATATACGCTGTTGTGAACTTGTGATGGAAACTCTTCATCCCATTGGAGGTGTAATCTCGCCGCGAAAATTCTAGTAGATAGGGCTGGAAAATGTTTAGTTTAGTGGCACATCATTGAACAACAACAACGTAATTATTATCTATTTTAGAAAGTATTAAATTCACGTACATCCGAACGCTTTTATATTTTAAAAGTAAAGAAAAATCCAATTTTAATATTTTATAATTTTTTCGTATTACGTAGCAATAAAAAACTAATTAAAAGCTTCAAGTTTCAAAAAGAAGGAATATATTTATAAAATAAATTGGTTCGGAAATTTGAATAATAAAAAAAATCGTTATTTAAAATTTAATAAATGGAAGCTTATTCGGTTTTGCTAATAAAATCTTAAACGTTGGCAATCTTTAAAAAAAAGAGCGTAATTGTGTCTAACAAAAAGGAGATTAGATTAGGATTAGGGGGAGTAAACTGGGTTAAAACAAAAAAACACGTACGTTATTTTATTTGGAAAGCTTAGAATAAGAAAGGGGAAAAAGATTTCCTCGTTTTACTGATTATACTCATTTTTACCCATTTTTATTAAAAATCGTTTTGAAAAATGTCTCTTTTTAAATTGTTTGCAAAAACATTTTAATTATTTTTCTTAATTCGAATGTGTATTTTTGAAGGGTTAATAACTTCTTTCTTATTTTTAAATTGAAAAATGGATTTTGGCATGAAATTGGCTCATTAATTTAAGTGTTTCTATTATTTTATCCTGATTTATTGTTTTACTTGTACATACAGTGTGTTGTAAAAATTCCGTATTTTTAAACGGAGATAATTCTTGGTGCGTTTCAAAAAGCTTTTTATTAACATTAATAAAGCTTAATTTAATTAATGTAATGAATAATGGAGGTAAAATGTTTAGTGGAAAGGAAAATAATTATTTTTACTACCATATTCTCTGACACGTTAATGCTTGTAAAAGACTTTTAAAAATTTAAAATTAATCTATTTTGCTATTCATGAACGTCGAGAAAAATTAACGTGAGGGTAAGAATAGCCCTTAACGTATTATAATGTTTGTTTTTTAAAAAACGTTTTCCACGAAAATACCATAAAATTGATTATTTTTTTCAAAATTAATTTATAAGTGAATATTTTAATGCTCGTCTTTTTATGTCTAAAAATATTCATGAAATGCTATATTTATTATTCATCCAGTAGTATGCAAATTTTTCTTGGGATATCAACAACATGATAAGATCTAAAAATGTCGTGAAGCATTCGATTTTCCAAATTTGGATATTTAATTTATAAGTCGATTAGAAATAATTTAAATCGTTTTCATATTTTCGATAAAATAGGACGTCTTCGAATCGACGAACGTCTAAAATTTTTTTTTTTTTGAAAAAATAAATTGTCTTATTATTTTTTTATTGAATTGTTGAAATTTTGTGTTGTTAGATCAAGCAACCTTAGAACTCGTTATTGAATTAAGCAACGGCAAGAAAAATAACTTGAGGGAATTGGGGAATAACATTTCATATGTAACTATTTATTTTTATTTTTAAATTTGTTGTTGAAAATAGTCGATCTAGTTACCTTTTTAAGTTAGAGGAGTTTTCGAATAAATTAAACAACACACATATTGGTTTTATAATACAGAGGTCTCTAGAGAAACGAATTAAGGAGTATTCTAAAGACGTACTATTTTCTTAGCCAGTACGTGTCTCCCAGTAGGTAAAATTTATGTTCTTTAACATTTAGGTTTTGAGTAATTGTTTCAGGAATTTATAACGTTTGAAGGTGCGCAGTTTCTAAACCGTTTGCTTAAATTATAAATGTAACTTCTCTGACACAAAAATGATATACGTAGATCCACTTTTGTTGTTTAAAATAAGTTTCTTCTTTAAAAATTCAAATAATTTTTTAATACAGTTGAATCTTTTTTTTTTTTTGTTTGAACTAAATTAGAATAATTTGCACTAATTTTGTCAGTTTGGTTGCTGACAGCTGTTTCGATACACTGTATCATCTTCGGAGCGGGTTTTTAACTGTCTGCGTAAGGGTTGTGTCCGGTATTTATATGTTCGAGGTAAAAATTAGTGCAAAATTAGTGTAAATGGCTATTCTAATTTAGTTCAAACAAAAATCAATCTCGATTTGCACATAGTAAAAGCCGAATCTATTAAATACAGTTGAATCTCTTTTTAAAATATTTGTTTGTGTTGTTTGGTCTTTGACAGTGGAGTACGTTGTAGGCTTTCAACTGCTCTAAAATTTCCTTTATAGAAAGTTAACTATTCTTCGAATACCTTGTGATAACGGCAACGATTTGACAGGGTCCTTTAGACTCGTCTGCGGCTCGTCCGTCAAACCTCGTTAAAAAGTGTGACCTATACTGTTATCAAACAATATACTATTCTTACGCGTTTTTTTATGGTTGTGAATAATCATTTATTTAAATCTCAATAAACAGTCTTAATGTGCAAGTATTACTAAAGTTATCTTGGATGTTTATTCCCACATACCACGAGAGTCGATATAGACGAAGCTGGAAGCTGTTCACAGTTTGAACTTGTATATTTACTCAATTCTACACGCTTGGTATTCCTACACCTCAAAATTAGTTGATCACAAGAAAGTTTGTGAAATTAACTACTAATTATGTACGTACTTTACAACTACAAAATCTGTCGATATCGAATGTTTGTTGAATTATAAAAACACGATTAGCATTTTCATCTTGAGATTTACTATACGCTAATAAAAACTTAAACGAAGAATAATGCAATAAGTTGCTTGAGTTGCAGTTGGTCTATATTCGCATGGTGAATGATCGTGAACTAATAATTTTTCTAAGAGCCGGTACTTTGAGTCTCGGTTAATCAAATTTGAAACTGGGTTAAAATTAAACTCGGTTAGAAGTGGCGTTACGTGTACGGTTGGTTAAACAGGTTTTTGGCCGAGACTCAAAGTACCGACTCCAATTATTGTGGTTTTAAGTAGGGTATTGCAATAATTTTTATGCTGACGAGCGCGAGCGGTGAGAATGTGAAGATACCTAAATTGGTATTTATGCCCACACGAGCACCAAAGCAGTAGCCAACGTATTTAAATTATTAAAGGGGCGTGGCCAAATCTGCACGAACTTATCCCTGCCGCTCTTCAAGTTAAATTAATTTACCTGTATCTCAGCTTTTTACAAATGATTGCTACGTATACTTAGATTGATATCATGGAAACAGGAGTTTACCGTTGGTCCGCTTGATGCTGCTTGAATACTCAGCATGAGGTCTCGTTTTGTTCTTTTCATGACCTGAGCAAGGCTGATATTTAGGGTTGCCACATAGCGGTTCCAATTGTATCGGTTCACTACCATTGTGCTCCGCCGTCTTTAGTAGTGATTAGCCAGTTATAGATCGCCCAGAAATAAATGGTCTTTATTTTTTACAATCTTGAGTATTATTTAAAACATCCTAGAGGCGCTTCGGGTTGCCTCTGCTCCAGTGCAAAGTGAGTCGGCAGAGGTTCGTCTTGGTAAAAGCCTGAGCTTCTAGAGGGGGCTTTAAAAAGTACTTCAAACGTTAAATTTGTTAAATCTAAAAACCATTTATATCTAGGCCTGTCTATACTTCGTGTTGCTTTAAAAAGTACTTCAAGCGTTAAATTTGTTAAATCTAAAAACCATTTATATCTAGGCCTGTCTATACTTCGTGTTATTTTAATATGAGAGCTAGGCGAGACTCAAGTTCCGAAGATCTTGAACTTCCTTGTGTTTGACCATTTGCTTTTATGTGAGTTTAGGTTAGAAGACTTGAAAGTGGAAGATATTAGAGCTTATAAATTTGCTTGGACGTCTGTGTCGCTTTTCGTGTTTGGCGAATTACTTTATGGTATTTTAATCCAACATTAGGTTAGACTCCAAAGTTCAAAAGTAGAAGATGCTTAACTCTTCTAGCGCTTTACATGGCTCTCTTATAATTATTTTAAGGTGCCGTGTCCTTTCATGTATTTGGTGTAAGTTAAAATCACCGACACACGATTTCTTTTTGGTCTCATTCGGAATAGTTGTGCATTCCTTATCCTTATTCACTGTTATTTTGTCTGTCTAAACATATCATCTGTTTTACACATCCTTCTTATGGTGTCATTTCTAATTAGTAATTAGTAATTAGAAATGACCTATCTGTTTTTTTCGAAACTCTTAATTAGTGATGGACGAGACTAGAAACGAGACGATAAATTAACAATTCTCGTCTCGTCTCGTATTTCAAAACTTGAGTCTCTTCTCGATTTGAAAATGTCACTCTCTAATAGGGGTGGGCGATATTGAGAATTTCATATCGATATATCGATATATCGGAATATCGATATATCGATATATCGAAATATCGATATATCGGAATATCGATATATCGGAATATCGATATATCGAAATATCGATATATCGATATATCGATATATTGGTAAATATCGATATATCGATATTTTTCTTAAATGATATCGATGATATCTTAAAAGCTGGGATTATTGAAGTAATTGTACATTTTTTTAGTGGTAATTTTTAAATTGAAATTGATACGCTTGTGCAGGAACCCCTGCCTAAGGCGTGCCCCCCTGCAAGATCCTGAATGTATGAATTGCGCTTCTTGAAGAAAGTGCCTTCAGCCAAAAATAACGAAAATATCGTTATATCGCAATATTGATATATCACAATAATAATATTTATTTATTTATTTGGTGTAAGTTAAAATCACCGACACACGATTTCTTTTTGGTCTCATTCGGAATAGTTGTGCATTCCTTATCCTTATTCACTGTTATTTTGTCTGTCTAAACATATCATCTGTTTTACACATCCTTCTTATGGTGTCATTTCTAATTAGTAATTAGTAATTAGAAATGACCTATCTGTTTTTTTCGAAACTCTTAATTAGTGATGGACGAGACTAGAAACGAGACGATAAATTAACAATTCTCGTCTCGTCTCGTATTTCAAAACTTGAGTCTCTTCTCGATTTGAAAATGTCACTCTCTAAAGGTTAATTTCGTCTCGTAAGCTATTTCAGTGCTCTCGTCTCGAAATCGATAACAAAAATATGAAGAAAGAGCATATATGGACGAATCAGCTGCTATCTACCGCCCGCTGGGTATTTGTTTTGTTTTCGGAAAATTTAAAACCCAAAGACTCGAGCAGCGTTATTAGCTTGAGTTGTCACTTTGCTACACAGGTCTCCATAGCTTGTGACGTTAACGTTTAAATAATTGAAGTTTATTACTTGTTCTTTAGTAGTTCCAGTCTTGACCGTAGAAACAGCCATGTTGAGATCCTGAGTCGTCCAGTGGAATTCATTTAACTGGTCGTCTAAGACTATAGAACAGCGTCGTTCGCATAGCACACTATTTTTATTTCTATATTTTCCATATTACCTAACGCAATATTAACCCTGTCAATAATCTTGACCATAGCGAGGTTAAATAGTATTGGACTGAGGCTATCACGTTGTCTATAATTCCCGCTGTTGTACGTTGATTATTGACTCGTTTTGTTCTCAGTTTTTAGATTTTTTATTACTTCTACTGTATTTCCCAGAAAAGCTTCTTTAAATACATTAAAAATCGATTCTATCAAATGCTTCGGTTAAGTCAATGAAGCACATGACTGCCAGTCTGCAATGCTCTGGGGACTTTTCTACAATCTGACGTAATCCGACGTAAAGAGTCTAAAGTTTAAATAAAAATGGTTTTTAAAATAAGAATTCCCGTGGAACCTCGGACTTAAAATAAGTTAATTGTATGTTGTTTGTTTACGTCATCTAAATGAAGTATGTTCGAGTAGGGAAAACATGAAAATTTAAATGAGAAAATTTCAAATTATGTGCTACGTCACAATGAGGGTTAATTTTCCTTTTTTGTTGTTTTCGTCAACTCACGATTCTGCATAATGTTCTTTTTAATCTCATTTTTAATATATTCGCCTTGTTTTTTTAAAAGAAAAAAATTATATAAACTCAATAACTCGTTTGACGGAAAAACAAAAATTGCCTTAGAGCGAATTTGGTTATAATTTGTGATTTTAAACGAAGCGTTAAAATATTACAATCTTGTAAACATTTACAATTTTTGGTATAAAATTAGTGGTTATGCGATGTATTCATTTAGTTATACATCTTGTTTGACTTCATGAATTTTAATATTTGAGTTCATAAATTTTTATGATTTTTCTAATAGAGATTGAAGACGCTTTGTGTGTGTAATTGTAGGACGATTTATTAAAGCAATTTTTAGCGATAATAAAAAAAGTTGTAAAAGCTCATCTTGTATTTATTGTACGTGTGTATTGTTCATATTTGTGAGAGAGAGAATTTAAAATGACTTTTCATATACTAGGTATGCAGTTTTACATGATCGAGAAATGAACTGAAAGGATTTCCGACATTTTCCTTCCTGTACTTTAAAAAAATTTGAATTAGCTTTAAGCTTTTACGTAAAAATATAAAGTGATACATAAAATTCAATATTTCCATACGTAGACGTACGTATATGAAAGAGTTTTATTTATTTTACTTTTACTAAGTTCAATTTCGAGTGTATTTTAAAACTAACACAAATTTCATATACAAAGTTTGTATATTTTAGATATTGATTTTGGCATACTGGAGAGTGTGGATACCCTGCTTTGAATAAAATTTGCGTGATTAAATTAAATATATACTTATCTATTTATTATACCTAAGGGTGGGCCTCTCGATGTGATGATACGTGAGATTAATTTTTAGAATTTCCAAAAAGTATTTAATTAATTAAATTTAAAGTATTAAAATGTTGATGCATATCTGAAATTGTTTGTGTCCGGGAGTTGAATCAGATTGTGTCAAAAATTTCGTGAAAAATTGATTTTGTTGGCGCTTATCGTGTGTTTTAAATTCACTGTTAAAAAATAAATGATTATTGTTACAATATCTTCACACAATATACGCACAGAGTTTATTAAATAATAGTTTGATTAATTAAATTTAATTAAACATTGTTAAATACGGTTAGAGGGCTTACATTAGTAAGCTATGAAATTATTATTTCTACCATTGACAATTTCTCTCTCTCTCTTTCCTCATAATTTTCAATTTTCATGGAAATCGTCTGCTTAAAATTTGCTAAAAGATGAAGAATTTAAAATATACATTTCTTATGAAATCTCATTTTGTAAGGGAGTTGCAATGAAAATGCAACGAATTTACCCAAAGTCGATGAAAATCCTATTGTTATTTTTAAAAAATGAGTCTACCGCTATCGATTCTCAATTCTACATAATGAAAGCTTTGAGTTTCCACGTGGATTTATGTTTATTTTATCTTAGTTTTAGTACTTTGCACGCGTTTGCCTATTTTTTTTTGGAAAGTTTGATAAATTTTCAGATTACAATTCAAATATTCGAGGAATTTTTCAAATGATTTTCGTTATAAAAGTTGGGAAAATTATTTGTTATGTAACGAAAATTTTAAACTTTTACATGAATTATTTTGTTTTGAATAAGAGGGGATGCAATTATACAACTCGCGTATTAATAAAGCCACTTGACCACTATCAGCTTTACGAATTAATTTTTAATGTCGAGAGCTTATACAAAGCGCTATGTACTTTTTTCTCGTATTAAAATTTACTATTTGCACATTAATGTTCTAAATGTACTGTTGTACAAATAAATTTCGATTCAAAACGATCGATGGTTGTGGATGGATACGAAAAATGTTTCCTGCTCGGCAATAATGATGATAACTCATGAGCTTTGATGAGTAAATTACACAGTTTAGTCTTCATTAGCGCTGGGCGATACCTCGAATCAGGTATCAAGTATCGATACCACGACGGTATCGATACTAGCAAAAGTATCGAAGTATCGAAAGTATCGAGGTATCGAAAGTATCGAGGTATCCAAAGTATCGAAAGTATAGAAAGTATCGATAGTATCTAGGTATCGAAAGTATCCCCCTGATACTGGAACAACTACACCTGTAAAAACATTTTCTTCAACTCTAGTAGATACCTCGATACTTTCGATACCTCGATACTTTCGATACCTCGATACTTTCGATACCTCGATACTTTCGATACCTCGATACTTTCGATACTTCGATACTTTCGACCCTCGGTATCGTTATTCGATACCACCTAAGGTATCGATACTTCGAATAAGTATCGATACTTTACCCAGCCCTATAGTCTTCATTATTTGTTTATTTTTAAATACCCGAAAAATTGGAAACTAATAAAACACAGAAGGGTAGTAATTCAAATAGGCACAACCAATAAACAATTGCAGTGTAAGGCAAGTACCTCATTCGATAAAGTCGTGAAAAATTGAAAAGAAAATTCCAATTGAATCGATTTACTTTATGTGTTACTTTTTACATAGTTTTCTTTTCCTATTGTTTTTGGTCTTATTTCAGATAGAGGTGACGTCATCGATTTTTAAAAATTTAAATCCATTTTGTTGATGCCGTTTGATAAAGCACATTTTTTCTTTATGGAACTGTGGATACTCTATAAACTAGGGATCTGTAACTCTTTTGTCATGAAGCGATGAAAAGTGATCTATTTAAGGGCTCTTTTTATTAACTCTGTTCTTCATAGGAATGAAAATACTCTCCAAAAACAGTCACTATAAACTTCTTGTGATATAGTTGTTTTTTGGGACCTGTCGATAAAGTCGTTTGAAAAATTTAAAAGAAAATTCCAATTGAATCTATTTATGTTAAGTTTCACTTTTTACATATATTTTCTTTTTCTATTGTTTTCGGTCGAATTTCTGATAACGATGACGTCATAGATTTTTATAAATTTAAATTTATTTTGCTGATGCCATTTGATACAGTACATTTTTTCTTCGTGAAACCGTGAATACTTTAAACAATTAGGGATCTGTAACCGTTTTGTTATGAAGGAATGAAAAGTGATTTATTTAGGGGCTCCTTATTAACTCGATTCTTCATAGGAATGAAGATACGCTCCCAAAACAGTTATCACAAGCTTCTTGTGATAGTTCCATTTTGCACCCCCTTTCGATATAGTCGTTGTGAAAATTTTAAAAGCAAATTCCAATGGAAGAGATTTACTTTATGTGTCACTTTTTACATACACTAGAATTTTTAAAAGACTACCGACACGTGACTTTTAAAATATTGAATAAATAATTAATTCAATTATAAATTTTCTAAATAAATATTTAATAATAATTAGCAATACATGTATTAACTAAATTAACTACTTAAACTCACGAAATAAGTCGTTTTCATCTTTATTTATACATATTAAGGTGGTCACGTGTCGGTAGTCTTTAAAAAATTTGACTATATATTTTCTTTTTCTATTGTTTTCGGTCGTATGCCATTTGATACAGTACATTTTTTCTTCACGAAACCGTGGATACTTCAAACTATTATAGGGATCTGTAACCGTTTTGTTATGAAGGGATGAAAAGTGATCTATTTAGGGGATCATTATTAACTCGATTCTTCATAGGAATGAAGATACGCTCCCAAAACAGTTATCACAAGCTTCTTGTGATAGTTCCATTTTGCACCCCCTGTCGATAGAGTCGTTGTGAAAAATTTAAAAGCAAATTACAATGGAAGAGATTTACTTTATGTGTCACTTTTTACATATATTTTCTTTTTCTATTGTTTTTGATCGTATTTCTGATAGCGATGACGTCATCGATTTTTATAAATTTAAATCTATTTTGCTGATGCCATTTGATACAGCACATTTTTTCTTCACGAAATCGTGGATACTTTAAACTATTAGGGATCTGCAACCGGTTTGTCATGAAGGGATGAACCTTATTAACTATTCCCCCATAGGAAATACAATACCCTCCAAAAACAGTCACCATAAGCTTCTTGTGATAGTTGTTCCATTTTGGGCTCTGTTTAGGTGATTTACCTGGATCTCACCCAAGGCCGGATCAACGAACGTTGGGGCCTGAGGCGCTAATTATTTTCTAGCCTCGCCAAAAATACACTGCAGTCCACAAAACCAATGTTAATTTGTTAGTTCTAGTCAACGAAGGTGTTATATACCTAGAAAACATGGAAGAGGTTGAAATTTTTTTTCAGTAATGTGTTTGGATTAGTTAAGAGGTGAAAAAATTAAAATACTAAAAGTTCCCGGTCCTAGCTCCATAGCTAAGGGGAGAGGGAGTAAAATGGTATGAAACAAATTTTTGCCTTAAGTTTTTGTGTGAAACTTTTGCCTATAGCACCTCAGTCCTTCGTTTTACAGTAAAGGTCTTCAGAAAAGAAATTGTAGAGCTTTTTTCCGTTACTATTTTATGTTAGTCAATTTTTTTTTCATATACATTAACGAGTTTTAAGGTGAAGTTACCTCGAAAACTATAAGGAATAGAGAAAAAATACATATAGGAACATTCTTGTAGGGAATTTGATAAGCTTTCATTTTGCTCAAAGTAATTTTTCTCTAGGACCCACCGTTTTAGAGTTTTTGAGTTTTTTCCTTTCTTAACACCGGTCTCATGGATAATTCAGCTCTGATCCCATCCTACCATCTAACTGTCTCTGGCCCGGTCTTTCTTTTTAAATTCAAACTGTTGTGGTAACCAATACCCAACCACATCGAGTTGTACAAAGATAGATTCTCCAGCGATATCGAGTATAGTACGGTGGTCACAAAATTAACCAAAGCCAACAAACAGAATTTGTTCAGATTATAAGGATACCATCATCTGCCTTGGTTGTACAGAGAAAGTTACAGCACTCATAGCACAATATTTTATACTTATGAAGTCGATGATATTTATTCCAAGTAGTTGTGTTGTTTTCACGTGTTTGTTGTCTTGTGGGTCTTTGTGAAAAATTTTGAAAAAGTATCAATAACAGGAAAACTATAAACTTAGAACAATCAATTGTTTTTTATAATCAGATTATGCAATTAAAATGTTCAAAATTCATTAAAAAGTTAAAACTACTTCAATTATTAGTTGTATCATAATTTTGTCGGTTCTACTTTGGAAGTTTTATTAAATTTTGAATATTTAAGGCAAAGGGGAGAGAAGTAGTTGGGAAAAGAGCTGTAATACCTTTTCATAAAAGCAAATTAAAATTTACCTCTCATCATAAAAAAAACTTTTCCAAGTTAATCAAATCTTAAAATTTAATAAGTAAAAGTTATACAGCGACTTAAGAATATTAATTACGCGATTTCTATTATTTTGTAAGATAAAGCTCTACTTTCGTTACACGAAATGTAAATTATGTACATTTTCCCTCCAAACAAATTTAGTATTTGAAGGCAAACTGAGACAACGACCGAGCTAATCGAGCGATTCATCATCTGTACAATATGCATACTCTTGTGGCCTCTAAAGCGGTTCAAATCCAAGACGAAATAGTGGATGCTTCGTAGCAGAGCTCGTTTTATAGATTTCCCTATAGAACACATTTCAACACAATATTTCAATGAAAAATATTGCACTTTTACAACAATAACACTTTACATCAACGTCAAAAATGTACTTCTCAAATTAAAATTTTTTGATTTTTTATTAAATTTTTATCAATGTCAAAAACCTGTTGCGCGACAATAGTAATTATTAAAATAGGACCATCAGGTGGCGAAAACGTTTCCACTTCTCATTACGATTCCTTTCACGAACCAAGCCTAAAACCTTTATCAAATTCTAAAGTAATAGAAAAGACATGAAAGACAATTAAATTCTAATTAAAAAATGGACGAAAAACAACCAAAACGAAGTGCATTTAGCTTTAAATTGCATTGTTTTCCTCGTTTTAATCCAATAATACGTTAATTGGACACTTCGTATGACACTAACACGTATGTGCTTGAAAGTGGCGAAAAACCTTTCAAATTAAAAAAAAACTAGAGATTTAATTTACTCGAGTAATTAAAAATTAATTTTTGGTGTAATCATCCGAGTAAATAGATCAAATAATGTTTTAATATAGTTCGAAACGAGTTGTTACATTCAGCAGGCTACACTTAGTCAACTGGCATTAAACGTACGCAAATTGCTATTAAAAATATCTTAAAAGAATTACAAAAAAATTAAAAGTTGAATAATAAATTCTTTTAACTTTTCAAACTATGCAAACTTCACGTCGGATTATACAAGTGCTTCAAATAGAATTTTCAAGTAGCAAATTTGACGTCAAGTATTACAACATTTTTAGTTTTGTTTTTCAATACAAAGCGATCAAAACTTGTATCGATTCGAGAAGGCATGAGAATGAAAACATGGAAACAATGAGTAGTCGTTGACAATAGTTGGTATATAATTATTCCCCGACCTACTCGACTATATTGAGCTTGATTGTTCGCTATAAATAATTAGTCCGATTAAGATGGGATTTGAAATGGAAAAAGATTTTTCCCCGGACATTTTAATGTGCGTAATTTTTGTGAAATTGTCCCTAAGGGAATTTGCTGCAAAAAAGTTATGACTCACGGTTACACGGCGTAATATTAAACAATGCGTTTTAAAATTAGTTTTCATACTTCGTGAACGTATCAATAAAGAAGACACAAGGCGCTCCCTTTCAATAAACAATGTAATTATTGCATGATCTAATATTTGACCCAAATATTTATTTTATATTAAGCACGTACGCGTTTCAGATGTATTATCATTTTTTGATGTTATGGCAATAGATGCGAGTTCGTGCAAAGATTCGAAATGGACAAATAAAAAAAATTTGCCTCGATGCACCCTAGTGCAGATAGGGTTGAAAATTCCCCACAAGACCATAAAGATCGATTTCAAATTGGTAACAGGAGTAAAATTTACATGATTTACTAGACAGTTTTCCACAAACTAAACCACAAATACAGTCTCAACTGACATTTTATATTGGGGTAAAAGTGCCGAAAGTTTCTCCCCAAAGAGTAGTTTAAATGCATTTAATACCATTATCAAAATCCCCATTAAGTAAGCCAGTCTCGTTAAAACGTCATGTCAGAAGGTGAATTTCATTTCCTTTTAAATTTATGAATAGTGTATAGGGTTATGTTACGTGTTTGATATTTTCAGTCACACCTACAAGGCAGATTGGAAAATTGGATAACGGTTTTTTAACTCGCCTACCCTAGTTTACATCAATCTCGACATTTTTCTTTCCGAATTTTTGGATTTTCAGAGTTTAAACTTAGAATGTGCACTAAAAACGCATATTTATTATTCATGCATGATGATGTCGAGTGCAAAGTTTGATTCATGTTACTAAAACACATTTGGAATTTTCATAAATTTATAGGGATCGACTTGGAATATTTCTCAAAATAGATTTCAAAATTTTGATTTACTAACTTTAATTATAACCACTTACCCATGTTGAAACGTTCGAACAATTACACTGCAATTATTAATTAATTGTTCAATTTAATAAGCAATTGTTCTAATTAATAACTTCGAGGAGGCAAGTTCTCGATAAATTCCAAAACATGTCTGTACTTGATCAAATGCGTATATCAAAATTGGATTTAATTTCTACAGGGTGGGCCACGAAACTTGTAGTCTCTGACGATTTTAGACTCTGCCAGCAAAATAACAAATATCATTATCCATACCAGTCTAGATCAGTCTAGACGGTTATATTTTTATAAATCAAAAAAATGGATCAATGTAGGTAAATGTCAAAATGAAGTTATAGATCATTGGATCTAGAGGTAATGATATTTGTTATTTGGGTTGCTGTAAAAATTCTTCTGGGACTACAAGATTCGTGGCGCACCCAGTATATTCAATTATTGTGCCTCAAAAATAAACCAAATGGGTATTTGATTGACTAAACAATGGATATACAGGGTGGTTCAGTTGACTTGATTTTCGAATAGCATTTTTCACTAAGGTCGCGTGCAACACGTTCATACCAATAGATCGCTGTTCGATCAAGCGATTGGAAGCCGGATTGAATATATTTCTTTATTATTATAACTAAGTATTAATTAAACAAGAAATAAACATTAAAGTGGGTAATTATAAATCATAATAAACAACAAATAAAAGTCTGTTTATAATTTTTTGTATAATAAATTTTGTCACGATAAATCTTAAATAATTAATTACAATATAACTGCTATAAATGATACAAGTGAAAATTAAAGTAATTGATCTTTTAAATAATTTATATCAATTCATAATTAATTGTATTATGCAAATCGATAAATTATTTATTCTACTGTATTATAAATTTGCTTTCAATTGCTATAAATGGTTAATTATTTAGATTGTTTGTTTTTTTTCAGTTGATTTTCTTTGTTCAAACAGGCCTTTCAATCAATTCAATCAATTAGCAAAGATAACTTTTAAGTCTGTTCGTCTGCCTATCGGTATACATATAGTTTGTTTCGTTTACTGTGTAACAGCAGATATCTGCAGGAATTTCAAATAAATGTCAATACGAAAGTTATTAGGGCCGTTTTACATGGACTAAATATCGTACTAACTTCTAAGTACTGAATCAATTCAAGGAATCTAAGAGAATCTAAGCTTTAACGTCGTGCGTAGAAGTTTTAACGCACGACCGTGCACGACGTTACAGCTTAGATTCCCGTGCTTTTGCTCCTTGAGTTGATTCAGTACTAAGAAGTTAGTACGGTATTTAGTCCATGTAAAACGGCCCTTAGATGGGACGTAGGTATCCAATATTATTTGATATTCCAATACTGTTTGAAATTCTCTTTACGACGATATATCACATGACATAGCTATCTAATTGATTAGACATAAATCGATAATTAACGACGTGAATTAAAGCGTCCAGCAGTTGAAAAGTGAGCTGTGGAAATTTTTTATAACTTTCTAGACGTAGGTACAATCTTCCTCAAGAATACCCCGGTAACATATAGGTACTATTAATTGACACTGTAGAAGTAATTTCAAGGATTATTTAAATAAAACGTTTGGGACGCAATGGATCGGAAATGTTGGCCCTATGAACTCGTTAGCACGATCGTGAGATCTCTTTGTTTTGGATTTCTTAAACAAGTGTATATGTTACTCATCTTCAAGATCCGAATGTCGAAGAATTCAAAAATCGTCGTCTTAATGAATATTGCAGCTCCGAAAACTCATAAATGATTTTCATTGGTTTCACCGCTCACTTTTTCGAATAGAACTGTAATTCAGGTAAAAGTGTTGTAGTTGTTACTTAATTATCAATTTATGGCTCTATTTAATTGATTGGATTGATATGGTATTAATTGGCTTAGTTGTCTATTAGGTTGACTAGCTGTCTTTCATCTTCATTTAAGTTAATTTTCAAAAGGCAGGAAGAAGGGCAGCTAATAAGCTTGTACTCATTCAGAGCTCATAGTGTGTTTAAAACCCATATACTTTTCCAAAAAGCGATCGTTTTTTTGTATACATTCTGTAAGTTAAGCCATTCCTTCTGCTTTTAAAATGAACGTAAAGCTACGACTCTGGGTCTGGAGTCTGAAGTACCTCTGAAGCACTGAGATCAGTACTTTTCTGACAGATCTGCCCTATTACATATTTAAAACCAAATAATTGTATAGATTAAGCTCGATTAAGGCCTTTTATGTGTGCAACTATACTTAAAATCCACAAATATAGATAGTCGTGTCAATCATCAAATGAAGAATAGGTTAGATCGAGATTTTTCGGTACAGCATTATGAACTATCGTTCCTACTAGGATCCACTTCTACTACCAAGATTCGTTTAAATTATAGTAAAGTACGTTATGCTATTAAAGCGGCACGTGTTTTCTGCATCTATCTCAATAGAAACCGCGCTATAGTTAGCTAAAGCCAAAAAGCTTATGAACCTATAAATTTGGAATGAGTCACTATCTACAATTGTGGGTTTGGACTTGAAGTAGTTGGAAAAAAGTATTAAAATCTTCACCTCAAATAAAGATTTTAATTTAAAGAGGGGAGAGGGGACTTAAGAGTTAACTTCGGCACCCACATAAATGAAGCTCCTCCAAAGAGCATAATTTTGGTTATTATAAATTAGCTAAATCACTTTCACGAGTAGAATCCAAAGAAATGTATACCTACGATTAAAAATTAGCAACTTTTTAAGGGTTTCCGAAATTTTCTTATAGAGACGTCGTTCCTCTAAAGAAGCCTGCATTACTTGAAGACGCTAAAAAAAGACTTTAACGTTAAATAAGGTCTGTTTTATGCATGATAACTTACTTTGAATTTTAGATTATTATCTTTTGAAATTATGCTACAGAAATGGCCCTTTGGCTATTTCGTTTTACCAAGGCTACGTCTATCTGATCACAGAACAACGTTTCGCACATACACGGTTTAAAAATAAAGTTTAGTATAATTTATGTTTTAATACGCTGCTTCTATTTTTATCTTTCCATTCAACTCCATTTTAGCTACAATTTAAAATTCTAACCCCTGTTTTCATAATAAAATTAAAGTGGACTTGAGTTAAAGCTCCTTTGAGGTATAGGTAGGGAATTTCTACATGTTGCCATAGTTACCAAGGTCTTTAAGTTCAAAGTCTATTTTAAGTTTATTGTGAAAACGGGGGTAAACACTTCTCATTACTCTCTTTTTTTCAAAAAAAGTTATTGTTTATTCACTAAATTGTTGTGAAGCATTTTTATCTTCATTATAAACACCTCAACCAATCACTGCTGCTAGGTGCAAGGTCTTGCTAGTGGACATGCAATGATATGGGGTAAGTCCATATTTTTCTCATCTCTATTGTTTTTGGCATCCATTGGCCAAAATGTCGGTTCTTCCAACCGAATGCTTCAATATTGTCTTGTTTTATCTCATGCTCTCATCTTATTCTAGCCAAATTTGTAATTTCTTATTTATTAAATTTTAAAATTAATCCATTTAACATTGCATTTGTTTACGATAAATTTATATTGATTTTGTTTAATTCAATTAAATTTATCTGCGCACGATTATTTGGTTGAAATATTTTCATTCTTTATCTCCAACTATTTCTCATATTATTATCATAAACTTTATGCTTGAGTAAGGTATGTTATTTTCGTATTACCTGGACAAAAACCATCTGCATCAACTCATCAAGAACTCATTACGAGAATTTTTTTTCTCTAATTTCAAAGTTTCAATTATCCAGAAATATTAATGAACAAAATTTCTTAAAAACTGAGAGGCTTAGGTAGATAGTTTTCCATCTCTTCAAGATTTTGAAATTTAATCCATCGAGTTAGAAACTCAAATTACTCGAGCTCAAAAGAGTTGCGATGATCCTTATGAGATGACAGAAGGCGAAATCACCACCTTGTATATGGTGGTATGAAGTGACCGAAAGAGCTTTTCAACGACTTTTTGGAACGTCTTCAAAAAGCACTCCGAGTAATGAATTTTCTCCAATACTTACTTTTAAAAAGATTTCATTTAGTTAATCGATCATCAAATAAAATTTGGAAACTCCACATCCAATTGTTTTTAATTGCGTAAAGTGCCTATTTTCTTAGAGTAATTAAAATTAGCATCTTAATATTAAATAAATATTGTTCATAGAGTAAAACAAACATTTGACCCATTCTGATCAATACGGTAACTTCTACGAACTTTTCAACAATGTTCTGTACCACAACGCTTAGTAAATGACTTCACCCAACACAATTACAAAATTTAAATTAAAAAGCCCTAAATTGTTGAAAAAAAAAATGTTGTTGTAATGTATAGTATGTTAGAACAATCGGAAAGTTTTGAGACTTGTGAAGCTTTACAGCAGCAAAATCTTTTATCCTTTCCTAACTAATCCTGCTTTTGTCTCGATTGCTTGACACAAATCTGAAGTCATTTGAAAAGCATCTCATAATGGTTGATTTTCTTATATTTCGACAACTCCTTCAATTGTTAACTTAAAAGTTGACAAACTCCAAACAGAAAGGTTTTTGTTTTAACGAAATAAATAATAAAAATAATAATAAAACGCCTTATGGAGTTTTTGAAGATAAAATCTCATTGATTTTCTTGTTTTATTGTGTATTAAAATATTAATTATTTCGCTTTAATGAATTTTAGATAAATCTGTGTAGTATCATCAACTAAACTAATAAAATCAAACTACAAACTGAATTGAATTGAGATTTTAATCTATCATAGTCGTAACTCACCCAACTAAAAGCTTATCTGTTTATAATCCTCTTTAGGGATCATAGTAATTATTCTGTAATTGTTATTAATTTGCTGTTGTCGTTTCAGTGCATTGTGTTACGATTTAAATAATCTAATGCGAAATTATGACTGTAATGTTAGGATTTAGCTAAGTACTCTATATGAGCGTGTAAGTTTAATGATTGTTCAAGATACACATTAGTCAAATTATTGTTTACAATCGACTTCGCACTTGAGAAATTTATACTTGAACATCAGAACTGCTATTAAAATTAAATTACAAGTTGGACGTGTATAAGGTAAACTATAGGTATTATATTTACATTTGATGGCTACAAAAATAACGTAGGTAATAATTTCTACAACTATTAAATAAGGGACTCATAGAAGGGAAATTTGGAGGGGGTAAAAGATGAAAAATTTGGATTTTTGTATCTATCTAGATCTACACACTCGTCTACACCCTATTCACTGACAAGATGCAGCTAAGCCACTCCCACAAAAAGCGCTCGATATTCGATATATTTTGAAAATCCGATTTATAACACTCACACAAAAATTGACATTGACCTGATTTGACAAAAATTTGTAGGGACTGGCTTAGCCGCATCTTGTCGGTGAACAATGTATAGCATGATAATCAATGGTTCTGTGTACTTACTGCTGTATAAATTTGTTATGTAAAACCGAGCCAGATGGTGCTGCAATGACACCCACTGAAAATGGCGTTTTTTGATTGGTCCTTGATTAGCCGCAGTATCTAAATTTAGCCCTCTACCTACTGGATGACAACAGAGAATTAATGAACGATCATAGGAAAATAACATGGGAAAACACGTTTTCTAAGGTTTTGTTGCTGGTGTTAACGTACGGGGATGATAATGGTATCAATCGAAAGATAATTTTCTTCTGATTCTTATAACACAAATATTTCAGGTTAAATTTTCTAAAATTAAATTACACAATTTTAATAATTTCTCTTGCCATGAAAAACAAAACAATATACAATTTTAAACGTTTATATTGTTTTCCATGGCAAGATATAATAATTATGTCCAAATCGCGTAAATTTTAAAAACCTAACCATATCAATCGAGCCTTTGTGTCTTTAATTGAATAAAGCAATACCCCCTACTCTATCAGGAAAGAGCCAGCTAATAATATCGTCCCTACAATGGTAAACTCGCTAATCTGCAAAATCGCGATTTTACAGGAGAGCAATAAACAAATTCAACGATATCTGTAAAGTCCATTTTATGTCGTTTTAATGATATTTTTAAATATAATGTTCTGCTTTAAGGCTAACAAGAAATTTGAAAATTGTCAAGCAGATTTTTGCTAAATAACTGTAGTGAACGATAAAATTCCATGGTTCCATATAAATGGTCCTAAAAGCTTTTGACTATTTTTTTTGAACAAAAACTATTTTTGAAACGCGACTACATGTTGTACGAGATCAAATGTCTTAAAGACATCAATTTATCTAACGATGCACAAAAATCCAAAATTCATATCGTGAAAAGAAAGTTAAAGGTGTTGAAAGTGGGAGCTTTTGGTACTTTTTTTGTAGATTTATTTGTATGAAAAGAATTATTTGTGCTACAATCGAAGATTTTTTTAAATTTAAATATAACTTTCTATTTCTGAATAATTGCTCTATCAAATAAAAACATATCAGCTCTATGCGTTATTAAATAACTGAGAAAAAAAAAATGTTTTTGAAAGATTTAGCTCATGAAATTCGCGAGTTTATTGTTCTAAAAAACCGAGATTTATGCAATATTTTGAGTTTAAAATGGCTGTATCTAAAGTAACGGAATTAGATAAAAATCCGAAACTTCACTATTATGTGCATTGGTCATCTACCATTCAAATCCACTATCTAACTCAATTTCGCCAAATTTGCAGATTCGCGAGTTTACCATTGTGGGTACGATATGGATCGCAATGTACGAGTGAATAGTGTAGCGATTTCCGGTCAATTTCTTCAATAGAAATGGTTGCTTATACTCCGCTTAGGGCCGTGATTGTAAACAACAAGTAAAGTTATCTCGAGAATAAATTTTATCCTTTTTAGACATGACAACCTAGCAACGTTACAATGTCAAAGTTAGACGTTTGAATATAAATATTAAAATTTTTGGTTAAGGGCGCGCTGCTAAAGTGGAGGGGAGACATTTTTGCCATAGCGTGTATTTTTACCAATTTAAGTTGAAGAAAAAAAAATATAGATGCAGCCAACATACTGTCAAAATAATTATTTTAATTACCAATGTCAACCAATCTCAAACTAAAAAAAAACAAGAAACAGTACTTAAAAGTAGAACATTACAACATCGTTTTGGACGGTTTTCGATGCTGTAATGAGTATATTGTTACAAAAGAATAGTAAAGTTAAAAATTTATACCTGGAACTTTAAAATTTTGTTTGGGCCATCTAAAAGACAATGCCTGAACTATTGTCGAAAGATTTGGTTGAAAAGACCGCTAAGGACATATTTTGATTCAGTATTTTCTTCCTTGTTTCGTTTAATTAGCGATGGAATCGCTTAAAAATTAGGTATTGTTCTTATAACGATCTCCACCAGGAGATCACCAGGCTTCAAAATTTGAAAGTTTCTTGTTTTCAAAAATTAATTTAACCTATTTATTCATAATATATAGCAATGAAAATTGTCCATCTCCTTCATTGATCTTTCCTTATTAAAATTTCAAAAAAATTAAGTTCATATAACGTTTAGTTTTTAAATTCCGCAAGAAAAACTAAAGGCTTATTTTTAACGTTATTTTAACTCCAACTTTTGACGCTTTGTCAGCGCGGCCTTAAGTTCTTTTTGTGTTGTTTATATTCAAACGTCAAACTTAGACATAAAAAATATAAATTTTATTCTCGAGATTAATTTTACTTGTCGTTTATAATCACAGCTCTTATAAGAGAATATTATGACAGCCAATGATAATGTAAACTCGACGGAATGAATGAGTCATCCATAGACTTCTAAAATGTCATTTCCGTCGTATTTTCTCTTATAGGTAACGGTTGCCAACCCTCCTTTCGGATGTTTTATGTTCTAAGGTATCTTCTAATAGGGATCTGTTTTAAATAAACAGGCCAGCTCCCTGTTAAAGACTGTTAAAAGCTGTATAGTGTAGACGAGAAGGGGGGGGGGGGGCGTCAAAAATGAACAAATTCGCATTTTTTTATATAGCGAAACTAATCGAAGGCCAATTTAAAACTATTTTCTACAGTTAGAAAATGCAAAAACCATATTATTCTATTTTGAATTTGAGAAGAAAATATTTTTATGATGCGTTAGCCTCTTCTTGATTTCTTTTCATTGTTATTTTATGAGTATTTATTTTCAGTTTTATTACACGACTTCCCGGTTATCCTTTTGGTGTTCATTTTGTTATTTTTTACGACTATTTCTTTAGCGGGCCTTACATGCCAACTTCTAAAAGCTAGCTTTTTTTTCTAAGCCAATAGAAACCCTGCATTTCCAGCGGCAGAAGCTAGAAAGTTGGTTCAAGTTTAACTTCTAGCGTCTGCCGCTGGAAATGCAAGATTTCTATTGGCTTAGAAAAAAAAAGCTAGCTTTTAGAAGTTGGCATGTAAGGCCAGCTTTTCTCTGCAGGCCCGTTCTCGCGGTAGAGAAAAAGAAAATGCGATATACTTTAAAGAAAATCTCTCATGTGTGAACCCAACTTTTCGCCTAAAATTTTATTTTTATTTCCAAATTTTATAATTTAACATCTTCACTTAACAAAACAGCTATAATAAAATTTAAATAGAAAATTTGTATCGACTTTTCGCCCCAAAACTGTCAGTTTTTCTTTTCTAATAAAATTTGCGAGTCTCGACGTCTTTCTACAACATAACGTTTTTATATGAAAGTTTCTATTTAATTTTAATCAAGTTAATGCTAAGAAAACGTTAAAATATCTAAAAGAGCAAATTGCTCTTTATTTTTATTACATCGTACACATTTCGCGATATTAAAATTTTGTTACGGGAAAAATTATCACCGCTTTTATCTCACTTTATAAAAATGGAAGAAATTCTCGAGAGTTCACCGTGGTGGTAGAGGAACATTTCGCGATAAGGCATAATTATTGCAAATTTTATTACGTAAAACTTAAAAGGATATGCATTGTTATGTAAAACAATGGGTAGAAATGCATTCTGATTAATTGTTCGCATTTTACATAATTTTCTTGTATATGCAAAATTTATGAGCGTATTAGGCTTTAAGGCAGAAACATATCTTTTGTCTAATATCTTGAGACATCCATTAATCACAGCAACAGATGCATTCACATCACGTTGACATGAGAGTGCCAAGTTTTAAGTAGCAATTTGTAAAAGAGTAAATAGGCGCACGAGCAAATTTTACTAAAAATCGATCCACGACTAAACGGCATTTTTTTTTAAATTTGTCGCAATTGGCGCCCAACGCGCTACTCTAGAGCTCCAGAGTGTGTATAAATTTGTCTCGAATCTTGCAAACAACGCATGTACACGTTGTAACGGTGGAAATACTTTATTAGCTTTACGATATAATTTTTAATTCCTTTATCGAGACCTAATTTAGTAAAACAAAGTGGGGAGGTTACGAATTAATTATTAGAGAATTAGGAAATTTTTTAAAATACAATGAACTGCAGAAACTTTTTTAAATAACTTAATTTGCACTCTCATAAGGAGGCTTGGCAGCTTTTGAATCGAACGGCATGAAAAATAGTGAACCTGCTGTGCAACAAAAATGCACCCACAAAGTCTGAGCTGATACTTTTTACAGTCATTCCATCGAGAGGTCAATGTTGCAGAGTAGTCCGACAAGAAGGACCCTAAAAATACGCTTTATAACCGGTTGCATTATAAAACTGACCATTTTATTTCGTTTTCTTGTCCGTTACCCAATGCAAAAGTTGTTAAATTTCAAGTAATATACCCTATTATTTAATAAAGTGCACGCGGATGGATTTTTTCGATCGTACGAGAGAAAAAAAATATTGAAAGAATTTGTCCACGATCCTCTGTATTTTAAAACTGTAATTTCCCTGCAGACGCGACAGTAGAAGTCGTTTGGTATTTGCGAATTCCTTATACGTGCAAGAAGTCTGTACAAATCGTAACGTATCCAGTTAGTTTTTGCTTGTTTTTATTTTACTTAACTCCATAGCACGGAATGTTGCCTCTCTTATTCCTACCCTAGTGCATGGGTGAATTCATTAAAATTACAAACCTTAAACTATTATGTAGTTTTTACATACCGATGCCATGGTTTATGTTCATTTTAAAAATTCATTTTTAAAATTTCATTTAATTAGAGAACTCACAAGAACATTTTAGAAAGCACCACGTTTAATTTAAAATTGCAATCGAGACACACGTCACAGTTGGCGTAATCGAGCAGTTGGGATTAATACCAGGATGTTGTAGGGGTTGCGAACTTGCGTCTTTTATGTGTCAAGTGTGATTGTTTTGCCTCGTGAGGAAAGTGTATTTTATTCGATGCGACAGCGCTGGGAACAACACGTTGCTTTATGTCGCCCAAGTGCGATGCACACGTTTCTCTAGGAGACTATTATACGTGGAACGTGGAAAAAATTAAGGGATTAGTGAATTTAATAAGTAGCAACAAAATAATCAAGTAGTTACTAACCCTAAAAAAACCTTATAGATTATTAAAAATTCAATTGTTTGCTTGGTTCGACTCTGTTAAAAAAATCTATTTTATTTGTTATTCAATTGTAAAACGTCATTATCTATAACTTTTGAAAATCAATGTTCACAAGTTTGACTATCAAAGCTTTCTATAAACAATTTAGGAAAATTTTTAATTATAATTTAATTAATAAGCGAATGAGTAACAAATAAAGTATTATACATTACACGCGCTAGGTAACTCTTATTACAGGTTCAAAAAGGTGACTGGCTCGCCTGTGCGGCTCGCCAGTCATAATCCTCTTTACGCCATTAAAAACGCTTTTACCTAGCTTGTAATGTTAAATACTATAAAATAAACATTTACTTTTTCTTTTTTTAAAGAGCAATCTTCCAATTTACAAACAAAATGTTTCGTTATTTGATTACGCTGTTGTCGTAATTTAATAAAGTAAACTGATTTTGTGCTCCGAATATCATTTTTAGAGAGAAAAATGCCACTAAATTCAAACTGTAATTTCTTTACGGTTGGTTAAATTTTGACGATTGTTGGGTGGATGCGAATGTTCATGTATATCGATTTCACCTATGCTAAAATTTTATTCTTGAACCTGATAATTTTATTTTTCTCTATTTGTTGTCGTTAGTAAAATGGCTTTTATAGGAATTTTCGCGCATCCCTTAAAAATTCAAACTTTTGTTTGTTGAATAAAGGATTAAAGTAGGTCACAGTGAAAATATATTTGAGAGTAGTTAAATTTACTTTTTGAGTAATTTCTCAATAAAAATAAAAGAAAGTTAACGTGTTATTATTTTCTTCTCGTAAATCAGAACGTTAGATAGAAAAAGGGGTTAGTTTATTTAGGTTAAAGGCAAACTTGAATTTGTGCCAAAAACTGAATGGTATTGTAGTTGGAACGAAATTCAAGGATAAGATTTCTTGAATTTCGGCGCCTTCTTTATCGATTAGGCGTCGAGACTCTCTTACTATTCTGTTAAACAACACGAAATAAGTTTTAATTTAATTTTATACAATTGCTGAAATATATCTCATTTATGAAATTACTAGCGTAGAAAAACCTACGTTGGATATACGTATGGGGTGGAAACTTGATTAATAATTTATTGTTTTCATTCCGGTGTAGACGTTTGGGGTGGTTTATGTAACTATCATTTTCTAATTTAAGTTTACTGTGGTTAGTTTTCTATTTACATTACGAGAAATATTGGCAAGAAGCAAAACCAAGTCGTAAGAAAGACATGCCTTCCAAGATTCATTAATCAACTCACAATGTGTATTTTCAGAAGCTAATTGAAAGATTATCTCAAACAATGCCATAAACTCCAATTTTGGCCAAGTTCTTCTTTTATATAATACTCCAAAATAAAATTTGCTAGCAGACCCTTTTGAAATATTTTTGATAAGCTACATAGTTGAGCTGCAAAATCTGATGAAACACGAATAACGTGTTCGTTTACGTTTTACACATCTTACTTCTTTCCTCCTGGCCATATCTTGTAAGAAGGGCTATTAGGGCAATTTTTCCTCTAATAACAATTAAAGGGCATACAATTTGCTAGCAGACTCTTTTGAAATATTTTTGATAAGCTACATAGTTGAGCTGTAAAATCTGATGAAACACGAAATAACGTGTTCGTTTACGTTTTACACATCTTACTTCTTTCCTCCTGGCCATATCTTGTAAGAAGGGCTATTAGGGCAATTTTTCCTCTAATAACAATTAAAGGGCATACAATTTGCTAGCAGACCCTTTTGAAATATTTTTGATAAGCTACATAGTTGAGCTGCAAAATCTGATGAAACACGAAATAACGTGTTCGTTTACGTTTTACACATCTTACTTCTTTCCTCCTGGCCATATCTTGTAAGAAGGGCTATTAGGACAATTTTTCCTCTAATAACAATTAAAGGGCATACAATTTGCTAGCAGACCCTTTTGAAATATTTTTGATAAGCTACATAGTTGAGCTGCAAAATCTGATGAAACACGAAATAACGTGTTCGTTTACGTTTTACACATCTTACTTCTTTCCTCCTGGCCATATCTTGTAAGAAGGGCTATTAGGACAATTTTTCCTCTAATAACAATTAAAGGGCATACAATTTGCTAGCAGACCCTTTTGAAATATTTTTGATAAGCTACATAGTTGAGCTGCAAAATCTGATGAAACACGAAATAACGTGTTCGTTTACGTTTTACACATCTTACTTCTTTCCTCCTGGCCATATCTTGTAAGAAGGGCTATTAGGGCAATTTTTCCTCTAATAACAATTAAAGGGCATACAATTTGCTAGCAGACCCTTTTGAAATATTTTTGATAAGCTACATAGTTGAGCTGCAAAATCTGATGAAACACGAAATAACGTGTTCGTTTACGTTTTACACATCTTACTTCTTTCCTCCTGGCCATATCTTGTAAGAAGGGCTATTAGGACAATTTTTCCTCTAATAACAATTAAAGGGCATACAATTTGCTAGCAGACCCTTTTGAAATATTTTTGATAAGCTACATAGTTGAGCTGCAAAATCTGATGAAACACGAAATAACGTGTTCGTTTACGTTTTACACATCTTACTTCTTTCCTCCTGGCCATATCTTGTAAGAAGGGCTATTAGGACAATTTTTCCTCTAATAACAATTAAAGGGCATACAATTTGCTAGCAGACCCTTTTGAAATATTTTTGATAAGCTACATAGTTGAGCTGCAAAATCTGATGAAACACGAAATAACGTGTTCGTTTACGTTTTACACATCTTACTTCTTTCCTCCTGGCCATATCTTGTAAGAAGGGCTATTAGGGCAATTTTTCCTCTAATAACAATTAAAGGGCATACAATTTGCTAGCAGACCCTTTTGAAATATTTTTGATAAGCTACATAGTTGAGCTGTAAAATCTGATGAAACACGAAATAACGTGTTCGTTTACGTTTTACACATCTTACTTCTTTCCTCCTGGCCATATCTTGTTAATAAGGGCTCTTAGGGCAATTTTACCTCTAATAACAATTAAAGGGCATACAATTTGCTAGCAGAGCCTTTTGAAATATTTGTGATGAGATACATAGTTGAGCTGCAAAATTTGATGAAACACGAATAACGTGTTCGTTTACGTTTTACACATCTTACTTCGTTGCTCCTGGCCATATCTTGTTAAGAAGGGCTCTTAGGGCAATTTTACCTCTAATAAGAATTAAAGGGCATACAATTTGCTAGCAGGGCCTTTTGAAATATTTTTGATAACATACATAGTTGAGCTGCAAAATTTGATGAAACACGAATAACGTGTTCGTTTACGTTTTACACATCTTACTTCGTTGCTCCTGGCCATATCTTGTTAAGAAGGGCTCTTAGGGCAATTTTACCTCTAATAAGAATTAAAGGGCATACAATTTGCTAGCAGGGCCTTTTGAAATATTTTTGATAACATACATAGTTGAGCTGCAAAATTTGATGAAACACGAATAACGTGTTCGCTTACGTTGTATACATCTTACTTCGTTCCTCTTGGCCATTTCGTCTTAAGGAGTGCTTCTAGAACAATTTTACCTCTAATAATAATTAAAGGACATACAATTTACTAGCAGAGCTATTTAAAATATTTGTGATAATCGGCTCCTTCGTTCCTATACAGGGGAGTTCAAAGTATCAAAGGGTTGCGCGAATCATCGAAATGTGGAAGCGCCAATAAACACTTGATCATTTATTCGTTCGTTACCCACTAAACCTTTCTATTGAGCAAATTAAAAACTGCCATAGTCTTTCAAGAGATTTGCTCCAATTTTAACACAGACTTGCAAAAAAGTAATGATTTCATTATTGTATACAATTCAAGTCTTGGAGGTAATTGTAAGGCGATTAGTATAAGCGTAGGAGATTTCTAGTTAAGGTTTAGATCAAAAAGATAATAAACAATCAAGTTTTTTAGAGTTTAAGCGATTTGCTATTTATTATCATATAAAAATCACGTTTGAAACGTAATGACTAACTATTATAAACTTTTGTCCACCTACGTTTAATGCTAATGATTCTTCATTGTATTTTAATTATTATTGGGAAGCTTTGATTTTTTTGATTTTTACTAAGCTCTCGTATTGTTTGACATGTGTATCGTTTTTATGTAAAGTTGAAGTTTAATTAGGAGGTAATTTTGAATAGGTGTCGTAAGTGGGCGAAAATTTTCTTAACATCCGTTATATTCAGAAATTAATATTAAGTGTGAATGGAACGTGCTCCATTTTCTTGTCAAACTGGCGTTTTAATTGAAATAAGTAAGCTTTATTCGTCGAACCGGTAGAGCTGCAATAAAACAGAAATCAGATTAATTAATTAAATTTATGCATGGGAGGAGCTTAATTAATTAATTGTGATTAGTTCTATTTGCACGGAATGCAAATATCTATTTGGATAGGCATTCTGGACGTTTTATACTTTTTACTCAATTTGTATTATTACATAAATTTTCATTCGTTTTGATTTTATAATTTTTGTAACTGTGGAAAAATTGTGTGGAAAGCCGCTAGAGATTGCCTTTGTTCATCGTTACGTCTTAATATTTTAGAACGAGCGTGAAATATTACAAAAAACATCTGCTGACTTGTAATTAAAATCAACGTAAAAAGAACGAAACAGTATTTAATAAGAGGAACAATGTCGTGTTGTTTTCCAACTATAATAACGAGAGAAGAAGAGACGTCGAGACAATTTTTCCTTACTAAAACGTCTCGTCTTGTAAAGTGTAAAGGTTCGCTAATTAAGTTTTGAAATATTTATATTCAACTTTTCCAAAAAAGTTTCGACTTTAAAATCTTTTAGCTCGACTTGAATTTTTAATATTCGTTTTGTGTGCCATTGAAGTTTTTCCGAAAGGTTTTTCTTTATATCAAAACTTTAAAATTCTAATGCGTTCAATTGTAAAAAAAAGTTGGATTTTTGTATTCAAATTGATAAATCAAGTAGGTATGTACGGAATAAAAGATTTTTTTTGTTTTCTTAATTTTTGTTTTGCAACTTTCCAACAATTTGGAGCTTTTAGGTGTGGCGCTTAACTTTTTGATGCTCGAAAATCCTTATTTGTATGAACTGTCAGCTGAGTGACGAGCATTTCATTTCGTTATGTCAGAAAACTTGTTCCAAGTTAAAAGTTTTTCTGTTTAAAATTCCAAACACAAACTGACCTTTGACATGGCTATATGGGATAATGAATGATAATCTCAAATCTGCACTTCTTATATCTTGGATTTTTGCCAAAAAATTTTATTTAATCCTTAACCTAATTTCCCATTTAGACTTTTTAATTTCTTTATTAAAGCTTTTGAAAGCTTTTGGGATTCAATGGGAACGCGTTTAAAAAGATATTTTTAAGTGTGAACGATTTATATTTTCATTTATTATTAAGTTGACGTGTGTATGGTTGCCTCTTTTGAAATTTCTTTTACAAGTGTGTACATGCAACTTACTACAAAACCGTCTTCTCTTTACGGCATTTTTGCCGCAATAAAAGAAACCGTGTTTTACTCGTGTGAAGGGATGTTGTCTGCGTCCATTTATCATGAAACAGAAAATGTGGTTGAGGAAATTGAAACGATATTTTAGGTAAATGTGACACGTTTCATTTTATTTATTTTTTTCTGTACTATAACCTATGTGGAAGTTTTTTGATATCTCTAAAAAAATGTATGTATGTCAAGATCCTTCTAAAAGGAATTTAGTTTACAAAATAGATTTTTGAGATTAAGAACTTAAGATTACTTGAAATGAGGACAATATTCCGAACTATACCAGAGAATTATTGTTTCTTTATGTCGTCTGAGGATCAATTAAATCAAAAGGATGGCCGTGGTTTGCTTAAACAATATTTTTTATTCTCTTTTTCTTTTTGGTTTTTGAAAAAAACTACTAGCACTCGAGATATGTAGAAAAACTAAAAGAGTTCAAAAGAAACAATTAAACATGTCTCTCTCGTAGTGGTTACGAGTGAAATCCAAAATCTCAATCCAAAAAAAGCCCCTAGTCTTATTATCTTATTAATGCTGCATTTAGGCTAAGATATGTACCTAAACTGTGGAAATTTGCCGAAATAATAATGATACCGAAACCGGGCAAACCTTCACATGAAGTTACATCTTATCGACCGATATCATTTTTACCCAACATGTCTAAACTCTTTAAGAAATTATACTTCGAAGAAGAATACAAACCATTATAGAAAGGAAGAATCCGAGGGGTAATTCGCCGCGGAAATCTAGTGTACAACCAATTGGAATTCAGTGGAATTATTTGGAATTCATTGGAATTCTTTGGAATTCGTGTACACATTTTTGTCGGCGAATTACCCCTCGGAAGAATCTGATCCTGAATCACTAGTTTGGGTTGAGAAATAAACATTGTACGGTATATCAAGTTCATGAATAACTAATATCGAAAAAGCATTAGAAGAAGAAAAAGTCTGTTCTGCTGTTTTCCATGATGTGGCACAAGCGTTCGTTAAGATATGGCATAAAGGGCTACATCTAAAGTTGAAACGATTCTTTCCCAAACAGTATTCAGAAATCTTGAAATCTTATTTAACAGAAAGATACTTTTGGGTTAAACAAGAGTAGGCCTGTTCCAGTCTTAGAGACACTAAAGCTGGAGTACCTCAGGGTAGTGTTCTGGGCCCGGTCTTGTACCTGCTTTTTACCTGTGACCTACCAGAATTAGAATATAATGCAGACGCCACCTTCGCTGATGACACTGCTATCCTAACTGTGGGAAAAAGCAGTGAAGCAACGGCAGATAAATTAACAATCAAGAAACTCCAAAGTTGGACTAAAGAAAGCTGAATGAAACCAAATTAAGTCACATTAACTTCACCAATACGCAAATATAACACACTTTAACTATAAATGGGCAGATAATTCCATCTGTCAACATCAGCTAAATATGTTGGCACTTGACACTAAGCTTCGCTGGAAAGTCTACGTGAAAAAGAAAAGGGAGGAATTAGACATCAGATACCGTAAAATGTATTGGCTACTATAGGAAGAAACTCCGCTTTGACAGTTAGTACATAACAAGCTATTACTATAAAGCAGACATTGAAGCTAATTTGGATTTACGGAATACAACTCTGAGGCTGTACCAAAAAGAGCAATATTAGAATTATCCAAACCTTTCAAATGAAGTACTAAGGAACATCGTTGATGGATGACCTTCACCGAGACCTGAAAATGGAGCTTGTTGTCAATGAAATAATGAAATTATGAAATTTGAGAGAAGCCATGAAGAAGAAGCACTTAAATATGGAGGCCATCCAGCTTCTCGACCACACGAACGAAGCAAGAAGACACACTAGGAAGAAACCCTACGAGTTAGTGTAGCCACAGTGTCAGTGACAAAAGCAGAGCAGTTGGTGTTTATTGTGCATTCTGGATTCGGGATTATTAGTGAATGGGGAGAAAACTCCCAGCACTTAGACCACTTGTTTGGGCCCATTGTAAACCTCCAAGCAGCCTCCTCAGGCGCATCAAGTCCCAAGCAATCCCACTTTTAGTTTGTTCTCCAGCATTCTGACGGGAGGAGTGGCGCTTATTCTGGCCATATCGAGCCAGAAGTCCCTCAACACGGATCCTCTTGTAGACGGTCAGCGGTCTCGTCTTCATGATCGGATGCTCGACATCTGGGATTATCGACTATTCCCAGTGTGTGAAAATTCTTATTTAGCCGACAGTGTCCCGTGAGTATAGGGACAGCTTTAGACAGTAGTTTGCAAGCTTTTTGGAGGGAGCTGGTATGGAGTTTTTGCTCTGGCGACAGCTTGCATTATTTGTTCATCTTGTAGTGTGTATTAGATGAGTATGCTTCTTAAGAAGGGCATCGACAGTTTTTAGGGCTAGTTTTATGATTGGTTCCGGGCCACAGGGAAGACTTTTTGAACATTTCTTGGCCAGCTTAGGTGCTTTTTCGTTACCCTCATTTCCTCGATGTCCTTTGACCTAGCTAAGGCTAAGGATATCTTAATCTTTGGTATATCTCGTCTCCATTCACTCCAAAAGAAGACCGGAGGTTATCTTGCAACTTGCAAGTGATTAGTGGCCAGTCTCTGGTACATTTTTGCTTAGTTATGGATCCATAACATTCCAAAACTTAACCATTTCTATTGTTTGAAACCGGTTTTTGAACACTTAGGGAATAGATATCTATCCGTCAGTAGATAACTATCTTTTGAGAGACTCGCAGTAGAACTTGCAGAGCAGCTTTCCTGTCCGATGATATCAAAATCTTTTTACTGCGTTTTTTCCTATCTAGGATTATATTAGCGCTGTGTAATATACCTACCACTTCGATTTTAAAAACCGAAGCATATTTGCCCAGCAATAAACTGTTTTCGAGCTGTTGAATACACACCCTCTCCCCATCTCTCATGTTTTTTTGACGTATCAGTGAATATTGAGCTTGTGGGCAATGAAATAATGAAATTTGCGAGAAGCCATGAAGAAAGACTTCTACAGCACGTAAATATGGAGGCCATCCAGCTTCTCGACAACACGAACGAAGCACGAAGATAGAAGACTAAATAGGAACAACTCCTACGAGTTAGTGTAGCGACAGTGTCAGTGACAAAAGCAGAGCAGTGCTGGGTGTTTAGTGTACAACAGAAATGTTCCTTAAATGATCAAAGCAGACTAGTAGATGCCAATGGGTGACTTTTAGTTTTATAGTTTTAGTAAAAACCGAAAGCAGCATCGAGTTGGCTATGAAAGAAGCTATATTTGGTTTCAGTTAACCGACCTCGTAGCTATTACAATTTACTAGATAACCATAGTGAGCATGCTAAAGTTGGACGCCCTGTATAGTCGTTCTCGTACAGCTTTTATGTCTTTTTTGAAGTATTTCCTTTTTTCCAAATGTCCATTTATTTTAATAAGTGGTAAAGAACGAAGGCTTAACCGCAATGACAGTTTACTGCCAGGACTAAACATGAGTAACATTCCCGACCATTTTACAAATTTCATTTGGATCAGCTCGTCAATTTTTTTTTGTGTTCGATCTATTAATTTATTTGTTTAATTTAACCAAAAACCGCAACAATATAATAGTTCATTATTAAAACCCCATGAATGATTATAACCTATAGTTTTAGAATCGCTGACTTAACTTTTGGCCCAACAAATAAATCAACAAACAAAAAGTCATTTATAATTAATTTGTAGTTAATTTCCCAATTATTCTAGTTTTATTTTATAAATGTGTTACACCTAAGAGCTTAAAAGTTGTAACTTTAAGCCGTGGCAAAACCTCGCTCTAAATCCCCCATATGATAAAATTTTCAGCTCTGTGCAATATTGTAAAACAAAGCAACAATAAACACATTAACGGACAAAAGTTATTGTTGTCTTTTATACACTGAAACAACATTTGAGGATAAATTAAACTGAACTAATTCGAATCGAATGTTTTTTTTTGCTCCACAATAAATTACCCAGATTTTTCTAAAATAAATTATACACTAATGGACCTTAAATTCATTTAAATAATATATTATTTGATCGTTAAAATTAAATATCATCTTGATGGGTAACAAAATTGGAACGTGCGGCTTTCATCAATATTTAATCATTTTCACTCGGAAAAAAAAGTAATAATGGATTCCTCTTTTCCTACAAACAGATTCTATTACCATCAAATGAATGGGTATTAAAAAAGAAAATTACAGGTTAGTAGAAAGATGCCCTGTTTGACCAGGTCCAGCTGTTTGATGTTACTTAATTAATGCAATTTATTTCAATTCAACACGGGGCTCAAGTTTTATTGTGCGTACCCACCTATACACAAGTTGGCTTTGAATGTATAACGATAAATAAATGAACCGAAAATTACTCAAATTTAGAATAGTATGTTAATTAATTATTCATGGGGTATATTTTGGTGTGTTGATTTTCGTATATTATGTAAAATGTTGCTTTGCATATTTTACAAGTTCGCACAACATTTATTAATTACCTCCATATAATATTTAATGTACCTGCTGAAAACCTGTTAGATTGAACAAAAATTGTGAAAGTTTCCACTTTAATATTTGATTGATATGTTTGGTTAAGCAGTGCTGTTGTTGAAACGTTTAATTCGCCGAATATCAATTTTTGATGTTTTTTAGAACTATTAATGAAATATGAAATATAGTAACGATGGGCTTATTTAAGTCTAATTTGTTTGAGTCCCTGATGCTCGGGCGCCATTTGTAACGTCTAAAGCGACTATATCTAAAAGTTCCGTTTTTGGTTCCATCGAGAAAGGATATAGGGACTGTTCAGGAGAGTTTTATTTTGATGGAATAATGCATACATAGCGATCGATTTAGGAACTGTTTTTGCCTTATGCAAATGTCACTTTAACTACGTTTCAAAATTGCTGACAAATCAGCTGCCTTTTATGTAGTAGCTATAATTCAGAAATTTGTAACGATGCGTTTTTCTTTCTGTCCGAGTGTTACGAATCCTTAAGATTCTGCCTCTGATGCATCGTTTTCGATACTCGAAAACGTCGTTTTAGCGCTCGAGTGTTTTTTTTATTAATGATGACTCGTACGAAATCCAACAGCAACTATTAGATCTTCCGTTTTTGTATCACCTGCGATACAGTGGTATAAATTTTTATCCGGCACTTTAACTTAGTGTAATCGGACCGAGGTCACCCGTTTCAATTTCATTGTACCCGATAAATTAAAATTATTTTTATTATTTATTTTAATTTTAATTTATTATTGGTCCTTGAGGCATCCACTATATATTTTGTCACTATTTTTTCCTTTTTAATGTCTCTCTAATATTTCAAGTCATTTTTCGTCATTTTAAAATCATTTGAAATACTTAATATTTTAAATGTTTTTTAAAATTGTTTATAATTGACGTGCCCCCCCCCCCGAAACTGGTACCATTCGATGCCTCCTGTAAGCCCGCATCTATCGCTACCTATATAATCGCATTAAAAGCATTTATGTAAGAGTTTGGTGATAATCGTAAAGAATGAATGAATAGTAGAAATTTGGGCGCGTCAACATCTTGGTTATTTACGCCACAAATTGAACATTAATTATAGTATAGAGCTGTAAAGAGACTATATCCACTCACAAGAAACATTTAAAATCGGTTAATAAAAACAGACAAATAAATAAAAACAAATATCACAGATGAAAGATAATTACGAATAATTTCTCACCTTGTAGTTAAATCGAAAGTTGAGTTCTGATTAGCGCTAAGAACTTGCGGGTATAGAATGAATAAATATTCGACGTGCATTAATTTCAAGAGAGTCCATGACCATCCATTGTATCATTGTGTTCAGTATGATCCTCTTGTGCTGCGGTTAGTTGATGGTCTGGCGTCCCTGCACTATTAGGGGCTATTACAAACTGCAGTTGTAGGGTTTAAGCTGATCGCGTCTACCCTACCCCAATAAATCCGTTCTGTTGGTCAGGTCTTCGAGCTAACCACAAGTCACTTCTCAACGATCTTTGGCCGACTTCTTGGCCGTTCCTGTGGGACTTGATTAGAGCCTTTGGCTTGTTGGTCGACTGTTGATCTATTTGAAAGTGGGGTTGGCTAACCACTTCTCAACAGTCTTTGAGCTTGTTGACTGACTGTCGATCTGGGAAAACGTGGGGTGGCCTGTTTGGCTAACCACACGTCATCCGCTTGAGGATCGAGTTCTCCGAGAGTCACCAGTCCGTTGCGGTGTTCAAGGAACCACCGTCATCTATCAGGACGCCATTTATTTTGTTTTGTCTTTGATTTTTAATAAATATTTTTATTTTGTTTGCAAATGTATGTTGTTTGTTAATCGCTCCGAACCTTCCCGTGTCTTCTACTTGAGCGACGTTAAAGGCATACACTCGATCTTAAGGTCGGTGTTACAAATTAACTATACTTTAAATCCACAAATGTAGGTAGTCGTGTCATTATCAAATGAAGAGTAGATTACATCGAGATTTTTCGGTACAACATTATGGACAATCGTTATACTCAGATCCACTTCTACTACCAAGATTTTATCACATTATAGTACATATCTCAATCTCAATAGAAGCCGCGGTATAGTTAGCTAAAGCTTATGAACCTACATTATAACCTATATTATATTATTAATGAGTCACTATCTACAATTGTGGAAAAATAGTATATAATATAATCTATATTTAAGAGGGGCGGTGCAATCGGGCCTGAATAGACTAAAAACTTGACGTGTTAAATCATTTTTAATCAAATAATGGGATTACCTTTCTTTAATCAAGTAGTTACCTAGAGCTAATTTTTAGTAATAGTATTTTTTGTTAATAAAATTAAATATTTAAACCCATCAGTTATATCTACCTCCACGATATATACATTTTAGTTTAAATTTTTAATCTTCCTATCAAAATATTTATTTTTGTTGTATATTTTGGATACGTACCATGATTGCATATATTGCGTTTATATTTGTTTTTTGCTCGACTTATGTACTCAATCTTTCTATTTACTGTAGCGTACTCTCCTTTTTAAATTTGCAGTAGTAAAATTTTTATATTTTGACGAAGTTCTATAACAAAAGAGTTGAATGAGGATGAGTTCTCATTATAAAGCAAAAAGAAGAGGAGTGGCGTGTGTATACGCGTTTATCTCGAAGAGAAAAAAAAAGTCAATTGTTTGGGTTAAATTGCGCGACTTGATGCATAGTTAATATACAGGGTGTGCATATAAAGTATGCAATTTGTTTCTAAAAAACAAAAAATTGTTTGGAGAATTTTAAACAATGCCAACTTGTATTTTCCTTTTTGTTGATCAATATTCAATTTCTAATAAAAAGAACAAAAGATGGAGAATGATTTTAAAATTTTTATTTCGCATATTTGCCCTTATTGTCTATTCTCTTGATCGTAAATTCTTTTTACAACTTACCAAATGACACTTTGCTGTCTAAAGAAGTTTTTTACGTGAAGTACGAACTGCATCAATAGAATTTCAATTCTTTTGCTAACAGAATAGTAAGAGGTGACAATGAATATAAGAACATTTTTTTTATTTTCACAATTAAGGAATTAAGTATTATGAAAAAATGAGAAAAAAAGAAACGTGACCATTGCTAAATACCGTTGAATTTAGTTTGCAAATTTGCGTAATTTGTAAATTAAACACCGAAAAGCTCCGAATTTAAAATGAATTTCCCTTTTAAAAAATTATGTAAATGGAAATTTTTAGATGGAAACTAAAAAAATTTTATTTTTTGTTTTAGGTGCTATATGTGGAGGTCAATGCTGTAGTAGCGATATAGAGACAGCGTTAAGGATGCAGGGTCAAAAGGATTTTGCTGCCCTTCTACGACACAATTCGAGATCAGTTCAGGGTTTGCTCAACTCAACTGCCACATTATTACAAGGTAAGAATTTATTTATTTTTTTGTGCTATTTTCGAGCTTTATTCAAATTTGCTGTTTCAAGTAGTGTTATCTTCATGAAACTCTTAATATTAAACCTACTGTTAGTTTTTGTTTTGTTAGAAAAGCCATTCCTCACACAGGAAGTGGTGAGAGAACAGTGTTTCTTGTTTTTCCAAATTGAAAAATACTAAACATTGCAACAGCTGTTGTAACAACGAGGGTTGTAATTTCTAGTCTAGTTGAAGCTTATAAATGCGTTCATACGTAAAATTTATTGATGTTTATCAAATAGTGTTACACGAATGATTACGGAAACAAGCAGTTAAAATTTTTTCCATTTTAGTTTGAAAATTTATTGTTGGTAAATTGATGTTTCGAAATAGTATTAAAATTAATTAGTTTTGCGTTAAATTTTCCTTTCCTCTTATTAATTGAGGCTGTACTCGGGAGCATTATTTTCTTCTTGGTTGCAAAGTTATTTTACTGCTGAAAATTACTTTTCTCCTCTAATATAAATTGGAAAGGTTAATAAAATTTTGTTTCACTACATAATAAACTCTCGTTATCCCTTTAGGAGGTGACAAAATATGTGACCTTATTTACAAACCAATTTTCTCAACTACGTATGTATTACATAAATATGTCTATGTAATCTCTCTTTATATGCATGGTTTAGGCACACAGGGTTGTCTTTTAATAGTGGTTAGAGTTCTCCATTTATTGTCTTTCACAAAAGATAGTGTTGTGCAGCAGATTTACAATAGAAAATTTTCTCGTTTTTAGTGTTTTTAAGCAACTACCAATGTACAGAACAGAATTTGGGTTGAATACAGGGGGTCGGTTTTGTGACACCTGACACATCCTACTACGTCTCTCCCGGATATATCTGCTTAAAGAATGCCCCTAGGACAATTTTACCTCTAATAACTATTGAAGGGCATCAAATTTACTAACAAAACTTTATAAACTATTTTTGATACGCTGCATAGTATAGAGCTTTAAAGTTTGAATACAAACGAAATAACTTTTTCGTTTATGTCTTTACACATCTTACCACGTCCCTCCCGCCCATATCTCATTAAAGAGTGCTCCTAGAGCAACTTTACCTCTAATGATAATTAAAGGGCATAAAATTTTCTAGCAGAGCCTTACAAAATATTTTTGATAACCTGCATAGTTGACCTTCAAAATTTATTTAAAAACGAGTTAACGTATTCGTTTAGGTCTTACAAATCCTACTACGTCTCTCCCGAGTATATCTGCTTAAAGAATGCTCTTAGGGCAATTTTACCTCTAATAACTATTAAAGGGCAGAAAATTTACTAGCATAACCTTGTAAAATATTTTTGATACGCGTCATATTAGAGCTTCAAAATTTGAATACAAACGAAATAACTTCTTCGTATAGGTCTTACACATCTTACCACGCGTCTCCCGCCCATATCTCATTAAAGAGTGCTCCTAGGGCAATTTAGCTCAAATAATAATTAAAGGGCATAAAATTTGCTAGCAGAACCTTATAAAATATTTTTGATAATCTGCATAGTTATTAAGCTTCAAAATTTGAATCTAAACGAAACTTCTTCATTTAGGACTTACACATCTTACCACGTCTCTCCCTGGGGAGTGCTCCCTTATAGGGTAATTTAACCTCGAATAACAAATAATAGGCATACTGAGCCTGTTTTAGTCAGCAGATTTAAACCTAACATAGCCTTCCATGAAATGCACGTCAATTTGAATCATACAAAGCTGCAAAAAAGTAGTTTTACATGATTTCAATTCTTGAGAAGGAATTTTAATGCTATGAGTTTTAGCCTGGGAGCCTCATAGTTAAGTTTTAAAGTAATAAGATAATAAACAATCAAGTTTGAGCTGATTAAATTTTATTTGCTACAAACAAAATGTCAAAATGTCTTCTTTGCCTGTAACTTCTAACATTTAACATTTTCTTAAAAACACGAATAAGAATAAGATCTTCGGCAGGGTCTTTTGAGTTTTTCTACCTATTAAAAGTTTCATTTCAAAAGGCATCAACTCTTCTAAATCATCTGCTCTTCGTGTTTAATTTTGAGTTTATCTGAAAATTTTTTTTTTTCAATTTTTTATAATGTGCGAGAAGTTCGAAAATATCTTTAAATAGTATTAGGAGTCGTAAACGTGTTTTAGGTCTTAAAATTACATGCAATTTGCCATGATTAATTAAAAGAAAATTAATTTCAATTAAATTAGTGTAAAATGAAGTTTTAATCCACCTATTTAATAACGTGACATTGGCTATTAAGATAACTCTCTTTTGAACATTTCTAAAAATGTGATAAGCGATAATGCAATAAATATTTTAAAATTTAATGTTTAGTATTCTATTAAACGTGGTTTGGTTTATTTCATGTCATTTTGTAGTGTAGTGATTTTTGAAATTCCGTAATTGAAAATTAACAGCCACTAAATTCATTAAGGTTGGTTTTTATTTTTATAATATTTTTAAACTTTCAGAATAGTTCTTTTTCGTTATTAAATTATTTTAAATATAATCTGATCTGAGTAATGAAAACATAGTATGACTCCATGAGCTAGGAATAGTTAGGTAGGGGAGAATAGTCTAAGAAAGCTTCCAATGGTGCACAACTTGAAATGGGACACCTCTTTTGTAGTCTTTTTAGCAGTGTGTTGACATACACATTTTGAATTTAATCCACCGGCTCTTGACGTCATTATACTCACTTCATGCACTTGCTATACGTTTTGCTTTGATTCTGTTCAATGTAGCCCATGATTGTCGCGGTAAATCAAAACCTTCTGGTGGCACCTGATGGCCACTCTTCTACAATTACTGTATCGTAAGTTCTTTGGATAAGTTGGTGATTAAGTTTTCAGCATAGTTTTACAAATTTTTTTTTGTTGGGATTGCAAAGACCTTCGTTGGAAGATTTGTTTCACTCCCAAAATATCAATAATATCTTACCTGTGGGCCTGTGTACTTGTCTTTCTGTCCGCCTGTATGTACGTGTTATAAAACAATTCAGGAAATAATAACAGCGATCTAATTTTACGGAAAATAAAGTTTTCTGTCTTTTATTTTCGGGTTCATTCCGGCAGAAAAATTGAACCACTTTTTACAAGTTTGAAATTTTGCCAAATCAAAGAAAGGCATCCTAGTACGTCATTTTTTCCTGTTAAATGTTAAAAATCCCTATAATTTCATTTAATTTATTTTAGCTTTTACTGGCGAATGGCTGGTTCTGGTTCAACGTATAATGTTAAATTTATACTCCCATTGGTTGTTCCTAAAGTCGGTCGTTATACAAATATGTTTTCATTTTAGAATTGCCTTCTCAATTTATGTAATCTTGCCATTCAGTTATAGGTTTTTGGACTCTTTTTTTTTAAAGCCGTATTTACTTCTTGAATTTCTATGATTACGTTTACTACATATATTTATTTAATACGATGAACTAGGTCTTTGAAGTTACTGAAATAGAATTTACTGATATGTGGTCGGATTTATAGCAGTCATGCAGAATGCATAGTACGAAATTAAATAAAAATAAAAATTTTTCGATATATCAAGCAAAGTAATATATTTTCCTGACCATTTTAATATAAACTCGGTAATATTAAAGTCTTTTACATAAACCACATCAATATGGGCCGTACTTATCTCTACCCTCTATCCTAATACAATCGATTCAATTTTATTATGAATAAACCATAAAAGTATCATTTTATGATTTCCTAACTCGAAACTTTTCTAGATTGTAAACGAAATAAAACAAATTTTATGTTGGAAAGTTTTAAAGTTGACAAATTGAATAAAAGCGAAAACTTGGGAAAGATGTTACAAAAGATTGGAAAAATTGTTTTTAAGTTTTAAAAAGCATTTAAAAATTTTTCAAGAAACTCAAATTGGCTTATCAACTTTCGTTAAGAAAAAAAATTAATTGAACTCCCATCGACACCCGAACGAATTAACAAAAGAGAAAATTCAAGTACGCTTTGCTCTTTTTCTTCATGTGTTTAGAGCCAACTTACATAAATCTTTCTTCTTCTATTTTTCTCTTCCCTCTCTATGCACTTGTCGACATTTACGACACTCGATACACTTTTCTTTTTTATTTTTTGAATTGTATTCTCACTTCTCGAGTGTATTTTAGTTTCGTTTAACCCCTACCTCAACTCTGGAAGTTCGCCAACATTTCGTTCTAAGTTTTGATCTGTCTTTCTAATTTCGTTTTTCCTGTTGGATTTTATTTTTGCACCAACAAACATTAATCGACTTATTTTACTCAGTACACCTTTCTAAATTACACTTTTTAGTTTTTGTTCGGTGGTGGTTGGTACTGCTCTGAAAAGTTATCAATTAGGAAAAAACAAAAAGTTGATTTTGATGTACAATTAGACAATTAGAGTAGTTAAACAAACACTAGTACTAAATTTGGTAAATCTAAATACAGAGATGGTTAGTTGAAATGTTGGGAATTTGAACCTTGTCCTTCAATTACTTTTTGAAGTTCAATTTAATATACATAGTTTTGTAAGTCATACTCTGTTTATATAAAGTGAGTAACAAATCAAGAATGAAAACAATGATCAATTATAAAATAAATTTAAATTGGTGTTTCGCTTGTCGACACGTACCATCAATATATAAACGTGAGTATTACTGTTTTGTCTCACAACGATTATTGTCGTCATTGTCGAGGTGATGGTTGTATTAAAAGTTTTAGATTTTATTAGTCATACCATTGGGGGCTGTGAATTATTTATTAATTTGAATTTCAAATATGTGACATATATGTTATTTTGCAATATCTATCATCTGACCCTTAATAATTGTTTACAAGTGCATTATAACTGTAACTATTGTTCGTAGGTTATTGATGCATGTTGTATACGTACCAAGTAGGTACTTCCTAGAATGTAGAAAGCAATCAATTCGCTCAATGCAATTGTGCTTCAAAGCTACAATTGCTTATTTAACAATAAATTGACTAAATATTGCGTTAGACTTTAATATTTGTAAAAATTATTTCGATTGTGGTAGCTACTTTATGGAATTAAATTACTGTTCGTTAATGTTCTTATCTAGGAAAAGCTTGTTAAAGCTTCTATGCTTAGGAAATTGACCTAGAGACAATTTTTTGTTAGCAATTAAATTTTTTTTCCTGTCTGTAAATTTCTAAATTAGAGCGTGATTAAATATTGAATGTATCTCAACTGCTTTAAATAACTACCATTTTATCATTAGAAATAGTTTTAAAATTTCTTCAGTGAATAGAATAAGGCCCGGTTTTTCAGTTGCTCGTTAAAATCGTGGTTACTTAAACACGTAACCCTTGTTAAATTTTAAGGTTATGTAACCAAAATTTAACGTAACCGTCAACTGAAAAACCGTTAACCATAAAATTAAAAATGTATTCAACAAATTTCTGCTTAACCAGAACTTAAAAACCGGGCCTAAGGTTTACATGGTCCAAATGTCGTACAATAATGTCGAGCAAAAGCACGGGAATCTAAGCTTTAAGGTAGTGCACAATTTCTACAACAAACCGGTTGTCAACTATTGGTCAAGCGTTGACTAGCAGTTGACTAGAGGTGATAGTACCCGGCCTTAGTTCATCTAAAACGACCCTAACTATCGTAACATCAGAGTATGTTTTTGCTCTATTAAGAATTCCCTTCTTAATGATTGATTTTCTGTATATTTTGATAAAGAAAAGAGACTGTTGTGAAGCCCAAAAGGTAAAACGGTATATTCATAAAGGCCTCGCCGCGGTATAGTAAAAGCGGTTTTAGCGCATGAATCAGCTGACAACGGCACTTGCCAAAACGCCTTCTTCAAGTCTATTGACGAAAGATACCTTGCGTCTCTCTCTCTCTATCTAAAATATCACTAACGTACGGCAATGGATATGCGTCAGGTTTTGTAACCTCATTAAATTTTCTACCATCATAACAAAATCTAACTTCAGAGACGTTTTTTGCAGTAGGGCCAGTATTATCTAATTTTCATACGTTTAGTTAGTTTTGGATCGATTCGAAAGGATATGAATGAATTATTACTAAATCTAATTTTTTCCTTTAAAACGCCATGGTTTTACTATCAGGACCCTCTTTATCTTAAGGTACGGTCAGGGTCGGACCTTTTGGACCTTTCGCGCATTACGTCGTATATTTAAAGCTAACCTATCCAAACCTAGTCTACCCTAACCTAACTTACCTTTTTCTAACTTACCCTAACCTAACATACCTTACTCTAACCTAACATACCCTACCCCACCTTTAAACATAAAACTAAAATAACAATTTTTGTTATTTGTTTTATATTCTGAAAATGATTGATCTTTCTAGGAGGTTAGGAGCTGCAGGGGCTAAAAGGTATCTGTTGCCGAAGGTACCTAAATTGAACCAGTGAGACCCTGTGTGTGGTCTTTTATTTACCCAAGGTTACCTAATCCAGGGTTTCCCAAACCTTTTCTCTGATGTGAATAGTTTGAGGGCCTTTGAATTTTGACGGAGCACCACGGGTAATTTGAAGGGTAGGTACTGCAAGATAGATTTATGTTGGCGAGCAGTGGTAATGCTCAGATACCAAATCTGGTATTTATCCTCACCAACGCAGTAGTACCTAAACGTATTTAATTATTAAAAGGGCGTGGTCAAATCGTTGCTAAAGTTATCGCTACCGCTCTCCATTAGAGATCTGTGTTGCAGTGATGACACATAATCATTTAAGCTTTGTTTCTAATATTTTTACGAGGAGCACAGTTTGGGGAAACCCTGACCTAATCAATGATTCCGGATGCGACACGTATTTTCGTTGGGCAAGAAACTAATCTAACCTAACATCAAAAGATCTCTGTTTTACGTTTAAGTCTCGGTTTACGTAGATAGTTGGGCGAGGAGTCTCTCTCTATTTAGAGAGTCTGAGAAGATTCACACCTTGGTATTCGATTCGTATTTCGGCATTAAGCGAACCTTTTAATTCAGAACCCGATTCGCGGTGCTATTCTATGTTGGTGTTCGTAAACACGGCGATAAGGAAAAATTCGATAAGATTTACGTCGAATATTTATTCGACGTTGCTACTCGCTGTCACGTGGGTTATCTTTAACGGATTTTATTGGACGAAATAACAGTGACAAGCAAATTAAACATTAATTTTTAAAAGGGGGGTTTGAAAAGGGAAGGGTTTTCGCCTCTGACGTCACAAAAGCGATAAGCTATCGTGGTTTGCTATCGCGGCATCGTCTAGGGTAGTTAAGAAAGTGTTTAGAAGCGATAACTAAAAATTCTTTAATTTAACCGCTATTATGTTGATTTTTGGATTCCTAATTAAAAAAAAATAAGTTTGAAGTGACAACTTGGCAATTAAATCAATGTTTTTGTGTGAATATTAGAACATTATAGGTTAGAAATTTATTCGAATTTGAAAATTACTTATTTACTTATTTTTTTTAAATAAAATTTTGAATTTCTACTCGAATCTTTTTGTTCTAAAAATTAAAATGTAGACGGTCGTAATTGGTCGTAATACTGCGAAACGTACTTACGAACGATAAAAAGCAGGTTTTGTGCTGTTTTTTGTAACAGTTTACCACAGAAAATCAAGTCCTGTGAAAATAATGCTAAAGGTTTATTGTATGAATATGTGGCTGAATTGGTGGCTGAGAACCATTGAGAACATGTCCAATTGCATTTGGCAACGGCAACTATCCGTACTCTCTATAGGTACTCGTACGTTTATAAAAAATATGCAGTTTATTCATTTGCAACAAACATTTTAAAATTACTGCTCAAAGCGTCTTGCTTCAGACGAAACGTCTGAAAACCACCGACTAACTACTAAAGCGAGTTCTTGAGATCTTGAGCCAAAATTTATATCCAAAAATTAATCCCTAAAAGGTTATTGGCTCTCAAAGCTGGCGTTAATGTTAAAATGTTAAAAAATCGTCTAATTACCAAAAGCAAATATTTTATCGCTTTTCACACTGTCGACATTATACATAAAATTCGGTTTTTCTTGCTTTACCGGCACGTGACTTTTAAAATCCTCAATTATTAATTTTCTTTTCTTTCTATAAATTTTCTAAATAAATACACACATCACACTGATGTGATGATATGTGTATTTAATAATAATTAACAATACATGTATTAACTAAATTACACATAATGACATAATACATATTAAGTGTTCATGTGTCAGTAAAGTAAGAAAAACCGAACTTTTATATTTTAAAAGTTGCGGGTAGTTAACGAGGATCGTTCTAGGGACATTGGTGTTTTACTGTTGTTTCATGTTATTTCTTCACCACAAATGTCAAGCGAAAAGTTTAGGTTAGGATATCCTTGTCTGTTCATTTTGAATATTTTTGATCCTTAAACCGGAACTTAAATGATTTCAACTTATATTTCAAATTATGTGGTTGTCTTTTTTATATTGTAACAGTGGAACTTTGCTAAAAATTTCAAGGGAAATGAAAACTGTTTCGAATTATGGTAGTTTCACTCTAGTTGAGTTTCAGTTGGAAGTTGTGAATTAAAAAATACGACTTATGTATGGTTTCAAACAAAGCATTGTAATTTTTAGTGGTATGAAGGCTATCGGAAATACAAATTGAACTTCTAGATGTTATTAATTAAATAAGATGATAATTCAAGTTACTCAAGAATAATCTCAAGACTTCGACGTAAATTCGAGAATAGGGGTCATATTTTCCTAAATTTATGTTATAGATGCAAAACATACACGGAGACAACTTTGTAACTCTTTTGAGTTATAGAATTAGCATTTCAAGATCAAGGGAAAGGAAACAATACTGGCTTTATAGCTCACAAATTACAAAAATTTCACATTAGATACTGAGAAAAAACGTTGCAAATATGTCAGCATTAAAAATTTAGGCTTGTTTAGTTATTCGATAACAACATTAAAAGACCCTAGTACAAATTCAAATCAAAATGCCTCTAAACATCTCTAACAACAAATTCTCTAAATTCAACAGTCATCAAATAAGATAATTTTCCTGTATTTTACAAATACAAACTACCTTAATTTTTTAGAATTCGTTTTTATTATATCTTGATAATAATTCATTAACAATCCATGCATCCAATTCAACAATCCGATCCATTGTATTTGGTAAAACGATATAATAAACTTAGTCGTATGTTGATACTGTAAGAACAAGCTCTTTCTCAATAACGATTAGATTAAAAAAACCACGATCAAAACTCTCACAAATAATTTTCAAACGCCGCGCCAAAACTTGTAAATTCAATTGAATTTATAACCCTCTCATATTCACACAAAAAGTTTAATTTAATTGCCAAGTTTTCAATTCAAACTTATTTTTTTTTAATTAGAAATCCAAAAATGAACATAATAGCCGTTAAATCAAAAAATTTAAGTATAAAATGTTTAAATATAAGTTCATATAATTTTTTTGACTACATCGAAAAGTTATCGCTTTTATACGTCAAAAACTTATCGCTTTTTTTAAACACCAACATAGAATACCACCGCAGATTTAAAATGCCGGGTCCCAATTTGATACTGGAACATAGAGAAATACAACGAGATATCACAGTTATATGTGATATTTCTGGTCCCCATCTTATAATCTAAGGATCGAAAGAAATTTTTTTCTGCGTTAATTAATGATAAAAATATATTATTTTGACAAAACCTCTTGCCATGGAAAACAATATAAAATTTAAAACGTCAAATATAACCTGCATTTCACAGAAAATTCTTGAAATTTTGTATTGTTTTTCATGGCAAGATAGATTGTGTCAAAATGATCTAATTTTATCATCAACATTTGAACTGCGAGTGCCTTACGAAAATTGTCCTAGGCCACTAGCATTGGGCAAACTCAGCTGACACAACAGTTGTGGCAGTTGTGGCATCGTTAAAACTTTTGACGTCTCGTCCAAACGTATTGTGGTTAGGTTAGGGGGGGCGAATAGTAAGCCATTATTAGGCCCTCCGAATAGAGATTCAGCTCATGATCACTTCACTGCCGCGTCGCCTGAATGCGCCCATTACCTCTGTTGTTTATTTGAGAACAGCTTGCTTTGCTGTCGAAACGAATTAAGATGTTTCAGTTTTTACAACTCCTCCATGAAATCTAGTGTAACTTAATTTACTTCTTAAGAATTTATTTTCTAACGGGTCAAAAATTTGTCTGTGCATCACGTAATTCTTTTTTCCATCGCCGCTTAAACACAATATCTTAATAACAAAAACAATTTGGAAAGAAATAAACAATTTAAATTCAGTTGGCAAACCAGCGAGTATTTACATTTTTGTGAACTTTGTGATGAATTGGTGTTAAGCCAAACCGTGTAGAAAAATAATGTCATTTAATATAAATCAAGCTTTAGTATCTTTGGAGAGCATTACTTCCGTTTTAAAATGCATGCAAGTTTTTATTTGTTGGATATTGGCCACACTATTTTGAGAAAAAGCAAGACGAGAATTCATGAGGAAGGCGTCAACGTGGACTATTTTATACAACTTTTATCTATATTCAACTTTTTCTTATTTGGCCAAATTGATTATTTACAACTTAAAATTGTTCAATTTCAATCAAAACGTTTAAGCTCTAAATTTGTTTGTAATTTACAAATTTATGGTTATGACTAGATACTAATTGATTTATTTGTTTCGAAAACTATAATCGAATTTTAGAGAGATCAAGTCTATAAACATTAATTATAATAGTTAGTAGCGAGCGATTGCTCGAAATATTTATTTTGTATAAAACTAAATTATATAATTTACGAAGTTGGTATTTTGGTGTTGTTGTTTCTAACATTTTGTTTTGAGAGGGCTATTTGGTCGATAGTTTGATTGTTTAATTTCGTGTTTTATTGGTATACTAGGGGTAAGTTTGTTTGAATGGCGTATTTATTACCTTCATGGTGATTGAACTTTTTAACTTTTCATCCGCACCCTAATTAAATTGCATATTGTGGTAGTAATTTGTGTACCTAATGGCATCGGATTTTTACATTTTTAAATCAAATTTTTGGAATTTCTTTCAAACTGCTGTATTTTTCAAATAGTTAATATTGGTAAAATAGAGAACTGGCTTGATCGTGCCCTAAAATGTGATTTTGGCAAGTCTTATTTTTCTAAATCCATTCGATTACTTTTTTTTTGGTCTTTTCGACGTCACTAACTGCAGTCTTTTACTGCTGCATTCCTTTAGCTCAAAGTAATCGTGGAGAATTTATATTTGGTATTTAACTTGGACAATTTAACCGACATTTATAGAGGAATAAAATATACCCAAATAACACCAGTTGTGACAAAATTGTTAACCTTGGATTTATTCATTATTTTTAAGGTCAAAAAATTTGCATGTTCAGACGATTGTAAATTTACCAAAATAGATATTGCAGATGGTGAGATTCGAAAAAACAAAAACATTGCAAATGGTGCATTTCAACGAACTCCAAAAGTTTGTTTTTTTGAAGTATCGGTTATTTGGCGAATGAAATTGTTAAAATGTGCATAAGGGTCCAATGAAGCTTTGCAATTGTATAATAATGTAATGCAAACAGTATTGTATGTTTAGCATGCAGTGGTTTGGGAGCAACTAACAACATCTAATAAAATGATAACAGTAATTCCAAAACTCAATACGTGTTGTTTTGATGGGAAAAGTTTATTTTAATTAGCAGTAAAAACTTTGATTAAAGAAATAAATTTTGAAAGTCTTCGAAAACGTACAAGAAATGCTCGAGTCATGCGTTTCCTCTTCAGATTAAAATTTGATGGCACAGTTACGGCGATATTAAATAATGAGTCCCAACTCCCAAATGAGAGATTGTTTATATTTAACCTTAGAATACTACCGTGGGGTCGCCGGCGACCCCGCTCGATATAAAATTCGGCTTAAACATGCACCAATGCCAAAAAGGCATTGGCATGTCTATCTACCTTCACTCTTGAGTATTTAGTATCAGTTTACACACCTGTAGTTCGGTTGCATTAAATATTTATTTATATAATTTGATATTAGTGTCATAGAGCTGCACCGTGGAATTTTTCTTTGTTCTTCTCTAACACCTTGTATATATTTTTACTTCGAAATATGCGATTTTGTTTACATTAATAGAGTTTACAATATGATTACAACAAATTTTTATTAATTTACTATATTTTTTTAAAACTTTTACTGAGTACTGAAAAATATTTTTTTTTAGGTTAATTTCTCTATATTTTATTTTATTTTCTAAGGTCCTTTATTTCCAATTTTTGTCTGCAATTTTTTTTATTGTATTAGTAAAGTTCACGAAATGTATAAAAAAAATTAATAATTGCATTATCGATTATATTGGCCTAAAAATCATTATTTAAACTTGGGTCGCCGGCGACCCCACGGAGTGATATACGCACAATTTTTTCACGGTAGTATTCTAGGGTTAAAGGTAGCTAGTGCATTTCAGTTTCTTAAGTTAGTCAGATCCCTACTCCCTATTTTAACCCACTTTTAACCTATGGGGGTGAATCATGAACTATTAATCAGTATTAATCAGGGAAAAAATTCTGCCTCTATTTACTTCAAATATTTACGGATTCCATTTTATTAAAAAAATGCTTGACGTCAACTTTTAGTGTTTACGCCATTAGAAATAAATGGGGTTCAGACACATTTTTATTCCCTACAATCTTTAAAATTAGGGGCTCGATTGCAAAAATTCAAAAAATATGTTATAGGTAAAGGTTTAACTTAGTTTTGAAATTTTAATTTTTGGGGATGGCTGACTTTTGAATATAAAATGCGACTTGACTAAAAGGAAACGCCAAGCTATGTATGTAATATGGTAATATGAGTAATATGAACTACCATGAGAGAGAGATGGTGTATGCGTTCACTTTTCTAATAAAATTAAATAATTTAACGGTATTGTCATGGTAGCAACGTGTGCTTATTTTTCATCACTCTCTATCGAAAAAGTAAATTCCTTTTCTAATAAATGCCAGTCTTAATAATTATTACATTTTTAAGAAATAAAACAATCGAATCGTGTCGTATTTGTCGTTAGAAGACAAAAAAAAAGAAAGAAAGAAAATTTTCCCTTTCGATTGGTTCCATTTTCATACTCATAATTTAAAAAATTGCGAATCGAAATCTCCAAAAATTATTAAGATCTTTCATTTTATGTTCCTATGACACTATGTAGGTTCGTATGAGTCCATTCGATCAACTGTACGTTCTTCTAAATCTTTGGTCGGTTTATTGTCAGTTCGAAGTACCTACCTTAAATCTGTCATCTGGTCATCTCCATAACAGTTCTTCAAAATGTCTATGGGTCACCTTTCTGGCGTAAGAACAACCTTAGTAGCTTATTTAGAGTTAGAGCTGTGACGTGTAGATACAAGTCAAAAGCTATGTATGCAGTATAAAGTAGGTATAAAGTTTAGTTACTGATCATTCAGTGGTGTGTTGTAAGCAACCGGTTATTTATAACGTCAACGTTGAGTCGTTGAACGAAGCATGTCTGTTGCATTCTGTTAAATAAAGAAAAAAGACTCAACGTTCGGGTTATATTATAACTGGTTGCTTACAACACACCACTGATTAAATCAATTAGTCATGACTTTTTTAGGGGCGGCTCTTGCTAGTCCTACGGCCATTCAGACCAATTCTGGGTTCATTACACATTCTTTAAGAGTTTTTCAGCGACTTCTAGTGTTGGTGAAGTCCTAATACACAATAAAACCAAGTGAAAGAGAAGCTGAAATAGTCTAAGGTTTGAAGTCTTAGAGCCGTTTTACATGGACTAAATGTCCTATTAACTTGTTAGTACTGAATCAACTCAAGGAGTAAAAGCACGGGAATCTAAGCTTTAACGTCGTACTCCGTCGTGCGTCGAAGTTTCTACAAACGACGTTACAGCTTAGCGTGCTTTTACTCCTTGAGTTGATTCTTCAAGTTAGTACGACATTTAGTCCATATACAACGGCTCTAAGACTTCAAAACTTAGACTCTTTCAGCTTCCACTTGGTACGTGAGCAATAGTTGTTATACCCTCACTACCAAGTTAATAGGTATACCATATTACCATCCTCATATGCTACAAGCTCATGTTCCTCAGAGTCTTAGCACAGAACTAATGAGATTATGTGAATGGTTACTATTTTGTTATGATGTTCCTACGTTTCCTAGTGTTTTGTTTTGATTGCAGGCGCTGGATTCAGTAATTTTCACAATTTTAAACAGTGGTTCTGATAATTCCTCTAGTTTATCTACCTTTTCATTTCCTTATAAACTAATGCAATAATATAGGGTTATGATAGTATACACAATCTGCCAATCCCTTTTTTAATGCTCAGAGCGATTAAAATTTAAATGATCGAGAAAGCTAGAGAATGATTACAATCTGATTATACAAACAAATGAGCGTAGAATAATAAAACTGTAACCACACTTTATATCCATACACAAACCTCTTCTTGCGTAATGGTTATCTTGTAATTTTGAAATTCTGTATTTTAGGTAAATATAAAAGCTCTCATCTGCATCAATCTTTTTTGGGTTTGGGGATAAATCCTAAAATATCAAATCCAAAAGTTTACCTCGTACAAATATTTTTTTATCGTAGGTATTTAATTTTGGTTTTTATTAAATTTTTTTTAATTGGTGAACTTTTGATGAGCTCCTTTGTAAATATGTAGTTTAAAGCTTAATAAAAATTGGATAATGCCAACACGAAAAGCTATAACAAAATTCCGCAACTTTTTTTTTTAATATTTATTTTTCATTTTAGAACTTTTCCAAATTTTTTTAACGCTTTGTGTTTGGTTTTTATGTCATGAAATTATAACAAAAATTTTACATATCTGCAAAATGTGCTGTCATTTAATAAAAAAAGAATTACATAATAACCACGAATTTTAAAATATTGCCAACATTTCAAACACTCGAAAGCTCTTGTCAAGCTTTTAAAATATTTTTGGAATTTAATTATTGCGTAAAGTAACAGCTTTACATTTTTATACAAGAAACAATTCTAATTTACATTTTAGTGTTGATTTTATTGTCCACTTAAATAGATCTTGAGAGTGAGAAAAGTTAAAATTTTTAAGACGCCGTATACTTTTGGATTTAAAAGCACTCAACAAGTTTTCTTTTTTTCAACTCATTACCTTAGTTCCCTCGAATGTATATCTTAATTGTGTAGGTACTTCTAATGAGATTATTATCGCTTTCTATTTGAAATGCTCTATGTTCAAAATTTGTAGTCCGTGAACGGATCGAGAATGCTACAAATCCTATACACATCTACATTAGAAAAGCGTGTGGAAATTCGCAAAATAAGATGAATGCGTTATGCGGTTTCTGCTTTGATATATTTACTAACACGAAGGGTTGATTTTAAGCTGTAAACTTGTTTCACTTTTGTGTTTTAGTTTTATAAGGAACTTCGGTTTATAAGAAAAAAAAATAGTACTTAATTTTACGCAATAATTAAATTAAAGCGTTTAATTGTAATTTTTGATGCCGGCTTGAAGTTTTCGTCAAGTGTCGGAAGAAGGGTGATTAAATACAAGAGATGGTTTTGTTTGACTTTTCTAGATCAGTGCTCCTTAAACGAGAAACTCCCTTGTTTGCCCCTTCTCTCTTTCCCAAGTCATTAAGTTTATTTAATAAGCCGAGAAATAATTAAATGTATGAACAAGCTTTCTTTTGAGTGATTAACTCGAACGTTTTATACTGGAGAATAGGCCATCAATTTAGTTACAGTCTAAAGTTCCGCCATTTTGTTATCTTAATTTTTTTTTATGGGGATATAGTTAGTTAATTTTTAGGAGTATAAGAAATTCAATTTTCCCTAGGTTTTATGGTAGAAAAATCCCCCCTCCCCGAGAGGCCAATCTCTAGGCAGTCAATGTACAAAAATTGAGCAATCAACGGCAGTCATAACATAGGCAGTCTTATGCAACACAGTCAATGGCAATCATCGGCAGTCTGTGTACAAAATCAGATCAGTGGCCGACCTCTCGCTTTCTTCTGTAGGGAAACTTTTTAAATTAAGCTACATAAATGTCTTATTGTGGGTGGGGGGTAGTTCAGTAGTACGACAGCGGAATATCTCTTTTGTTTCAATTTTGAAAATTGTAAGAGACCAAACGGCAAGGTTGGACTGGCTTCCTTTGGTCCCGTCGGCAACAGCTGTAGTTTAAGCCTCTAAGCCCTCCCGACCCCCTACATAGATCAGTTATTTTTAGGACAAATGAAAGATAAATAAATGATAAATAAATGAGTTTAGTATCGTTTGAAAGTTCTTTTGACCTAAACATTTTTCACGAACATTTATTTCTAAAGTAAACCATTTTCAGACCACAGCCAAAAAAGTAAATTGTCATTTTTCAGTTTTTTTTGGGTAACGATGCGTTTTTCTACACGTGCCAGAGTGTTACGAATCCTTAAGTTTAACTTCGTTTTCTTGCCCGAATGTTTTTTATTAAAAATGACTCGTACATAATCCACCAGCAAGTATTAGATCCTCCGTTTTTGTATTATCTGCGATGCAATGGTATAAATCTTTATCCGGCGTTTACACTTTAATCATACTGTCGTCACCTACATAATCGTATAAAAAGCATTTATGTAAGAGTTTTGTGACAACCGTAAAGATATGCATACGGAGTAAGATGTACGTTCCCACCTCGTAGTTAAATCGAAAGTCGAGTTCTGATTGGTGCTAAGAACTTAGTGCTGGAGAATTAATAAATATTCGACGTGCATTAATTTCAAGAAAGTCCGTGACCGTCCGTGTGCATCCAATATACAGAGTGCATCATTGTGTCCAGTGTGGTCCTCTTGTGCTGCGGCTAGTTGATGGTCTGGCGTCCCTGCACCAGCGGCTGGTACAAGCTGCAGTTGTAGGGTTTAAGCTGATCGCATCTACCCTACCCCAGTACATCCGTCTTATTGGTCAGGTTTTCGGGTTAACCACTAGTCACTTCTCAACGATCTTTGGGCTTTTTGCCCGGACGTGTGGGACTCGATTACAGTCTTTGGTTTCTTGACCGACTGTCGATCTGATTGCAAGTGTGATTGGCTATTGGCTAACCACTTCTCACCGGATTTTAGGCTACTTGGCCGATCGTGTGGGGCTTGATTACAGTCTTGGGCTTGTTTCACTCGTTCTCCTTTGCGTTAGAGGATTGAATTCTTTGAGCATCACGCCAGTTCGTTGCGATGTCCAAGGATCCATCGTCATCCAAAAGGACGTTTTTATTTTGTTTTTAAACATAATCTTCGTTTTATTTACATAAACCGGTAATTTAATTTTTAATAGATATTTTTATTTTTGAGTTGAAAGGGTTTGTTTTTGCTTGTTTATCGCTCCGAACTCCTCCTGTCTTCGTCGTAAAATCGGTGTTACAATCTCGGTAACCAGTTTGAATTTTTTAATTTTCTAAGCGGATTCTTTAAATCTGGTTAAAATACGCAACTTTTTGGTAAGTTAACCATTTTTGTAACTTTTACCGTTTCCTAGATCCTAATGTTGGTAACACTTAAAAAAAATAGCTCTATTATAGATACTACACGCACACCGTACACATATCCTCTTTGGATTTATTTTTTGTAAACTTTGATTGGGAAATTTCGGATGTTTTTAAACTTTCAAGTGAGTGAAACAGGCTTGTTATAGTAATTATTGATTAAAGTTCAATAGGCATCCTTGAACAGTGTTTTACTGTTTATATTGCTTTATCGTACTTTTGAAATATTATTCAAACAAGGAAAATGGCTAGTTTACCTACCTATAAGATAAGAAAGTTTTTAAAAAAATTGAAGGAAAACACCTTTTCCCGGATTTAAACGCCGCATTTCTATTTCTACACATCAGACGCATAAATGTTAGATTCTTATAAAAAATTCCACCCTTAAACTAAGGTTTTATTTTGACGAAAGCGAAAAACAGTTGGATATCGTAACCTTTTCAGCAAAGACTTCAAAAGTCTGCTTTCTCGACGTGTATGTTGGAGACTTTCAACTTAATTAAATAAAAATCAATTTTCACATCAAGAGATTTGAGATTGCTTTGGACCACCAAAATGATTTCATATAAATTTAAAGTGGTATTTCTCCATTTTTGGTCATACCGCTTAATTGAATTTTTTCATGTCAAATTACGAAATAACTTAAAATTTTAAAGATTCAAATCTAAATACGCATTTGGGTATTAATTAGCTATTGATTAATTATCCCGAGCCTAATCGGATTGCAATCTTAATATGCAAAATTGAATGTTTAGTTTTAGTTTATAGTAGCTGCAAGTTCACTTTTATTTAATGTTCAAGTTAGAATAAACATTAGTTGTTAAATTGCAGTAATTTGTGCTACTACTTTTTTTATTGCCCATTATCTAATTAAGTATAATGCATAATATTAGTTGATTACTTTAACCTATACTATTAGTGAGAGCTTTTAATGATATATTCAAACAACAGGTTTTCTTGAATTACTCTCTTAAGAATTACTTTTACTAATAGAAGTAACTTTAAATATTTACCTTCACAATTTCTTGTGTAATTTGCATTTTTTTTTATTATTTTGCATTTTAATACCGTATCGTTTATTACTTTTGATATTAAACATTAAGAAAACATTCAATTTAATTAAAATAACTGGAGTTTTAATTTGCTATAGCTATTTTTTCTAACACTCGTAGTGTGTTGCTAATGCATTTTTTAAATCTTTTAACTAATGTTTGTGGTTTTAATAATCCACACTAAAGTACTAAAGTACCGCCCTTCTTTCTCCCTCATGTAGCTGAAAAATTGCATAAGTTGAAAGGATTTTAATTTAGAAATTGTTGTGCTCGTTTTAAGTAATTGTCGCTCATCACAGAAATGCCCTATTTATAAATCGCGTAATAAATGAGAAAGAGCACAAATCTTCTGTAACACCCAGAGCATATTGTTGTTTCGTACTAAATATAAGTCGAGTGTAACTGTTTTTAACGCCGTGGAATTTGAAAAATGCCAGTTTTCCTTTCTGAAAAATTATCTAGAATTTATTTGTGAAATGGATTTAAAGGGACGCGTCTTTTGAAACGATATGGAGAATTGGTAAAATGTGTGTGTTAAATCGAAATTTTCGGATAGCGTAGCGACGCTTTGTAAACTTGTTCGAGTGTGTAAGGGACTTGTTAAAAGTTAGGACAAACACTAGGGGTTTGTGTGGTATATGAGCTGGTGTTGGTTTACCAAAGATTAAATTTTACATCATTAATGTTAGGTAGGACCTACCATAATTTCTACTTATCTTACATACAAAATTCCTAAATTAAAATATTATTTGAAATGTCAAGGAGGAAAAATATTGTTAAGTCATCGCTTTTTTCGCAAATTGTATTTTAAGTATTAGCTTTTTTACATAACGAGCTTTAGCGTATAATTTCACATAATAACGATCTATATTCAGGGGCTGAATTCATGAATTTTTTATTTTCAATATTCATTACTATGGGAGTTGAAACTGTCTTAATTAAATGGAATGGAATATGATGTTACGAAGGGTTGAATGTGACGTTTTTTTTTAATGTAAATTAAATGATAAAAATTGTTTTTCCGACACAAAGTTTCACGAGCTGCACGTCAAAATGGCTTTTTAAATTAGAGAGTAAGAAATTTTATTTTGTCTAAACGACGAAATTATTTTATGAAGTGAAAATTAAAATGCATAAAAAAAGGAAATAAAATTTATGTAGCAGGCGTCGACTATGTCATACAATAATCGTTTTGATTAAGATAGGTCATTATATTATTGATTTATCAACTAATGAACTCGTACACACATTTACGACTTTTTAATTTTGCTCGTAAAAACTGGTGTTGGATGGTGTGTTTTCCAGCGATAACCATACTTGATAGTCTGATGCATTTTGTTTATAATAAAAACGTGGGTAATTTTTCAATTAAAGGTATTATTATTAACAGTTGGACCATGTTCCAAAATTAAAAAGTTAAACAATCAGAATCCATTCAGATTATCTGATGACTCTCCTATCCATAACTCTTCTTTTGAAAATAGTAGGTATTCACATGTTAATATGAAACTTTTGATTTCAGTACGAAAATGTCTTATTTTAAACATAGACTGTGTTACTTATTTAGCAACGTTTATTAATTTTGGACCCACTGGTTCCCTTAGCTCTGATCGTGTCCGTATACATGTTTGTCTCTCGAGAGTGTTACAAAGTTTGTAATTTAGTTTTAGTTTTAGTACACCAGTGTTAGTTGTACTAGCTTGATTTACCTGTCCTGTTAGGTTGTTATAAATAATTAAATATATCTCACTTTGATATTACCAAAAACGTGGGCTTCTTGGATAAAAAACATTTCTTGAAACACCTTTTTCTTCATTTTAATCTCGGTGTTATATGGGGATGACAGTTGTACTAGCTACTAGCACTTCACGATTTGCTGAATTAAATTTTTCCAAAAGCATAATTTCTCATGTTATGCCTCTATGTTCAAAAATAAAGTAACTATGTTATCAATAAAATATAAAAATAAATTCACCGATTCGTGAATGGTGGGCTGTTAATGTGCGAAGGACGTAGGAAAAATATTCTTCTTCGATTGGTACCTAACATCTTCACCTACGGGTTATAAAGAGAGAGGGGTCAGAAATTTCCAAAAACGTAATTTCTCATGTTATGCCTCTATGTTCAAGAGTAAAATGGTCATGTTACCAATAAATTAAAAAAAATAAATTTACCGATTCCTGAATTGTTGACTGCTAATGGACGTAGGAAAAATATTGTTCTTTGATTGGTATACCTAACATTTTCACCTAAGGCTTATAATGTTATAATGGTTAGGGAGTAGAAATTTCCAAAAGCATAATTTCTCATGTTATGCCTCTATGTTCAAGGATAAAGTAGCTATGTTATCAATAAAATATAAAAATAAATTCACCGATTCGTGAATGGTGGGCTGTTAATGTGCGAAAGACGTAGGAAAAATATTCTTCTTCGATTGGTACCTAACATTTTCACCTAAGGGTTATAATGGGAGGGAGGAGAAATTTACAAAAGCATAATTTCTCATGTTATGCCGCTATGTTCAAGAATAAAATCCTAATTTTATCAATAAATTAAAAAAATAAATTCACCAATTCGTGAATTATTGGCTAGTATGACGTAGGAAAACTATTCTTCTCCAATTGGTACCCAAGATTTTCATCTACGGGGGGGGGGGGGTTATAATGTTAGGGGCAAAATTCCCAAACCGCAATTTTTCATGTTATGCCTCTATGTTCAAGAACGAAATTTTCATGTTTTCAATAAATTTAAAAAAATAAATTCATCTATTCGTGTATTTTTGGCCGTTAATTGGTGCAGAAATAAATTCTCTATTGGTTGATATTATTTTCAGCCCCATAGGTTATATAATGTAAAATAATGTTCAGGTCGTGTATTAGACTAGTCCTCTGTTTAGTTATCTCCTAACAGGACTCGTAGGACTCAATAAATCTCATACAATTAATAGTAGTATGTAAGGAAGCAGAAAAATCCATTACACAATAGAGTTGCTAAGGAGAAGTTATCAAAGAATTTTCTTTTGCGATCTTAAAATTATAGTATTGTGAACTTATTACAAGCTTTGCATGTGTTTTGTTGTACTATCACGTGTATACACAATGCGCATATAATTTAAAGTTAAACAATTATTTACTATTAAACTTCATGGGAAACTAACTGTAACTACCTACCTACCTGTATTTATCGCATCATATAGAAAATCTAACTGAAATGAGGCGATGTGTTCAAACCAGCATGAAATTTGATCTTTATCTTAATGAGAAACGTTAGGTTGGTTATTATATTTTTAGAAGTTAAACATACAAATTAATAATAAAATTGGCTTGTTTTAACACTAAATTTATATAATTAAAAAGACATCTTAATTTTATTTGTCGGAATGTTGACCATTTCGTTTAGGGAGATACGTGGGACGATCGTAAAATATTATTGGATTGATTCGGTAGTTAATGAAGGGTGAATATTGCGGAACACTTCATATATTTTTTTGTCTTTTTCTTCACCCCCAGGTTAGTCGAGTTTTTCCTATAAAACCAGTAGATTTAAAAATGTCGCAATAGATGGGTCAAACATTTTGCCATTATTGCTTATTGTTTGATACTTCTTCTTTCAATAAAACAAATTGATGTACGAGTATACATTTTGTCTTTTGTCAAAGTACAAAAATGGTTCATGTTCTTCCACCCGCATGAAGATATGTGCGCTTGAATCAAATATAGAAATTCCTGACATGATCAGACGTTGCCAAAAACGTTTGGCAAGTTTTAACTCGATGTCGACGAACTCGTTCTACCTTCTCCATCTTTATCTTATATATCCAATTTCTGCTATCAATACCAATCGATCAATTAGACCTTGCACTATTTAATTTTATGATTCATTTATAAAATTGCATTTTTAAGTACTTTTTGGCACGCTCAACTGAATTTTCATTATAGAAACGCCACTTTGTCTACCGACGCTTGTTTATTTTCTATCTCTAACAAGGTCAATTTATTCAATTGTTAGTTTAAAGAACAAATATGTTTCACTCAATTTAACTATTATTATTATTGTGGATGAGTCTCGTTAAGGATGACACATTTTTTTCAGGGTTAACTGGAAAGATTTGGTAATTAAAAATTAATTAATATTAATTTTTAGATTTGTTGGATTGCTTTAATTAGCGTACATATTTATTTCTCGGAATTAAATGGTACATTTTTTAATATTTTGCTCATATCTTCGTGAATATGTTTGCTCTACCATAGTCTGTTGTATAGTTGACAATTAAAAATAGACCCTGTGGTGTGACACTTTTTGACAAAATTTACCCACACGTGAAAATATTATATTTCCTTTTTATTTTTAATTTGAAGGTTGATAGATGAAACTTTTTATTATGTGTAATTTTAATTTTTTAATTTATTGAAGTCGGTTAAATTTTTTTATTTACGGCTCGTAGTAAAACGCCATTTTGTGCTTTTTTAAGCTGGTCCTAAATTGTTGATCATGTGAGTTGTTTTTCGTTAATAAATCTGACCTCGATCTCGTGCTATGAACCCAAAAAAAATTTTTCTCTACGAGTTCTTCTGGATGGTAAAGGAGTGCGAGGAATTTCGATCTCTTCTCTGACATTTTCCTTAAATTGTTCGACTCCTCATAGCAATGGAAATGGGTTATTAAGGTTTTAAGTTAAAACCTTATTTTTAAATCTTTACTTTTTTTGAAGAAATTGATTACGAGCACAGAGGGGTCCCCAGCACATAAATCGATTTCCTTTTTCTACAATTCCACTTTTTGGAAATTGTCAGCGTATTATTGGAAAATATTTCACTTACTTCTAATACACTGATCGTAAATCGACAAGTTCTTGATGTAGGCATCAGTGCATTTTGAAAAATTTTAGGTTTTATTTTCGCTTTTAACTTTAATGCACTTCATTCAGTGATGTTCCAGTATATTTATGCCATCTTGGAAGTCGTTTTATTGAAGTTTCTCAAAAAATATGTATTGACTGTATAAAGAGCTCTCAGTTCATCATCATATGCGAAGTAAAATCGCTCGTCATCAAGAAGATTTTAAATTTTTGAATTAAATTTTGTAGGTCTGGGATTCCCCTAACATGAATCCTCAAATTAGCGTTAACGCAGGGAACACGTTCTTTGTTACTGCCCTGCGTTAACGCTAATTCTAGGATCCATATTAGGGGCCAGCTGACACTGGCCTAACATGGCCAGTATCAGCGACACTTTATCCGCCAGTATCCCTGAGTTCTTCTAAAGGTTGGGATGGATCAAAGGACTGAAGGGCCCAAGGAGTTGCTAATGGAAGGCCCCACAATGGGCCCGATCAAGTGTCCCAAGTGCGCGTAAACCTCGGTTTACACTCCACCCTAACAATCATAATCCTAGGTCTGGGATATTACGTAGGATGGAGAACCACCAATGGTCTGGAAAAGATAACAATGGATATGATAGTGGTAGAAAGTGACTGCAAAACCAGCACTAAGGAAATACTGTTAACTGCTGATAAGAATTGCAGTTCAGAAGAAGAAGAAGGCCAATATTTACAATATAATTTTAGTACTCGATTTTAGATATTGGTGACGTGCAACTGAAGCTTTACCCTTTAGCAAAACGTACTAAAAGATCACCAGCGCTTCTAGCCACACCCCTTTAGAGTTTTGTAAGAATTGGCTTATCCACTGGGGCTATATTTACAAAATTTCTTTACTAAAAAGAAGAAATCCTTTCAGGATCATCCCACACCTTCTTAAAATATACTGTTGGTACTTATAATAGTAATAGTTAGAGGTTATATTTTTCTACCTGCTTCGTAAATCTCTTAATTTTTATTACATTTGACATCTTCATGCTTGATTAATATTTAACCTAAAAAATAATGCTTAGGGCTTAGGCATTGAATAAAGAAATACGCCCTACTCTACCAGGAAAGAGCCATTTAGCTAATAATACGGATCGTAATGAACGTTTAAATATGTATAGCGATTTCCGGTCAATTTCTCCAATAGAAATGGTTGCTTATACTCCCACTTATAAAGGAAGATCATGACATCCAGTGATCATGTAAACTCGACGGAATGAATGAGTCATCCATGGTTTTTTAAATGTCATTTCCGTTGCATCTTCTCTTATAGGCAACGGTTACTAACGCTCCTTCCGGATGTTTTATGTTCTAAGGATGGAGGTTATACAGCGACTGTTTCTAAAAACATGGGGATGTTTCTAAAAACATGGGGATGTTTCTAAAAACATGGGGATGTTTCTAAAAACATGGGGATGTTTCTATAACATGGGGATCTCGATTATTTGCAGAGTAGAAGGGAGTTGCTCGGTAGGAAGAAAATGAGAGAAAATTTGTTTTTAAATATTTGTTAGAGATATTCGTTGCAAGGATTCTTCCATTTGCCGAACTCTGTAACTCGACAAATGACCAAAATCCCCATTTTATGAAGTGTTTTTGGAAATAGCCTGTATAATGACTATGCTTCTCATACTGATTTCGAAAGAGCAAACACTTCTAATTGTCTCCACTTGTAATGAGATCCATACTTTAGAGTTTTTTCTAATATTTTCCGAATTTTCCCGAAAATACCTGTTTTCTAGGTACCCCTTGAAAACACTTTTTGACTGTTGATGTAGGTAATCTTGTGCGATAGTCTTCGTTTTAGGTGCGTTGGAAAGGTGTTGACACGTCCCAAGATTTGAAAGCGATCCACCGCGAAAGTTCAGTATGCAGTTCTTTTGAACACCCCTTATTAAAATGTTAGTAGCTAATTTAGACCTTTCATAAATCTGGAATTAAAAATTCATGAAAATGTGACTTAGTTATAAGTATTTTCTTGCAACTTATAAATTCTATTATCATTCCTTCGGCCAACAGAAAAATTATTATATCTTAAATCTTAAAGAAGACTCTAAATTTAATATATTATTAAAATTAATGTTCTTAGATTATTGCCAAAGATTATATCGAGTATTGCCAAAGAAACTCCATTAATTGCTCTTAAGAATTTCATTATCCAAAAAATTTAATTTTAACTATGTAGTTATAAAACAAAATTAAAATGCAAATTAAAAGAGTTTTATACGAGACAAAAGCTCCTTTGCCTAATAGTTAAAATTTATATTTGAAAACAAAAAGCTCTATTTAGGTAATTGTTTTGCTCGAGTGGAAATTGAAATATGTTTGTAATTAATTTAATTTCTGCAAAGCTGCGGGCGTTTATTTTTGGTACTAACAAAATTACTATAGATCAACGACAAACGTTTGTGTTTCATCCTTTTAAGTGTATCATTGTGCCGCTAAAGTACCATTGGGAAAAATGGAGAAAAATTATATTAGGTGGTGATTTAGCTTTTTGACTTGTGAAGTTTTTGGAAAAATTTTAAAATATAAAATTTGTACTTTAGTTACGGCATGAGTACGGTACCGGTACGGTTTGTACGGTATGGTGTGGTAATGGGTGGTACTGGATTAATGAAGTCATTATTGAGATAGAAGGTCAAAATTAATTTTCATATGAAAATTGGGTCTTTTAAAAGCATTTGCCATGATCCTATCTTATTACCAACTAATATCTCTTTTAATAATGTTCAATATATAATTTAATAACATGAAATTTATAGTTAATAGACTGTTTATGTACTATAATGGTTGGAACTAACGTGCCCCTCTTGTTCTCGTATTAAACTAAATTTAACCTTCCGGGCAAAACTGTGAATATAATCCTTGTTTATCGATTGTTCCCCACTGTCCGACCAAAATGATAACAAACTTGATTATGAAAGATTACCAGGACCGATAACGGAAGCTGACATTATAGTTGATTAAAGCACGTCGCGCTGTCTGGTGAATCAGAGCTTCCGAGAGAACTTAAATGCGTAACCTAGAAAACATCGTCGTGATTCACGATAGTTGTTGTCTTCTTTCTTTTGATCCTTATTTTTATTTAAGATGTCTTACTCGACTACATAAATTTTAATTCATCGAAATGTACCTTTAAGATGGCCTTTGGTAAGCTCTTCTTTAGCAAAACGATTCAACGAGAGGCGAAAAATCGCTAAAAATAATATAAAGTCGGCTCTTTTACCACACATATTTATGTAATTTTACGCCATTTTTAAAATACTAAAGTACCAAACTCGTTTCAAACTAATTTTCTTCGTTTAAATTACATTTTATTAAATCTTAGCAAACATTTTATTATCATCGTAAAATTTGTTCGTTTATTTGCAAATGACTTTCAAAACGGCTTGTTTTGGCTGGAGCTGTCTTTTACGTATTTTCTCACATTTTATTACTTACTTCGCAGATCACTTTTTTATCATTTTCATCAATAGAATGACTGTAATAATAATGTTATTATCGAGAGAAGAAGACTCTCGACTCTCCGAGATAAAGGCGTTAGTGGATTTCTTTGTACCCTCTTCATCAATATGAAACAGATAAAAATCTAAATTAATGAAATAAAATCTCATTTGACCCTAAAGGATTCAACCTTGAACTTTGAGGAAGTCATAATTTTCTTTTTGCGGATTTACGCAAGTTTTGCCAACACGTTAATGTCGAAAAAAGGTAAAATAAACGTTTACGACATTTTTAGATTTACCTACGTACAATCGTAAATTACGCAAACCTCCAAGTAATAAAACTCCTTTAACGATTCGTATTTCATAAATGTACCATCAACCTGTCTGGTTATAAAAACGCAATACGGTTACGTCTAAAGTTCGTCCCGGAAGTATCAGTCTGATTATTAGCTCTTTATGCTCCATATCAGCACGATCGGGATAAATGTAAACGTAGGTTAGCTATTTTTCCCTCTTCCTGTGTATTGTAAATCTACGCCACCCGTAACATCGTAAGGTAAATGTCTTAATTTTGACAAAGGTGATACGCTTATGTAGTTATAGTTGAATGAAAACATCGATAAAATCTGGAATGTTGGGTACACAATGAAATTCGTTTCTAATCTAATATCTTTTGTAGGTACGATTAAGGGGTTTCTAACCCCCTTATACATACAATGAATATAAAATAGTATCGAAACCTTCCATCTAATAGCTTATATTGTATTACTTGAGCTCTTTGTGGTTCTACCTAATACGGTTTCGGGGATTATACTTCAATCGCTTTTGCTGCTTATGCACACACATAATTTATCGATAGCTCAAAATCTCTTACTTGGAGAATTTAATTACAGTTTAAATTAAGTTACCAACAAAAAACAATCAAACTCGTTTGGTTTAATTGAAGTTTTAAAAAAAAACTTGACTTCTTTACCGGTATTTCTGTAACGGTTCAAATAGTATTGGAATTGTATAACGTAACCTCACTTTTAACAATAATTAATGGAAATTAAATCCAGTTGAACTTTTATGTCATATTTCACTTCAATTATACGTCGTACACCAAGTACCAGCTCATACCATAGATGGGTATGTCAAGACTCTTTCAGTTAAAAGAGTTGTTTTGTATGGATGTGATTTGTAAAACGTCTGTAATTCAGTTATTAAAACTTTGTAAATTGTGCTTTTGTTGAAAGTTCAGAAATTTATTTAGTGGCATTGTATCTCGTTGAATTTTTAAAAATATTTTGTTCCTTTGATTTAATTAAATTGCGAAATGCGTAAGGAGAAAATGTTGAAATCGAATAACTCTATTGTTGGGGTGGCCACAAAACAGGAAGAGCGGCGATGATATCATGTAATTCGCAGGTAATCACTTAATCAGTGTGGTTTGTCTTGAACAATCAAAACACGGAGTAAAGGAAAGATGACGCAGAATATGAACTCCAATAACTTCATAATTGTAGCGTAGCTTGTAGTTTTACTTTCTCGGAGCCTTCTTGTTTCAGTTAGAACTTTGTATTTAGTCGGAAGTTCAATAAATATCGACGGTGGTCCATAAATGCGAAAATGCTTTTTAATGGAAGTTCAAAAAATACATATTATACAGGGTGGTTTGATTTTCATTCTCTAGTATAATTATATTTTCTGAAAAATGGAATACGTATAGCAAAATTTAATTGGAAAAAGTTTTTCATTAAATACTTTTCATTGAACACTGTTAGTAGTTGAGCTATGTTACTGCAAAACAGATTTATGTTGACGAGCGGTGGAAATGCGCATATACCTAAATTGGTATTTATCCCCACCAACACAATAGTAAATGTATTTAAATTATCAAAGGGGCGTGGCTAAATCTGCGTGAACGTATTCCTACCGCTCGCCATCAGGGATCTGTGTTGCAATATGTAACTTTTGTTTTTTCACTATGTATTTTTGCATATCTTGATCAAAATATTGCACATTTTATGGCAACTTTTTTTTATATTTTCGCTATTTCGAAAAAGAATGTGCTGGACAATGAAAATCGGAAGCAAATCACCCTTGAAAATCCGCGTCAAACCACCACCCTGCATAGAAGAGTTTTGGAGTTCAGAAGAGGAATATAGAGAGCGTTTCAGTAAAATGAAGAGACATGAATTGGATCATTACATTCGTTTTAGATATTTTGGACAAATTTCTAAACTTCATGAAACGTTTGCCAAGTTATTCAAACAATTTGGGAAATGACTTAATGCACTACTATAACTTTATTAGTGAATTTTAAAGAATAAATTTGGCATTTTTAGTATTGTTGGGCATCTTAAAACATCAAAAGCAATAAAAGTTTGTTTTACCTACTATTCAAAAGTGTTTACACCATCGTTACAAATAGCAACTCCTACACTTTTCAAACTCCATTAAATTTTATTCTTCAAATTAACCACTCTGGATTTTTATTACTTTATTTTGTGGCTTTGTTAGTCTTGTTTAATTTTTGTTAAAAAGTACTACATAGAAATTTAGTTTCCTAAATAAGAATTGCACAATGGTCGAACGTTTCCCCAATACTTCTATTTCATTCTCACCACCCATGACTTCTTTACGTTCTTCCGCAAGTAGTATTCAACTCCAAACTGCTTTGAAGAAATCCAAAGTCCCCGTTCAGAACACAGAATAGCTCCGAACAGCTGATGGATTGCTCATACTTTATCTGTGTTTATTTGAGCACGTAGACTGATCGATGAGCAATCGATCAGATGTGAGCTCTTCTCAACGGGACCATTGTTTGAAACGTTCAATGTTATCGTAAATGATTCATTTTGCATCTCCGATGACGGTCCTGATGGTTAGTAATGTAAACGTAATCTTATCAACAATGAAATGCAAACTGCACGTCAGTGATATTTCTTGGCCTTGGATAATTTATGTGAGACCATATTTCTTGTCTGGTGATGCATTTGTACAATTTACCATCTATAGGTAGACCCAAGACTTCTTGGTAAAACCTTTCTACTCAATATCGTATTAGACTCCACTATAATGGGGATTTTAAGGCTTCGTTGTCAAATTCAATATTGCTCATCCACTTCGATGTCTATAAGATAGGTCATAATCGCTCGGGGCTAATCTTTTGGATCAATTTTGGCACTTGTTGATCTTTAATACATCTCTCTAAATATCACAAATTTGCCTTGTTGCCATCATTCCTGTATTAAATCCTGCCCTAATTTAAAACAGTATACAATTGCGAATTTGATCTTCCACCATTTTGTTGCAGTCTGAAAATATTTAACGTAGGTACAACCTGTACTGAGAAAACTCCTAACCACGTGTTTACGCTTGTATGGTCGATGTAGAACTAATGAAACCACCACCTCCTTGAAAATAATTGGTTAGTTTTGGGTACCTAACCCCTAATGGATAGGTACATATTGTCTTCGTACATTTTTTGTACAGCACGAACTATGTGCGTAGTTCATCTCAACGTCATCTTCAAATTCTTCTTTTTTTCACAACATTTTGATATTCATATTTCTTATCATGGGCCATTTACATAGACAGTAGTTGAGTGGAGCTGGAGAAATGATTATTAAGTATCTCTGCTGGGATCTCACTGAACATTCCTAGAGTAGTAGGTATCAACGAAAGAAAAGCCCACCACGTGATTACCGTAGAAGTTGTAAAATAGTTTTATGCTGTCGCCACTAGACTCTGAAGCCACGCCTCGCGCAGATTTGGTCACGTGATGGGCTTTTCTTTCGTTGGGACTACTCTAGGAATGTTTAGTAAGACCCCAGCAGAGATACCTAAGAATCATTTCTCCAGCTTCACTCAATTCTCCTGCTTGAACAGTGGTTTTCAGATTTGGTCACGTGATGGGCTTTTCTTTCGTTGGGACTACTCTAGGAATGTTCAGTAAGACCCCAGCAGAGATACTCAAGAATCATTTCTCCAGCTTCACTCAATTCTTTTGCTTGAACAGTGGTTTTTATTTTGGAGCCATCCAAACCAGAGATGATTGGTTGGTGGAATTCCTTATTCTGTTCCTCTTATCTACTAGGTTAGGAATGACATATAGAACATTTTATACTCCACAATAATAAGTCAACCACTTCATGTCATCTTGAACCAATTCTTTGGTTTTCTGTGGCCATCTTGCGTTCTTGCTATGCACTAGGCTAGATAGTTTTATCATGTTTCCACATTTGAAAGGTAGAAATGAAAGACATCTTAATCTTTCATGCGAAAAATTCTGTTATTGACTATTTACCAAATTACTTATGTAAAACAAGAAGTATTTGAAAAGTATAGTTGGTACTAAAGGAAGTAGAAGTTGAAAGCCTGTATTTAATATGTTTTACAAGTTCTCTTTTGAAAATGTATAATAAATCAATTTAGATTCCTTGCAAAATTACAATACATCAAGCAAATTTTAAACACTTACTTAGATGATGTGCAACAAAAACGTGATCTGTAAAATAATTTTTGTACATAAAGAAAGGTATTTACTATACTGCGAAATTAGCTTCATTTGTGTTGCCATACAATAGGTAATTTTAAATATTACAAATTTTTATAAAATATTTGTTGGTAACTTTTATTAGTTTATTAGCACCGGAATATATTGTTGATACTTTTAAAACACGAACTTCCCCTTTGTCGTGACTTTTTAACATTTTCTCTCATATCCGGTTATCTATGTTTAGATCTTAAGTGACACGACGTTTTAAACTTCTGACATTTTGTTTTTTTCTCCTTCACGTCTCCAATGCCATTTAAATTTGAAGGGTTAAAACAAATAGCTTAAAAAGTTTTATTAATTAATTACGATAACCGGGAAATTGTAAATTAAGATTTATCGAGTTTTAAGTACTAAGAATTTTTAAAAAAAGAGAGCGACTCCAATGCTACGGGTTTAATTAATTACCACAAAATGATTAATGCAAGACTTGAAAAGGGTTATTTGGAATTTTATTAAATTTTGTATTATTAAAATGCTTTTATTTTAAGCGTTCAAAGGTTAATTTTAAAAAATTGCCAAGGTGGCAATTTCAATGGAAAGTCAATTTGGCCACAATTGAATTCTTTCAGCAATTCATCAGTGAATTTTCCTAAAATCAACTCATGTTTGTGACTATTTTACCTTCAATTGTCATTATTCAATGAATAGTTGTTTCAAAGCCTTACTGGATGGATGCAATTAATTAATGTAATGGCGATTTGCAAATAGTCTCGTTTTTAAACCACCTCATTTTGAGTGTTGAGTATATGGGTAAGGAAGAGGGTCAATGGAAGAATTGGCTAACGAGATTTGGCATATTTGTTGATTTAAAGCAGCGATTTTGTAGTTGGTACTCGTCCTTTCCGAATAAGGATCACTTGAATGCACGCTCACATCGTCGAGTAGGTACTTTTTCCTCGGGAATAAAATTTAAAATTTGCAATTTTGTAACCTAAATTTATGTGATCGATATTTTTCCTTATTATAAATAATTGATAACTTAAGAATTTCTATTTAGAATTTATTGCATCTAATTGCTTTAATTAAACTTTTAATAGTAAAAATAGAGGATGAGACTGATAAAGTGGAAGTAAATTGTGCATCAAACTAATCATTAAAGATAAGACTTCATGCCCATCTTGCAAGTTGACTCTAGTAGATTCCTGTAAGTTTCATAATTAAACTTCTAAACTAGGATAATTTGTCGAAGTTATCACTATCAAGTTGCATTAATATAAAGAGCAGACAGCGTTCGCTTCTCAAATTTCAAATCTTTACAATAAATTCCCCTTTTTAAAAAGAGGTGCTTTGGAAAATTATTTTAATTCTAAAGCAACCCTTAAAAATTATTTTCATTTCCAGTTGCCACCTACTTTTTTTCACAAATAAATTTTCGCATTGTGACGAGTATTGCGCTTCTAGAACTCTTGTCATTTACGTGTTGATTTAATGGAACAGGAAAGGACAGTATACCTATAATTATTATTAATAGTTATAAAAACATGAATTTACAACCTATAGTCGTACAGTATAGTAGTTTAAGAGGCAATTACTCCAATTAACCCTCTTAGATACGCCCTTATTCTCTGTTAAAACTTTAGGTAGTTCGCTTTAATGCGAAACAAATTGTACGTTGAAGAAAAAATTTTTTGGTAAAATGATAACTTTTTTCCGTTGCAATAACCACCAATTACTAAATTCTTATGGAGAATTAATTAAACTCAACTGTACCTATAAATTATCGCAGTCTATAGTTGCCGTAATGAGCATTAATTGGCCAATTTCGTATCTTTGATGTTGAAGGATTTCAGATACGGCCCACATATGTTCAATGTGCCCCCATAAAGTGTTAAAGGGTTGTGTTAAAATGAGCTAAACTAAATGAACCGAGTTGGTTTTCGTATATGTATAACATATTCTGTTGTCGACTGAATTTACGAATTGTCTTTTATGTCGTTTAAATTAACTGTCAACCTAAACGACTTTTGTGTGTTATCGGAATTCATTTTGGCGAATATCTACCCAAAACTTACAATGCTCCCTTTCATTAAGTTACTTACGTACGACGGGTACACGTTTTCGAATAAACAAAAGATTTATATTTGCTTTCATTTTCTATAACGTTTCAAATTAATCTTAGCCAATGGGTTTTCTGATGATGTGTTGCAGCAGTTTACATAAATCCACAAATTCTTATTAAATGGCCATAATAGGTAACTGCATCAGACTGAATGGAATAAACTTGTCTTCTCGTAGACCCCAGACTTTGTTTTAGTTATAAACATTAAACATAAAGGTGATTTTCTTTTGCTTGAACAAATGTTTACTTTGAAATATATCCATTTGTTCAATGTTTTAAATTGTTAATTAAACAAAAGTGTTTGTGTATCTCAATTCGAGTTAGATCGATGACTCTTTTCCTTTTGTACTTGGATTTCATGTTCCATGAATGGTCAAATATAAGCGACTTTTTCTTTTATTATTTTTTCTTAGTGTAAACAATGCTTTAGCATTAGAGATAAAGAACTTTCCTCTTTCAAGTCTAAGAGTGTTTGTAATAAGGGAAAAACAAACGTCTATGCACATTGCACAAGGGTTGAAAAGGTCCCGTTTTTTAGGTTTTCGCTTATATCTCCAAAAAGGTGGGTCTTAGCGAAAATATTATTCTGAGCAAAATGAAAGATTATCAAATTTCCTACAAGATTGTTTCTATTCATTTTTTCTCTATTCTTTATAGTTTTCGAGATATCCGCCTGCAAAAATTTACAAATTGCTATAACTCCGTGGTGAGATCCGAGTAGAGTCCCTTCTACCCGACATACAAAATTTAAATGTTCGAGTAGTGTCCCAGAGATGTCCGATTAAAAAATTGAAAAATAGTCGGTTTCTTACTTTTAACTTAAGTGATCTTGGGACTCCACTCGGACATTTCTGGGACTCTACTAAAATATTTTTTGTATGTCAAATAAACGGGACTCTACTCAGACTCTCCGAACTCTGTACCAGGTGAAAATAAAATAGTAAAGGAAATTTAATGCTCTACAACTTCTTTTTTGAAGACTTTTACTGTAAAATGAAGGGTGAGGTGCTAGACAAAAGTTTGACAAAAAACATGAATAGTGTAGTCAACGAACCAAAATTTATCCTGATTTTCGGACTTTTTTTGTAACAGCGAGTTTTTTTCCTTAATCGGTCGAAACTATTCCTGTGAGTTTGTGTATAAAATGTATCAACTCAGTTTTGACCGGAAGGCCTTTATTCTTGGACTTTAGTGTAAAATTTTGACTTTTTCAAGTTTCCGTTTCACTATTTTTTGAATAACTTCGCTTGTATTGGTCGGATCGTGACAAAAAAATTTGCCTTTTGTTTGTAATGAATCTTTCTTTAAAACTGCCTGGGTTAAGCCTGAGTTACATTATACTTTTTTCAACTAGAAACTTTGACTATTTTCATACTAGACTGACTTGGATAATCTAAATCAGAAATTTTTCATCCAAGTTTTATACTAGAAACGGCTAGAAATAAGTTTGCAAAACTAGATCCGGACATACTTTTCAATACAAGTTTGAAACTAGACCTGCGCTTTACGATAATTTTCTGCATTGCCAACCTCTTGCTTGAAAGTTGACAGTTGGTTTAAGGTTACTTAAAAAATAACATACAATTGGATGTTGGCAATCCTTAAATCAGCTGATGTAAACAACTACAAACATCCCCACTGCAAAACTTTCTGCTACTTCAAGTCAAATCTAGTTTGTTAATCTAGTATGAAAATAGTCAAAGTTTCTAGTTGAAAAAAGTATAATGTAACTCAGGCTTTAAAATTATTTATACTAATTTCCTAACCCAAAAAAAAATTCAAAACTGTCGTCATTGGTCGGTTGTAGTTTTTTCTAGAGAACTTGAGTTTTAATTAATGTTATGGTATGAAACTTTAGGAAGTTGCAGCTGATATATTAACAAATCAATATTACAAGTTGGGTCCAAAAATATTAAGAACAAGGGCTAAAATTTGCATTTTGGTTCAAATTTTCTTTTTCATATTTGTTGTGAGCAATTGGTGGTATCCCAATAATTCTTCTCTTGAAATGTAGGAAATTTAATGCTCTTTCAGATGAAAACAAAAACAATCACATCAGACCATTTTTTCTTCCGATTTCTTTGAAGATAAAAAGAAAATCTTTAAACTGTTTGTCTACAAAACCAATTTTAGTGGTCGAAATTTAATTCTTCTTTTACGTATTTTTGAAAATTAATCATAAAGAACTCCTATAAATTGTTTTTGAACATTAAAACTGGTTTTAAAGTCAACCATTTCGACCACTAAAATTGGTTTTGTGGGTAAATAGTTGAAAAATTTATTTTTCTTTTCAACGAAATCGGAAGAAAACGTAGTCTAATGTGATTGTCTTTGGTTTCATCTGAAAGGGGAATAAATTTCCAACATTTCAAGGGAAGAATTATTACGATACCACCAATTGCTCACAACAAATATGAATTAGAAAATTTGAACCAAAATGCAAATTTTAGTCTTTGTTCTCAATATTTTTGGACCCAATTTGCAATATGGATTTGTTACTATATCAGCTACAACTTCCTAAAGTTTCATACCGTAATATTAATTATTACTTGAGTTCTCTATAAAAAACTACGACACACTAATGACGGCAGTTTTGAATTTTTTTTGGGATAGAAAATTAATATAGATTATTTTAACCCAGGCAGTTTTAAAGAGAGATTCATTACAAACAAAAGGAAAATCTTTTGGTCCCGATCCGACCAATACAAGCGAAGTTATTCAAAAAATATTGAAACGGAAACTTGAAAAAGTCAAAATTTTACACTAATATTACAATTTTACTTATATTATTATAGGTATACTTACCTATCCTTCTTAATCTTAAAATTTTTTTTCAGCGCGATCGCAATACTTTTCCTTACCTTGGGTAATATGGAAAAGTAAAAGTAACAAATCCCACTTTTTCTAAAATTCACGACTTTTGTTACGTCTTGTACATAGACATTATAATTCCTCCTGAAAACTCTCGAGAGCATCCATTCGAGAAATTTTTAATTGCAAATTCAAGAAATTAAGGCAAAAGTAAACGATTTTAATTTGTAGCAAATTTAAGATTTCACTTTCAAAAACTACCCCAATTAAGTAAATGTAAAGGCATATTTTAAGTTTGTAAAGAAAAGTCGAATGTCTTGGAAATTAAATTAATTTTACTTAAAATATTTTAATAAAAGAATGGGAGTTTAAAACAAAAATGAGAAATTATGACAGACAATGGGTAATGTAATTAATTTTCTTGAATTTTTAAAGACCATAAAGTAGGTTTGCGGTATGTAGTTGGATACAAAGAGTAACAACATGTAAGAAAAGAAGTAAAAGAAGTAGTAATTCCATTACGTTTATGTACTTGCAAGTTATAAAAGTTTTAAGTATTGATGAATGAAATGGCATAATATTAGATTAATAATTTATATTTTATGCCAGTCTCTATGTATTATACATTTTAATAAATTTATATCGTGTTCAATTAGAAAATCGAACAACTGGTTCTTGTAACGTTATAACTGCAATTTATATCCACGGTTTGTAAAGTGTATGAATTAATTTAATTTCTATTTTATATAAAACCAACGTTTTCTCTCCAACTCGAAATTTATTGCTCTTCATATTTAATACAATTTGCGAAAGAAAAAAACAATAATTATGTTAACAATTTTTTTATTTACCACCAGAAAAAAGAACAATTTTTAATCGTGACGAATGAATAGGTCGTGTAATTTTATTTTTTTTTCAAACGTAATGAAGACATCTATTTTTGCCAATAATTAATCTTGGTTGCAGAGAAATTAGTTTGAGTCTACCAATCGTCCAAGTTGGCATCGCTATTCGTCTTGATAAATTGATACACATAAGTTACTTAACTCGCATTATTTTTTCTTTATATTAATTTACTTTTGTTGGATTATTACCTTTTAAACTTAATTACTTCATTGAGAAATGAGGAAAAATTAGTTGAATCGGTGCTTTCCCGAATATAATATGTGGAGGAAGGGAATACAGTAGGGAGAATTGGAAGAAATTTTATTGTAAGGGAGGCTCCGTCAAACGTGGAAATTGAAGACTTCGAATGAAATAAGATAAGCACAAGTCTTCAACATATTACTTAAAATTTAATCGTGCCTGCGCCTCCACCATATGTCACGAGTATCATCGTGACGACCTGAGCTGCTTTAGTACCATCAGGATCTTTGATCTCCATGTTCCAATTTTAGTCCGAATATAAAATTAAAGCTTAACCTGCTTCGTTTGTCGCGAATGAAAATAATAAGTGGAAAAAGGGAAATTGTAATTTTATCGTTTTCGCCACCTGCGTTTTTGGAAATTATGTTGAAAGGAAGTTTATTAACTTTAATTAATACACCTGAATTAGCTGTAATTGTTTGAGACAAGTCCGTGAAAAGTGCCTTTTGGATAAGAGCCAACGCGATGAAAACATTTTAATGTGTTTTAATATAAGAAACTAAAGTACACTGAGGAATCTCTCAATTACTTGTGTCGGACATTTAGTTATCAATTATCATAGATGTATAATAAAACAATGGCAAACTTGTCAACAAGTAGGTCATCGTGACAAATCACGTTGGTTTACTTCCATAAAGAATTTCAATTAGTGATTAATTGCTAAAGTTAAATAAATTGCCATCATCGATTTATAGAGAGTATTTATAAAAAGTTTCAATTAACGGATTTATGCTTTTAATCTTAAATTATATTATGACTGTAAAAACTATTGCTTATTAAGTTGTCTCAACTCCATCGACAACTACTTAGGAACTCTATATGCTCTATCTTCTTCTCGTTCATTAATAAGATCTGCTAAAGTGTTTGTTTAATTGAGTTATGGCGGCCCTTGTATGCAATGTTAATGGATTTTGCAAATGATTTATATGATTTTGTTTTTCAAAAACTTAACCTACCTTACCATAACCTAATCCAAAACGGACACAAAAATGGGATATTTTATTTTCTGTTTAAGTATTTTGAGTACCTATGGTATCGTGAAAATTACTGATTTTTCTAAGAAATCGGGAGGGTACATGGACCATGCTTGTCCTAGTATGGTCATTTTCACTTGGAATAGGAAACGGCATGTCTGACTCATCCTCGTCTACACGGAGTCGTTTCATGTTGTAAGCTAAAAGCCTATTATAAATACAAGTTGGTGCCTTAACCAAACCATCCTCTGGTAAAGTAACAGGCTCAGGTACGTAAAACAATACAAAACAAACCTAACCTAACATACTCGAACCTAACCTAGCATTCTCGAATCTTTTTTTGTAAATGTCTGTCGGAAATGTATCACCATTGTATGGTACCTATGCCATCAGTCCATTCGGGCGAAAGTATACGTTGGTAAAACATCAGTGGATCACATGTCCGTCATGTTTCGTAGGGTTTTGTCGTGTTTTTCTTTTGATTGTAACACAGTCGAGGCAAAAACTTCAACAGCCTTCCAATAATTGGCGTCGCTCTCGGTCATAACCTCCTGAAGATCCGACACCGTCAGCTTTCTGCTTATTTGAAATACCAGGTGTGTTCCACGTCGTCTTATACTCCCTCGCAGAACCAGCATTCAGTCTAGGTCTTTTTGCCGATGTCGTGTAGATACTTTTTAAAGCACCCAATGATCCGAGAGTAACTGCACCATATTATACCTCAGGTGGCCGTGGTTTCTGTGTCTTCACCTTCGGATATTTTTGATGTTCGAGTGGGTCCACTAGTTCTTTTCTTGTGTGTACCATTTGGTCTCCCAGAGGGCTATAGATTCTACCCTTTAGTCGTATTTAATGTTCTTGGAGTCTGCAGAAGGGTTATCTTTAGCGTTTCGTTTATTCTGGCTGTTTCGCCTATTAAAATGTATAATTTCACCTATTACCAGTACCGACTCTGTTGCCACCGTTCTATAGGCGTTGCAGACCCTGATGGCCATAGTACTCTGCGTTTGGAGAATTCTGAGCGCTCCGCACTATACGGGACGGCATATAGCAGAATAGATTGAAGTGATGTCTGTAATATCCTCCGTTTTTTAGTTCTGGGACCACCGACGTTCGGTAGGACCCCCCTCCTCCCAGAAAATTTACTAGTCTTAATTACTAGTGATTTTTGCTGTTGTCTCATCCACGTGCCTGGCAAAGGTTATTCTCGAATCTAACCTAACATACTCGAACCTAACCTAACATACTCGACCCTAACCTAACATGCTCAAACCTAACCTAACCTAACCCAACATAGAAACAGTAATTAACCTTAACTGTTTGTTTTCTATTCAGTGGGCTAATCGCTTTTGGAAATATTGAGTATTATTGGCGTGATACCGAACGTGTTCCTCCAGTGTATGTTGGTGTTTATGGGGAGACTTCTTCGATCCCTTGAATGTATTGCTTTCCCTGTTTGTTTCAGATTACAGATTTGAGATTTAACCCTTTGGCTTTGAGAAGATCCCGTGTTTTGCTCTTCAGTTTTTTTATATTTCGTGGTACTTTTATTGCCACAAGTGCTCAAAATTTTGAGTTTGATACCTGTTAGTGGAATACATCCAAAAGCGCTATCGATCGCAATTTTCTCCTCCAGTCTGCACATCCTGACTATCGTGATATCCTGTTGTGTAGACATTTCTTTAGTAATGTCGTAATTTAGTGATCTCAATGAGTTTATTTTTGTCCGGAAGAAAGGTTCTGGACTCTTACAATGTTCAACATCACTGACGAACAAAACTTTTTACGCAATCTCAAAGGTCCTCAGAGTATTTGGTAGTTCTTTTCTTAGCATGTAAAATAAATCTGAAACTTGAGCGTTCGTTTTTTCCATCAAATTGCCTCTGCATTTGAATTTCACACTCTTCAGCTCTGAAACACTTCATTACTTTCTCACTCGATTTGATGGTGTTCTTTCATCTTCCCTTGCTTCTCCACGAGACGAAATTCAAACTTTTTGTTTTATTCCAGTGCGAAATGTTTCCAATGTGACTCCTTAGGCTGGATGAGATTGTAAGATCATTGTTGAAGTACGCTTCAGGAAGCCACGATTGCGATTCTCTAAATTATTTCTCTTGGGTAATGCCTTATTTTTTGTACCTTTGACCTATATTTGTGTTAACTAAGAAGAAACAGGGTGGGCTTCATTTAAATCGATATAATTTATAAGAATTTTTTCTCGAGTTAAAATTTATACGGCGTGACCATATCGGAGACACATTGTGACACATATAAATTTCAATCTAGTGATTTTATGCAGATCTTAGCGACTACGTAAATAAATCTTAACCGTAAGACCATAAATATATTTCTGTAGAGGGACGACACGGTTCATGTTCTTGTCGTTTCTACCATGTTTTATTGAAGTTAGTTTGCTAAACATGTTTTGACTACACTATTGCTACGAAAAGTTTTACGCCAGATACCCGTGAAATAAACTGAAATGTAATAAGATAACCCTTGTTAGACGCGCATGAGAGATTTCCTTCTCGAAAGTTACTACAGTCAATTAGTGGTTATAATATTCACCACCAGCAAGGGGGAAAATATTATTAAAGCGGATTAAGCAATTTTTGTTGAAAAAGATTTGTGTGGTCGAATCGAATTTACCTGATGTTGTTATACATACCGTACGTTGTAGGAAAGGTGCATATTATGATTAATAGTTTTATGCCGAGCCGTAAGGTAACTTTGTTGTTCAATAATTTATAAGAGTGGTTATCAAAATGTTATTTTACAAACCCCAACAAGCACTTTTTTGCAATTTATTTGAAACTTTCGTCGTGTGTCGGAGCGTGAAAAATTAGAAAATAAAGTCTACTAAAGGGATGGGCGTTTATTATTGTTTGTTGAAATAAAACCCTTGACATCTATTTTGAAAACGTATCGGCATGCTTTCTCAAGTCAAAACTCGTTGTAAATAACTAAACACTAGACACTCTAAAATAGTCACGAGAAAACAATTTGAAAAATCTACCTGTTCTCCCACATTAGACTACCGCTGGATCGAATAAAGACGGAAGTAAACCACAAAGGTGCAGAGTGAGAAGCGAAACAGTCTGAAGAATGTCTAGACAAAGAAGGTGAAGAAGTTGATCAAGGCGTTTGACAAGGAAAGTTAAACCTTTTAGAGCCAGGAATTTACAAAAAGTCGTCCGTGGGAAACCTTTGCATGAACCCATGAGTTGCTAAGAGTGAAACGAAATGTCCATTGTTGAATTAGTTGAAACGAAATGGCTAATGAGGGTGGTTGCCCATCCAAATTCTTTCATACGTACGCCCCGTGAATTAATTTTAAAGTCATAATTTTATTACCCAAAAGAAAAAGAAATAGGTATGACGCACAAGGGCGGCGACCTTTGGTCTACCACAAATATTATCCCTTTAAAATACCCATCGAAATTAATTTAAGTCGTTAATTAGATAATTTGTTGATTCATTAACAACTTCTTTTTATATTAGATCGATTTAGATTAAAAATTTAGTAATAAATAATTTAATAACTGAGCGAGACTTAAGTATCGTTAAAATCGTAAATTTAATATTAATTAATTACTTTTTTTTGTATTAAGAAATTAAACTTCCGCATATAATTTATAAGCAAGACTGGAGGAAATTCCTTTCAGCTGTTCCGAAGCGATTAAGTTGATATGGTTGATAATTAACATTTTTTTTATTCTTTTAAAAAGATAAAGGAATCGAAGTGTTAAGTCATTTCCAAGTTGTTTTTGGAATTTTTTTCCTCTCGGATTATTTAATTAGAATTATATACCCACAAAGGAAATAATTGCCAAGCATTAAATTAGCTTATTGGAGATTATCTTTTGAATTTACCCCAAAAAAATTTATTATTTATGTGTAAAGTAATGCAAATTGAAATTAAAATTCCATGTTATTAGAGCTAGTCTTTGTCTGAATCTATTATGTTGTGAAGATGTTAGAAATTCGCATTAATAATTATTTTTCTTTTTTTCAGGTAAGCCTTCTCCACTAATTTAATTCTTACAAGTACGTGTTGGTGAGTTTTTTCAATTAATTTACATTTAATCATAACTTTATTGCTTTTTGATCGTGAGACTTTCCCTTCGTGCGATCTAAAATTATTTATTCGGTTCATGAACTAACCATGTTGCAGATTTTAGTCTGTAGGTACTTTAGCGTTCTCGCTGAAAACAATTGCTTGGACACAGTCAACTACAGCAATTCTAAAGGTTGTTTCAGCTCTGGTCTGGCATCAAACGTTCTGTGCTAGGCAGCTGTCTCAAAAAGTCTGAAAACATTGAGCTTTCTTACTCAATTCATGATCATTTTCTTTTTATGGCGCCACCACTTGCTTTCGTAAGTGTTTATTCTGACTGAACCATTATTATTTTACGATATAATTCGCAATAAAATACGGGTTTATGGGAATATTTTTTGATTGTTTCAATTGAAAATGCAATAAATTTTTTTAACATTTTCTAATACAGTTTTGAAATAGAAAACTGTGTGGTTTAAAGCTTTCAGAGCATTCTATACTGATTTACTTGAATGTTGAACTTGTAAATACGTTCTACATGAGAGAAACAAGCAATATAATAGTTTTGACCGCTTCAAAGGTACTAAAATAGAAGTCCATTAACTTGGAAGTGTTACAATAATAGTAAATACTAAAATCGTACAAACGTGTAAGAGATATTTACATCCATTTCTTTCAGTTTTACGCTCCGACAGCGTCGTCTATGTTTGTTTTTCTACTTCGCCAACCTCAAGGCACTAAAAAGTTTTAAGACAATCAAAAATAACTCAAATTTATTGATATTTCGACACACTTTTTAGATATATTCAGAATGCGGAAATAATATCTTTTATATTAGGGGGCTTTACACAAATGCAAATTTAAAATCGCCTAAATGATGATGACAGAAATATTAAACAGAAATTTCCAACTTTTTCCCGCGATAAGAAGAGAAATATAGACGTCCATAACTGTTTTTTTTTAATTTTTGTTTATTAAAAAAATTATATTTGCCAATATGTACTGAAAGTTCTCGTTCTCAAAACTAACAATTTTAATAACATATGCACGTAGACGTAGACACGGCGTTCTATTGAAAAGGGGTGGGACCCAAAAAAATTTTTTTATACAAAAATATTACAAAAAAAAATCTAACAACCCTTAAGTCCGCACATCCTGAGCAAAAATATTAACTGAAATATAACTCTTCAAGTTGGATTGCTGCTGCCACCGCTGCTGCCTGTGACGTCATAACGACATAGCTAGTCTTTAGAGTATTTAATATCTCCGAAATCAAAAATAATGAGGGACGACAATTATTAGTGTAAAGGTTCTAGGATGTATATATTTTAAAAAACCAGAACTTTTACAATCCTAAGATCCTACCTAGGCCAAGAATTTGTTTAGATGAGTCGAATGGGGCGAAAAATATGCTAATAACTCAAAAACTATTTAGTTTGACGAAAAGTTCATAAATACCTTTTTTGTAGCCAAGAAAATTTCGTTTATTTTATTTATATTTCAATCCCTCTACTACAAGTATTAACCGAGTTAGCGCGTTTAAAAAATAGAAACTTTTCTTTTGTTACAGCTTGTAGCATTGATAGCAGTATAAAGTAGTATAAAAGTAGTACATAGTATAAAACTAAAGGAAATTTTATAAGCTACAAAAAATATCCGAATGAATTTTTTGTTAAACAAATTAGTTTCTGAGTTATTTGCAAAAGAATATGCGACCAATGCCGTTATGACGCCATGACAATTTTTATCTTTACACATAGAAACGTTAAGTCTTTTCGACGGGCATTTTTTTGCCTTTTTGATTTTTGCCTTAACGAAAAGGAAACTCTAAATTAACTATTTATAATAGCAATTTTCTATCGTTTGTTATTAAGACGGATGTGACTTCTGCTGCACACTGTATATTTAGCAGTTGTTTATTACAGAACTTAACTGTTATTTTCCTCTATCAATACGTTAAATTAAATGAGCGTAAAATAGTTTAATGTAAAAGTAAACGAGAAGACTTATATCTCAATTAATTATTTAGTGATGTCTGTATTAAGTATACATATACATACAGAGTGTCTCAAAGACAATGTAAAATAAAACGCTAAAAAATTTTATCGTTTTTACATAATTTTCTTTTGTTTTTGCTAATGTTTGTTCGATGACGTCATCGATTTTATTTTAAGTATTATCCTATATTTTTAATTGCGCCCTCAATACAGCCTTCAAATAATAAATTGAGCAAAATCCGTTCTACGATGTCGGTTGTGATTGAAAATTATCAAAAAGTACAACCAGTAAGCACTGTGAAGTATTACCAAGTAAAACAAATGTGTATGTAATTCAATATGGCGGATTGGTGACATTCTAAACATTGAGGTTATGTTTCTTGACAATCCATATATTTAAAACGCGAAGCCTTTTCTTCACCGCTAATTTTAGAGCGCTTTACTGGACCGATTTTCATAATGTTTTTTTTAAATTGAAGCTCTCGACGGCTGGTAATTTCTTCAAATTACCAATTTCATACATTTTTTTAAATAATAAATTGTTACGAGTGGCTTATCGAGAATATTACCTCCCCACTTTAACAAAGTTTGAGAAACGTCAAATGACGGACACGCCTATTTCGTACATTTAACAACGAACAATCATCGGTGTAGGTAGTAAAGTGCATTATAATAATTTTGAAAATTTCATTTTTCTAACACATTCATCTCTATAACTACTTCGTCGAATTTCGACGGGGGTGCCCGCTTGTTTTCTTTTATATGTACTGTATAGAAATTTTTATAAAGCACGAAGTGCTCTGAAGTCGAGTGATGTAATAAAAAATAAACATTGGCATTTGAAAATGTGTAGATGACGTCATCGTTATCAGAAATATTATCAAAAGCAAAAGAAAGCCATGTAAAAAGGTGACAGTCAATAATGGGCATTTGTTTTCCAAAAAATCATTGTCAAAATATTCTCGTTGCTATTTGGACACACTGTATGTATAACTATCATTGCATTTGCATGAAAGTCGTTTCCTTTTTATTGCAAATTTGTTATTTGGTCTTAAATTAAATAAGTTTTTTAATCGAAAGCAATTACAATTTTAATATTGTAATAAATTTACAGTTGTTTTATAATGCAATTATGCCTTGCAAGTTTCATTATTTTGTAATTATTAAGGTTTAGCCGCAGTTCCGTATGTTAAAGGTTAGTTACAAGCACCTTAGAGGTGTTAAAGTTTAACGACGCCTTTTCTGAAAAAAATATGTTAGTTCAGGAAGTTATATTTGTCTTGGTTCGGAAACCATTTGTGTCAAAAAAAAGGTTGAAAATTTTAATCTTTTCTCGAGCTTCTCTTTGTATACTTACCAATTTATGATCTAATACTAATTTTTAGCTTGTATATTTCTTTTCAAAGCTTGCTGCTATTATAGCTGGCATCCTATCATTTGGGGTGTGCTGGACACTGATTATGTGGCTTGTGGTTTTTCATTACGTTCCTCATTGTAGATGACATCTGAACGACTGTTCACATCATCTTCTATTGTTTAGCCATATAAAAATGTCTTATGTTGACCGTGAAATATTTATTGACGAAGATCAAAAAAATTTCCTTTTTTGAAACAGAAAATATTTAAAATGTAAATATGTAGAAACAATTATTATCTTTTACGAGACTGTTAAATCGGAAAATCGCTGTTGCTACTTTTCGTTTTTATACATCCCTATAGTGTTGTTAAATATAGGTAGTTTAGATGAAACCTACAAGGCATGCATTTACTTATGGTAAACTAGACTTAATCATGTCGTATGTATGTTGTATAATTGAGATTTTTGGTATTCCGTGCATAATTCCCTGAGATAGGTGGTTTGCTTTAGCTTTAGAACATACTTAATTAAACTTCTATATCTAAAAAGCATATATGCATAACAGCATAAACTTGCGGTTTTGCATGTAAATTTATACTGCTCTAAATATCGATGATTGCTACATTTGATTTTGAACTTCTCGTGTTAAATACGTTGTTGGAATTGTTATACTTGAACATAAACTGTCTAGATTTTGTTTAAAAATGTGTTTTTCTTCGGCCATTCAGGAAAGGCAATTTTCCTTATTTAAGGGTGTTTCACACGTACGGTTTCACTTTAACATAACTTCACGAATTTGTCTGAAAATATGACACAACTATAGACGCTTTAGGGCACGAATAACATGCCGGAGTAGGGGAAAGTAGGATAATGCCGACTTTCCGGGTAATACCGACCTGGGTGCATTACAGTTACTAGAAATATATTTGGCGAAAGTACCCCATATATATCTAGGATATGTATTTAAAACTAGATAAGATCATTTAAGTTATTAGTTTAGATAATTGCTGTCCTACAAAATCACAATCAAATTTCACATATTTACTGTTAAATAAATAAGTGATTACACTTGCATAAGTAATTGCATACTTTTCTCAAATGGGTCATTGGGAAGGCCTTTTTGTCTAGTTCGTTTTTGTGTAATTATTTATTTCAATATAATATAATTAAGGCTCGTTTTTACTTTTTTTGTTTATTAACATCTTGTCGGCAATTCCCAACCACCATGGTCGGTATTTTCCTTATGAGTTAAGCAATAGGTATAGGTATAAGAGTCAAACAGGAGTTTAATTGTATAACTTTTTTTCATTCCTTTAGTTTATTTGCTTATGTTGTTTTATAATATTAGTGAATGGCCTCATTCACCGGACGTATAACAGTTGTGGAGCAGCTACCAAATCGTTCGGTGACTCACCCCTGTTTTGGGAACGTATGCAGAGCGGTCGCCATTTTATCGAGCACATTTCATTTGCGTTATGTCGGACTATCTCGATACCTGCTCACTTAACAAAATTACCACACGATAGTACCGCTAGTTATATAGCAGTTGGTAGTTGCTCCATAACTGTTACGTCCGGTGAATGCGCCCAATGTCTTACAGAGCATTTTAAATGTAGTTGTAATTAAGGGATGGGTGGTTGGCATTACCCTCCTATTGTTGGTATTACCCGACTTTAAAATTTTCCAAATTTATGCATATTACCAAAATATGAGAAGTAAATTTGACTATTTAGTAGAAATATTAAAAATAGAATAGGTCGAGGACTGTAATGCACAATTTGTTTCTATAATTTTATTTAATATAAAAGAAACATAGTCATTTGTAAAATGGTGGTCGGAATTACCCAACTTTCCCCTATATAAGGTTCTCGGACATAGAGTAATTGCCAAATATAAACGACCTTAAATACGTAGAAGAGCAAGTGAGGAAGCTGTAGAAAAAGACGCCTGAATATTGTTTTCACAATGGTTTTCAGGTATTACCTATGTGACCTGGATTATGTGATAGAGTTCTAATCGTATTAGCTTTTGGGTAGGAATTTTGTGGAAAACTGAAGTAGTCAGATATATTTATTTCAGTTTAATAGTGGCATATGGAAGAAGATATCATGCTCTAACAAACTTCGGCTAAAAACGGCAAATATAATTCTCAATGACCTACACCTGACCTTTCTTAGCGGAACTCCAACTAAAAGCTAGTTTGATTTTGACTTTAGTACATAATTTTGCTCTCTACGCAGGTCGTTTAGATCTGGCAAGAATTCTACCTAGGTATTTTACATGTAAGATCATACATTCTTAATTTCTTGCTTCCGTAATTGTTTTAAGTGAAAAAGTTTCAAATAAAAGTTATACCTAAGGCATAAAATTCTGCATCTACATCAATAAACAAAATTAATTTTCCTCTCTTTATAACAGAAGAAATTAGATATGAAAATGTCGAGAATCCCTCAGAATAGCATTAGCCATTGTATGGCCTTGAGCCGTGGTCATCATCCTCTATTAGTTATTTACGAACTGAGTGCGGGAAGACAATTTTCCCGCGTGAACGCTGTTTTGAAGCATGAGAGACGTAGGAGAGAGTGCTTTCATTATTGCGTGAACGCGGGAAAATTGTTCACGCATGAGGATTGTACAATATTTTTTGTATTGACTACTTCGGACAAAATGGTGTAGTAGACCGGGAAGCAGTGTTTCCCAGTCAACCACAGAGTGCTTCAAACGTCATTTTCGAAGCAGGGAGTACAAAAAGATATTTTTTCGAAAGCTGTAACATCTTCTGTGGAAATTGGACATCAGTGCTCATTGCTCATTTTAGTTGTCATTTTAGTTTAGTTGTCTAGCATTTACTTTACTTGGTGGTTAGTCACAAAAGCACAGCTTGCAAGCTAATATAACAGCTATTTTTGTGATTTTCGTGCTGTTCCTGTAGAGGCTAGAACATAATTCAATCAATGTTCAAGTACTATTCCCGATATCTAAATGTTAAACTTATACACAGCTTTACAACATATCACTCAGGGCAATGACAAACCACCGACAGTGACATAACCTAATAACAGATCCAATTTATAGTGCTTCGAATCATATGCGGAGAGGGACAACCATAGCTAGCACAGCTTCGTTTTAACCACTTCCAGTTCGGCATAAATGTTTTGTTTTGATACGTCTGATTTATTAAATCTGCACCTTCTGAGGGATTTTATGTTTAAGGCAGCTGCAGCTATACCTATGTAGATCATTTGATTTGTTACAAATTATTTAGAACGAGGAATTTGGTCTTGGAAGGTACTTGGTTTCTTCTGTTTAAAGTGTTGGCGATTCATGACGCATGAGGATGACTTTCTGTACTGATACCGAGGGGTCAACCACTGTTTTGAATTTGTACACATACTGCAGATGACTGCTGTTGATCGCCCATGACTACCTATGCTATAACTGCCGATAACTACCGTTGACTGCTTAATTTTTGTACATTGACTGCCGAGAGTGGATGACCCCTCGAGTGCTACCTAAGAAAGCTGTGCCCAACCTCTGCCTAAGGTTTTCCTCCTTCCTGGACTTCTCTCGTGACAATCTTCCCTTACATGATGGACTGTAAGATCTCATATTTTTCTGGGTGACGTATTATATGCCTTTAGTACTTGCGTTTGTCTTTTGATGATGTAATTCTCTCTTTTCCCATAATTTCTGATCTGATTCGTCCAGATCATCATCGATGTGCAGACTCGTACACTTTTAATGCCTCCAAACGCTTAAGCAGGGATTTTGCGACGTCTCCTCTATTTTCATTGAAAGCTCCAATTTTAACTCCCCTATGATTTTCCAAATAACCTTCTAATGCTGTCATCAGAATATTTCATTACCAAATCTGATCTGTATGGCATGTTATTTAAAGAATGCGTCCGAGAGAATGTTCAGTGGCAGTATTCAATTTATTTTGACAATTTAAGATTATTAAATTTTTCAAAATATTATAGCTATCTATTTTCGATAATTCCAATCGTAAAAATATTTGAAAGCTAAAACCGCAATTCTTAAGGCGTGAATATTACACGTTGGTTACATGACCACATTCGCATTTTATGTCTAAGCAAATTTAAACAATACAATCAGTAGATAGCGTACATGTATTATACTATAGTTCAATTTTTTAAAGACTACCGACACGTGACTTTTAAAAAGACTACCGACACGTGACTTTTAAAAAATTCAATAAATAATTAATTTTCTAAATAAATATTTAATAATAATTAACAATAAATGTTTTAACTAAATTAAATAATTAAGCTCACGAAATCAGTCGTTTTCATCTTTATTTATACATATAAAGGTGGTCACGTGTCGGTAGTCTTTTAAAAAGTTGAGTATATCACTTCTAATGAATCATAAATGTTTTAAATGCGTTTTAAAACGATAAATTTTTCATAATATTCTTTACAGTTGATTGAACTTTTGTTTGTACTCTGTTATTAAACATACGTATGTACATGACAGATATGATTAGATAAATGTGTTGCAAAAATATAGATAAAATGGTTTTAAATGGGACAAACGCAATTTGCAAAAGGCACCCAGTTTTCGACTAGTACGGGCTATGCTAATGTAAAGAAAATGCGAAGCATCACCTTTTTTATATGAATGAGGCTTGATGTGAAAACGAAAGGGCATAAAAAATAAAAACAAAGAAAATCCTTTATTAGATATCGATTATGTAAAAGAAACATAAAATTTTATGTATTCGAATTTAGCAAAATGTTCCTATTTTTCACTTAACGTGACATTTGTACGAAAAGGCTTTTTAAATGACATAAATATGGAAATTTTGAAATAATTGGTAATTTTGCAGATGACACAAAATTAAGAAAAGTGGAAGTTTTGTTACGGTCCTTTTATATGTCAATTTAAAGAAACTGGCGGATGTAAAGAATAAATACTTTGGAATATAATCAAAGGTAGAAAGTTGGAGTAAGTTACTCAAATGAAAACGAAAACTGACAAAGGATAGACAAACTGTTATTTCGTTCTGAGGCATCATCAAGGGACAAATCCCACTGCCAACTTTAGCTCTCCAATCTTATCCTTTGTTACAACTTTTATAAGTCTTGCTCTAATCAAACTTCCAGTTTAGTTTTACATTTAATTCGTCATTGTACAAAAAAAAACTATCGTATTGTGTCTCTGGACACCTTAAGACCCTTAAAAGTAATATAAAATACCAAAATGACAATATTGGATTTTTTTTTTATTTCCTTTTATATAAAATTTGATTTAGCCATACGAATTCAATCGTATTTTTCTAGTTTTGAAATAAAATTAGAAAAGAGAGAAAATAAAGAAAGCAATTTTGCAATTTCGTACACAAAACTCGAAGAGGCAATTTTAAAAATTTAAACTCGACTTTAAAGTAATCAATCTTATTGTAAGAATCAAGCCTGGAAAATAATATCTTGATTTCTTTGTGAACATTAAATTAACCATTGCGAAAGTTAGTCGGTGCGAAAATTTGCATGCATGAACCATTCTTTGAGAAAATTTATTATTTTCGCTACAACAAATAGAAGCTTTATAGCGTCGGAATAAGGAAAATAATTGGGAATGGTTAACAACAGGGTAGTATTTCAGTTATTTACGGGTCATTAGAGTTTCGCCACATTGTTTTATTGTTAAGGGAGGAAGTATTTAACAAACCATAAAATTTCCTCTAGCTCTACGAAAACACGAAAAAAGAAAAATATTTAAATTTACCTTTAAATTCTTCTTACCAAAACAAATAATACAAAAAGGTCAAAGTCGTCTTTTATCGTGCTTACATAAAAAAAGAGGATCTAACGATTAAAGAGATTTGCTCTGGTTGTAAAAATATAGGGCATGAGGGGCACGTGAGGACAGGTGAACATTTGTAACACATAGTGGAATGTTAAATACTAAGATAACTCATCCCATAACTAATGATAAAACAGGTAGAAAAATTTTTTTCTCGTGAAACATCTCGTCAGTCTTATAAAAAAACCAATCACGTAAACACGCAAGGCATGCTCGCAATAAAATTTTCAAATTTACGTCGTATGTAAAATAGAGAGTAAATATACAGTGTGTCTCACATGGAACCATTGTCAACATCAAATACTTGCTCAATGCTCATTATTAGGTAGGATGCTTAATTTGAATTAGACAAAATGTACGATATTACAAAGGGATTTCAAGTTGAATTATAAAAAACATTTATAATATTTCATACAGGTACTTCAAGAGCTATGGGGAAAAAGGGCAAACTTGAACAGTTCTGATTTTTTTTCATTTTGATTACCTAAACCTTCGATGGTTATAATGTGTAGTTTTTGTTTTGGAAATGATTTCTGAGCCTTTTTCTCTCTCTTTGAATTTTCCGGAATATCTCGATGATTTGAAGGGTCAGTCTTGAGGCTTTTGGAAGCTTCAGTATACCTACGACCTACCAGTTTGTCCTGTAAATACTGTGGTAGGTTGTTTTACTATCCAAATTGAAAAAGGTTTGATTCTACCTATTTAAACCAGGGCTCATACATGATGTCCAAGCTACCAGTGTACAGACCCCGAGTCAAATGTTGGGCAGGTCATAAATTGCATATTTCAGAAAAGCTCAAAACTTAAGCTTCTCACCAAAAGATCAGGGCCACTTTACGCTGGATCTTTCTCTAGTTCTTATCTCTGACCTATATTGGTCTTCATTCACTTGTCCTCTTACACCATTTACATAATCTCCTTTCCTGACCTGTGCCTGTGATGGGATCCCGTAACTAATAACGATACGCTACGCTACTTACTTTTACTTTTACACCTCTTCTACAAACTTTTAAAAATTTGTAAAGGGTAAAAGTAGCTTAGCGATAGTTAAGGGATCGCTAATAGGCTGTAGGCTTATACTTCTAGGCTTCTTATATATTAGACGTATACCAAGACCTTTTCGTGTTTCTTCATACATATGGGTCATTCTTTTATCGCAAACTCGCTACTCTCGCGCTTTAAAATGTCTCGATTATTAATCGGCCTTATTCACGCACTAGTTGATTAAATAACTATTAACATGCTCGCTCCCCAACTTGAATTAATTGGAAAAAATATCATTTTGTTCCTTATTCTCTTATCTATAAAACTCTTTTTACAAAAAGGTGGGGTCTGTATAGATCGGAAGTTATTTAATATTTTTGAGCGCAAGAACTTGTAATCGAGCAATTGTTGAGTCTGAGATATCTGACGCTCCCGCATGTGGAGCGCGCTAGGTGACTTGGTGGTTTCTCACTACCTTCAGAGGGTGGATAGAATTATTTTAGCATGCTACGCACCTAGCACACTACGTCATGTCATGACCACCACAAAAATATTTAATGAAACCAAATAATTTAAATCTAAGTGAATGAAGAAGGTTAATTTGTTGGTATTTGCTTTAATCTTATTGTAACAAAAATCTATAGATATCCTCAAGGTATTATATTATTAGTCGACTAGATAAGACAAGAATTTAATGATTTATAAGGTGTACTTAATAAAAATTAAGATACGTTGAGGATTTATCAATCCATTTGATACTCTTTAATTAATAATAATTCTCTATCAAATCGATCAGTTTCGAGCAGTATTCTATATCTACAGGGCTATAATCGTGATCTTGCACGGAAGTTTAACAGAAATATGATTAATAGCATTTACAACGATTAAAACACGACGCACATTCATAATTGAGAAAATATTTGTGTTTGACTTGATATGTAAGAAAAAAAAACTGCTGTAGATAATTTCATTTATTTTGCTTCCTCATACTCTCTCATTAATCTGCGAGATTAAGTGATCAATACCAATTAATTCGTTCGCTCTTGTTATATTTTACGTTTTTTAAAGGCGTCTTGTTAATAACACTTCCTTGTAGGTATACAAAAATAAAACAAAAATTTAAACATAATGTAGTAGCACTCGACGATCCTAATTTTTTTATTGGTTCCCAATTGGCGCCACAGTTTAAATTTGACGTCAAAAATGCCAGTTTGCAAGTTTTTCTACAAATGACCAACTGACAATTTTGACTTAAGCAAATTGAAATGGCGGGGCTAATCAAAAACCAATTGGAATACTCGGAGGGTACTGGAGGAGTAGTTTTTTCCTAGAATTGTTATATTGCATTTGGATTGACCTGATATTTTTCTCATTTGGCAGTCTTTCAAGTCCATGACCTATTTTTAATTTTTCCCATACTTGTTCAGCTGTTTTTTTGTTACTCTCTAAATCAGGGGTGGCCAACTTCACTAAACGTCCACTATTTTTCCTAAAAATGTGTCGCGATCTACCTACTAAAATCTTGACGTCAACTATGATAGAGACAGCTAACTCGTCAGCCATTTTGGTTCGAACGTCAAAGTGAAGTTTAATGTCATTTTAAATATTTCAATTTTTCGACCGGCAAAATGTTGCCTAATATTTTATGACTCAGTCAAAAAATTTAAGAATGGCTTAACCTCATGAAGAATAATAGGGTTAGAGATAGCGGAAATTACATCAAACGTCACTTTGACGTTTTACCAAAAATGGCTGATGAATCAGCTATCATAGTGACCTAGTTTATGATACTAAAGGAGCCACGACTAAATTGCGTTTGCGTGTTAAAATCTTTCCTGTCGGCTATGATCTTTGATCTACCAAAAATCGCGTCGCCATCGACTTTTTGGTCATTCCTGCTCCAAGTGAGTACTTTTAATAAAGTCAGCTGAAGATATTTGGACCCCTAAGGAGTTAATAGTTAAGAAATACCTGGCATTTGTGTCTACCTTTTTTCTCCTTTCTAGCTCTTGAATAATCTGAAACAAAAGTTCGTCAAGAAAGTTTCTATGAAAAGTGTTTTTTGGAGAGCTTCCGAGGTCGATTACTGAGAATCTGAACTTCATTTTCGTAGTATTGTGAAACCTTGATTTAAAGTTTAACCGTTTTGCGGGGAAAAAATAAAATTTCTACGTCTTACGGTGCTTTTGCTCTAATTAAGTTCTGGTTAAGTTAATTTGATATCTAGTTAGGGATAACTAGTTCTCTCCCCCATTGAGTGTAATAAGGCCTAATTGTGGTTAGTTTAACAGGTTTGTTATAGTCGACAGCAAAATTGAAGTACTGAAGTAAATTTTCAGTTTCTTCCACAATATTTTGTAAGGAATTTCTTGAGAATTACCACTCGGAGATTATACTACTGATTCTCATTTTTGATTTCTTTAATGTAGTCTTTAGGAAATAGTCTGCCGAATATATCCTCGTGCATGTCGAATTGCCGCTGAGAGCTTCGCGCTTCCGTGCATTTTAGAAAAATTACCTGCAATTCGACATGCATTCGGGATATTACTTTTGACATTTGAAACTCTCTGTATAATGACTTCGTTAAAAAATTTTTTTTTTTTAATTTTTAGTTCACAACTATTGCTTACAGCTGTGAGAACTAGCTCAAAATTTCAACAAATTTATTAATTTATGTTGAAATAACCGTTTAAAGTATAGTTTTTACAAAAATATGTAAATTTGAGAGATTATAAAGAGATAAATAATTATTCCAGTTTTATAAAACGTTAACTGTTTTATTTTTTATTTTTACACCAATAAATTGCAATTAGAGCTTTCCCAACATTCACTTGCAGACAAAACCTATTTTTACATGTTTTTGCCAATTTATAATTTCTGCAACCTGCTTAAGGTATTCATCCACTTCACCAAGTTGAATCGCGTAACAGATACGAGGGCAAATTGTAAAGAATTTTAAATTGGAAGATTTTAAGTTCACTTCAATATTCCACCATTAATTACATCTTTTTTAAACTTGACTAACAATAAGCAGTCATTTTGAAGATCAGGATGGGTAGGGTTTTCAAATTTACAAATGACGAGTTAAATTAAAAAAATTATTTCGTCAGGGACTCATTGCTCATTTTATTCCATTTTGTGCTCATTTAGCGGTTCCTCTATTTTCTAAAACGCCTCATTGGCGACTCTGAAATTCGTAGCTATTTGGACAGATTTAAAAGATCTTATCCAATTATACTTTTGAAGTAATGCAGAGAACGTTCGTCGTCACATCGAGCTCTTTTGTAAATTTTGTAACTTTTGGCCTTTTTGAAGTAGGTAGATAGTTGAATTTGAACGATGTCGACATAAATTTATATTCAGAGAAATGGTTAATAATGTGGAACATTTTGAGTTTGAAGGTATAATAAAAATATTTTATGGAAGACGACGTCTTTAAAGCAATATATCAACTCAAATAGACACAAACTTTTGTACTTCACCCGAAAACTTTGTGATATTTTTGCTATTGTGGTCTAAATTTATTTCTGAAAATTTTATGACCTGAAAAGTTTTATCATCGAGTTACTATCAAAAACAAGTTCGCTGATAAAGACTCGAATTGGATGAAAATTTGTGTAAAGAGACGTGGAAACGTAATCCCAGATGCGTTAGTTCTAAGCAAGCAATTTACTGTTTGCTGCGGATTGCGGTTACGGCGATGTCGTTATAAATTGTGCCACTACTTGCATAGCCACTTAATCGATAAGACTCGTGCCTTTATGGGATACTTGGAAAGCAGACTTTGTTCAGTTTAGGGGTGTTGACTGAGAATCTCTCTATAACATGTAGTTATTTCCAAAAGTTTCTAGACGTTGTTCGCCGTCGTCAATGTAAGAAAACTTTTCTTAAAACCAAAAAATAAATTGTCTGAGAATTTTTAAATAAGAAAAGTCGACAACGAGCTTTGCACTAAACTTTGTTTAAATGTTTTCTTGTAAATTATATCGTAATGGGACTCTGCTTCTCTAAACGTAACTCAATTGCTTATTATATTAATTGAGTCGCGTTCGAGTTCCTTTGACCTGTGTGCATTTCGAAGCAGATATAATCCGATTACAGTAGCAAAATATTAAAATGTGCATTTCCTTTATAACTAAAGATAATATCGTTTTAATAACAATATTAATGATTTTCAATAGTCTCTGAAGCGTAACGAATTTACCCCCGCCGAAATTAATTATTACGATGCTCGAATTAAAAGAAGAAAATTCCTGCAAAGCTTTTCCCAAACCGCCACAATTCATTTAGAAACATTGTGGTGCTAAGAAGTTGCTTTTAAATTGAAAAGTGTTATAAAAGCTCTTTTCATTTGTTTCCCAGACGGTTTTCGAATCGATCCTAAACGACTTGTAACTATGAAACTCGGATCTATCAAAAAAAGCCATAAAATCGAAATCGTAAATGCAACTTCTTTGTAATATATTAATGAGTTCGTAACTACTTACTTAAAAGCTTCTATCTTAAAAGCTCTCCTTCCGTCATTTCGAATCTGGAGCTGGACAGTTTTGAGCAAGATCGATAAATCTTAATTAAAGAAACGAAACATTTTGTTAAAACCGAATTGCACATACATTGGAAGTTAAGATAGATAAATGAATATGAGTGGGAGAACCAGTTACCACCGATGGACTGTAAACATCAATTAATATTTGCCCACACACAGCCATCTTAGCGGCAAAACTCGACACGTTAACTGCATTTTATTAGTCGCGAGGGCACTGACTTGGCCACGGTCAACTAAGAATGGATACAATAAGAATTTAGTTAAAGTAATTGTCTTTCATAATTTTGTTCTTTTTTTAGTAAATTGAGCCAATTGTACAAACCTACACGTGTTTGTGTTTTATTTGTGTCTGCCAACGTTGTAAGAGGAAATGGAATTTGATCGCAGAGAGATTGTCTTGGAAAATTCTTTTGCTCCACGTAAATTATTTTTCAAATAGAAATTGTAATAACTTTAACCCCCGTGGCGTGTAGTAAAAGTGGGGAAAAATTTTAGTTTGAGAATTACACACACAGTTGGTATCTATCATGATGACTTTTACGACCTAGGGGATATAAAATTTTTAAAACACTTTTATATTCGATGACATTCCTTTAATTGAACTTGAAGATGCTTAACATTGTAACATTTCATTCTACTGAAAGATGGATGGACTTACATAAATAGGTGATTAATGAGAATGGCTTATTCATTTGTTTGCAAACTCATTCGGAAATAGCAAGAATAAAGGAGAAGTTACGTTACATTTCTTGATTTTTTTCATCCAACCTTGATGAGCTTGCCAATTCATTCATCAATGGGAAGTGATGGTGCTTTTTTGAAATATTTGGATTTTTCTCATTTTGGAAATTGGAAATGGAATTACTTAGAGGAATTTACTCCATAATACAAAAATGTTTGAGTTTTCAGTTCAGACTTGATTAACGTGTATGTAACGTAATAATAATAACCTGCCACATTTGGAGCACGGAAGTGCATTCGTTCGTAGAGCATGCACAAGTTCAACGGTTATAATTCTTTATTATACCTATGAGTTTGCTATGATGAACATTTTATGTTACATTCTTCAATTTATTTCATTTCTACCTACAGATAGATCTTTTAGTAGTCGAAAAAAGGCAATAAAAATTTAAATTAGCTTTGAATTTTTAAAATATCCATTAGAAGTAGCAATGGAATAAATTGATTAATTAGACTCGCATAGTCCATTACCTCAGATATCAATCGATTAAATAATTAATTAATTTACTATCTAATTACCTAATTACTCTATTATCGTATTGCTATAAATTGATCCATTTTATTCAGTTACCTAGAATAGGACAGGGTCGGACTGACCAGATCAGCAGGTCGGCAATTGCCTACAGTTCAAACATTTTTATGACCCAAAATTTTATTTATAAGTAAGTTCAAGTTCCTCATTTAATTAGGGAATCCAAAGCACTAGACAAAATATGGCTATTAAGGCGACAAAAAAACATTAAAGCCTAGTTCCCACAGCTATCCGAAACCGTCGTATACGACGATACGAAAGTTTTCCTATTGGTGGAATTTCAAAATTTTTCGAATATCCACCAATAGGAAAACTTTCGTATCGTCGTATACGACGGTTTCGGATAGCTGGGAATTAAGCTTAAGGTCCCCACTAGAATATTTTTGTTTTCTATGGAGGGTAGTATTGTGCATGGTATAAATAAACTAATCACAAACGTGCAATGTAGTCACGTGGTTTACGCGTGCGCATGGCATTCCCACCAACAGTCATGTTATATTTGATTTGGCAGGTGTGTGGATTCCCTAGTTAATAGTAAACATAACCTAACATAACCGACTCTGCCTTAATCTAACCTAACATAACTGACCCTGCCCTAACCTAACCTTGTATAAAACTTAGTAAAATATACCTCCTTGGTGGAGTTACAAGTGTCAAATGCTAACTAGGTCAAATGAAGGTAGTCCAAACCTGGATGTCGGGAATGTGTCATCACAAGACTTCTCCATTTACCTAACCTCCAAACCATTAAAATTGGTTGTATTCTTAGAACATAAAACATCGGGAAGGAGGGTTAGCAACCGTTGCCTATAAGAGAAAATGCGACGGAAATAACATTTTAGAAGTCTATGGATGACTCATTCATTCCGTCGAGTTTACATTATCATTGGCTGTCATGATCTGTTCTTATAAGTGGGAGTATAAGCAACCATTTCTATTGGAGAAATTGACCGGAAATCGCTATGTTTACTCTTCCATTGCGATCCATATTATTAGCTAAATGGATCTTTCCTGGTAGAGTAGGGGGTATTTATTTATTCAATGGTTGGTATTTTGATTATCAGGAATCGAATCCGATAACTTGAGATTACAAATCAGCTCTCAAATCTTCTTATGACGGTCGTCAGTGTGGTTTCTTCGAAACGTTTTTTTGAAAATCATCAAAGTGATGTAAACTTGTTGTTCGTTGCCATAGCAACCAAAGATTTCAACAACTGGTCTTTAGAAGTAGGGTTACGTGCGGTAATTTTGTAATGAAACAAGTAAAATTTAATTTGAGGAGATTAAGGAACGGTACTTTGAGTCTTGGTTAAGTACTGGTTAGCTTATAAGTTAAACACGCTTAAACGATATTTTGTGTCATGGTTAAAGATAAACAAGTAGGCGTTCTCCGTATTAAACTCAAAAACCTGAGATTCTCGGCGATTGCTCAGCTTGTAACCTGGTCACCTGGTTGACACTGTAGTAGGTATAAGGGCGATTTGGACGGGGTAAGTTAGGAATCTACTTTACCGACATGTTACCGACATTGCAGGTTTCTGTTACCGACATGGTTTGAAACTTTGCTAAGGTGGTTTGAAACTTAACAAAGTTTCCCACCAAATTGCAGATGCCGGTAACAGAAACCTGTAATCCCCCCCACTTCAAACCACCTTAGCAAAGTTTCAAACCATGTCGGTAACAGAAACCTGTAATGTCGGTAACATGTCGGTAAAGTAGATTCCTAACTTACCCCGCCCAAATCGCCCTTATACCTACTCACTGTGTCAAATTTAATTTTGGTAGATTAGGGGCCGGTCCTTTGCCCCTCGGTTACTCACTGATTATTTTGATACTTGTTTAAAGTTAATCGCTGTTAAATGATATTTTATGTGGTTAAACTTGAATACCAGTAAGCGTTCTCCGTATAAAACTCCTATTTTCACCTGTCTTTCTCGGCGGTTGGTCAGCTTGTAACCTGGTCAGTACCATTAGACCATTAGACCAGACCAAGAAGGCAGCTGCCTAGTGTGGCTACATATAACACTCTCGAAGCTTATGGACCGCAAGAGACAGTAAATTAATTGACCTAACGTCCTAAGGTATGACAAAATTTCAAAAACAGCAGGTGCTCTCATTCCATTATACTACAGACAGAAGAGTCCTGGAATTATTTTATACGAGGAAACCATTAAGTATGATAATTGAAAAAGTCACAGGTCTATTGAAGGTAACCTCTCAGAAGCCAATGGCAAACTACCGACAATAAATTTGATTAGTAAAGCTTTCTAGTTGAGTGGTTCGGATCGGTCATATCTAACTGGTTAGGTTAGCACTTAAAGAAGATGAGCGAGAACTTACAATTTCGTAAAGATTTCCCCATTTTGCTGATAAAAATTCCTTTTAGAAAATATTAAATTAGATTCGACATCTAACAGTGCCATTTTGATCAAAACGAAGTCTCTTCGTAATTGAATAGCAGTATTTATGAGTATCGTTTTCGTCATAAACCTTCTATATCATGCTGGAGGGTCTTCTCTCCCTTAGCTGCACTCATCCATCCGGTCCAATTCATAAATGAATAAAATCTCTTTAGTAGAGCAATCGCGATGATCGATTCAAAGAAAGGAAATAGCGATACGATACTTTATTGAAGATCACACTCTTAACAAATTGAAACAAATAGTAAAGAGTGCAAAGAGGTGACGCCGGAGGATTTCAAATTGACAAACTTATTTTTTACGTGGGTCGAATAAATATATTGTAAACTTTTTCTGTAACTTTTTATTTCCAAGGACTAATAAATTTTTTTTATTGTTTCAGATCATATGATGGAATTAACGAGGCAGTCGGAAAATAAAACTTTGCTGCTATTTTCTCAAGTGTATAGGAGAATGTCGATATTATCAAAAGATCCTATAAGTATGTTATACGGTGATATACGTCGATACATACAAATAAACACGTCCCGAGACTTTTTTTCGACTACCGATATCGACATAAAAGCTTCCGTGACGCGCTTTTTTACAGATTTATTTCCATTATCCTATCATCATCTTTTAAAAACACTAAACAAAGACTTTTCTTACGATTACAAAGTTTGTCTGAAACAAACAATTAACGAAGTGCAACCTTTCGGTGACATACCTCGTCAAATATCCCAAACATTATCGAAAAGTTTGGAAGCTACGCGACTTTTGTTACAAGCTTTCAATATAGGGGTGCAAGTTCTTAATACCACCGACACCCTTTTAACGGAAGAAGGTGGCAGAGGCAATGTCGAGTGTCATTACGCTTTGATGAAGATGACATATTGTCCTAAGTGTCTAGGTCTTTCGGGAAACACAAAACCTTGCTCCGGTTATTGTTTGAACGTTTTAAGGGGTTGTTTGACCAAATACGTGGCCGAACTAGATTCGCCTTGGAATTCTTACGTCGAAGCCGTCGAAAGGCTCGTTATCGCAGTTAAACAACACAATAACGAAGTTGGGGTAAATGCAGACGCCGTTATTCGCGGATTGGATACAAGAATATCTCAGGCCATTATGCACGTTATGGAAAAGGAACACGAAATCGATGTTAGGGTGAGTTTTCTTTTCTTTTATGTTTACTCTTAATTTCTTGCTACACATTATCAGATTGCAACGTAACAGATGGAAACACTAACTTTATAAAATTACCGAGTATATATTATAAGGAAAATTTTGCATTTGGGAAATTTAATAGCGGCGTTTTTTTCTTAAAAGGACAAGAAATGGCGAAATTTATTCTGTCGTGACTAAATTTCAATGTAAAGTTCCACTTGAGCGCAATTTCTTATTGGGTGTAGCTTTTATTTTAAACAAACTTAAATGGAAATGTTTAGTTTATGAAATTTAAATTTTAACTTGAGGTCAGCGCTTTTTTCTCCCTTTTATTTATGTACCTAGAGGTAGTAGTAAATAAATAATCGCCAAAATATCCTAGCTATGTCATAAATATTTCCCTTACTAGACGTTATCAATTTGAGCCATTTAGAAGAGAGTCTCCATATCTCCCATCAATTATCTGATTCTTTTTTTATTCATTCTTCAGCCAAATAATCTGTTTGTATACCTTAGAACATAAAACATCGGGAAAGAGGGTTAGCAACCGTTGCCTATAAGAGAAAATGCGACGGAAATGAAATTTTAGAAGTCCATGGATGACTCATTCATTTCGTCAATTTTGCGAAGGAGTACCTATAAGCGCCCATTTCTATTGGAGATATTGACCAGAAATTGCTATATTTACTCGTCCATTGTCATCTATATTATTATCTAAAGGGCTCGTTCCTGGTAGAGGGGTATTTCTTTATTTAATGTTACGTACGGTAGTCCACCTATCTGGTTGGGTGGCTGTGCGCTTCTGTGACCGTTCATTCATTGGAATCAATGGGTTTATGGCTATTTCCATACCTGCTGGCTCACCTAATTCTTTATCTGCCCAGGCTTCCTGTGTGGCTATCTATCGGCTTGTCTGCTAGCTTAGTTATTTACCTGTCTGTCTGTTTGTTTATGCTTTTCTTTGACCATTCCTACATTTTCTATATGATACTCGTAACTTCTCAGTGAACTCATTTATTTCTAGACCTGCTGCCTCGCTTTATCATTTATCTGTTTGTCTGACTGCGTGGTTATATATCGGCCTGCGGGCTTGCCTGCTAGCCTAGTTATTCAGGTGCTTCTCTGCCTACCTGTGCGTATTTTGGACCATTCGTTCATTTACTGTGCGAAATTAGTATCGATGACCCTTAACACTTAGCCGATTAGCTGTACTATTATTTCGCAGTGACAGTATATTTGTTTGGCTGCTTGCCTGACTATTTAACTCTCTACCTGCTAGTCTAGTTATTTACTGCCTGTTTGTGCTTTTCTTTGACCATTCCTTCATTTTCTGTACGATTAGTTCTTAGTGAACTCATTTATTTCTATACCTGCTGCTTCGCCTTGCTATTTATCTGTTTGTCTGACTGAATGGTTATTTATTGGCCTGCCTGCTAGCCTAGTTATTCATGTGTCTGTGCCTGCCTCTGCTCTTTTTGAAAGATTCGTCCATTTACTGTGCGAAATTATAGTATCGAGGATCCTTAATCTTTAGTCCATTTGCTGTATTATTATTTCGCGGTGACAGTTTACCTAGTTATTTATTTGTTTGGCTGCTTGCGTGGATATTTATCTACCTACTTGCCAGGTTATTTATCTGTCTGCATGTGCTCTTCTTTGACCGTTCCTCCATTTTCTGTATGATAATTTCTCAGTCAATTTATTTCCATACCTGCTGCTTCGCCTGACTATTTATCTTTTATCTGTTCGTCTGCCTGCTTGGTTATTTATCAGCCTAGCTGGTTATTTATTGGCCTGCCTGCTAGCTAGCCCAATTTTTATCTCTTTCGGTGTATGCGTGGCTATTTATCGAGCTACCGGTCTGTCTGTCTGTTTAGACGAATGTTTATGGATCTGTAATTTTGTGTTTTTTAGCCTGTTTGTCTGCTTCTTATGGTTTAGTTTATGTGTAATATAAGTCTTTAAAACTAATCCGAGTTTCCTCCTTAGCGCACTGATTCAATTTTCATTTATTTTCTCAATTGATGCTAGAAAGTCGAGAAATTGAAGTAAATTTGAGTATTAGAAAATTAATCAATTTGAAACATAATTTTCCAATTAGACTTGTAACGAAACATTTTAAAGTAAATAATTATTATAGGATATATAATTATTGTACTTCTTGACTTACTCATCAGTACTTAAAAAGTTTACTTTTCACTTGTGTAAATTTTCCCTTTCTATTTGTAAAGTAAACAATTTAAAGTTTGAAGTTGGGTTATAATTATTTAATCCGTGTGCCGTTTCTAACTAAGCAAATCCTTCAACATTTCTGTCAAGTCCACGGAATTTATAACCATTTAACTCATAAAATGGAAGTGAGAAAGGGTTAAATAGTTAAAACCGCAAGGAAATTCAAAGGATAAGCCTTTATTGTTAAAACCAAAGTCCTAAATAAATGTTATAGAAAATTTAGTATCAATAAATTCGCCTACTTTTCTAGATATTTTTTATCGTTAACATTTTGATAGCCCCGGATATTCCTTTATAAATTTATGATCTTAAACCAACCGTGCATAAATTTTTTTCGGTTAAAATTTGTGGGTTAATAAATAATAGGTTAAAAAAATCATATTAATTCTTTTACTCCATTATAAGAAGTGGATGCGAATTATTTCCTTTTAAAGGTCCGAAAGATGTTGAAGAAGGGCGTCGTGTCACACATCTTAAAAAGTCAACCTTTTTAATTGTTTATTTCATTCGACCATGTTTAACTATTTAACATGTAAATTATTGACCTGTGGAGGAAAATTTCTGAATTAAATTAAAGATTTATGTTTAGCGCTGAGTTTTTCATAGTACCTTAAGGGTTTTAACGGTTTGGGGTTGCGTATAACTTTGATCCGGAAACTTGTAAGACTTGAAGGGATTGTTGGTAAGGGTCTAAGATAATATTTAATGGAGAACGTTTTCCTTAAATTAAAAATAGATTTCCATTCAGGCATAACCACTAACCACCACACTGCGGAATTTCACCTTACTTTGGCGATTGCAAAAAATGCTAAAAGATGCAAAAAGGATGTGCGTGGGAATGTCGCTTTCCCAGAAGACCATACTCTTATAACCGTATTTACATGTGCAGGAGGGTACTCTTTAGGCTTGCCGGGGCCTTGTACAAAGATATAGGCCATGCCAATCCGAATGCCTTTGCACCTTTTTTGAACTCGAAGTACGCTTTAATTAGAATTAGTGGGGGAAGGATTCCCAATGAGAACATGTGGTGACAATCAGTAAAAAGAAAATGTGTTCAGCTTTTCAAAATTTTTTTAAGTGGCAACAATGCATGTGCCATTTTATTCAGTTTATACCGTCATTATTTATGGAGAAAAGCTAGGGATTTTTAACCAGGGGGCCCATTCAGCGGAGCGGATGTGATGGCTTGTTCGGGATTGGGGCGAAACCACATTGTTGGTCGCTTTTTTATAAAATTTAGTAATAAATAAAAAATAAAAAACGAGTTCTTTCGCTGGAATTTATATAAAATTTGGATACTATTTTCAAAGTCAAGGTATAATTGAGTCAATATATCATTGTAAAATTAAATACGGCATAATTTACGAGTGTTTGGTTAAAAATTGTTCCACCTACGCAATTAGCACTAAGAAAGGTGAAATAAATAATAATATAAAATAGAATACAGGGTGTCCACAGACTTATTCTCAGCAAGAGGACCTTCGTTATTCTGAAAGTCAGTTAAGTGAAATCGAGTTTGACGACACCCTATAAAAATTGGGCAACAATAAAGGAAACTAAAGGCGCTAGTATAAAATCTTCAATTTAAAAGAACAAAGAAACCGATCTCTATCAATTAAAAGAGTCGTTATTTATAATATAACGATGACCAAGCAAAATCCTTTAATATTCTAATTCGGCGCTGTTATAAATTTACCCGAAAGTCGTCCTAAACTTAATCGTATTGGGGATCTAAGTGAATCAGCAACCGCAAAAGCTTAAGAATAAGAAAAAATCGACTGACACATTTATAGAGGTGTATTCGTTGTTCGCTTTCGATTCGAAAAAATGCCGATGGAATGTTAAAAAAAAAGCTTAGAATATAAAAATGTTGGGTGCACATCTTCTCTTAGTCACCTTATAAATGGCGCTAAATTTTATTAACCCAAAAACGCGCGCCGCTATTTTTACTCGTTTGAAGTTGAATTAATTAAATTTGAAATCAAAAGAGGAGACGGAAAACAACTTTTGAATTTTAAAATTTATTTCAACAGGTAAATTTTTGATAACGAAACCCGTTACACAGAAGCTTACAATGTTTAATAACACATTTTATGGGGATTATTTTGGCAATTCATTAGAATTCGAAGATATTGATGGTTTTTCTTACGGTTTTTCAATGTACCGAACTACCATAGTTTCGGAAGGCCATGGAATTAATTTGTAAGTTTTTATTTGAGCAACTTCATTTTGCTTTTGAGTGTGTTGTTAAAAAATTAACAGTTAAATTGCATTGGTTTCTAACAATCGGTTATTGAAGTTGGAATAAGTTCGAAAATGTTAAAAGACTTATAACCATCATAAATCACTAGTTTGGGTTTTTTTACGCACAATTTTTTTAAAAATATTTCATTGAATATGCACATTTTTTATTAATTATGCGTTTTTTAAAATATGTTAAACGTGTGGAAATATGCAAAATTTTTAGAAATATGCAAATCTAAGTTGGTCTTACTCGGCTTGAAATAGTATAATTCGTTTTTTTTTTTAATTCCTCTAATTGAGGTTATAGACTACCAAACAGGCCTACGGCCTAATTATATGGTAGCCTGGACCGACAGCTTAACGTGCCCTCCGAAGCACGGCATCTTTTATCCTAAGTTTCAGTTCTTGCTTACGAAAATAGACAAATAATATGCAAAATGCATAAACTCTGCCCTCTACTAGAGAGTAAAATTTTATGCTCAACATTTTTTAAAACGTACTATAATATGCAAGTTTTATTTTTAAATACCTATGCACTTTTCTTAAAAAAAGTAAAAAAAATGCTAAAGTTGTAGAAATTGCAAAATTTCAGCTCTTCCTTTCGAAAATAGACAACTATGCAAAATGCATAAATTCTGCCCTCTACTAGAGAGTGAAATTTTATGCTCAACATTTTTTAAAAGCATACTATAATATGCAAATATTTTTTTTAATATGCACTTTTTTTAAAAAAGTGAAAAATATGCTAAAGTTGTAGAAATATGCAAAATTTCAGCTCTTCCTTTCGAAAATAGACAACTATGCAAAATGCATAAATTCTGCCCTCTACTAGAGAGTGAAATTTTATGCTCAAAATTTTTTAAAACATACTATAATATGCAAATATTTTTTTTTAAATAAGCACTTTTTTTAAAAAAGTGAAAAATATGCTAAAATTGTAGAAATATGTAAAATTTCAGCTCTTCCTTTCGAAAATAGACAACTATGCAAAATGCATAAATTCTGCCCTCTACTAGAGAGTGAAATTTTATGCTCTACATTTTTTATAAAGGAAACTATAATATGCAAATATTTTTTTTTAATATGCACTTTTTTTAAAAAAGTGAAAAATATGCTAAAGTTGTAGAAATATGCAAAATTTCAGCTCTTCCTTTCGAAAATAGACAACTATGCAAAATGCATAAATTCTGCCCTCTACTAGAGAGTGAAATTTTATGCTCTACATTTTTTATAAAGGAAACTATAATATGCAAATATTTTTTTTTAATATGCACTTTTTTTAAAAAAGTGAAAAATATGCTAAAGTTGTAGAAATATGCAAAATTTCAGCTCTTCCTTTCGAAAATAGACAACTATGCAAAATGCATGAATTCTGCCCTCTACTAGAGAGTGAAATTTTATGCTCAACATTTTTTAAAAGCATACTATAATATGCAAATTTTTTTTTATAAGCACTCATTTTAAAAAAGCGAAAAATATGCTAAAGTAGTAGAAATATGCAAAATTTCAGCTCTTTCTTTCGAAAATAGACAACTATGCAAAATGCATAAATTCTGCCCTCTACTAGAGAGTGAAATTTTATGCTCAACATTTTTTAGAAACATACTATAATATGCAAATTTTTTTTTTAAATAAGCACTTTTTTTAAAAAAGTGAAAAATATGCTAAAGTTGTAGAAATATGTAAAATTTCAGCTCTTCCTTTCAAAAATAGACAACTATGCAAAATGCATAAATTCTGCCCTCTACTAGAGAGTGAAATTTTATGCTCAACATTTTTTAAAAGCATACTATAATAAGCAAATTTTTTTTTAAATATGCACTTTTCTTGAAAAAGTGAAAAATATGCTAAAGTTGTAGAAATATGCAAAATTTCAGCTCTTCCTTATGAAAAAAGACAACTATGCAAAATGCATAAATTCTGCCCTCTACTAGAGAGTAAAGTTTTATGCTCAACATTTTTTAGAAACACTCTATAATATGCAAATACATATTTTTTTTAAAAAAGTGAAAAATATGCTAAAGTAGTAAAAATATGCAAAATTTCAGCTCTTCCTTTCGAAAATAGACAACTATGCAAAATGCATAAATTCTGTCCTCTACTAGAGAGTGAAATTTTATGCTCAACATTTTCCAAAAGCATACTATAATATGCAAATATTTTTTTTAATATGCACTTTTTTTAAAAAAGTGAAAAATATGCTAAAGTTGTAGAAATATGCAAAATTTCAGCTCTTCCTTTCGAAAATAGACAACTATGCAAAATGCATAAATTCTGCCCTCTACTAGAGAGTGAAATTTTATGCTCAAAATTTTTTAAAACATACTATAATATGCAAATATTGTTTTTTAAATAAGCACTTTTTTTAAAAAAGTGAAAAATATGCTAAAATTGTAGAAATATGTAAAATTTCAGCTCTTCCTTTCGAAAATAGACAACTATGCAAAATGCATAAATTCTGCCCTCTACTAGAGAGTGAAATTTTATGCTCTACATTTTTTATAAAGGAAACTATAATATGCAAATATTTTTTTTTAATATGCACTTTTTTTAAAAAAGTGAAAAATATGCTAAAGTTGTAGAAATATGCAAAATTTCAGCTCTTCCTTTCGAAAATAGACAACTATGCAAAATGCATAAATTCTGCCCTCTACTAGAGAGTGAAATTTTATGCTCTACATTTTTTATAAAGGAAACTATAATATGCAAATATTTTTTTTTAATATGCACTTTTTTTAAAAAAGTGAAAAATATGCTAAAGTTGTAGAAATATGCAAAATTTCAGCTCTTCCTTTCGAAAATAGACAACTATGCAAAATGCATAAATTCTGCCCTCTACTAGAGAGTGAAATTTTATGCTCAACATTTTTTAAAAGCATACTATAATATGCAAATTTTTTTTTTATAAGCACTCATTTTAAAAAAGTGAAAAATATGCTAAAGTAGTAGAAATATGCAAAATTTCAGCTCTTTCTTTCGAAAATAGACAACTATGCAAAATGCATAAATTCTGCCCTCTACTAGAGAGTGAAATTTTATGCTCAACATTTTTTAGAAACATACTATAATATGCAAATTTTTTTTTTAAATAAGCACTTTTTTTAAAAAAGTGAAAAATATGCTAAAGTTGTAGAAATATGTAAAATTTCAGCTCTTCCTTTCAAAAATAGACAACTATGCAAAATGCATAAATTCTGCCCTCTACTAGAGAGTGAAATTTTATGCTCAACATTTTTTAAAAGCATACTATAATAAGCAAATTTTTTTTTAAATATGCACTTTTCTTGAAAAAGTGAAAAATATGCTAAAGTTGTAGAAATATGCAAAATTTCAGCTCTTCCTTATGAAAAAAGACAACTATGCAAAATGCATAAATTCTGCCCTCTACTAGAGAGTAAAGTTTTATGCTCAACATTTTTTAGAAACACTCTATAATATGCAAATACATATTTTTTTTAAAAAAGTGAAAAATATGCTAAAGTAGTAAAAATATGCAAAATTTCAGCTCTTCCTTTCGAAAATAGACAACTATGCAAAATGCATAAATTCTGTCCTCTACTAGAGAGTGAAATTTTATGCTCAACATTTTCCAAAAGCATACTATAATATGCAAATATTTTTTTTAAATAAGCACTTTTTTTAAAAAAGTGAAAAATATGCTAAAGTTGTAGAAATATGTAAAATTTCAGCTCTTCCTTTCAAAAATAGACAACTATGCAAAATGCATAAATTCTGCCCTCTACTAGAGAGTGAAATTTTATGCTCAACATTTTTTAAAAGCATACTATAATAAGCAAATTTTTTTTTAAATATGCACTTTTCTTGAAAAAGTGAAAAATATGCTAAAGTTGTAGAAATATGCAAAATTTCAGCTCTTCCTTATGAAAAAAGACAACTATGCAAAATGCATAAATTCTGCCCTCTACTAGAGAGTAAAGTTTTATGCTCAACATTTTTTAGAAACACTCTATAATATGCAAATACATATTTTTTTTAAAAAAGTGAAAAATATGCTAAAGTAGTAAAAATATGCAAAATTTCAGCTCTTCCTTTCGAAAATAGACAACTATGCAAAATGCATAAATTCTGCCCTCTACTAGAGAGTAAAATTTTATGCTCAACATTTTTTAGAAACACTATAATATACAAATATTTTTTTTAAATAAGCACTCATTTTAAAAAAGTGAAAAATATGCTAAAGTAGTAGAAATATGCAAAATTTCAGCTCTTTCTTTCGAAAATAGACAACTATGCAAAATGCATAAATTCTGCCCTCTACTAGAGAGTGAAATTTTATGCTCAACATTTTTTAGAAACATACTATAATATGCAAATTTTTTTTTTTTATAAGCACTCATTTTAAAAAAGTGAAAAATATGCTAAAGTAGTAGAAATATGCAAAATTTCAGCTCTTTCTTTCGAAAATAGACAACTATGCAAAATGCATAAATTCTGCCCTCTACTAGAGAGTGAAATTTTATGCTCAACATTTTTTAGAAACATACTATAATATGCAAATTTTTTTTTTTTATAAGCACTCATTTTAAAAAAGTGAAAAATATGCTAAAGTAGTAGAAATATGCAAAATTTCAGCTCTTTCTTTCGAAAATAGACAACTATGCAAAATGCATAAATTCTGCCCTCTACTAGAGAGTGAAATTTTATGCTCAACATTTTTTAGAAACATACTATAATATGCAAATTTTTTTTTTTATAAGCACTTTTTTTAAAAAAGTGAAAAATATGCTAAAGTAGTAGAAATATGCAAAATATCAGCTCTTTCTTTCGAAAATAGACAACTATGAAAGATGCATAAATTTGTTGCAAAAAATGCAACATTTTTTAAAAACACTATAATATGCTAAAGTTGTTGAAATATGCACAAATTTGAGAAATATGCAAAATATGCAAAACTAAGTTAGTCAAACAACTATTTTATCCTAAATTCAGAATTAAAATTAAAAATGGTACTACGGGTCCAAAAGTTGAAACTGTCGTCGTAAGACCTTTCAGGCAGCATTAGATGGCTATAGTGCTTCTGGATGAAACAAAAGGTGTCACGATTTCACTTATTCAATTTTTCTTGTTCTACTTAAAACAGGAGGGTGCCTATTAGTACAGATGACACACGATACGAACGGAGGCCGTACAATAAATTGTATTTCATTACTGTAGAAGGAGGACTTAAATGAACATTTTTTCACTGCAACGTCGAAATGAAAATTGTGTATTTTATCGTGTTGGCGTAAAGAATTTTAACATCAAAGTTTAATTAAATAAATACTCGAGACTTTTTTATATGTGTGTAAAATTCGAAACGTGCACCATGCCCTAAATATTATTCACTTTGTTCTTTTCAATCATCGTCTTCTTGAGTTAAATAATGATCGTAGTAGATAGTATCGGAAAAATTCTAAAATTAAATTTGATACAATACCAAGAACCTTTGAAGAAAATTCTTTAAATTTATATATGAAACATTTTCGGTGACCTGGAAAAAGTTGAAGTAGTTAGAGGTTGTAGTTTAAGTGAAAAGCACACAAACTAAGGACAATTTTATTTTTATAACAAAAAAAACACCCTACTAATTCTTTATAGTGGGGATTTTTCTTTACTTTTTATTAAATTTTCTTCGTTTTTTGAATAAGTCACTCTGTGCGATGTTATAAAGATCTTGTATATCACGACTTCTTCCTGTCTTCTTAATAAATGAAGCTGTAAATTACGCGTATTTATTTTATTCTATCTTGTTCACAAAACCATACCGGCGTCTTCTTGTACCACTCGCAACTTTAATTTACTTAATTACAAGTTACATAATAACACACAGCTCTTCTTCCTTTTTTATTTTTACCATTTTAATAAGTGAGTTTTGATGTGATTTTATTTGTGCAATTATAAACATAAAGTAAATGTTGTTTAATCATCACGTTTATGTTAAAGACTAACTTAAACAAACTAATTCACACTATAATTATCTCGTGAAATTGTCTGAATAATTTGTAGGTTTTGTTTTACAATAATTAACTTATCAGTTTGTTACGGTTGTCAATTTTAACGCAAATTTGCTTACGTTTAAAAGGCGATAATTAATTAGAAAATTATTAATAATTTCATTAAGTTTGTTGGATAACTATACGTTCGGATTCTACTGTAAGGGTTAAATGAGCAATGAGCAAATGGCTCGGCGCTCGAGAATGGAATGAATGGAAGAGATTGGGCTATGTGGTCTTGTAGAATTTGAGAGAGATAAATCGAACACTTTGCTTGGTCAAGCTTACTTGATCCATTTGTTTTTATCTATACAGTTTTACATACTTAATCGTTACTAACATTTTTGTTCTTGTTCTTGTAAGTGAATTTAGCCTTTCTGATGGGTTCATTTTAACTCAATGGTGCAATACTTAAAATCAATTTTGGCTAGAGGTCCTAACAATTTTTGTTACCGCGAGTTACTATAAAAGTAATTTCGTAAAACATCAAAAGGGGCCCATAAAAGTAATTAGCCACAGACCTCTCAAATTCTAAATCCATCTACGTAAATTATTATTCATAATTTTGAATATTTTAGAAAATATTTGATAAGGAAAATTTCACTAATTTTAGTTCATTGCAATAAAAATCGTTCGCTTTAATACGATAAGGTGTTTTTGATGCACATTTGGTCGCGTGTTCGAATGTGATAAATAGATAACTTGAGTTAAATTAAAATAGTTATAATTTATTCTTTAGTAAATCTTAATAGTCCGTGTGGTTAAGATCGCGTAATTTTCTTGTTGTGTTTGTGCCTTTTTGGGGTATTTTGTTGAGGAGTTTCCACAGTCAATCAATTCACCACCCATCAGAGAAATTGAAGGTTAGTTTTTTTATGTTGAAATTTGCATTTCTTCTCGCATTATGTAAATAAATACCTAATTAGTCATTATTTTTTCGACGCTCAATAATTGACCTTTACCTGTTTTGCAAATTTCTGAAACACTACCAATTAAAATGTTTTTTAAATCAGCGTTTCTTTCATTATAGGGGTAGTCATCATCTCATAATGCAGTATACTTAACCAATATTTCTTCATTAATAGCTCAAACGGGCCTAAAAGGGCCCAAATAGTTATATAAGCCACTGTGGGCTCTATTTTCAATTCAATAACACCGAAAATCGATTTTTGCTCGAGGTCCTAATTGTTGATTTCTTTAAATTTTTGACCTCGAGTTATAGTAAGCTTATCATAAATTTCGTAAAAATCGGAAAAGACCCGATACTTTAATTAGCCTTGGGTCTTGCAAATTTAAAATCTGCTCATAAATCAGTTTGAACAAGATGGCGTCACTGCCAGTGTCGCACAGGCAGGTCGGCAAATGACAGAGCAAAATGCTTTTGGGGGCCAAATAGGGTTGTATCGAGACGAGAAATCTCGTATCGGCTAGTTATTAGGTACTTGTTTTGTCTTATCATGAATAGCAAGCAAAGAAAATTATTTTTCTTGTCTCGAAGAATTTTTCAAGATAAGAATTGCCGACTTGCCAGTCCGACACTGGTCACTGCTCATACAATAAGAGGCATGCTGTTTATCGCATTTTTCCACATTGGGTAGTTTCAAGATTGGGCCACATTGCTATGGTCTATAAAATTAACCAGCTTAACAACTCCTGAATTTTTTCCTTGTGCCATTGTGATTTTTGAGGTTAAAAGTTTACTGGACACAATAAATAGCCGTTGCTCTACCAGGAAGGAGCATGCCAGGTAATCGTATGTGAATGCAAAAGTTGTCTAAATATAGCGATTCCGGTCAATTTCTCCAATAGAAATGATTGCTATACTCCCACTTGTAAGGAAAGGCCATGACAGCCCACGATAATGTAAAGTCGACGCAATAAATGAGTCATCCACAGCTTTTCAAAATGTCGTTTCCGTCGCATTTTCTCTTATAGGCAACGGTTGCTAAGCTCCTTCTTGTCTCTTTATTCAAAGACTGGACACTTTAGAACATAAAACATCAGGAACGAGCGTTGGCAACCGTTGCATATAGGAGAAAATGCGACGTAAATGCGCGAATTCCAGTGATGAGTCATTCATTCCGTTGAGTTTACATTATCATTGACTGCGTCATCATCTTTCCTTATAAGTGGGGGTATAAGCAACAATTTCTATTGGAGAAATTGAGTGGAAATCGCTATATTTACTCTTCCGTTGCGATCCATATTATTAGCTCAAAAGATCTTTCCTGATAGTGTAGGGGGTATTTTTTTATTCAATGCTTGACACGTATTCAAATAATTTCAGAATCCTGGACTAAATTCACGAATAAGTAGGTAACTTAATTTCTGATAACAGAAGCAAAACTAATCAATTTAACCCAAAGACAGCGTTTCTCAACCTGGGGGTCGCGTACTGCTTTTTGGGGCTCGGACTACTAGACAAATCTACAGTTAAATTTGAGCTTTCATTTGAACATTTCTGAAAGAACCAGCAACAATAATTTGCATAAAACTTCAGAGAGACAGGGGGTCGCCAAAAATAATAACTAGAATTTTGGGGGTCGCGAACCAAAAAGGTTGAGAAACGCTGCAATAAGAAACTTAATTTTCAGAACCCAAGTGAAAGTGTCGAGCAAGGACACTGCACAAACCTTATGGAAAATCGGTTTTACTAAATCGTTTGAAAACTTGCCATTTTGTCGCGGTCCCAAAGGGGCAAATTTTTGAGATATCGTCTGAATTAAGTTATTTTTTGGAGTGTTTTTGAAGAATATAATTCTTCAGGTGTAAATCCTTCGTTTTTGTTCTTTAGGCATGAATTTACGTTCCAGAATACGTTTATACAGGGTGAGTTTCTGGGACCAAAATAAGACAATTTTCCCTCCAATTAGGTTATGTATATCCGAAAACGCACCTCTAAAAACTTATGGGCTCTAGTTGAACAGGTAAACTATCTGCTCCTATTTTGCCGAGATATCTCTTTTCCCCTGAAGGTCCACGTGGTCCAGGTTGTCCAGGCAAACCATTAAAACTACGGTCTCCCTTAAGTCCTTCCCATTAGGCATATAGTTCTGACAACGTCCACCCAGGTCATTTTTATTTCCAGGAAGACTAGGAATTCCAGAGTTCCCTGGCCGCTTTGGATATCCCTTAGCTCCAGGATATCCAACTTGATCTGTTTCTCCTGGGTATGCTCTCTAATGTATCTCTGGCACTACCTCTAGGTCTTGGATAAAATTTAAAAAAACCTCTAATAGTCCTACTACAAATTTTGAAATGATTTTTATACAGTAGCAGTCGACATCAGAAAAATAAATTTCAGAAATTTCGAAAAAATTGTATCACTCGAACCACCCCTTCAGGTGGTGGTGCTAAACTTTCAACCCTTAGAAAATTAGTTTTTGCTAAAGAAAATGCTTTTTTCTGATTTTTTTATCCGTTTATGCAGGGTGTTTCGAAATTCGCGAATACGAACAGTAGCACATTAATCTACAAGAAAAACTGAGTAACAAGTTCCTGTGCTATTTTTCGTTTTGATGAGCAGGTGTACTACTAATCTCAATTAGAACAATTAAAGGTCATTTTACACACTTTGGAATTTTGAAAAAGTCACAAAAAGGAGCCAAACGTTGACTTGTGAGTAGAAATGTCTTCTACATCAATGGGTTCATGGAAGATCAAGTAATACTCATTGATATCAAGTTTCGTTCTTTAGATGTTGACGCTCTTGTTAATTCTTTCGGCACTAAAGTGACAAAAAGAGATGATCTGTTAGAAATTCACTTTCTTGAAAAAGGTTTAAAAAATGCCCTAAAACGCCATATCTCAAAAATTGCCCATTTTTAGACTTTGAGCCTATCCGCATGGGGGACTTTTTTTGAATCGAGATGTTATGACTGCAAAATACGAAATTTTTAGTAGATTTCACAGAAGTCGGTTTTTCATGAGGTTTGTTCGGTGTTCTTTCTAGTTGTTTCACTTATTGAAAAATTCTAAGATTATCGCCATCACGTTCAAATTAGTGCTTCCAGCATCAAATTCTTCTACGGCTAAAGCTATTATAAGGAGGATGTTTCAGGACGTTTTCTGCAAGCTCGTATTACCTTAAATTATTAAAGATAAGAAATTGGCCAATTAAACTGTAATCATAGTAATCATATCTCGACTCTATTTAATAAAGTGATAAGTAGGTACTAACAAAACGTAATAAACGTGTAGGAAAAGTATAATTTAAATTTTTTAATCTACAACCTTACAAATACTCAGTTTGTTTACTTGTGTAGATTTACTTAAAATATTATTTTTTAGATAACGAGGTTTTGTAGGAAAATCTTGAAAAAAAAAAATAAACCACTCGAAAAATTTCCTCATACTTGTACCATGTACTTATACCTGATATACGTTTGAGGATTGAATTTTAAGTCCATAAATTACCAAATTCAGAAATCGAAGAGTCCGAAAGTGCATAAACTTTTTTCGTTTAATATTTATCAACTTTAGCAAAAGTTAGAAATTTGATTAGTTTCGATTAAGGGCAACTTTTTCGCTTCATTTGGAGCAAAAAATATAGTTTACCAATTTGTGCTGATCAAACTAAAATAACTTTTTTTAATCTTTAAGAGAGAGGGATAAAGCACGATGACATGTAACTAATCTTTTTCCCAAAGAAAAAAGCTAAGCTCAAATTAGGATATACAAACAATTTTCGACTGTCTCTCAATAATTATTTTTTTCGAGTACAAACAAATACTTGTCAGCTTTTGTGTTGTTCATTCATTGAAGCAAAGAGAAACCGAAAAGAACCTTTTCTACTACAGGAGGTAATCTTTTACTATACACCGCTAATAGTGAGCGACTCGAAACGTGTATCAAGTTAATTTTACAGTCAAAGGAATGTGTTAAGATTTATTTTTTATAAAGTTAAACCCTGTAATTTTGTTTCGAAATGATTGACGAACTTCCTTTGAGGGTGTTCTTTTGGGTGGTATGTTATTAGTCCTATAAGCAACATTATTTAAAAGTGTAAAACTATTCGATTCAACGTAAAAGAAGTTAATAAATTACCATTCTATATAATTTTCTCTCATATACTTACAAAAAAACTAATAATTTTAACAGGAAAAACTTGGATATTAGTCACTTATTATATTATATTGTGTCCACTATTGAGATATCCTAAATGGTAAGAGCTACGAGGTCGGTTTAATTAGAGAAAAGTTGCACAATTTCATGTCCTAATATAAGCGTTCTGCATATAAATCAACAAAATTAATTTTCAGTGCTTTATAACGTCAGAAATTTAATTTGAAAATTTTGAAAATGATCAGAAATAGGGATTGCATCTCGAAATCTGAGCGGTTGTCATTTTGGCAATTTCCAGTTTCCCTATTTATTTTAGAAAAAAAATCTACAAATAAAAGTTTTAGAGAAGACAATTGTGCATCAAAAATCAACCAATGAAATTAATTTTGAGTGCTTTATAACGCTAGATATTTAATTTGAAAATTTTGAAAATGATCAGAAATAGCTGTTGCATCTTGAAATCTGAGCTGTTGTCACTTTGGCAATTTCCAGCTTCCCTATTTATTTTAGAAAATAAATCTTTAAATAAATGTTTTAGAGAAGACAATTCTGTATCTAAATCAACCAATGAAATTAATTTAGAGTGCTTTATAATGCTAGATATTTAATTTGAAAATTTTGAAAATGATCAGAAATAGCGATTGCATCTTGAAATCTGAGCTGTTGTCACTTTGGCAATTTCTAGCTTCCCTATTTATTGGAGATAATAAATCTTCAAATAAAAGTTTTAGAGAAGACAATTCTGCATCTAAATCAACCAATGAAATTAATTTAGAGTGCTTTATAAGGCTAGATATTTAATTTGAAAATTTTGAAAATTATCAGAAATAGCTGTTGCATCTTGAAATCTGAGCTGTTGTCACTTTGGCAATTTCCAGCTTCCCTATTTATTTTAGAAAATAAATCTTTAAATAAATGTTTTAGAGAAGACAATTCTGTATCTAAATCAACCAATGAAATTAATTTAGAGTGCTTTATAATGCTAGATATTTAATTTGAAAATTTTGAAAATGATCAGAAATAGCGATTGCATCTTGAAATCTGAGCTGTTGTCACTTTGGCAATTTCTAGCGTCCCTATTTATTGGAGATAATAAATCTTCAAATAAAAGTTTTAGAGAAGACAATTCTGCATCTAAATCAACCAATGAAATTAATTTAGAGTGCTTTATAAGGCTAGATATTTAATTTGAAATATTTGAAAATTATCAGAAATAGCTGTTGCATCTTGAAATCTGAGCTGTTGTCACTTTGGCAATTTCCAGCTTCCCTATTTATTTTAGAAAATAAATCTTTGAATAAAAGTTTTAGAGAAGACAATTCTGCATCTAAATCAACCAATGAAATTATTTTAGAGTGCTTTATAATGCTAGATATTTAATTTGAAAATTTTGAAAATGATCAGAAATAGCTGTTGCATCTTGAAATCTGAGCTGTTGTCACTTTGGCAATTTCCAGTTTCCCTATATTTATTTTAGAAAAAAAATCTTCAAATAAAAGTTTTAGAGAAGACAATTCTGCATCTAAATCAACCAATGAAATTAATTTAGAGTGCTTTATAAGGCTAGATATTTAATTTGAAAAATTTGAAAATGATCAGAAATAGTTGTTGCATCTTGAAATCTGAGCTGTTGTCACTTTGGCAATTTCCAGCTTCCCTATTTATTTTAGAAAATAAATCTTTGAATAAAAGTTTTAGAGAAGACAATTCTGCATCTAAATCAACCAATGAAATTATTTTAGAGTGCTTTATAAGGCTAGATATTTAATTTGAAAAATTTGAAAATGATCAGAAATAGTTGTTGCATCTTGAAATCTGAGCTGTTGTCACTTTGGCAATTTCCAGTTTCCCTATATTTATTTTAGAAAAAAAATCTTCAAATAAAAGTTTTAGAGAAGACAATTCTGCATCTAAATCAACCAATGAAATTAATTTAGAGTGCTTTATAAGGCTAGATATTTAATTTGAAATATTTGAAAATTATCAGAAATAGCTGTTGCATCTTGAAATCTGAGCTGTTGTCACTTTGGCAATTTCCAGCTTCCCTATTTATTTTAGAAAATAAATCTTTCAATAAAAGTTTTAGAGAAGACAATTCTGCATCTAAATCAACCAATGAAATTATTTTAGAGTGCTTTATAATGCTAGATATTTAATTTGAAAATTTTGAAAATGATCAGAAATAGCTGTTGCATCTTGAAATCTGAGCTGTTGTCACTTTGGCAATTTCCAGTTTCCCTATATTTATTTTAGAAAAAAAATCTTCAAATAAAAGTTTTAGAGAAGACAATTCTGCATCTAAATCAACCAATGAAATTAATTTAGAGTGCTTTATAAGGCTAGATATTTAATTTGAAAAATTTGAAAATGATCAGAAATAGTTGTTGCATCTTGAAATCTGAGCTGTTGTCACTTTGGCAATTTCCAGCTTCCCTATTTATTTTAGAAAATAAATCTTTAAATAAATGTTTTAGAGAAGACAATTCTGTATCTAAATCAACCAATGAAATTAATTTGGAGTGCTTTATAATGCTAGATATTTAATTTGAAAATTTTGAAAATGATCAGAAATAGAAGACAATTCTGCATCTAAATCAACCAATGAAATTAATTTAGAGTGCTTTATAAGGCTAGATATTTAATTTGAAAAATTTGAAAATGATCAGAAATAGCTGTTGCATCTTGAAATCTGAGCTGTTGTCACTTTGGCAATTTCCAGCTTCCCTATTTATTTTAGAAAATAAATCTTTAAATAAATGTTTTAGAGAAGACAATTCTGTATCTAAATCAACCAATGAAATTAATTTAGAGTGCTTTATAATGCTAGATATTTAATTTGAAAATTTTGAAAATGATCAGAAATAGCTGTTGCATCTTGAAATCTGAGCTGTTGTCACTTTGGCAATTTCCAGCTTCCCTATTTATTTTAGAAAATAAATCTTCAAATGAAAGTTTTAGAGAAGACAATTCTGCATCTAAATCAACCAATGAAATTAAATTAGAGTGCTTTATAATGATAGATATTTACTTTGAAAATTTTGAAAATGATCAGAAATTGCGGTTGCATCTTGAAATCTGAGCTGTTGTCACTTTGGCAATTTCCAGCTTCCCTATTATTTTAGAAAACAAATCTTTAAATAAAAGTTTTAGAGAAGAAAATTCTGCATCTAAATCAACAAAAAAACTTACTTTGAGGGCTGTATAATGCTAGATATTTAATTTGAAAATTTTGAAAATGATCAGAAATAGCGATTGCATCTTGATATCTAAGCTGTTGTAACTTTGGCAATTTTCAGCTTCCCTATTTAATTTAGAATAAAAATCATCAAATAAAAGTTTCAGAGAAGAAAATTCTGCATCTAAATCAACAAACAAAATTAATTTTGAGTGCCTTATAATACCATAAAATTAATTTGAAAATTTTGAAACTTATCGTAAATAGCGATTGCATCTTGAAATCTGAGCTGTTGTCACTTTGGAAATTTCCATCTTCCCTATTTATTTTAGAAAATAAATCTTTAAATAAATGTTTTAGAGAAGACAATTCTGTATCTAAATCAACCAATGAAATTAATTTAGAGTGCTTTATAATGCTAGATATTTAATTTGAAAATTTTGAAAATGATCAGAAATAGCTGTTGCATCTTGAAATCTGAGCTGTTGTCACTTTGGCAATTTCCAGCTTCCCTATTTATTTTAGAAAATAAATCTTTGAATAAAAGTTTTAGAGAAGACAATTCTGCATCTAAATCAACCAATGAAATTATTTTAGAGTGCTTTATAAGGCTAGATATTTAATTTGAAAAATTTGAAAATGATCAGAAATAGTTGTTGCATCTTGAAATCTGAGCTGTTGTCACTTTGGCAATTTCCAGTTTCCCTATATTTATTTTAGAAAAAAAATCTTCAAATAAAAGTTTTAGAGAAGACAATTCTGCATCTAAATCAACCAATGAAATTAATTTAGAGTGCTTTATAAGGCTAGATATTTAATTTGAAATATTTGAAAATTATCAGAAATAGCTGTTGCATCTTGAAATCTGAGCTGTTGTCACTTTGGCAATTTCCAGCTTCCCTATTTATTTTAGAAAATAAATCTTTCAATAAAAGTTTTAGAGAAGACAATTCTGCATCTAAATCAACCAATGAAATTATTTTAGAGTGCTTTATAATGCTAGATATTTAATTTGAAAATTTTGAAAATGATCAGAAATAGCTGTTGCATCTTGAAATCTGAGCTGTTGTCACTTTGGCAATTTCCAGTTTCCCTATATTTATTTTAGAAAAAAAATCTTCAAATAAAAGTTTTAGAGAAGACAATTCTGCATCTAAATCAACCAATGAAATTAATTTAGAGTGCTTTATAAGGCTAGATATTTAATTTGAAAAATTTGAAAATGATCAGAAATAGTTGTTGCATCTTGAAATCTGAGCTGTTGTCACTTTGGCAATTTCCAGCTTCCCTATTTATTTTAGAAAATAAATCTTTAAATAAATGTTTTAGAGAAGACAATTCTGTATCTAAATCAACCAATGAAATTAATTTGGAGTGCTTTATAATGCTAGATATTTAATTTGAAAATTTTGAAAATGATCAGAAATAGAAGACAATTCTGCATCTAAATCAACCAATGAAATTAATTTAGAGTGCTTTATAAGGCTAGATATTTAATTTGAAAAATTTGAAAATGATCAGAAATAGCTGTTGCATCTTGAAATCTGAGCTGTTGTCACTTTGGCAATTTCCAGCTTCCCTATTTATTTTAGAAAATAAATCTTTAAATAAATGTTTTAGAGAAGACAATTCTGTATCTAAATCAACCAATGAAATTAATTTAGAGTGCTTTATAATGCTAGATATTTAATTTGAAAATTTTGAAAATGATCAGAAATAGCTGTTGCATCTTGAAATCTGAGCTGTTGTCACTTTGGCAATTTCCAGCTTCCCTATTTATTTTAGAAAATAAATCTTCAAATGAAAGTTTTAGAGAAGACAATTCTGCATCTAAATCAACCAATGAAATTAAATTAGAGTGCTTTATAATGATAGATATTTACTTTGAAAATTTTGAAAATGATCAGAAATTGCGGTTGCATCTTGAAATCTGAGCTGTTGTCACTTTGGCAATTTCCAGCTTCCCTATTATTTTAGAAAACAAATCTTTAAATAAAAGTTTTAGAGAAGAAAATTCTGCATCTAAATCAACAAAAAAACTTACTTTGAGGGCTGTATAATGCTAGATATTTAATTTGAAAATTTTGAAAATGATCAGAAATAGCGATTGCATCTTGATATCTAAGCTGTTGTAACTTTGGCAATTTTCAGCTTCCCTATTTAATTTAGAATAAAAATCATCAAATAAAAGTTTCAGAGAAGAAAATTCTGCATCTAAATCAACAAACAAAATTAATTTTGAGTACCTTATAATACCATAAAATTAATTTGAAAATTTTGAAACTTATCGTAAATAGCGATTGCATCTTGAAATCTGAGCTGTTGTCACTTTGGAAATTTCCATCTTCCCTATTTATTTTAGAAAATAAATCTTTAAATAAATGTTTTAGAGAAGACAATTCTGTATCTAAATCAACCAATGAAATTAATTTAGAGTGCTTTATAATGCTAGATATTTAATTTGAAAATTTTGAAAATGATCAGAAATAGCTGTTGCATCTTGAAATCTGAGCTGTTGTCACTTTGGCAATTTCCAGCTTCCCTATTTATTTTAGAAAAAAAATCTTCAAATAAAAGTTTTAGAGAAGACAATTCTGCATCTAAATCAACCAATGAAATTAATTTAGAGTGCTTTATAAGGCTAGATATTTAATTTGAAAAATTTGAAAATGATCAGAAATAGTTGTTGCATCTTGAAATCTGAGCTGTTGTCACTTTGGCAATTTCCAGCTTCCCTATTTATTTTAGAAAATAAATCTTTAAATAAATGTTTTAGAGAAGACAATTCTGTATCTAAATCAACCAATGAAATTAATTTGGAGTGCTAGATATTTAATTTGAAAATTTTGAAAATGATCAGAAATAGAAGACAATTCTGCATCTAAATCAACCAATGAAATTAATTTAGAGTGCTTTATAAGGCTAGATATTTAATTTGAAAAATTTGAAAATTATCAGAAATAGCTGTTGCATCTTGAAATCTGAGCTGTTGTCACTTTGGCAATTTCCAGCTTCCCTATTTATTTTAGAAAATAAATCTTTAAATAAATGTTTTAGAGAAGACAATTCTGTATCTAAATCAACCAATGAAATTAATTTAGAGTGCTTTATAATGCTAGATATTTAATTTGAAAATTTTGAAAATGATCAGAAATAGCTGTTGCATCTTGAAATCTGAGCTGTTGTCACTTTGGCAATTTCCAGCTTCCCTATTTATTTTAGAAAATAAATCTTCAAATGAAAGTTTTAGAGAAGACAATTCTGCATCTAAATCAACCAATGAAATTAAATTAGAGTGCTTTATAATGATAGATATTTACTTTGAAAATTTTGAAAATGATCAGAAATTGCGGTTGCATCTTGAAATCTGAGCTGTTGTCACTTTGGCAATTTCCAGCTTCCCTATTATTTTAGAAAACAAATCTTTAAATAAAAGTTTTAGAGAAGAAAATTCTGCATCTAAATCAACAAAAAAACTTACTTTGAGGGCTGTATAATGCTAGATATTTAATTTGAAAATTTTGAAAATGATCAGAAATAGCGATTGCATCTTGATATCTAAGCTGTTGTAACTTTGGCAATTTTCAGCTTCCCTATTTAATTTAGAATAAAAATCATCAAATAAAAGTTTCAGAGAAGAAAATTCTGCATCTAAATCAACAAACAAAATTAATTTTGAGTGCCTTATAATACCATAAAATTAATTTGAAAATTTTGAAACTTATCGTAAATAGCGATTGCATCTTGAAATCTGAGCTGTTGTCACTTTGGAAATTTCCATCTTCCCTATTTATTTTAGAAAATAAATCTTCAAATGAAAGTTTTAGGGAAGACAATTCTGCATCTAAATCAACCAACAAAATTAATTTTGAGTACCTTAGAAAGCCATAAATTTAATTTGAAAAGTTTGAAAATTATCAGAAATAGCGATTACATCTTGAAATCTGAGCTGTTGTCATTTTGGCAATTTCCAGCTTCTCTATGTATTTTAGAAAAAAAATCTTCAAATAAATGTTTTAGAGAAGACAATTCTGAATCTGGTATTTTCCCCGTATCACACTGACCAATTAATTCCTGCTTTGAAATTAGACTAATTGTTGGAGTTGGAGTCAAATTCAGTTTCTCACACCACCGAGGGCAGATGGAATGTTGTAACGCTGCGACTTGGTACATTTTTTTATTGCTGAAAGGTGCAAATTTTGTAAATTTCATTAAATTCCAATTAAAATTAGAGGGCAAAAAATTAAAATTGATTAATAAAAAATGCAGATTATTTAGGTATAGGTCGTAATTAATGTAAAAGGGAAAATTTTCTTTGATGAAAAATGATTTTTCAGTACGTGCTTTGAAATTTTATGTACGAATTATTTTACACGTTATTTATAATTTGTACCTACTCGTTTCCACTTGAAATATCTTTTTATAAAAATGACATTTGGATGTTTTGGTCTTCGTACCTGTTCGAGTCGGAGTTAAGAGCTTAGAATCTCTCGAAAAGGATTAAATATTTATATTGTATTTAATATCGTTTAAAAGAGGCATGTTTTGTTGTTGGTTTACAGTTAGAGCACTTAAAAATTGTCGTTTATAAAGAGATGAATGCATTTTTAAAAACGGCAGTTGTGTTAAAATAAACAAGACAGTGATTCAACTTTGTATGCAATAATAGTAAAACTTTTATCTTTCTACCTGACGTTACGGATCATATAGAAATGTAAAATACCTCATGGCGCCTGGAGCTTTACAAAGGATCGTAAAGCATCTCAAAATAAAACTGAAAATCTGAACGCTCTTTGAGATGTTCCGCAGAGTCCTAATTCATAACTAAAAATATACCGACCTCCCTAGCACAAAAGCCGTTTCACAAATCATTTTATCAGATTTTGTACGGAAACAAAGTTTCACAGGTTGTCAGCCCCCGGTTGTGGAGATTTCAAAACTATAATAGGGACGTTCGGACGTTATTGTAGTAAGTTGTGAATTTCTTTCCTATACATAGCGTTGAAATTTATTGTTATTCTCTTGTTATAATTATTCTTAACGATTTGTGCCTTTATAAACTCAACAACTTTCTCAATTTCTTCTTGATCTCATCATTCTCAATTCTCATCATATTGTAGCAAACTTTTCTTCTTTTGTTTGAAAAATGAGCTTTATTGCCTTTTCATAGTTTACATGAAAGTGTTGTTAAAACTTGGAAGTGTAATGGCAAAAATTAAAACTTTTCAGTTTCCATTGAATGACTCGAGATGTAAATTGTGTGCTGATGGTTGCAAGTTTATTGTGGAAATAAAACATATAAAAAGTTTCTTCTTTTCGCTTCTTTTATTAATAAAAAAATATATTTCGGACTTTTAATTTGTATGCCGACATATGTTTCGTTTTTATTATTAACTTTATTAAATACGAATTTACTCTTCTTTTCAGCTTTTTTTATATCTATTAAAATAGCACGATAACAAGCGAGGGTGGATTTTATTTATTTTTCGTCTTTCTAACAGTCGATAAGTTTGAAAGTAGCTTTTAGAGGAAATTCAAAGTTTGAATAATTCTTGTAGCGTTGTGATTTAGCTTTTATACATTTTTTTTCGATAAATATGTATGATAGACTATTATTCAGAGCGACTTAAAGTATCTACGTCTAGAGAGTGTTTCAAACTTCAAAAGTGGAATTTTAAATATTTTTTTGATCTCAGAAACAATATTTCTTTCACTTTTTTTAACACTTGAAAGAGTTGATTTTGAAGTATAAAAATTAGAAACTTAGTGGATAGGTTTTCGCAGGTTTTCGCACTAAAAAATCTAAAGCTAAGATGCACAAATGTCGAGGAAATGTAGAATTGTGTGATTTAAGCACCCAGAAAGATTTTTGTTGAAACAATGGCCCCATTCAGGACAGTTGATTGATTCAGAGTTTCCTAAACTTTTTCTCTGATGGAGCGAGCACTTTGAGGTTCTTTGACGGAGCACCTTGCGTAATTTGAAGGGTAGGTAATGACACATAATCAATAAATCTTAGGAAAATAAAAAATAACCGTGTTATTAATACTTTTTCACGGAGCACAGTTTGGGAAACTATGGACAAATTGATCATTCTCTTTCTCTGTCTCTTTTATGGCGATGATAGGGGAAGTGATCCAAGAAATATGCTATTCAAGCTATGATCATTTCATGATCACTCAATTTATCTCTCATCTGAACGGGCCTCTTATAACTTGAACTTGAACCCACCTGCTGGTTAGTACACAGAGCTTATTGCTTGTCCAGCATCTTTTAGATCGGTGTGCGCAGTGAGCAGTGGAAACTCGAAAATTGGCTCTTTCAGAGTTGCTTCAGTTTCTTCAGAGACCAATTCAATTTTTGAATATTAAAAATTATGTATATGTTACATAGGGCTAACAATTTTAGAAAGCCTTAGTTGGAGCATGGCACAAAAAAGGTTGGAAAACACTGTTTTAGAGCGTACTTGTTCATTCTGCTAGATTTGTTACCATCTTCTGGTTACTTGATCGTGTGTGGACGTAATCTTTAGTAGAGTATGATTTTATAGTCAAGATTAAGTTTTTTAGAAGATTATTTTTCATAAAATAGTCCATTGTCTCCTAAAAAAAATAAGAGTAGGTAATAAAATAGAATGTGGACTTTTCCACGTAGTTATCTTCCCGATGAAGGCACTTGTAACGCGGAATCAGCGTTCCTTCCTCATAAAATATTTGCACCTGTGTTAACCTGTCACGACTTTCCCACCATTCTTCTGGTCCTTATCGATCTCTAATCGAATGAGCAGATGGTATAGACTCAGTGCCAAGTCTAGGACACAAAAACTGCTTCAAAAGAGTGTATAGTGAGAGGTTTTTCAGCCAGACTCGCCACAGTTTATTGTAATAAAAATGACATTGAGCAACAGTTCGAAATCAATGAAGAGCAGAAGAAACAGGGCCGAATGGCGAATTTAATCTTTTGCTAACTTCTAGGCTGATCTCTTTTACTGTCGTAGCATCTGACATTTGTCGATAGTCAGTATGGGTTAGCTGGTCTTGCTGGTGGCTAGACAAAGAGTCAGCAATCCCTATTAGCGGGCTAGGTTGATATTCTCGTGAGTGTGAAAACATTTTTAGAGACACTGGTGTGATATATTTCAAAATGTGAGAGTTCATGTTTGCCTACTACCGGAAATTAACGCCCTAGGCTGTAGCCTAGTCAGCCGGCTTTGAAGATGAAACCTTCGTTATTGTGTAGTAATTATAGGCCTTATTATAGTACTACAAGTTAATACCCCTACGAAGAAACGTATTTCCTAAAATTAGGTTTGAATTTCTAACTAGGCTTTAGTGTAGTTTCTAGTCAATCTATGCATTTATATGTAGCGTTGAGACAGCTCAGTACACTCAGGCGAAAACCGTCTTTGAAGAAGATGAAACCTTCGCTATTGTTTAGTAATTATAGGCCTTATTATCGTACTAAAAGTTCCTACCCCTACGAAGGGGGTTTCCCCTAAAATTGAGTTTGAATTTCTAACTAGGCTTTAGCCTAGTCTCTAGTCAATATGTGCATTTAAATGTAGCATTGAGACAGGTCAGTACACTCAGGCGAAAACCATGTTTGAAGAAGATGAAACCTTCGCTATTGTTTAGTAATTATAGGCCTTATTATCGTACTAATAGTTCCTACCCCTTCGAGGGGGGTTTCCCCAAAAATTGTGTTTGAATTTCTAAAATTACACTTTTTGTCATATTTTTGCAATTATCTCGAGAACTATAAAGTTAGCGAAAAATTATAAGGAGACAAAAATTTAAGACAATAAAAAAATACACAATTTTTGTTTGAACTCAAAAACCGTAAATGTTTTTATTAAACAGTTACAGCCCTCCAAACTTCAGCATATTTCACAACTTACCTACTAATTTCTATTTACCTAAGAATGTCATGATTTTTAAATTTCCTGAGTTTGAAGGACCTGCCACTTCTTCATAAATGCATTTACAAATCTTATCTTCCAACAAAATTTGTCTATTTTTTTATTGGCTTTAATTTTTGTCTCTTTATAAGTTTTCGCTGACTACATACTCGTAATTTGCGAGATAATCTTAAAAATATGAGAAAAAGTGTAATTTTGGAGATTGAAACCCAATTTTGGGTTTGAAACCCACCTTCGGAGGGGTGAGGTGTGTAAGGACTATAACTACTAAAGAATAGCGATGGTTTCAGTTACAGCTGAAGGTTATTTTATTTTGGGTTCATCATGTAAAATTTCGTAACTGCACTGAACTATTAGTAGGATGAGCGGTTTTCAGCTCTCGCGGACTCGTTCTTTACGTAATAAAATCACCTCCCTTAACTCTTTAGTTATTTTTAAATAAAACCTTTATAGTCACTTATTCAATTCATGTTTGCCATTAAGGAAGAGGTTGAAAAGCTTTGCTGACACATTTGCGGCGCGGTTTTATCATATTTAGCTTATGAGAAAAAATGAAACTCTTTTTATAAAAAATTAGTACATTAACTGAAACTTTACATACGGCCATTTATATACATTAACCTGTAATCCTTTAGTATAATTGCTGGTTAAAAAATTTTTTAGCTTTGATATTTCAACAAAATTTCAATCTTTTAATGTGAACGAATGTTATTAAAAATTTGGATTAAACTTTCGTTTGAGTTCGCGCTTTTATTCATTTATTTTAATTTAAAACTCACATAAAAGGAGTTTTAGAAAATGATTATAAAGGAGAAAGGGAACAAAACGAAAATTAGTTTTTAACGAATTTATTAATAAACAAAAGTCTCGGTACATTTATTTTAATTAATAAATTAGCGAACGACATCTTTTTTCAATTTCAAATATTTGCCAAGTTGAATTTTCAATCTTTGTGAATAAAATTTGTTATTATATTACAATATTTTTTCCCGATAAATTCATCCAATCATTTGTGAAAAATGTTTCTTCTTTTGAAAACATACAATCGAAGTTGTGGGTACAATAAATTTTATTAAATTCTTTTCTACCTTTTCTTGACTTAACAAAACTTGATTTAGTTGATTTTTTTTATTAAAAAAACCTAATATAGAAATCATTTTTCAAAATCAAAACTAGTAATTAATTGAAAGCTCGAGTTTTAAAAATAGGTGTGATGCTTTATACCTTTTGTATCAGCTCGAAGGAATGCGACCCCCGTTCTATTTATAAAAAAAGAATAAAAAAAAGAGATGAGTCTCTTTATCAATATAAAATTAAAATTTGTTAACGCTTTATGGCGTTTTAAAACTTGTTAAATCCTGTTTTTTCCTGTCCTTACACAGTGGCGTCTATCTGTAACCCCCACAACAAATCCTCCTACATTCTTGCATATCCTTAAATTCGTGTTTCACTTGACACAATGAGGCAAAAAAACCAGTCCTCAAACAAGCAGTATACACAATTATAAACGAGAATTGGAATGTTAAAAATTTCGATTTTATTTCCAAATTATAATAAAATCGCGACCTTTTTTTGTGTGTTTGCAGAATATGGTTGGAATTTTATTTTAGTCAAATTTACTTAAATTTGTTTGTTTTTCGTAACAATAGTCGATTGTTTGGTCTTTCTTTTGTTCAAATTTCCACTAGGGTGGTTTTTCGCACACATTAGCTTATGCTCACAAAATATGTAGACGCGAACTTTCTTTGAAATCAAACACTCGCATAGTTAAAAATTGGAAACATACTTCAACTCAAATATTTTTTTTTTGGAAAATAAAAGTACAAAAAACAGTTTGCACTGAGGTAAGTTGGCTTTTTGTTAGGAAAAACGGTCTTAACTAATCAATAGATATAGACTAGGAAAGTTTTCAAAAAACACGTCCCCTGATCCATGATGCAAGTGACATTTTGTATAACATTTTTGTAACCGATCTTTTCCCAATATTTCAACCCAAAAAATTAGGGTTACCAAAGCGAAATTTTAACTGGAAGCGCGTTATTCTAGATGGTACCCAAGATATCCGCTTTGTAATTTTTTATAGAATGATTCTGGCAATTACGACAAACAGTTTTATTGGTGCAGATAGATAATTTTATGCTCTACATTTTTATTAGAGGTCAAATTATCTTCAGATCACTCCTTAACCCTCCATTCAACGGGTGAAGCCTGTGAGTGCAAGCAAAAGTGAAAATTGTCTGTAACTTAAAAAAAGAAAAACTTTTTACTGTAATATTCTCTCTACCTTCTTAACTTGTAATAACTCATATCATCAGCATTTGCTTTTCAAATTTTTTCAAAAACTGAATCCTCTAGGACACAGTTTGTTGTGACAAGCTTCACCCGTCGGTTCGTGTAACTTTGTGATAACCGATTATTTTTGTTATAAAGCATTATTTAAGCGCAAAATTTATCTGCAGACCATAAAAAATAATTGGTTTTAAGTTTCAATGCTTGTTTGTAAATTTTTTGTTAAGGTCACAAGTGCAACATAAGCAAAAATTCTTATTATTTTTCCAGTTTTGTAAGGCTTGGTTATGTATTTAGTACATTGAAGCCTGCTATTTCAATGAAGTTTAGGCCCTTGCAGTTTGTGTTGAGAATTTTATAATTTAATTTTTTTGGAATTTTCTGCTTATTTGATCAATATACTAAATATGTATTATGATAATTAACTTTATTTTCCTTCAATGTCCATAAAAAACAGTTTTCAATAAAAAATGTCAAAAAAGGATAAAAAATTTAAAATTAAAAAATAATAACTAACAAAAGGACCTACGCTTTAATTCTTCTGTAAAATAATGAAGAATAAGGTAGATTTTCAATTAAAAAAATTTCAGTGCAATTCTTGCACCCTTACTATTTTTTAGCTATAGATATAAAGTGAGCGTAACAGGCTTCACGCGTTGGCTAGTGTGATTCTAGACCCACCCGTTGAATGGAGGGTTAAGAAGCTAGAGCCGGGAGAAGTACCATAAACTAGGAACAAAATCCCAATATCCAAATGCTATAGAGCAGGGTTTCCCAAACTGTGCTCCGCGGAGCATTAGCGCTGCGCGTGAAGGTAGCAAGTGAAAGCAAAAGATTTATTGATTTGAGTGTCATTATCCACCTTTCAAAATTCACAAGGTGCTCCGTAAAAATTCAAAGACCCTCAAAGTGCTCCATTAGAGAAAAAGTTTGGGAAACCCTCTATAGAGGAATTTTATATAACATTTTTGTAACCGATGTTCACCCAATATTTCGACTCTGGTCTACAATTTTTATTGGAGGTAAAATTACCGAAAAATCACTCCTTAAGGGTGTAGAGAGTCAGGAGAAGCACCGTGTGTTGTCAAAACAGAAGACACAATATCCTCTTTATGGTAGACTTTTATGGATATGATTTACACTGTTGATGTTTAAATAGATACATCTTGGCTGGATACTTGGAAAGCTACCTCTCAGAACTCACCGAGATGCTTCCACATGTATGAAGACGGTTTATACAACATACGCTGCTTTTCCCGACTCTAGCTCGTTATAAATGAGTGATCTGAAGATAATTTTACCTCTAATAAAAATTATTAGTCTCGTCTAATACCCACAAGGCTCAAATTAAAATGCTTTCCCAGTTAGGTTGGGGTACAAACAAGAAAATTGAAAAAATAACAATTCTTTTGAATTTAAAAAATTCAGTGCACTCTAGTGGGTTGGGGATTCAAAGCTAGGCTCTTTGAGCGTGGACCACTATGATCATAATTAATCCAAGTATCGAATTACAAATTGCAACGCTTTTTCTTTATGCTCTGTTCATAAATATTGATAAATAAGGGTACACTCACCTTGAGTTCTTTGTGCTAGAACAAACCTAAAAAGGCCCCTCTTTCCTCCAGCGTTATACCATGTGAAAATGTTCACCTGCTTCTTCTGTACATAAAATACTCACCACCCGCATAATATAATTTTTATACGTCAAAAATATTCAATGCCCATTTTGGATTAAAATGCCAACTGAATTATTTAAGATCTTTTCATGGATCGTAAATTAAATGCAGTTTCTTAGTGCAATGTCTTAAAGACATTACCTCCGACAATTTGGAATTTAACAGCCTCTTTAAAGATATTAAAACGTATCATTTCAAGTGCAACCCTCGTTAAAGGGGTGTAATATTCGTCTAAATGGCTTTTGTTAAAATTTAGGGAATGGCAAGGCTTTAGAAGCTTGTAGAAAATCAAGGGAAATTTATAAATCGCGTACATCTGCTACGATGCTTACACAAAATGTACCTATTTTTATTACGTTTTTTACTTCTTCTTTTGAAAGGACAAATTGGCAAATTGAAGATTCTTTCTAAATAAAGCTTTTTAAAAGTAAACTTTATAATATAAAAGGGTTTATAATATTTTAGCGTGTATCAAGAATATAAATTTTGGCCTTTGTAGAGTAATAGCCTGTAGCTAAAGTTTTAAACAAAAATAATATTTACAAAGTCATGCAACGTTTTGATGTCCTGAATTACATTATAAAGAAGAAAAAGTTTTGAAAATTTTAAATTTGTTAAAATGGGATTTTTTACTGAAACTAATATTCATTAGTCTTAACGAAAATTAGATCTAACGATTCAAAAAAAATCAGTACGACCTAATTGTTATTGTATCCAAATTCCATGAGCGCTAATTTTCATCAATAGTAGGAGTAATAATTATTAAATCGAATAACGATTACCTAATAATGAATTTTGTTTACCTGAAGCAATTTAAGTTGTAAAATGTTTTATAACGCAAAACTTGACTTTGAGTACCTAAACATTTCGTGTTTTAAACAGCAACTTAAATTAGACTGCGGGTACGTGTGTGTTTCCAAGTTGAAAAGCTCGCGTTATGTACAAATTTCCTTATTTAGCGCAACGTTCTAAAAACATTTATTTTATGAAAGGCGCTTGAATAGCTCATTACGTGTTAAATTCCTCTTTGATAACAATTGTAAAATATTTAAACAAACGCGAATTTTTTTATTGCGCCATGGAAATAAAACTTTAATACCAAAGAAAACTAGGATAATTCGAAATGAAAATAATATGAAAAATTATTATAATTTTTAACGTTTACTGGTAGCTCTCGTATAATGCGGTTAATTAGTTGAAAATGTATTTTTTATTAAAGGAGTGAGATTAATTTTCTTAGCTGGCAATTTTCTACCGATTGAAGGAGGTATTTTGTTAGTGACAATTTAAAGATGAAAATTCACAAAGGAAACAAAGTGAAACATTTTAAAGTTGGCTAAAATCGTTTATTTCCTGACACGGTTTTTCACAATACATCACCCTCCTGATCTACCGTTTCGAGTTATCGGAAATGCAGTCCTTCTGTAAATTCTCAAACGACACTGTCACAAGATATTTTAGGTCACTTATTTTATGTTTTAGAAAAAGGAGGAAAAATGGCCAACGTATAAATTTTTTTTTCATCTCCAACATCTTACATTTTTTTCCGTTTTGTGTATTTTTAATTAACCTTTTCTCTAAATTTATTCGTACCTTGTATTTTCATTTTGTAATTAGGTGTAAAAATAAATTTCGTTTTTATATTATACGGACCAAAAATACAATTAGAGATAATTAAAGGCATAAAATGTGGTAGTTGACGTAATTTTATTTTATCTAAAATGTAACAGTTGGGAAAAATTTTTATCATCGTAAGTATGGGGTTAAATTAATATTGCTATGTTGTAAAAGGAAAATTATTTAACCTACGAGGGTAAAATTAACACCTTTACTGTCCACGGAGGTAAAATTGCTCGAGTGGATTAATGCTTTTATTCACTCCTAGTAATCAAAATTTTTGTTTTTCTTATTTTGCATTAACACTTTGCACTTGTTAATGGAATCTCGGCATACGTCCATTTATTGACATTTAATTAAATCCATTTGTTAGAGAAATAAATGGATTTCTAAAAGAGCCGATACAAAAATGTAAATTGCTTTTTATGAATTTTTGGAAATGCTGTAAGAGTTTGGTGGTGGGGTCCAAGTACGACGGTGTTGGAATGCGGAGTTAAATTAATACCGGAGTAAGCCCCGAGAGGGTTTTCACGGCTTACTCTGTCATAATACGAGTATTTCATCTTTAAACAGTCATAAAAGGAAATTCTGTCTTAGAAAGCCTATTAGTGTGAGTTACCTTTTAGCAGCAGTCGAACTCGAATAGCTACAAAGTGGCGTAAAAGTCACCAAGGGGTTAAAAATATAATAATTTAATTTATTTCTTTTCGAAATAATAAACTAAAGTTTATTATGCTTTTTCAGCCATAGCTGGGAAATTTTACGTCACGTACCTAAGTGACTCCCATTTTCAGCTTCACAAAATTAGGTTTTTTAAAACATTTTCCATGACTTTCTGAAGTATCTGACGTTAATGCTCGCACTTTAGGCTCGAATGTTCTCATTGGACTTCTCGATAAGCTTGGTTGATTGTTAATGGTTTATTAACATACCTACGTCTTTAAGATGTCTTCAAATAAAATAATCAAGGTACTGTTAAATTTTGTGAAGAAGTCAGTCAAATTGGATGGCGAATTTCTGAAAATTCCTCCAGACCTCCAGGACCCTTTCGGCATTATGCAGAGTGGTTCCATCACATCAGCTATGGCAGCATGATCTTAACAATTTTCGGAGTCCATCGCTCACTATACTTACAGACTTACAGTATACTCAGTTGCCACTGTGGTCTTTGAAATAAATTAATACATTTTTAAAGAAATTATGACTTTTTAAACCTCTTCGCGACATTTGCACTACGCTGTATAAAAGTTTACGAGCTTGTTACATTTGTAACGAGTTACATTATAACCATTCCCCAACATTTTCGCTATTTTCAGTATTTTAGAGCTTTGTTCGTCTCAGGAAGACGTAACATCAATACCCTTCCATTAAAATTGAAAGACTCAATTTTTACAGCACTTAGTATTCATTTATGTTATATTAGGGACGTGATGGGGTGAAATGAATATTTTTAAAAGTTGCAAATAAATTTAATTTAAGTTCGTCTTTTTTTTTTATAAAAACGACATGGCACTGTTAATACAATTTGCTAATGAGTAGAGCTACTTTTTTATAAATTTCACTTAGTTGTAAAACGACTGAAAAAGAAATTGACTCAATTTTTAATACTGCCTTAGGGCTTTTAAAACATTTTTGAATTAAATATTTTTTTTAAATATTTTTAATTTATTTTTCTTTTATGTTTCAGGTATGTACATTTTAATTATTCCGATTCTTGGAAAAGCTTTTTGGAAGGAACGAGAGAAAATTTTGTTGAAAAGGTCAGTTTTAATTAACGCTACTTACGTTTTTAGATGAATTTGTGAGTATACAGTCAATTACTGTTCCTGTTTAATTCAAGATTTTGTTGTGTATTCTTCGATTTTTACATTTCTTCTTCATCATCAAGTAAATTACGATTACCTATGTGAAAATTTCACGAATGCAATTGATGTATGACTAAATTTTTTCATGCTGACTTAAAGTCTACGTGCACATTGCACACCTTTCTTTTTCCGGGTCATAATAGATAAACTAATTAAGCCTGGCGTTTGGCCACGTCGGTGCACCGCACTTCGCACTACCTCGAGCGCCGTAATTAGCAACGCACCGAAAAAATAAAAAAAAGCATTGTTTTATAATATGGGACTATACACCATTCACCGACAAGATGCAGTTAAGCCACTCCCAATAAAAAGCGCAAGATATTCGAATAGAAGTTGTCTATTGGTCGAATTTTGAAACCGTTTTACAACACTCGCACAAGAATTCTTGACATGCGTCAACCTTATTTGACAGAAATTTGTAGGGAGTGACTTGGCTGCATCTTGTCGGTGAACAGTGTATAGCACACTGGATGTATGAAGTATGACGTGTAGCCTATCTCCAGATGTGCGCAGTTTTCAGGATTTTAGGAATAAACCACAATTTTTCAGTTTATTTTCAAGAAATTAATAGTCAACTGAATTTTTTTTTATTGACTCAAGTCTTTATTGTGATCATAATACACCGCGCTCTACCCCCAGCACCGCACCGCCCTCTACCCCCAGCACCGTACAACATCGCACCTACAAAATAAATAAAGCGTGGTTTTATATAAGACTCCACATTAAAGCATCGACCCTCGTCTCGCACGCTCTTATATAAAACAACGCTTTGTTCATTTCTTCGCCGACGTGGCCCCGCACTAATTGCCTTAAAAATGCCAGTTTGAATAAATTAATTTAATCCAAAACAAGCGTTGAGACTTCATAAAATAAACTCCGTCTCCGATGGGCGCAAAATCATAGTAGGTACACTATTTTTGAACGCCTTCCTTGCTTTCGAATCAATTACTAGATTTTGAAAGGTAAGACTTCATACAACATGTCCATCAGAACAGCTTCTTGTATGGAAGATGCTCTGTAGAGGTGACACACTTTTAGAGAAATTTGCAAATATCTGCCAATTGAGACGTAGACCTGTTTTATCGACTCTTACCTTTCACACCTTTATAATCGAGCCAAGTTATGAGCTTATTTCAAAGCAGCAGGCTGTTAAAAATCATCTAGTTTTTGATGTTGAATTTAATACTATAGGCCGAAAATAGAGTAGGACAGGTCTTATGGCGTGGTGGAAGTATAACATTGCCGGTGACCAAAACTCGCCTATTTCAACGCGTGACGTCAGCAGGAGTATATCTCATTTTCTATCTCGGTCTATTTTAGAACTTTAGACAGAGGTAGAGCATATACATTAGTTAGAATACTACAATGGTAGACGAGTCAGAATGCATCTAGCATTTATAATACATGTATTACGTTCGATGCGCAATGTTATACTTCCACCATGACTTATGGTATGCTTTTTAGAGAAACTCTATCGAAAGGCCGACCAAGACCGCTACTGTCAACGAGAGCGCAAGCGCTTTTGGAGGTCTCACTTTTATGTATGAGTAAATTCAAGTTTATCATTTTGTAATAAACGTAACCTGACTTAGGTACGCTATCTAACCTAACCTCACATACCTATTCTAACTTTGGGTGTACAACGTGCCAGATTATAGCTATTTCCAATCGGAACTAATGAAGCCAGTCCAACTCTGGGAAGCCCTATAATATGAGTGAGCAAAATTGCTTTTATTAAAGAACTAGGCCTTTAGATGAGGCAATGGAGAGTATTCTTTGGATTTCTCTATATTTATTGTTGATAAACCTGATCTAAACTGATTTATTTAGCATATTTTATTCTGAGGAGCTGTGAACTTGCGCAGATACCTAAATTGGTATTTATCCCCACCAACGCAGTAGTCAACGTATTTAAATTATTAAAGGGGCGTGGCCAAACCTGCGCGAACTTTAAATTATTAAAGGTTGAATTATTTTTGCTCTACATCAACTTTTCAATAGTTTTTCTTGAGTCCACGATAAATAAACAGATAAACACGGGGGATTTGCGGGATTTGAAGTCGTTTTGAGAATTCTTGAGGATTAATATGCAAGTTTTCAAACAGCCATCAACTTTTTTAAGCGAAAATTCTGAATCTGATGTTTTCTGTCGTACATAGTAAGGGGACAAACTGGGTTAATGCTGAATAACACGAAATTTTTTTTTCTTCCAAATTTTAAAGTCCAGGGTCGGACTTTTTCAGACCCGGGGCATATGTCACGCGTAGAAATATGACGCAGATTATTCAATGTAATTATAAAAGAATGCAACAATGTAGGTTTGCAAAAGATTACAATATGTGAATATTGTAATAAGTCGGGAATGTCTTATTCAGCAGAATCGTCAGTGTCACTCGTCACGTAGACAAAACTGATAAAAGACCCTCGATGAGGTCAATGAATCAGTTACTAGTTGGGCTTGGAGTTAGTTAGTTGTTGGAGTAGAGTTAATCCTGTAGTTAAGTCATGGATTGAGCTCCAAAGAAGTGTTGAAGGGTAACCATTAAGATGGATACCACAATTGTACTGATTTGTTACATGTATAAGAATAATCTAAATATATTAGGAAGTTTTGTATACTGGCACGTTGTTTCATCAACTCCAAATTAACATTCCGGTACACCCTGAAATTATTATTCAGGGGTTGCGAGGAAACCCCCCCTCGTGACAATACCTGGGCTAAAGAGGTTTGCCTATTTGAGTCGCTTCTGCTTTTTAACGAAAAAATAAAAAATAATACCTAATTCTGAAACGTTCAATAAAATTGTATTCGGGGTTAAATTAAAAATCTGTGTTTGAAAATATTTCCCGAGTGTAATTAAATGTTACTGAATTGGCCCAAGGTTGACAGGCCTGTTGATGAAAATTGAGTGAAAATGTTTAGAGCTTTAGAGCAATCGAAAACTGACGTTGAATCAAAATTTCACGTTAAATATCACAAAATTGCAAATATCCGTTTCTAAAGTCAAATATTTAATTGTATTTATTCAACGTTTATTTTGAACGCAAATATGCGGAGTTGAAATGATATTTAGAAATATTCTCCCCAATTTTAAGTAAATAGGGATTTCGTTTGTTTTTGACGTCTATAATATTCGTTAAATGTTTTTTCATTTTTTGGTTTTTCTTATATACCTTTGATTTAACCTAAAATGTCATCGGTGGCGCCCTAGTAGAAATAGATCATCTTCAAATACAGCCGCCTTTTACCCTCGAGACGTCCTAGCTCCTATACAACCCCATTCTTCACTTATTAACAATTATTTTCACGCGAAACCACCTTTCAGAATACGTTATTTATTACTTTTAAAGTCCAAATTTAAAATCTCGAACCTTTTTTTTTAAATTAAAACAGTCAAACACCTTACACGCTTTAAAAGTGAATGAATGGATGGATGTATTTGAAGAAGGCATTTATTTTAGAAAACAACAGCTGTTGACGAAGGGCAATTTACTCCAAAGTATTTTCTTGTTTGCATATTTTGTTTTGCATATTTGTTTAATGCGTTTTGTCTACAAACTTAAGTGGGTTTTCTCTCTATATTGTTCTAAAAGCATTAAACCGCAGCTTACTATCGAGACAGTTCCTATTATAACTTGTAAGTTATACAATCTAAATTGCTTTTATAATTTATTTTTTCAACCTAATCACATCTTATCGTCGTTTTATTACTTAATTACGCGCATTCTTTGAAAAATTTTTAATTACCTACTAGACAAGGCTGTAATTTTTCGTGTACGTCCGAGGCCGAGGAAATTTCTAATTTATTTTCGTCTTTACTTTATTTATGAGCGTTTAGCTCGCTTATTTTCTCATTTAGTCTTTGCACCTTACTTTGTGGCGGAGTCGGAATGATTTAAAATTAACGATAAAATTGGAAGTGGGGCACTACTTATTCGACTAGGGTAAAGAAATAAAATTATAACAAATTTTCTCCCCTTAACTGCTGAAAAGTTAAACTTTTATCGTGTGATTTTCGATCCCCATTTGAGATAAATATAATTTTTATTTTATCATCCTTCCAATATGCTCTATTGTGTTGTAAAAAAGTAGTGGGTTTTATGTATTTTTTTAAAGAGAAGAATTTTGATTGCCTGATTGAAACGGTTTACATAAGTAAAACGTATAAAGTGACGCCATAAAAATATCCCATTAGGGTCTTGATGTATCGATTGGAAATTTATCACGCGGAAATACATTTTTTTAAATTGGGAGCCCCAAGTGCTTTAATAAAAAATTGCACGCATTTTTCCAAGGTGTAAAAATTCCCGGTGGTTGAGTTTGAGTGCCGTGATATTATACTACTATGAGGAGAGAAATAAATGTCGAGTGCTCGTCTAGAGAGGAAAAAAAAGTGTGATCGGTTTCAAGTTTTTACATTTCGTCTCGTGTAGGTAGTTATTTCGTGGAGCAGAAAGCATGTAAATGTATAGCGTATACGAAGTTTATCGTTTGTGGAAAAATTGGAGTAAAATTGAAGATTTTTACGTGAATTGTTTGTATATAAAATAAACATATTTGAGCATAAATCTATGTTGACGTATCTGGGTACATCAATAAAAATCGTTTCTTGGCGAAGTCGAATAACGTTTCAGTTGCAAATACTCTCGTTATCTTAGTTCTGGTTTTATTTCTAGACTTCGTAACTAGGTCGTCCATTCCACTTTATTTAAACTTATCATAGAACGTAATAATTTTTAAAGTTGAAGATTTTCAAACCCCTTTTCGCTAAATTAACCAAATTTTAAATGGACTTGTCTTGTTCAGTTTATATAAATTTTCCTACGTCCCTGTGTCCAGCTCTAGAGTACAAAATAATTTTGGGTTTAAATTTTAAGTGTAAGATACGTTTTAAATGGACTTGACAGTTAATTATCTTTTTATACAAATTGTATGTTCTCGTATAATATGTTTAAACTTAGATTATGATTGAATTTTAATGTTACTTAATATATCGTTAACCAACGTTAATTTGAACGTAATCGTTAAATTAATTTTATTTTAAATACCGCTGATAAAGTTTATATTAAAACACGAGATTAAAAAGGGGGTTGTTCATCATATACGAAACAAAGAGAAAACTACAAAATTTGACAAGAGTGCGTAGGGTTGTGTCTTTATTTTCACGAGCTCTCAGATAGAAAGGACACTATCGGTCTTGCAGGTTAGTTGAGTAGGACTTGTGTCATGTCACTTTGAAGTGTGTTCGGTGAAGCTTGTTTCTACTGATGGTTGATTATTGCATAACATGATCACCGAGAATTAACATAGCTCCGAGATACAGAATTTGCATTAAAAGGGGGAGCGTCATCAAGTGTCTATGGCTAATAATTATTAAATTTTAAGAAAAAACAATTTTTTTGGAATCTAATTGTTGTGGAATTTCATTCACTATGCACACCTTTCTTCTGCAACGCATTCTTTTAAACGGCACCGGCGCCTGCAATCGGCAAAAACTCGAACAAGCATTTCTTTTAGAATGGCGCCGATGGTGCGTATTTGTTCTTATATTTCTAAATAGATTGTGGACGTGGAATCTGTATACGTATATTCTGCTCTACAAACATCCATACACGAGAAAACATTAGGCGCCACAGCAGATAGAGTGACCTAACCGGCCTCTTTTATCCTGCAGAAGCTTCATGCTTATTTTCGCTCTGTGACTAATAATGCTAATAATCTAGTCAACGAAGGGGTTATAGAGCACAATGGAAGAGCGTGGATTTTTTTTCTTCAGGAATGTGTTTGGAGTAGTTCTGAGGTAAAAATTCTAGAAGTCCTCGATCGTAGCTATATGGCTAAGGGAGGGAGGGGTGGAAAGGTCCTTCTTTTGGGATTTTCACTTATATCTCGAAAACGGTTAGTCCTAGAGAAAAACTGACTCTTAGCAAAACAAAAGCTTATCAAATTTTCTACAAGATTGTTTCTATTTATTTTTTCTCTATTCCTTATAGTTTTGGAGATATCCGTCCACAAAAATCGTCAATGTACGAAGAAATATTTTCGCTCACGTTTTTCATCAAACTTGTGCCTCTAGCACCTTAGGTTTACAGAGTAGAAGTTTTCAGAAAATGAATTCTAGAGCATTAAATTTCCTTTTCATTGACTGGTACGGAGTTTTCATACTGTAACACCGATATTAGTCGTGTGTTCATTATTCTATATCCTCGGCATCGCTCGAGTCGAAGATGGGAGGGTTCGAAGTAATAAACAACAACAACAAACACTTTCTTCTTATACCATTATCGCAGATGGTACAAAAACGAAATCAGATGGTTGCTGATGGATTACGTACGAGTCATTTTCTTAATAAAAAACGCTCGGGTGCGCAAACGATGTTAATTTTTCACGTATCAGAAGCAGAATCTTACGGATTCGTAACACTCTGACAGGTGTAGAAAAATGCATCGTTACAATACATTAACGATCTTTGCGGGGGGGGGGATATCATCACTGGTCAACGTTATAAATAAACACTTAAAAAACTAAATTTCCATCAAAAATAGCGATGGCATGGAATAATTATCAAAACAAATCACGTCTGCATTTTTTACATTATTGTTTGACGTTTAGTTTATTGTTGGTTATGTGGTTGTTTCCTTAGAATATAAAGAACCAGGAAGGAGCTTAGCAACCGTTGCTTATAAGAGAAATAAATGCGACGGAAATGCCATTTTAGAAAACTATTGATGACTCATTCATTCTGTCGGGTTTAGGTTATCATCAATTATCATTGCCTGTAATTATCTTTCTTTTTTAAGTGGGGGTACAAGCAATCATTTCTATTGGAAAAATTGACCGGAAATCGCTATATTTAGACAACCATTGCACTCACATACGATTACCTGGATTACTCTGTCCTGTTAGAGTAGCGGCTATTTATTCAATGGGTTGTTTTAATTGTAATTTCCTTTATTTTGTTCTGAAATATGGACAAAAGTTATCTAAACTAATTAGGGGAACAAATAATAATTGAATATTATAAATTTACCACTAAAATCTGTAAACCTAAAGAAGCAGAATACCATAAAAAATGGATCAGAGCATGATAAGTCCGAATAGGGTAGGGTACTGTAGAGAAGGTTATTTCAGAAGTTAAAGGAATTTATCAGAAGTCTTGGGCATCATGAGTCACGGGTTTGAGGATTTTGTAGACCAGAGCACTTTGAGAGCATTGGCCTAATTTAGCAAACGTCAGCGGCTGCTATGCTGAGTTATTTACTGTGTTCCCTAAGTTCCCTAAATTAGCGAGTTTGGTGATTATTACTAATTGTATTTCTGAGGCTGGTCGCTAGTGGTTCCTTGCATCACAACCTCTCGGAACTATTGTGCGCCTAGGATTTGGTCTTCCCTTATGGGAGTTCTGTGCTTTTGATAAAGTCCAAAATTTTTCCTTTTGATAAGTTAGGCAGTACTCTTTGGATCATCTTCTCTTTCCCGAGAATGCTGTAACGACTTCTTGTCAACGCCTCAAAGTGTAGCAGAAGATGAATGGGAGTTTCCTTCTCCACTCCATATTCTCTGCATAGTCCCATCGTATGCAGGTGCTTTTTAAGCTGACAATGGCTCGTTGTTATTGCCGTTACCAGTTGTACTTTATCTCTGCCCATTCTGAGTAGAGAACGAGTTTTTTGTCGGAGGTTTCTCCAGTAGGTCTTTAGGACGTCTCTGTCCAGGAGTTTCCTTTCAGTGTTTAATATGCCACTTCACTAGAAGTGACTTTATTTCTCTCTTTGCCATTTCATAAGAAATTCCAAAGGCTAGTTCTGCTTCAGTGGGTCTTATTTTGCTGGTATGTTGACATGAGCTGACAGCCATACCAGGTAGACGAAATTTCCCGCTAGCTCATTCAGTCTGGGGATGCAGTCCGTTACTAGTGAGGACCTCACCTCACAGGCGTTCAGCGCTTTGAGGCTGCTTAGCTGTCTTCTCACTACGATGAGTTTGGTGATAGGTATGAGCTTTTCTGCAAACCAGTCTATTATCACAAAATACCCTTTTCAACCAATGACCAGAGCTTGCTGCTCTCAAAGTTTTGGACTAATTTTATTAATATTTGTTAATTATAAACAAAGCCGACAGGAGTTGCTTCCAAGTTGTAGAGGTTACCCTGGATCTACTGCTATATTTGCATCATTTTGCAGGATATTGAAAATTAGCCTAATACAAATTAGATCGCCTTAATTGAAATACCGTTTTTTCTCTCTAAAATCTGCAAAATTTGCAGGAAATGCGATATCTGAGACGATGACATTAATCGGAAACTAAGTAATCGCTAATCAATAAAGTGATGGTAAGAGGTTAGCAACAAAGTTCACAACCTGTAGTATATGCATGCAAGGATCTTTTTATTGGATTAGTTCTATCGGTTTTCCACAGTTTCGAAGTATAAAAGCTACGTAACTTGTCCTAATCCGTAGATTTTCCACAAGACTCGTTAAATTGTTTATGGTTTGAAATGTGGACTGTATAGAAACATTTTGAATTAGATATCAAGTTGGCTTTGGCTACTTAGGTGTAATTTTGTGAATAATTTAAATCATTAATTTAGTTGACTCTCTCGCCTTATTAGAAAACTAACTGCTCGTCTAGTTTTTCTTTTCAGTCTTGTAAAACAAAATTTTAAGTGTTCACAGACAGACCCCTAGATTTTTTTAAATAGTGGCAATTTGCCCAGAAGATTAAAACAAGACTTTTTTTGCCAAAATAAAAATTTAAAAATCTTGCTCCACTTACAAAAATTACAAGTACACAACTACGAAGCAATTGCATGTTATTCTTGTATATTTTGTAGAGCGTCTCGAATGAGTTATCCAAATAAGATTTGCCGCGTGAAAATGAACTTTACGAGAATTAAGATGCTTTTGAATAATTCATTTGATAATTTGTCATGTCCTAAATAACGTTGGAGCAATAAAAGCAAAATTTCCACTTTGCGAGACGAATAACACTAGAACTAAACTACCCCAATTTTTCTTGTATAACACACCAAACGATGCCTTATTTGTAGTTTACATAATTTTCAAGTTAAAACAATCGATGAAGACATGAAAATAAAAACAACAAAGTCGTCCTTCTCGCACAATCGTTTATAGAGTATATTAAGTTATTAAAACAACTTTAAGTGACTTGATTGTTATTATTGTAATACAAATATTACAAATGAATCTATAAATCTTTAACTAATTAATTGGCGAGCAATTATGTTCAGTGTACGTCGAGGTCGAATTGCTGCAATTTTTCTCGTAAATAAAATAATGCAATGAACTATTGCAGATCGCATAGATAACTTCAATCAAAAGCAAAACTTTAAGTGAATGTGTTTATTATTAAATGTTGATAAATGTTGAATGTTGAAGGTAGAGAAAATGGGGAAGTCGAATACTGTAAGATGTGATTTTCAAAATGTATTAGCAATTAAATGTGATGTTAGCGTAATTTGGTCTTTTTCACGAACGGATTACTTCTGTTGACGACAACCTTATAAGGAATTTGAGAGGGTCATTTGCTTCATTCGTTGGCTGTAAAAGAGATATGGAAATTGCAAATTAATTAAAATTTATTCGATACGTTTAATTCGTACAATTTGGCTAATTACACCATCCGTATAGTCTTTTCGTGTGAAGAATTTTGTCTTTGAAAGGAAGAAAGGACGAGCGCTCGAGTATAGAGCGTCAAAACGCTAATGAGGTGTAGTTTTGGATCTCTTTACTGAATAGTATAGTGGTTACAGTATTTTAATTCTCACCTCTTATGTATCTCGCTGAAAATTTTCTCTTTTCCACATTTATTTTAAGTGAAAATAATCTCGCACTAAATCTTGCGAGTTATAATAAAATATTACAGTTGAGTTTTGTGTAAAGTTGGAAGAGCTTTATTTTGTGATTGATGAGTATTTTCTTGCAATAAACTCGAATTTTATTTGTTGTATTTTTGTTTTTAAGACAAATTTCTAAATACAAAGAGTTTTGAGCTTTACATTTTCAACTTCTTAACTTTTGTCTAATTTTTTTTCTTCTCCCCTATTTCTATTTTTCTTAGCTCGTTGTTTTCACAAATGTCGCTCTTTCTAGGTCATACAAATATTATATTTTAGAGATAAAATAATATAATGTTGTAAATTGTCTTTAAGAGTCAACTTTGTAAAAGTATTGGTACTTGGAGTGGTTTTTATTACTTTTTAACGATTTTGACATTATTAGGATAACGGCGTTGTAGTTTTATTAATAATTAATTGTTTTTATATTTTAAGGGTAGGTTATGCTCTTTCGGAAAATGTCAAATTGAAATTTTCTTTTAAAAAAGAACATCTTAATTATTTCAAAAATTTATAGAAAAGCCACTAACCTTTAGAAATTTTCGGGCGAGTGACGAGCTTATGAGCGAGCTTAATACTGTCAAATTATTTAATAAATAGGCAACACTCCTTACTTGGTCAGTAGGCTTTCGTGAGCATTTTATCCATACATGGTTGGACAATTGTCTCGGAATGGCTCATTTGTTTGCAAATTGTGCGCCCTATTATTACTAGACCTTTTCGAAGCCCTTTTCTTCACTTTTAATTTGTTTGATGGTAGTTTTTAAAGGCTCGTCCACACACACACAGGCCTTGTCTTTCGGTTTGACTTGAGCAGGCGATCTGAACGCTGTTCAGATGCTCCGGTGGCATGTGGAGGCCGCCTAAACGGTGTCCACACGTTCCGATTTGGCCTGTTCAGACCAAAGCGGAAGGCAAACTTGTGTTTGTGGAATTCAGAGAGAAGACAAATGTCGCAAAATGTCGACAAATCTTATGATAACTCCTCGACTTTACTTTAATTGAATTTTTGTTTAGAAACACTTTTTATTAATATTTCATCGCATAAGCTGTGCGAAATACTTCAAATGCATTTGCAAGATTGTTAGTTCAAACGTTGACTTTGAATAATCTGTCAATTCTGTGTAATTTACATTTTCAAGGACATTAAATATTCCCTTTTCTACTAATCCATTACAGGAAATACCTTACATGTACTAAAGACAACCCCATATTCAACCCCATTTCGTTGTAATTAAAATATTGTTTTCTTTCCAATTCGCAAAAATATAAAGGTGCAGTGTGCCAATTAAAATATAATTTGGATGGGGTGACCACCCTAAAGGTCACTATTGTCAAGCAAGTAAAAAGTATGTAGTCAAGCTTCATAATGGTTCGATTTTTTGTTTTACTAAGACCCACCATTTGCCAATAAACGAATCGTTCCAATACATTTGTCGAACCCTTATACTGGGTGTTGCATTTTTCAAGATGACAATAATTGATGTCTAGGACCACAGCTTTCTTATTTTTTTAAATTTGAGTATATTAGTAGATTTAAAAATTTTTAAACACTCTGCATAGCTTCCGTAATTTTTGAAAATATACTAAAAATAATTCTTTTTCTAAAATGCCCTTATAGTCCAATCACATTAAACATTGGACCTCTAACTAATTAGTAACAGGACGGGACCGCTTTTAAAAATTTTCATTTGGTGAGTAAAAACAGGGAAAAAAAAGTCTACCGTTTTTTTTTGCATACATACGAAGTTATAGGCCATTGAAGAAAAAGAGGGTGTTCTGCAGTGCTGTTTTGCAAAATACTTGAAAAGGAAACCAAATATCGATAAAATGTAAAGGACCAATCTTGTTGAGCATAAAATTACTAACATAAAATATGTTACATGTTTTGAGTTTTGACAATCTATTAAGGTGGTACGACCGTTTTCTTAAAGTAGTCATTTTTCCAAATTGTTAATTAACAAAATAATGTTTTAACCTATTTGCAACGCAATTACAATTCTGAAAAAATTCACCTGTTATTTGACATTGTTAGAGAAGATATTCTATGAGTTTCAGATTGTTGCAAGCTCATTTGCCTAAATTATGGTTTTTTATTCATTAAAAAAAAGAATTTTTTTTCCGTTCTAGTTTTTTGCAGGTTTTACAACTTTAGAATTGGCTGAGACTAATTAAACTGTGATAATCTTGTTCCTTATGAAATTTGCGACAAAAATTGTCCTCTCCAATTTTCTGTGTCGTCATTTGTTTCTGTTTTATTCGCGTGCAAACTTGAAAATTAGCCTAACTATTGTTAGGCTACTTCTTAATTTTTATTGCCTGTTTCATCATTCCTCGATCTCCATTGCTTCGTCGTTTTTAGAATCAATGAATGGTTTTCTCTTGCCCATCGTCTTTCTCAATTTCTTCGTCACTGATAACACTCATTCGGTCACCTTCAATAACCTCTCGGGCCTGATCCTCGACAACTTTTTGAATAAGATTATCGTCGTCTTCTTTATCTTAGAATTCTATTTCTGAACTTATTCGATTGGTACACGACGTTCCTTGACAAGAAAGACATGCTGGAGAGTATCTTAAACAGGATTTGCAGCATTCGCACGCTTTACCACAAGATTCTTTGCATTTGCACGATATTACTCTCAGTAATTCACAGGTACTAAAACTAGTCTTAATGTTGTCATAGTTGGCATGAGACCATCAGACTGTGTTACTTTCCAACCCCAATGGAGAATCGTTTGAATCATGGATCTAGCCATTTCAGCATTTGAAAGTAGACTCCCTGGAAATACTGTCATGTTGGTGCCATCATTGGTGGTAGCTTTGCAAAAAAAACTTCAACGACGACAACATTGAAGCCAGCTCCCGATGAATTACTGAGAATAATATTGCGCAAATGCAAAGGATCTTGTGGTAAAGCGTACGAATGCTGCAAATCCGGTTTAAGATGCTCTCTAGCATGTCTTTCTTGTCAAGGAACGTCGCTTACCAATCGAATAAGTTCAGAAATAGAATTCGAAGATGAAGAAGACAACGATAATATTATTCAAGAAGTTGAAGGTGACCGAATGAGTGTTATCAGTGACGAAGAAATTGAAAAAGACGATGGACAAGAAAAAAGCTTTCATCTATTCTGAAAACGAGTAAAACGACGAAGCAATGGAGATCGAGGAATGATGAAACAGACAATAAAAATTAAAAAGTAGCCTAACAATAGATATCTAGCGTTGGTGTTCGCGTGCATACTAATTTTCAAGTTTGCACGCGAATAATTAAGAAACAAATGACGATACAAAAAAGTGAAGTAGACAATTTTTGTCGGAAATTGCATAAGGAACAAGATTAGCATAGTTTGATTAGTCTCTGCCAACTCGAAAGTTGTTAAAACTGCAAAGAATAAAAATGAAAAAAAAATCCTTTTTTTTAATGAATAAAAAACCATAATTTAGACAAATGAGCTTGAAACAATCTGAAACTCATAGGATATCTTCTCTAACAATGTCAGATAACAGGTGAATTTTTTCAGAATTGTAATTGCGTTGCAAATAGGTTAAAACATTATTTTGTTAATTAACAATTTGGAAAAATGACTACTTTAAGAAAACGGTCGTACCACCTTAATAGATTGTCAAAACTCAAAACATGTAACATATTTTTTATTAGTAATTTTATGCTCAACAATATTGGTCCTTTACATTTTATCGATATTTGGCTTCCTTTTCAAGTATTTTGCAAAAAAGCACTGCAGAACACCCTCTTTTTCTTCAATGGCCTATAACTTTGTATGTATGCAAAAAAAAACGGTAGACTTTTTTTCCCCTGTTTTTACTCACCAAATGAAAATTTTTAAAAGTGGTCCCGTCCTGTTACTAATTAGTTAGAGGTTGACCCCTATGAAAATCACTAAGCTGATTGGACTATTAAGAAAACGCACATTTTACTTCTTTAATTTTTGTTCTGTCGACTACCATTTTAAAATGGCCGCTAATCAATTTTTTTAAACTATTCAATGGAATTTAATTTTGAAAACAGTGTATGAGTGGCCGCCATTTTAAAACGGTAGCCTATAGCAGGGGTGGCAAATATATGATCGACTATTTTTCTTAAAAATGTGTTATGATCTACGTACTATAATCTTCACGTCAACTATGATACAGAGAGCCGACTCGTTAACCATTTTGGTTCGAACGTCAAAGTAAGGTTTAATGTCATTTGCACTTTTTCAATTTTTCTAGCGGTAAAATGTTGTCTGTTATTATTCAAGACCCATTTTTTTCAAAAGATTTAAGAACGACCTGACCTCATTTAAAATAATAGGGTTAGGAATAGCGCAAATTACATCAAACATCACTTTGACGTTTGACTAAAAATGGCTGACGAGTCAATTGAATCTGCATCTGCAATAATATCAATCTAATCCTGTAATTATCAAAAACTTAGAGAATTGTGCAGGGAGTGAGTATGGTCCATATGAGTTGTGGTCTGATGAAGAAGTGGAGGCTATAGTATAAGTATACATAGTATGCCATTGCTCAGGTTTTGTGGTATCTAGTGACGTCAGGAGGGGTCAACATGACGTGACTGTAACTGCACTGCAATCAATCAATCCAACACTGCAATCAACCCGACTTGTTCGGACCAGGTCGTGCAGTTCGTACCAGACATACGTCCGTGCTGATCCCTCCTGACGTCATGCGCGGGCTAGTTCGATTTTCGTTGACCGGAATGGCATACTATGTATACTTATACTATGAGTGAGGAATAGAATATAATTAGGGAGTGGGGGAGTTATGAGTGGCCTAAGACTTATCTGATGTGGACGTAGACCCCTTCCCTGTACTCTTTAGACGCTATACTGCTTCTAAAGAATATAATTAACAAAAATTTTAAGAATTTGAGGGTGTGTGAGTCATTACTTCATTAGTGACGCAATACTATTTTCAGGTATGGACTTAGACTCCTTGACTCCCTAGACGCTGTTACTGCCTTAAAAGAATATATAATTACAATTTTTTTTGAGAATATGGGGATGAAGTATTCATTAATGGTTCAAGACGTCTCTGGTGTGGACGTAGATCCCTTTCCCTATACTCCTGAGACGCTATTACTGCTCAGAAAGAATGGAATTGTCAAAAATTTTAACATTTTGGGAGTTGGGGAGTCATGAGTGGCTCAAAACTTACCTGGTGTAGAAGTATATTGCTGAACTTTTATAAACGATAGGGCAATGACGACTAGGGCTGGGAAAAATATCGATATATCGATATTTTTATCGATATATCGACTAGTCGATATGTTTTTAAAAAAATATCGATATATATCGATATAAAAATATTGATATATCGATATATTTCCCAGCCCTAGTCGTCATTGCCATATCGTTTATAAAAGTTCAGCACTCCCTAGCCCCCCATAACACTGTTACTTCTAGACAGCGAGAGTGCACTGATAAAATTATATATGTAAATTTACTTTGATTATCAATGGTTACCAGTAACCAATGATACAGAAGTTTTTTTACACTATTATAGTACATTTACAAAGGTCATGTAATTTTACAAGATGTTTGTAACTCTTGCATTTTGTAAATATACATATTCAGATTTGTAATTTGACAATGATAAATTACATTAAAATAGTGAATTTACGACGTAATTTTACATCGAAATTACAATGTAATTTTGCATCGAAATTACAATGTAATTTTGCATCGAAATTACAATGTAATTTTGCACGTTACATGCTTGGCATGTAACGTGCAAAATTACCTCTAAAATTATTAATTACCTCTAAATACCTCTAAATAAATATATTAGAAATAAAAAACACATAAAGGAACATAGAATATATTGAAAAAATAGTGAAAAACAGTTTTTTAAAAACAATGCATATCTACTTTATAGTGTAATAGTAACATACGTATAACTCAAACAAATTTTGGTAAATATACTTTCTTATAAAAAATATATAATACATATATTTTATACATATTTATACATATTTAAAAAATTATTTAACTGTTTAAAAAAAGTAAAAAAAAATGTTATATTACGATATAAAAAATAATACTTTATAGTAATAACTAATAAGTAGATAATTTCTTGCAAACTACAGGTTGTACCTACCTACTTATTGTATATTAAAAAAACCTCAGATGATCTTTTTTTTGGATGCCGTCACTTTCTTAGATTTTGACCCAGTATCCGGATGAATTTTTAAAAAATATCTCTGGATCATTTCTAATAATTTCGAGATTTGTTTCGGGTATTCTAAATTTAGGGTAAAATACAAAGTAATGTAACTTCTACTCCACTTAAAAAATTTTTTTCTTGTAAAATCATCTTTTTTTCGAAGAAGACATTATAACAATTTTCAGTGTTTTCTGTTTCTGTAAAAGTAAAGAATAATCTATTAATTCAAAGTTGTAAGTATAAAGCGGCTGTCAGACAGACGTTTTTCAGCGACCGTCATAGACCGACCAAAATTTTAAAGCCGTGGTTTTTAATGTCATTAGCCACACAGCACCGACAGTCATTGATAATTCGATAATGGTCACTATCGCCAATCGCTGACGATTGACCGTCTGTCTGACAACCGCCTAATAATATTCAAAACCATGCGTCTAAATTTTTGGTCGGTCTATGACGGTCGCTGAAAAACGCCTGTCTGACAGCCGCCTAAAGGTATACATATTACCTATTTTTCAAATAAACGGGGCGTTACCAAGTTCGTTGTTATTTATATCACCAATGTCCTGAATGTCCTGTAAAAATTTTAATCATTAAATCTATTGACGTTTGCCAATTGTAGCCAAATCTTACCTTATAAACAGAGAAAAAGTGTTTGTTTGTGTTTTCTTTAAAAAATGTTTTCTTTAAAGTGTGTTGCTAATATTTCCAAGACCAGCTCCATGTCATCAGTTTCATTATGATTGGTAGAAATAATCTTTTTTTAAATACCAAATGCTTTTATTTTTTCAGATTTTGCTTTAATATTTAATGATAAATTTTCCAACTTCGCCCCTATCAGTTTATTAAAGTGCCAGTTAATTCATCTTTGGTTATTCAATAACACTGGCCATTCTGTTAAAATCTGATCCACAGAAGGTGGATCTTCTATATTATTTAAAAATAGTCTCTGTTGCGGGTATGTATTCTCCATTAAAACATGCAATTTTTCGTCGCTTGTTTCTTCGGTGATAGAATTTAATGAATTTTTGTGATCTTCACTACACGTTAAATCTTGGTTTTTTGGTGCCCAATAAGAACATGCTGCCATTATATTAAATTTTTTCTTCGACTTTGAATTAGCATGACAAATATTACAATTAAAACCCATTTCTATGAACAATAATAATTCAATTTCGAATAATAGTTTAGATAAATAATGCTTACCTGAAACACTTAACACGAACCAAAACTTTTAAATAATTATAATGTTATCTATAATCGAAATTTTAACGCGGCACAATAATCACATCACTATAACAAGAAAAACCGCCATACAGTAGGCATAGTTGTTATGATGCAGTTTGCAGCATCCTTTACACGTGACTTGAGATTTCTATGCTAATTGGAGAAAGCATACGTTTAATTTGTATTTTTACCTATGTAATGTATCTTTACAAATGTAAAGTGTTTTTAAAATATATATAGATCTTGAAACTTCATTTTGTAATATTACGTTGCGTTTATACTTCTTAACATGTAAAAATACAGTTGAAACTTGAAATTGCTCAAAATGTTGTAAATTTTCGTTTAGCATAGTTTTAATAAGTATAGACGTGCGTGAAATTATTATTACATAACTATGCGTGTAACAAATACACGTTGACCAATGTAAAATCTGTGTATTTTTACATGCACTTTTTTCAGTGTGTATTCGATTTCTTCCTTTTATCGAATTTTAAAATAAATACAAATTAATTTGCCAACCTCATTCCTACCAAACAAACCCCTATACAATTAAATTAAAAAAATTAACCGAATTTAATTATAAAGTTAATTTTAAGACTTTTTCTATGAATTTAATGCAATGAAAATTCAAACAACTTTTTAGCCATTGTGAAAAATACATGAAAGTGGAAAAAAAAAGTTTTTACGTAAAACTTAATTAAAACAACAATCTTTTTGAGATAAAATTTATATGTAAATTTTCTTTAAAAAGAAAATTAATTAGTTTTGTGCTACTTTATTTGCTGTTGGAGTAAACTAAGTGCAAGTGTACAAAAATAATTAAAAATTAACGAAAGTGCAACAAAATGTGTAACAATAAATGTACCTTTTATTTTATTTTTTAACATATCCTCGTGTACATAGTAGCAATCGTACAACATAAAGTGAAATGGGAAATGGGGGTACTAGCAATAATTTCTACTGAATAATGTATCGAGATTAATGGAAAACGTTATTTCTGATCAACGTTTTGGTTTTAAACCAAATATGGTAAAACGACAAATCGAATTCCATTTACTATTGTACATTTTGATGCTCATTATTTATCCTTTCCATGTTAATATTTTGCGTATTTTACAAATGTTATTGTTTCAAGTTAATAAATTGATTGTTTTATTAACGTTTCATATATTTTTGCGTTCACTTTTGCCGGGGATTAATTTTTGCAGAGATTGTTAAATCTCTTTGAAGTTAATGTATTTCACTCTCGTATAATGAATTTTATTTTCTACTTAGTAGGTATTGTGTATTTTAAAACCCAAATGGGATACATTTCCAAGCTGTAAAAGGGTTGGCTTTGAAAAGCGGCGTTTTTGAAATTGCGTGTTTTTAAATTATTGCTATATTTCGTGTTAATCATTTGCTTCTGTTTTTGAATATTTTACAATTATTTTTACTCGCTATACAGTTAACATCAGGTTGGGGGTTATTAAATGGTGCTATCATTGCCATCTCAGCGGCTTTTAAATACATAAATTATTTTAGCACATAGCGACGTTTTTATTTTGAGTCAAAGCTTGCCTCAGAATGTCTAATAGTCTTGATCGACCGTCTAAGAATAAAAAAGTGATTTTAATGCATAGGTACAATCACAGGGTTCTATTGGTTTCATTTGGTCCCTTTGGCAGGAGTTTTAATTTTGGAGCTGCACCCTTTTGTTATCCCTCTAGAAAGATCAATAATTTTCATAATAAAAGAAATTTTACATGAAATTAAAATTTCTATTTTAGTTGCTACTTATACAAATTTGAAATTTATGTTATTTTAGAGTATCTTAGGTTAGGTTCGAGTATGTTAGGTTAGGTTTATTACTGAAAGCATATTGAATAATGAAATATCTACCCCCTACTCTACCAGGAAAGAGCCATTTAGGTAATAATATAGATCGCAATGGTTTTCTAAATATAGCAATTTCCGGTCAATTTCTCCAATAGAAATGGTTGCTCATACTCCCACTTATAAGGAAAGATCATGACAGCCAATGATAATGTGAACTCGACGAAATGAATGAGTCATCCATAGTTTTCCAAAATGTCATTTCCGTCGCATTTTCTCTTATAGGCAACGGTTGGTAACCTTTCTTCCGGATCTTTCTATTCTAAGACTGAAAGCTTAGAAAATAAAATCTTAGGAAGGAGTGTTAGCAACCGTTGGTTATAGGAGAAATTACGACGGAAACTACCATTTAACGCTTCCATCGCCTTCACATATAATTGACTATAATGATCCTTATTCGAGGGGGGGGGGGATATAAGTAACCATTAATCAGAAATCAGAAAGGAGCTTTACACACAATAATATGTGAACTTGATGATAGCCGAAAATTTTGATTTTCGTTTATATACTTATCATGGTAGAATAAATACATGGTATGTCAGCTGAGTAGTGAGCATAGGAAAACGCGGACGTCATTCACGAACAAGTACATGTGCCCATGCGCTAAGCTAAAAACATTTTTACATAAACTTAGTACTTTTGTCGTTCGAATGTGACGTCACGTATCCATAGCAACGACAGTCCACATGCGCGCTGAAATACCATGTATTTATTCTAACATGACACTTATAATATGTGGAAGGGTCATTACAGCCAATGCTGTAGAAAGAACGATGGAAGTTCAAAAGGGCGGTTCTGTCGCATTTTCTCCAATAATCAAAGGTCGCTAACAGTCCTTCCTGAGAGTAACGTGCTTTTTTAATTCAATGGTTACCCATAAGAGAAAATGACCGGAAATCGCCATTTCAGTCTTCCATCATCTTCGTATAGTATTGGCTGTAATGCTCATTTCTGATAGTAACACGTTTTTTTTAATTTAAACTTCCTTGTAAGCGTTTGACTTGCCGACCCGGCCAGTCAGACTCTGGGTTAACATCAGGGCGCCGAGGAAACGAGATTGCCTAACAAAAGTAAATGAAGCATACCCATTCAAGTATCTTGATATCTTGTCGAAGTGTTCAATATTCAAAATATACCGTAAAGGTAGGAAACATAACATGAAAGGCTCGTACTGGATATGCTCATCTCTTCATAAGCTGGCGAAAATTTTTATTTGGCGACGACCAAAATTCTTACGTCAGTAATTCGAACATTCCGACCTTCATGGAGCCAATTTTTGCTTCAATTTTTTGTTTCTATCTTTATTTGTCTTCATTGAGCTAGTTTTTCTTCCACGTTGGAACACTGCCTCCCCACCACTGAGAACAGTGTTTTTGAGAGAGCATGATTACTTATTAAAGCTTCCTGAAGCTCTGCATGACACACTTTCGCGTTTATGTTGCAAAGTCCTGCTATTTTTATATCCAAGAGCGCTCTGACTTTTCGCTAGACTGTCGTCGATCTTTTTGGATGTCAGATCAGATACCAGAGGTTTTGGTGTGTCAACGACATATTTTTAAATTCTTATACTAATATTAATAGGTACATGAAACCGTTCATAGGAGGAGTGAGCAGACTCTTGTAAGGTAAGGGTTGCCTCTAATATATTTCCTGTGACACGGTCGTTTAATGACTAAAAGAATTATTCTGGCAAGGGGAGCAATGATTGCGGTATGGAATTAGATTAGGCTGCTAGAGAATCTCTAAAACGTGAACAAACAATACAATAACTGCTTCTTTTCTGAAGATCCCATTCTCTCCTTTAGCGGTCGCAGACCGTTTACCTGTGTATAGTGTTGACCTGGGACACTTTTACTTCACCATTCCTATAATCTCCAAGACTAAAAAAGAGACGTACAGACTGAAACGGTTACCCCAGAATGTTAACCTGCGATCGACTCCTTGTCCTCTTCTGGTTTAAAAAAATGGCTTGAACAACAGAGAAAATTCGGAAAGACTGCAGGACAGTACGTCATGTGACATCTAATAAAGGCTCCTTGAGGGGGGGGGCGTCTTGTGCCTAAGGAACTAGCTCTAGTGCCCTGTTGATTTCAAGTTTTTGATAAAATAAATTTAGTTTTTTCCATTCATCTGATGCTTGCGTATTTTGTTCCCACAAATAAAATATTTGCACGAACTTATAGAGCTCATTATCTCATAGAAAGAACTTATAGGCTAATATAATTGAATTACTATCCTTTATTTGGTATTAAATTAGTACTTTGGAATACTTGACAATTAAATCATTTCTTGATACCCTTTTGTCCCTTAGTTGGTGTTGGTAGCAATCTGTATCTCGAATTCTCGACGATTGCATCTCAAGAAGGTAGACATCAATGCAAAGTACAAGTGGACAACTTGTAAATGCTCTTTTGACCTCGTTATAATTTTATTTTTTTATTTTTTTAACTAAATATAACTCGTCGGTTTAATTAAGCGTGTAACAAACCTTTGAGAAAACCCCTGCTTTGTTTATTTTGAATGAAACCCTCGAAATTGTTTCCTAATTCATAAACAAATTTTGTGTAGGCTTATTTATTTAATTAATTTCTCAGAATCATTCAAACTTTCCTAACTAAAACAATCATTTATACATTTAACTTTTCTATTTTTATGTGTCTAAACGAATGAAAGAAGTTGATGGTAGTTTGGAGTTTCCTTCGTTTCCTCTCATAGCCTCGTAGTTTAGTTAAATTTTAATCATTTATTGGGACATTTCGAGAAACGCAGTTATTCGTTTAATCCGATTAATAAATTTTGCAAAACTTTTCGATAGAAAAGTCTTTAAATTAACAGTTGACACGGACGGTCGTTAAGGAAGACTTTATAAGAAATATTTATTAATCCGCACAATTTTCGAGCACATTATTCGCGTCAAATAACCCCTTGAATCCTTTTCAATCTACCAAAGAAAAATTGAACAAATCTATAAGAAAAATAAACTGATCCTATTTATCGGACGTAAACTTTGAAGTGGAAAATAGGAAGTGATTGCGAGTGTAAATAAGTAATGCAAGCGTCTGAATCAATTTTAATATCCTGGTCTTCGCGTGTTCTTCTTTTGCTTTAATTTTATTCATTTTCGACTCTTCGCACATCTTCTTCTTTTTATACCGGTAGTAATTACTTTTACTCTTTTACACAAGACGTTGCTGTAATTAAGTCATTGGAAGTAGTTTTAATTTCAATTTTCCCACAACAAACCTGCTTTTAAACGAGAAGATTCATGGGAAATAAATTGTTATTATTTGTAAAATTATCGCGTTTAACAACGTTATGGGATAAACGTAGTAGAAAAATTAGCAAGGAAGTTGGTTTAAAACGACTTTATCGTCGCCTTTAGTTGTTGTTTTTTAATTGACTATACGTCTATACATATTATTCAATTTTTATGCGAAATGCTCTAGTGTATAGCCAACTTTGATTTGTCGTAAAATTATACGTTTGGCTCGTCTTGTATTGTTGAAAAAGGAGAAAATAATATTTACGTTACAAGTTGAAATTGTGCCAAAAATTCACTTTATTGATATTTGTATCAATAACAACCACCAGTCGATTAAGTTGAGTGTCTCTTCTAGTTTAAATTGAAATTTTATACTATAGGGAAACGTTTTAAAGGAAGTGCTTTTACAAATTTTTTAAATTCGTGGATTAAATTAGGTGTCTTTATGTGCTTAATAATGGGTAATTTGCACGTATTTCTAATTGGGGATGATCGTAAAATTACTTTTGATTTAACAATCACTCTTTCGGCATAATTTTATGACCGAACTATACAATAGTGTTGTAACTCGAGGCTAAGCGTTTTAAGGTCTCTTTTAATGTTTGTTTGTTAGTGTAAAAAGTGTCGTACTTAATTTATCTCCTCTGAAGCGATAGTTAATATTCACAAACTAATTGGACGTTAAATTTTATGTTCTTTAAGCTGTAAGGAACGCAATTGATTTTTTTTAAATATGCCAGAAACTATTACAAACCACTTAAGACGGCCATGTTTGCAAGATGGCTGACAATGTTCACCATTCTGTAACTTTAAATTTTCGCTCTATTTCTATTTTTTTAATTTTAATTCAATTTCTAACTTTGTGCTCCCTCTAGTGTTTATTTATTGTATGTCAATTGTTGCTAAGTTGTTAATTTAAAAATTTCTCCTTCTATATCTTTACCCTCTCCATGTAGCCTTCAGGAAGGAAATTGGCCATTTTTGACACTTTCATATTAGCTTGTCTACATATTAAAGTCGTCTGCTGAACTTACGTAAATTTTTGTCATTTTTTGGATAGTTTTTTGCCTGACACCCGTGTATGGGGATTAATTACGTTAAGTTCAATAATTACAAAAGTTTTATCAATTTGGATGTTATAGTTTGTAACCACATGGTGGGATTGTTTTTTTTAATTATGTAATTTAGGGGTTTATTTTTTTTAATGGCTGTAAATTACGTGGCGCCCTCTTTAACATCTATTTAACCCAGCCCATCTTCGCTAAAGCCAGCCGTTGAAAAATCATTTTGTTTACCTTTTTGTCAATAATTACTCCACAATTCTGATGAATTGTAAAGGGCGTAATTTCAAAAATAGGTAGATGTCATTTCACGTAGAAGACACGATTAGGAAACATCAAAATTTCAAATTGTTTGGTCCAAAAATAACAAAAGGGGAAAACTTGATTTAAATCCGTAGCCCACTTAATATATGGAATTACCTTAGCTATAGTATACGAGGGCAGATGTTGATGTTTCTGTTTAAAGCATTAAATGTTGCATGCATAAATATAAATCCCTTATTCGCTTATTCCATCCATTTGTTACCTCAACAAGCGTCTTATTTAAATGGAATTACCTAATTGTGTCATATTCGTATGTTCGCATTTACATACAAACTATGAAACCAATAACATGTAAGTGAACTTAAGGGAAGAAATTAGCATATTAATAAAATATGCATATGTGTAATCGTGACTTGTGCACATGTTACTAATGTACCGTGATTAATATTTAATTGATGCGAAAATTGTTAACCTGGGCGTTAACTTAATATTCACTTAAGTAAATGTATTTTGTGTGTAACGTGAATTTCAACTTCTTACGTTAATGCTTGATGTTGATGAATTTCAAACAAGAGGCAAAACTACGATTCGGACCCTTTAAAGTTGCCAAGTTTCCTTCCTATGCATAAACTTTAATAAAATTAAAAGTTTTTAATCCTCGAAGATTATTTTTTAACAAAATTTAATAATTTGAAAATAAATTAGTTCATCGAGAGTGTACATTTTCATCTGATTTAAGCTTTGCTTTAAGTATCATCGTATAAAGTTTTAATGTCATTAACTACAATTTCTACGTTTATTCTAATTTATAGGTTCTTAAATTGTCATAAGGGTGGTTTTATTATAATAAAGTTCAATTTTGATGTACTTTACATAACGATATTCTTAAGGTAATTAACCTTACGTAGAACCGAGGATTAATTCTAAATATTAATTTTGCTCTACAAAGGTTTACTTAAAGCTAAAAAGTGTTTAAGAGCATTTTGGAGTGGAACATTCGAGGTGGTTAAATTTGGAATAGGTACCACAGTTAAATAAATATAATTTGAAATTCATGAAAGTTAGCATACTTAGGTACAATAGATTTTACAAACGTATATTAAAGACAAAGATTGTTACTTCTTTTATCCTCTTCTGTCTATATAGTTTTAGAAAAGAGTGAAAATTTTAATTTTCTAATGTCATCGCATCTATGAACTCTCGAACTCTTGGAACATTATAAAAATATCTAGTATTTCTAATACAAGCTTTGTTTCTTGTAAGATGTAAACTATAGAGTATTTAAGACATAAGCTGAAGGAACAGGCAACCATCGTGTAATAATGTGGTTAGTTGGTTAGAGCTATAGGGGCGTCTAATAAATTGCTTAAAAGGAAATTCGAAATGTACTCGTATGAACGACTACAAGCTACAACCAAACGTAAAAATTTAATTACGTGGCGATGATGGTAGCTAAACGAAATTACAAATTAAACTTAGAAGAATTAGTAGAACATTTGTTATCATCATTATTTAGGTATAGGTAGAGGCGAAGGTGAACGACATACAATAATTGTGAAAGTACCCTTCGTTTGAATTATACTGCAGTTTATCGATTATCATGTGAAGAAGCTTAGAGTGTCAGATAGGACGAGAGGCCATGGGTTGCCGTTAGAGTAATCACCATCACCTGAATACAATAACCACCAAGAGTGTTCCTACCAGGAGGGAAATTGGGGTACTACCACACAAAAAATTTGCAAATAAAAAGCTTAGATTACACACTTTTTTTAATTTTTCTAAGGCTGCTAGACCCTCTCATCTTGGGGTATTCCCCGACCCTTAAGATTCAAAACTTACAAGTAATTACACTCTTCACCATTGATTTCCTTCCATCTTTGATATTTTGCTTACAACCGCCACTAGTAACAACAATTCTACGTGGTCAATGGTCATATAGGTGTGTGTTTACTATTTTATACCATATCATAACACTCGTCATAACAGAAGTTCAAAATATTTGCTATGCAAAGATTGTACTTGTACTATGCAGTTGTATAATAAATCAGATTCTTTAGTTCATTACTCACGTGTAAGTCACGCACTATGAATTTGATTACTTCAATGTCAGGTTAATCTAATTATTAATTAGCGATTCAAGGTTAATAAAGGAAAGGCATTGCATTCGATTATTCGAACGAGGGTACATAGTTCAATCCAATTCAGAAGACAGTGGTGGAGAGTTGCTGTATGGCTAGGTTCAGAGTTTGATCTGGACAAGACCCAGGTCTTATCACCCATGTGTCGGCGGCGGTCCGCGTTTTGTGGTATCGGCGGTCCCCCTCTAGCTCACATAAATGAGTATTACAAAAGAAAGAAATTTTTCATTTCCGTTTCATTACAACAGCAGAAACTAGAAACATTAAATCTCTAGGCTTTGTTCACTTTGAGTTTCGCTTAAGTATTGTTTAAGTTAAACGCTGCTAAACGAAATTTTTTCGTATTAGAGATAAACGTGGTTACAAGTAGGCGTTTACCCGTATCAAACTTAACCTGGTGCTCTTGATGTCACCGGGTTGGTTAATTGGTAACCTGTTTAGTTAAACATGATTTTAACCGAGACTCAAAACACCAGTCCCTATGTTCTTCGGGCACAGGCTTTTACATGTCTGAGAACCTGCCAATTTACAGGGGAATACTCCACTGTTTAGACCGTTCTCACTGAGCCAAAATTTAATCCGAGTTGTTGAGTGAGTGCTTATGCTCAAATTCGTCATAGGTCGTGATCGAAAGCGTTTTTCAATTAAAATGCCAGAGTTTAAATTCACAGTGATCTTTTTAATTTTTCATACTCATTTTCAAAACCTACTGATTGCCAACATGTACAAATGTACATTGTGAGCTTATACTGCGTGATTTTTGGTCACGTAAATAACAGGCCCTAAACCTATATTAAGACGAACATGAAGAAATAAAAAACGTTTAAATTTTGCGGTTACAACCTATTAAATTTGGATTAGACACGTCTTAAACAATTTAAGACATTATTTCAGTTTTTGTCTATTTAGCTAGCAATCGATGACGTCTCAGGAACATTTTTAGGCCCGGTACTTTTACTATCGACTAAACAACCTATTTATTAATCATGTTTAGTCCCCGCTCAACTTAATAGGGGAGAGAACTGGTGTCTCTGACCCTAGTTATCAGGTTTGCTTAACCAGCAGTAAAAGTACCGGCTCTTAGTTTATTTAAGGGAAGCTACAAATGCTCAAACTTTTACCATGATACGTGTCGTAGGAAAATCCTGAGCATTTGCTTATTGCTTGTATATGCTCGCTTTTTAAGAGGGGTGTCCCGCTAGTGCTTAGTTTCTCAGAAGCAAAAGTTTACATGGAGGTCGTTCTTAAGTGCCCCTCTCTTAAAAATTTTGCGTTTTGGATGTAAAATTTGTTTACTTTTGGGAGTGCTACTGGTTTATTTACAAGAGCAGTATCTTCCTATCCTTAAGTGTGGTATGAGAATAATAGACATAGTAGTGCAGTCAACGAACCCTCACAAAAGGTTATAGAAGACTTGGACAAGAGAATGGGCTGATTACTTAAAAATTATAAGGAATACAGAAAAAATGAATAGGAACAATCTAAATTAGGAAAATAGGAAATTTGATAAGTTTTCATTTCGCTAAGAGTAATTTTTTACCTAAGATCCACAGTTTTCGAGGTATAAGCGAAAACCCAAGAAACGGAACCTTTACACCCCTCCCTCCCTTAGCCATAAAGCTAGGACCGGGGACTTTTAGTATTTTTACCTCCTAAAAACTATTCCTGAAACAAAAAATCTCCATTATAATCTCTCCATAATAGAGGACATGGAAGTCCTCTATAATCGCTTTGTTGCCTAGACTACAGACCTTTCTTGCTACGAGTAGGGTGGTAGTTCACTACCTAGACCTGTGAAATTCCCCCAATAAAAATTTTTTTTTTCTGGGTGCTGTTGCATCGCCCTGTGTATTTCTTCAGATTTAGATGAGAATTTGCACCAAAGACAGTGTAATACTAATAACATGCAAATACGATGCTTTATCTCCTATTTCTAATAATATGTTTTTTAAATCTTCACGATTCATGTATGGCTCGGCACAATTCTAACACAATTCCATGCTTTTACCACAAAGTTTCTCTAATTAATAAATTTCCCGCAGTCGCGCCTTATAACAAGTGTGATCTTACACGATTTCAGTTTCCACCGGTTTCCATAGTGTACAATTGTACATCTATAATGCAGATATTCTATATTATAATTTCCTTTTAATATTTTTCATCTTATCCAGTTCTTATTTCTTTAAAAGGAAATTTTAAAATTAGAATTATTTAGAGACGAAAATCCCCTTTGGGGATTACTTTACAGACCAATTTTCTTTTCAAATTTTGATAAAAAAAATATATACAAATTGCTTATTACATTATTGTAAATTGTAAGTTTTTTGATGTTGGCAAGAAAATTACTTCTTGTATTTTTTGAACAAAAATTGTAACTAAATTTTCTTATTTTCGTTTGAAGAATTACGTGTTCTGTATCTTTTGGGAATTCAAGACTAAATCAAACGCGAACTAAATGTATAACAAAAGAAAAATAAATTGGAAAATATAATTTATTTCGAAATATGATATTAATGGATTATGATGATTGGGAATTTGAGATTTTTTTCAAATTGATTTTGTTTTTATGTTTTCATTTGTGATTATTGTTAATTATCGAAATTATAGATACACGTAATAATGTGAGGATAATGGTTATTACAATGCGTGAAAATTAGAGACTTAGAAAGGAATTTTTGAATAAAATTTTAAACGAAATCCACTTCAAGCGTAGCTTTTCCCAGAGCTATGATATAAACATGCAAAATAGTTTTTTTTGTTATTGTTTTCAACTATACCAATTTAGCATCTCTGTATTCGGTACTAGACAGTCGACGTTCTGAAGAGCTCAATACTCAATATTGTCGGTTCGCCGATGTGATTAGCGTGTAGTCGAATGCTTCACAGTGACAAGAGTTATGTTGTTTGACTGTCTGGGTCTCTTTACTGCAGTCTGTTGTACAAGCTAAATAAAAATATATGAAATGTATATGAGATTTTCTGAAAATAGCTTTCACGAATAAATAAAGTTTACGGTTTGTTAGGACTCAACAAATGTGTGAAGGGTGAGTTCTAGATAGGCCAGTTGGAATTGTCCTTGTTTTGAGTGGCATTAAATGGGAAGAGGGGCAAAGAATCATCTTTAGAGTGATCGCTAACACCAAAATGCAATTACAGCAATTATTAATGTTGATATACCGGTGTTTGTTATGTTTACAGTTGTACGTATATCATGACACGAGAAATTAATTGCATCTGAAGCCTGCACATTAAGTATATTGTAGGGCGTTTACAGATTAACCACGTTCAGAACATCAAATTAGGTTTACAACAACAGTTATGATAAAATTTAGAAAATAGCAGGAATTGGAGAAATAATATCTCTTTGTTCTAGTGTTTCACGAGATTCTTGCATTTTTCTTGTTCTTGCACAAGATGCAAGACAAGAAAAAGACAAAGAGCTCATAGTTTGTAGCAAGACAAGAAGATAGCTTGCGAGAAAAGTGCAAGAGTTACAAGATTTTCTTGCATTTTTGCTTCCTTGTCAAGGGAGTCCCGAATTGCAAGAACGCACGTATTTTGCAAGAAAAAGCAAGAAAGAGGAAGCCCCGACGTTATTTCCATCGAAAATATGCAAGACTAACAAGACAAGACGAGATTTTTGTTTGCAAGAATAAAGCAAGACATGACTTATTTTAGACAAGACAAGAAATAGTCAAGCAACAAGCGAGACAAGAAATCTTGTCTTGTAAAACACTACTTTGTTCCGGTAAATCCCCTGTGGCGTCTCATAGTCCACTGGCCAGTAATGAATACTTTTGTCTTTCGAATGTTTTAGTCGGAGCTACTTAGATCATATTACGTATTGCTAGTGGTAACGTGGTGTTTTTTTGTTTACCAAGGAAATTTATTTTTAACAATTTCCAATAATGTCATTATCAGGAGAAGACGTTGGTATTGGTATGCTCGTAAGCAACTAATGGCCTAGCAATGGCCCAATGGCGTCCACAACCACCATGGTTGTGGACGATCCCCCCCCCCCTTCGTGGACGACTCTGGAAAGTGTTAGTTCCCTATGACCAATTGCATGTTTGCTTGGTCGTGAACGACCGTTCGTCTCGTTTTCATTTCCTCGGTGGCCTGTTATACAGCCTAATGCTTCTTGGAAATGTATCCACTAAGAAGCCTTGTTACTGTTATTAACCGAGTCTGCTTAGACTTAATAATTTTTCAATTTTGTTTTTATGAAAACTTGACCATCATCTACTGTCACGACTGGGGGTAGTCATGACCTCTGGAATCCTTGTTCCGGGTTGTACGGGGATGAATTAACCAAAACCACAATGCTGGAATACAATTTATTTATTTTATAATTATCTCTTACCCGATTATAATGTTAATCCAACACATAATGATTCTGTTAACTAGTTAACCATTATAATGTAATAAACCGATAAACGTCTCGCGTTTCCGAATCATAAACTGCAAGTAAGTCTACTTACTGACTCGTAATCCAACTAACTCTAAAAACCTACTTTGGAGCCTTTTATTAACTTGGCACACGCGCCAACTAAAATTGCTCAAACTGGCGATTTATGCTGTATCTCACATTCTTCCAATACATGCCAATCGTCACGTATTGTAAACTCTGTGTACATTAAATTCTTGTACTACTTAATAATTTCATTAAATAATTTGCGTAATATTTCTACGCGTGACATCTAGACCGTTAATCCATGACATAACTTGTTCTCCCGTGACCCATATTTGTACAGCTTCTCTTACAGTTCTCTTAAACACTCCAAAGGCTCTGGCTCAAAAATAGTGTGTCTGATTCATTATTCCTAAGCCATCGGCTTTTTGTTACGTTTGACACTACTGTGCCGTGAAGTTAGTTTTGTGCTGTTATGAGCTTTAAGGGCAGGTGGCTGCCGGAGGTGATGTAGGTTAACTTAGCAGGGTTATCGTTGTTTTAAGGATCGTATAATTGTGTGTATTTCTGTCCGAGCGAGAGACATGATTTTCAAAAGAGAAACTGAAACTTAGAATTGATCCTACCCGTAATAGATGTCTCCTACTGCTATAGTTCTAGTATACACATAATTGACTGAGGCGTCACCGGACGCCTACAGATACAGTTTCACGACCGATGACGAACTCACGTGAAGACCATGTGCAATTGGTGGAAGTATAACACAAGTATAACAGTATAACACAAGTTATACTTCTACCATGCATGTACCGACCGACGATGAACTCCACTATGCCGGGTGGTGTTGATGCCCTCTTGCGCTAAGGGTTGAAATACCATGGTGGTGTAAAGGCGCGAAATTTGAACTTAACAACCACTGCTACAGTTCCTTAACCACGCCATGATTCACCAATGTATCAGAGGCCTTTAAGGCTGAGTTTTTCATTGGGAGTTTAAACTACGTTCCATCTGAACGAAGATCAATCTCATGGCGTATTTTTACGGTAACGTAAACGAGTTACGGCGCATGAGCTTGAACTTCGTTCAGATGAAACGTAGTTTAAACTCCCAATGAAAAACTGAGCCTTCCGCTCATGTTTCTCAACCGATAATGACTTGGAAGCTTTTGTAAATATGGAGAACTGGGATTTCTTATTTAGAGCAGTGTATTTTAATTCTTTTTATATTAATCTTGAGTCTACTTAAGTTATTGGCATTCTCAGTTTATAAGTAGTTTGTAGTCGATCAAAAGCCATTCTTGCCGCCCCCTATTACAAAAAATTACAATGTAGAGTTAAGATGATTTTTGACTATAAAAGTTAATCGTTATTAATCGTTATAGAGTAAAAAGAAGGAATTAGCTCAACAGTTAAGTAAATTATTTCGTTGTAAACAAACAGTTATTATAGCTACAACAGCAAGTTTTGCCAAGTCTTGCGCTAATATAATATTTTGCACCCCTTTGCGTATAATTCTAATTAATTAGTTCACTAAATTACCTCCAATAATAAAACGAAGACATAATAACAAATAAATAATAATAGTTGTTCGTGTTGTTGAGAGATACTTTAAGTCGTAAATTTAAATCTTTTAGGTTAATAACCAATTTACTGTGAAAACTATTGGGCAAATAAATTTTATACCGTAAATGGATTTAAGAGAAAGTTGTCAAAAGTTTTGCCGCTTCTTATAATCAACTTTTAATCTTATGTGGTGTAAACTTAAATAAGTTTCAAAACCGAGTTTATTTTAAGGCATCAATATTAACTTCCTTCTAAAAGTTTTACTTACACATGGTAGTTAAATTTAATTTTAAATCGAATTAGATCGATCGATTGAAAATATTTTTTTAACCACGCAATGTGATTTTCGCAAAGTTTTTCTTTTTACAACTCGATTTTTCAGGAAAAGGTTTAAAGTTTGAAGTGTTGGTAAATATTTTGGGCTTTCTTAACCTAATTTTAAAATAATATTTTTATGCTCACATGGGCTTTCGCTTGACATCGTAGCCTTACTCACTCTGATGGGACGTCGTGATGCCTACGTTGCGACGTAAGCACATTTTAGCCGTTTGAATTATTTCCAAGATGAAGGAAGAGCTGTCCAGTTAAATTTAGTTATTCAAATAGTTGAAAATTACATCACTTCCTGCTACATTAAAGCGGATGCTGTTAAATTAATTTTTTTAAATTGTAATCAAAATTTGTTTATTCGAAATGTGCGTTCGAAAATGCTTATAAGAGTACGGTTAACAAATTTTGACGTAAAATAAGAAATAGTCGGTTTTAACGTCCGTTTCCGTTCCAATATAACATGTTTGTGATTTTTTTCGTTTTGTTGTACAACAGAATAGTAGATCGGAAAAAGGTATTTTTTGGTTGAAGTCGGTCCCAATCCAATATTAGACTTCAGGAAAAGATAATCTATAAGATTTTCTCTTTGCTAGTTTTTAACTCGAAACTTAAACCAGAGCACAGAGAGTCTCTACTTTCTAATAAAATTTTTGCTTTGAAAAGGCTTTGGCTTAGGAATGTGTAATTGCGACTGTCAAATTAAATGGAAATTAAATTTCCAGTTCAAATCGTACAAAAATATCTATAGGAATAGTTTCAGAGCTGCTAACGCCATAAGCATATTTTTTTTATTATTTTCTTCTCATCTTCTATAAATTTTACTTCAGGTTACTTTGAAAAACAAGGTTTTATAATCTATACTATAGTCACAATCGTTACTTTTTTTATGAAGGGGCGAATCAATTTTGGATAGCTGGAGGATATCAAAAAATTACCCCTAAATTAAATCTAGAGATCTAACGATTCTTCTCCACACTTTCTGAAATTCTTCCACCAAGTTCTAATACAGCAATTTAGCTCTGTAATACAAGAGTTATACCAGAAGTAATGCACAGCATTAGCAGCCATTTATTTTTCAAATTCATCTACGCAATATAAACGGTCAAAATGGTGTTCTTGAACATGGCTGCTTGTCAACGTTGTGCTAATTTATGTATGGTCTTTAAGTCACCTTTCAGATGCGCGGAGTCACAGTTGTGAGAGCTTAATATTGGAAAACGTTGACCTCGACGTGTGGATTCTTTAGCTCGTAGAAGAGGCCGTAGTCAGGTAATTCTAATCTTGCATTGTCGTAACAAGGCAACACACCAGGCTTCACTATCATTGGTTCATTTTGATGGTTTTTGGATCCAATTTCACTCGCAAATATTTGAATAGTGAACTGAAACGAGATCAACAGATGATTCCCTTCTCCTATATCGTCTTCTTGTTAATCTATTTAATAGAGTTTTACTCCACCACCAACTCCACTTTTAGAGTTTTAAAATCGTCTTTTTGTTTCTACAAACTACAAAAGTCAGATTTCAAATAAAAGCGACAACGGGGGGGGGGCTTTAAATGTGAAAAAATTGACACTTTTAATTAAAAAATTGTTATCTTCCCCACCCTTCTAATCCAAGAACTGAAAATTTACAGTTACCTAAGACACTCCCCTAGGTATCCCCTCCTAAATTTTCATACCAATCGATTCGATGAAAATATTTTTATAGGTCTCGATTGGCCAAAAAACCAAATTTGGCACATCGACATCAAAATTTAGATTCGGGTACTTTAGGGTAGCCCCATAAACTCCCCGGTCTTAATTTTGAAGAATCTCGAAAGATGCCGCTCAGCGGCCACCACAAAATTCCAAAAAATCGTCCTTTCAACTTGAAAAATCGCACAGCAAAAAGTACGCGAAAAGTGTAAAATTTTAGTTCCTATTGCACGTCATACGTCAGTTAGCTATCGTCCGACACAAAATTCGGACCAATTCTTTCGGCCATTCTTCCTGAGTAGATTTTTATAGAATTTCGGCGTAATAAAAAATTTTTAATTCCAGATCCGGCGTCTCTAGGGGGTCTCTATCGTCGTTCCTGTATCAGTGTCTTGATACATCCCATACCTGCCCCCACGTAGGGGGGGGGACAACAATTACCATCGCAGCGATACTCTTGGTTCTTTCTAATTTTCAGGAGAACACTAAGATTCAGAAAGTGGTGTTTAACTATCTAAATTACTTTCTGGGTTCCGATTGGTCCCTAATAAGCCCTCAAAGGCATATTTGTCGTTTTTAAATCATAAACGCATTTGACTTATCGATAAAATGATTTTGCCCATTTGGTCGCTTTCATAACATTATTAATAGCTTTATTGTTCTTTGTGAAGATACTGCTTCAAAATCATCATTTTGGCATTTTTCCTAAGTCAGGTGAAGAAATGTGCTATAACTTGTAGTAGGATGAGGCAGTACAAGTACATAATTCTCGACACATGCGCTATAATAATGTACAAGTTGGAAGCAATTACGCTTCTCTCTCGCACACCATAGTGTAGAGTTAGTTTTATTGCCAAGCAGATGCAAAATGAAGGAAGGAATAAAATTTTCTGAACGCACTCACCGGATATCTTGTCGAACCTTAAAGGCCGGTCTACTGTACACCATTTATTGTCCCTTTAATTATATTCTTTGTACTATAGGTTCTCCAAAGCAGTGGCGTAAATAACGGGACCGCAGGGCCCACGTTTTGGGAAGGCTTCTTGATAAAAAGGGGCCCCCAAAACATCATTTTGTATCAAAATTTGATACTCCTATAAAATCGATTAACGGTGGGTAGGGGCCTTATTCTGATGGATTTTGCGGGAGGGTTGTCAAACTCTTAGTTACGCCACTGCTCGAAAGTTAGGAAACAGTGTGGAAAACAATACTAAAAGAACTTTGGAGCTGAAATGTTTGCTGTTAGGCTTAACGATTTGGGTTCTTAACAATTTAAAGCTGCTAGTGCCTTCAAGAGGCTGCTGACAGAGGCCTATACCAGCCCAAGTAGAAAATTGTTTGGTTTTGCAATTACTTTTCGAACATTCAAATCACAATAAAATCCACATATTTTTGAGTATTAATAATTAATTTTTCAATATCTTGAGATAAAAGTAAACCAATGAGCTTTTCCGTAATAAAGAGAATTCATTATTTTGTAAAGAACTCCATACATTTCAAATAGGAGATTAATAGCTTTGTTTAGGGATTGAAAATTAAAAAGCAGGGATCAATACCGTGTTGTATTATGGCATAGCTCATGTAGTGATTGTTAAACGAAAATATGATGAAAATTGTAAACTAAAAGCTTTTACACGCTAATAAATTTTTAATAACTTAAATAAAAGCAAATTATGGACTTTAAACAGTTTATTTAGAAATTTAATTAAAATATTTTAATTAATATTTAATTTTTTCTCGTTCGACGTTACCACGCGAAACAGCTAAAACCTATAAGGACGTAATGTATAAGCTCAAATTTACCTATTTGTATAAAAACTTTAGTTAACAAACTAAAATGTAAGCTCCTTTCATTAAGTCGAGCATCTTTGTATTTTATTAACGTCTCAAGTTTATGCTTAAAGTTGGTAGTTTTAAAGGGTGGCGAGTTGGCGAACGTTTATTTATTTAAATATTTATAAACATTCTCCTCTAATAAATTTCATAATTTACTATACCGAGTCGGAACAAAATTTTACTTCTTTAATACAAAATAGAACACTTCCTCATACATAAGATTAGGTTAATGTAAAATATTTAGTTTAAAACAATGAGTTGATGTGACATCACTGGATTTTCCATTTATTTAACTTCAGAGATATTAAAATGAACTTTGTTATTTTTATATCCATATATTTAAAACGCTAAGCCTTTTCTTGATATATAATAATAGCCTACTTCTACTGGACCGATTTTGATGATTTTTTTTTAAATTGAAGCTCTTGACCCACAGATATGTCACCACTAATTTTTTTCTCAAAATTATTAATTTCATACATTGTTTTATATTTTATAATATACATAATAAAATAATCAATTTTATAATTTAAAATAATCCAATTTTAAAAATTATAAATGAGAATAAATGTAGATAATATTTGGTTTTATACGATAAGGCACACATTATACATTTGGTAGTGGTGATAAAATTTTCAATACTTTTATTCGACCAGTACGTTTCTAATACGCGATATGATCAGGTTGGTGCGTGCATTTTTAATTGCGTTTCGTGCTTTTGTGAATTTTGGATTTTTGAGACGGTTTTTTATGTTGCCCTCTTTGGCTTAGTTATCTTTAAGGTTAGTTTTCTTATTTTTTTTTATAAAATAGTCATAGCTCATTCATATCTTCAAAAACTTCGTCGATTTCGATGGTGGTGACCGCTATTTTTTTTTAAATTGACGCTGTCGACCCCCAGATATATGTCAGCACTAATTATTTTCTTCAAATTATCAATTTCATAAATTTTTTTAAAATAATAAATTAACAAACAATCATCGGTGTAGGTAGTAATAGTCCTGGGGCCTGTAACAGAAAAAAGGGGGTGATCGTATTCAGGTCCATCTTTTGGAAATAAGCTATTTGAGTACCAGCGGATATACGAAAATCTGGTTGGCTTCCACAGGCAGTGGCTTAAGCCCTCAGGATCCTTCAATGAAATTCTTAAAGAAGGAAAAAAGTAAGAAATATGACAGCATTCGGGATGCAACTTTGACATTTTATCGTTCTTATAAAAAAAATCGACCAAAAAAATTGGCTGCTCTCTACAATGTCTCTGAGAGCGTGGCAGCTGGACTGAAATTAACGTCTTTTGACTACACACCTGCAAACACTAACTCGTGACTCATAAACGGTATTTGAGTTGTCCACTGCCAAAGTAACTACTTTTTACATAAAAAGTAAGATTTTACTTTGCCATCCCTCTCAGGTGGGTTTCCCGCCTTCCTCACCGATTAGAAATTTATTATTAACAGCTCTGAGGCCTTAAGCCACTGCCTGTGGAAGCAAACCAGATTTTCGTGTTCGCTGGCACTCAAATAGCTTATTCCCAAAAGATGGGCCTGAATACGATCACCCCCTTTTTTCTGTTACAGGCCCCAGGACTATAAGTGCATTATAATAATTTTTGAAAATTTCATTTTTCTAACACATTCATCTCTACACTACTTAGTCGAATTTCGACGGGGGTGACCCGCTAGTATTTTTTAAAACTCCTTGAGAGATTTTTTTAAATAAGTGGCTTAACATGAGCACAATATTTTACATACATTGCCTTTGATCACTAGATCTTATTTAAAACATAAATCGGTATAAATTGGAAGTGGCAATTTAATAATACGTGATAACGCAAATGTTAACGTGACATAAATAAAATATAAACCACGCAATGTTATATCTAGTTTATTGTGTTAATTATGTATTAAATAGAATGTGTAAACGTGATTGCGTGACTTTATATGTGCTTTATGTATAGCCATGATGTATAAACCAAAATCAATTTACATACAACAATTGTGGAGCGTTTTGTTTTTGTATGTAAATGTATAAATTTTTAAAACGTACAAGGAAAAGTTTGGATAATTGTATACTTAAAAATTTAAGACGTTGTCAAAAGAAATTGATACGGGAATGGGCCACGCATTTCTTCTTTTTTGAATATTTATGTATGTGATCTTATGTACAAATTGTTCCTTTGTAACTGTCCATTATTTGTGAGTGGGTCTGATTGAATAATATAGCGTTTTTTTCAACTTGAAAGTGACAATATCTCACGAACGCTTTATTTTAAATACTTCAAAAACTATAGGGATTTCAGATTAAGATCGCAGCGCCCTCAAAATAAAACCGTGAACTAACTTCTCACACATCAAGTCTAGACCTAAAAACACAGGATGTTGGGTAAAAACATCTTCTGTTTTTTTTAAATTACACCACATTCAATTGGACTTTTCTCACTAATTAGGTTTTTATTTCCTAAATACAAATATTAATATGTTCTTGCCCTATCAGGAATTATGATTATTAGTGATATCAACCGCATATTAAAGTCGCTAACGGTTACGAGCGGAATGTCATGTCATGCGTACAGTATGCCATGTTTGGAAATGGAAAAGGTCAGTTATTTTTAAACACCCTATATACTAAAACAATATTTTATTCAATAGATCAAACGTTTTCATATCCACTGTAACAATAATATAATCATGAATGCGTCGAGTTACGAAAAAAGGACGAAAGTCGATAACGAAGGAAACTGTATTTTAGAATTCCAGACATCTGCTTGGAAGTGCTCAACTTCTCTTGTTTTGGCTGTTTAAATTAAGTCTTCTGTAGTAGTGAATTCATTGCACCTAGGAACGACACGTCCACGCTCTTTGTCAAGCTTTTAAATCCTTTAAAGTCACTCGCAGCTATTCGTTTGTTAATGGTCACGTCATAATCATTTGAATTATTTAGAGACTAGCTTGTAAGGTTGGAAAAATGTGTAAGATAACATTGAAGTTAAATTGTATGCAAACGAGATCATCCGTGATGTATTATGCACGTATTTTAATATTCGGGAAAAAATTTACACATGTAAATAATTTGTAGGCTTTTAGGATTACATCAACCCCAAATGTTCTTTTTCCTAAAAACCCTTTTTTGTCAAATTTAATTATTTATTTAATCGAAATAACAAAACAAACCCTTTCTTTTTGATTTAATAGACTGTTAAGCTTGTGGAAAACTTCGGACGTTATCTTTAAAAATGGTTAAAGGAAGGATGTTAAAGGGAGAGGGTTGAAAATTTTTTGTATGCAATTCGTTTTTAGTTAGTTACGAAAAGTGTAGTAAAACGAAAAGCTTAAAATTGTGCAAGTTTTTTGTTTCTGTGGTGAAATGGTTTTTTTTGCTGTAATTATTTTTCGACATGTCAATAAATTTTTTTTATAACGGCTTTTTTAATCTTAGGCGTCTTGGGAAAGGGAATTCTAAAGAGAGGGTCAAGTTGGAAGGAAAATTAGGACATAAAAATTAAATTCTATTCAAGTTTTAAAAGTGGTAGGGTCACATTGAATAAAGTTGAGTGGAAATTCGAAATTTAATGATAAGGGGGGATCTTAGAAGCTCTAATGTGGTCATAACAGGATTTTTTCGTGTGTATTAAAGCTACTTTTAAGCATAAGCATTTGAAATAAGAAAATTAGTCCTACTTTCGGTTAAACCTGAAACCAAAGTATAAAGTGTTGGGTATCATCGGATGGCTAATTTTCGAGCTTATAAAATTTTATAGAATATACAGGGTGTTGCATTTAAATTAAGAAAGTTGTTTCCCATTCCGGTTAAATCGGAAGTCAAAATATGATGTGTTTGGTGTTCTGTAACAGCTAATTTTAGGTGTTCCTAAAAGCTTTTGATATTTTTGTAATTTCCGGTTTAATCAGAAGCGTTTTTCTAACCGAAAATAAGTGTCAAATAATAGATATTCATGAGATTAATACCTGTACTAATTTTCAAATTTTCTTATTCTCACAAATAGTGAAATTTTTACTGTCACCACCATCCATCCAGTTCCCTGGACTTTCCACATAGTTAGGTACTTTGATGCCATTGCTGGTGCAGGGTCTTCGGAAATAACCTCAACCCACGTGACCATTTGCTAGGCAACCATATTTTATAATGTTTGGTTGGTAGTTGCCTAGCAAATTGGTCACGTGGGTTGAGGTCATTTCTTAAGCTCTTAAGGCATTGTATCATCTCTATAATACATAACCCATCACGGAAGATGTCGTTTCAAGTCTGTGTAACGGTTCTTTGTATGTCTTCTTTTGTTTCAAAAGGGAATAAGTACCTTTTCATCATTGATTTGACTTTTGTGAATAAAGAAAAGTCGCTCGAGGCGAGGTTGGGTGAGTAAAATGGCGGCGCAGTACTGAAATGTTTGTAGCCGCCAAAGATTGCCTTACAGCCAAACTGAGACATTGTAGTGATGTGTCAGTTGGGGTGGGAAGAAATGGAAGGCTGTGGTCAAAACTGATTAGCTATTGCAAGTTGTAGTGTTGCCACATAGGCCGAAAAATTATAAGTCTCATTACTTTATTGTGAGACCTCGTATGTTTATGTTTCACTGCTTGCTCGTCCATGCCCAAGAACGTTGGGTCTCTGGATCACCTCGGTCGCCTGCCTCTCTATATGTATATTTTTTGCTTGTCTGCAGTTCATTCTTCTGCCTGTCTGTCTATCCGTGCGCTCATCCATTTGCCTGTTTGTTTGTAGCCTTTAAAGTTTCTCTTACAGTTAAACTCAGAAATTGTAGTGATATGTCAGTTGGAGTGGGAAGAGATAGAGGGCTACAGCCAAAAATGGTTAGCTGCTGCGAGCGGCAGTGTTGCCACCTAGGTCGAAAATTATAAGTCTCATTGCTTCATTGATGTCCAAACTCGTATGTTCATGTTTCGCTGCTTGTTCTTCCATGCCCTGAATTTTCGGTCTATCTTTCCACCCATCTGCCTGTCACCTGGCTGTCTATAGATATGTATATTTTTTGCTTGTCTGCAGTTCATTCTTCTGCCAGTCAGTCTACCCGTCCGCTCATCCATCTGCCTGTTTGTTGGTCCCTCTATCGATATTTTTACTTAAATCTTCTATATTTGAGTATCTTTCTTTCATTGTCTATATTATTTTATAAATACATTTTCTTTTGAAATTTATTACTCCTGTTATATGAACTGTGGATTTGGAGTTTCAGTGGAAATGATTAATCGTATCTTTTTTCATACAAATTGTGTGCAAACGAACGAACGAACAAAGTTAAGCTCACTTTTAAATAAAATCGAAAATTAGAACCAATTGTTACCTTTTTCTCTTATTTTGATCGTTTGAACGAACAAAGCACACAAATCACAAATCAACTTCATAAAAATGTAATTAGTAGTTTTTAAAATATACCTTTTTTTGTCTACGTCAACGTATAACGAAATATAAAGTAGAGCCAATTTAAATTACATTAACAACAAGCTACTAAATACTTTTTGTTTTCGCGAACAATGGCTCAAGCCAAATTAATAACTAAAGCTCTCTCCTATGTATTATTGCAATTCTACTTTACTCCAACTTGCTCCAACGCAAAACGAGAAGTGTTCTCCTCAGCTTTTCTGTTAATGATAATTCTGCATACAACAAACTTTCCTTTCGTATGGAAATTTTTTAGTTTTATCAAGTTTTTTCTTCTTATCAGTTGATTACTTACCAACCCTGCGGTTGGTCTCCTTATAAATGATGTAAGTGTTGCTTTAAGAAGAGAAAATTTTGTGGAATGTCACGAAACACTTAAAAAAATTCAAATATTTCAATAAATTAAGATAGAGCAAAAATTATAAATTATATACGTTTTATCTTAATTCGAAATAATTAAGATTAAATCATTAAAATTAATTATACTTGGGAATGTTTTTACTACATGCGTTATTGCGTTTAGGCAAATACCTAGGCATTTCGAAAAGCAAAATTGAGTAATTCCCACATAAGTTCGCATTAGTGCGACAAAAATTGAAATTTTTAAGATTTGTTATCTTAACCACACACGATTGAATTTAATGCCACTTGAATTTTTAGCTATACCCGAGAGAAATAATAGGCAAAGAAATCGTCTCTTTTGACACAGAGAATGGAAATGGAGGTGCTCCATGAAATTATAAATTTCTTCCTCTTATTTTTAATTTACATTTAATTGAATAAATCACCAGATCTACAACTCGCCAAATTCGAACAGACGATAGTATTTCGGTTCACTATTCATCAGGACACCCTGTATATCCATTGCGTTGTAACGAGCGTAACGAACAATCGTTCGGAAAGTACTGGAAGACAGATTTATTTTGGCGAGCAGTGGGAATGCGCAGATAACTAAATCGGTATTTATTCCCACCAACGCAGCATTAAATGGATTTCAATTATTAAAGGGGCGTGGCCAAATGTGCGCTAACTTATCTCTACCGCTCGCCATTAGAAATCTGTGTTACAGTATTTTGAAATATTTTCTATCATCCCTCGTACTATTTTTAGTATCTATGCGAGTTATCAAATTTTGCACTTTCATTTTCCACATGACAGTTTTTAATATCAAGCACGTTGCTGTCATGAAAATTAAACAAACTAAACTTGAAGTTTACTTTTTCGCCTACTTTCGCATTAGTGTGAAAATTTGTTTCTTCCCGCTCTCATTCTGCTCTCTAGAAATGGCGATTTCCACGAGATTACGTACAGAAAAAACTATATTGAAATTAGTAATTGTATCATTTTGGAAAACAAAAGACGCTGAAAATACAAATTATGAATTGTTGATGAAATTATGTAAATGTCCATTTATTCTAAATTATTTTTATGTAAATTTATTTTACTGTCCGTTTAGATAAAAAGCATCCCTTTGTAAGCGCATAATTTATTTTTTATCGATTAATCAAAAAGTTTGTTGTAATATAATGGAAATTTGTGTAAAATTACTACAGTTCAACTGCAAATGTTTAGTTAATTGGGAATTACTAAACTATGTAGTAATAGGAACAAAGGCAATTTTATACAAAGGTTAATATTCAGTTTTGCTCATTTATTTACAATATTATTAATTTAATCGATATGTTTTTAAAATACGAACATTATGGAAAATTTCCTTTTACTACCCTTTTTCCAATTTGAAATTTCCTTCCATCACTTTTCATCTTAATATAATTATTTTTATAACATGCGATAGTTGCAGTTGAATGCTTTCGCACGCAAAAAATCAACTCTTTAGACCTTATAAATCGTAAAAATAAAATTCCAACTTTAAAAGTAACTCATTTTTCAACCCTTAAGTCATTTTGTTTTTATTTACGAGTTTCATTTCGAAAATTCACAATTAGTGTTAACTGTAAGGCATCTATTTATTGATTTTAGTCCTTAAAGAGGTTTAATTACATAAATTACGTGATAAGGGCGCTCTTCTCGATCAACCATACCCTCGCCCTTTATACGCGATGTGAAGTACAATTTTCAAGTGTTAAATTCGTATTTCGGAAGTTATTTGCAATCATTCGTCTTTTTTACGTTTCGACTTTTGGTGCTGACAACCTTTTCGAGTCCAAATAACCGAACCTATTATCCTGTAGAATTTTTTTTAATACTGTCTTGCTTTATTCAGAGTTTTTTTCACAGCTTTCGGAGCTTTCATAGCGGCTTATTTTGCTTGTCACAACCAAACTCAAAGATATCATGTTCTGTTATAGAGAAGTTGACGCCTTCGTACACAATATGACGCTTTTCATTAATTACACTGTATTGCAGACGTGGGCGTTAGAAATTCTATTTCAGCTTGCTTTCTACATTTTTTTTATGGTTAAAATCGTGGAAAATCTGAAAATGTGACATGGGAACGTTTTACACATTTTCGAGCTTTTTAGAGCCTGTCCAAAAATAATGTTGTTCTGTAGAGTGAGCTTATTAGGTCATATAGTGCCTTTCCAAGTAGCTATTTGAAGGAATTGATGGCATATTTTTATTTTCTTGAAAGTCAATGGCAAACAACTGAAAATAATATTAAAGAATAAAGCTTGGAGAAAAGTCGGCTTTTCAGCCTTCTCCAGTTTTTGCAGCAACTCTTCATTTGTGTATAAAAACGTTTATTTTCTCTTCTGAAAATTGTTGACGTATAGGATTGAATTGGATTGATAATGGTACCTCCCCTCTTCCCCAGAGGCGCCTCTTTCTCTTGACTCCTCGAGCCATCCCAACTTTAAAACGAACTCGAGCAGATTTGCTGGTGGAGTGTCTCTTATTCTGACCATATCTAGTCAGTAGTCACCAAGTATGGATCCTCTAATTGATGCTACCGCAGGACACGAGCAAACCACGTGCTCCACAGATTTATCTTTCCGATTACAGCCTCTGCATCTAGGGCTATCCATTAGTCCCAGAGTGTGAAGGCGTTTGTTTAGCTTACAATGTCCTGTAATAATGCCCGTGAGTATTCGCAAATGTAATCGAGACAGGTCGAAGGAGCAGCAATTGCTGCTTTGCCTTGTCTATTTATAGCCCGTTACTTTCGACCACATGTGAGCTTAGTGGTTTTTTATGACTTACGAGGCTGTTGAGAGTGCGGACTGCCACAGTCAGGGTCGGTTCCGGCCCATTCTGGTAAGAACCCGAGCCCTGCCTTGCCAGCTCATCTGCTCTCTCATTGCCTTGGTGCCCTTTGATCTAGTAGATTTCAAGAGTATTAATTGTCGTTTAGTGCTGCGATGCAGTCCGAGACCACTTTAGATTATTCTCTGGCTGTTCAGGGCCGCAATAGCGGCCATATTGGCCGAAAATATCTATATCTATCGTTCTGTTACCACACTCTCTTTTACCACTTTGGTGCTTCCTAGGACGCCATTAAGTTCACTTGGAAACCGAGGCGAATCTACCTAATAGTATACTGATATTTATTTGTAGTCCAGGTGAGAAGATCCTGTCTCTGAGCCACATTCAGTTTTTGACCCATCGGTAAAAATAATGATATCAACACTACCGGGGTCTCGTTTTGTTAACAAGCTTAAAAACCTTTTGTTGAATATGTATTTGGGCGGAATATGGTCATATCTGAGTTCTAGTAGAGGCAGTTTCTTAGAATTCAGCTCTATGATTTTTGTATGACCCGTACTCCCTCGTCTGGTTGTTCTACAGCCCTAAATCTCGCAGTTTTACAGTCGACCTCAGTGCTATTTCCTCCACGTGGAAGTCAACATAGAAACGTCTCCACGGTGGATGTGGTTCTGAAGCTCCAGTGATTGATAGGCATGCGAATCTTTCAACTTGTCAGAGTTCGTTTTTTGTGGTATTTATTGTAGCTCTGGGCCACCACGCTATGGCCCCGGGCCACCACACTATGGCCCCGTAGCTTAGCATAGGTCTAATAATTTTAGTGTAGGCCAGTAGGTTATCTTTGGGGAGAGTCCCCAGGACTGACCCATGGCTCTGCGACACTGCCAGAACGTGACACTTCTGGGTGTCACTCAAGAGTGACGCCCAGATACTTGACCTGATGGACCAGACCCCTTTTTTGCTGGATTTGCTACCGAGGAGTGTTCGTTACACCAGGTTTCGACTATGTCTAGGGCTGTTTGCATTTTGCGTTATTGACGTAACAAAAAATATAAAGCTTCAAATACCAACGTATCTATTGAATATTTAATTACCAATTACTTATAAAAATAAAATTTGCATTAAAATAATTTAAATTTCAATTTAAAATAGATCTGATAGTTAACAAATTAGTTATCTATACATTTCGTTGAATAAAATTTAAATACGTAATGTTTATGATTATTTCTCTTTGATAACTACCTAGTTATAGGTAGGTACATCAACTTTTTATAATTTTTGTAATTAATTAATCAATTAATTAATTTGATTGTATCAATTTTGCATCTATCGAATAGTTTTTCTTCTTTTTTTAAATAAAAACCACATCAAATAAAATCTCTTAACTGCCCCAACGGTTTTTGGATCGAATTGAAAATTATTCGGGACATTGAACACGCACCCTTGTGTCCTCTGTGCAAAGTCTAAAAACAAACTTGTTATAACTAATTTGATTACTACTATATTCTTTGTTTTTATGTTAAAACAAGCAAACTTTTTATTAAAAACTTGAACGAAAATAAAATAAAAATTTAAACGTTGTATAAGGATTAATTATAAACCTTAAATAAATAAGGGTTGATTATATAGTAGAAAGTAGAGGTTTTTGTTTCTTTTATAAATTTTAAATGAAACGAAATTGTTAAGTTAGTTAGGGTTTTAGTTTTATCATGGAACGCTATAAGGATTTTATAAGCAATTTTCCACCGTATATGGAAGAAATTAATTAGTTATTGCCCTACAAGCCATTTTAGACATTAAAACTACACTACGTGTGTGTAACTCTCTTCTCTCTATCTGTTTTTTATAAGGTTCAAATTTCACGCGTTTGTAACATTTCTTCAATTATTATTTTATTTATGTTCTGTAATTGTTTTTTTTTTCAATTTGATTGGGTGTTGATAAAGTATCGGTTGGTTTTCTTTTCCATTTTTTTCGTATTTTATTGGCCAGGAAAACGAATGGACGATAAAATTCGGATAAAACCGACCTTACACTAGGGTTCAAAAATGGGTTATTTATCAGATAATTGGTTTTTGTTAATTTCTCAAAAAAAATTAAGTTCTTTTATAACATTTTTTCCAAAGGAAAAAATTCAAGTTTTTAGAACAATTTAGAAGATTAGGGGTGCGTAACACGCTTGCAAATGCCAAACAAACAAAAAAGAGAAGAGAAGATTAAGCGCTTTCTGATGATTTTCAGCGTTCTAACAGATCCGATCACGACCAAGAGACATCTTCGAGTTTTCCAAGCCAACTTAAAATGTTTCAAATCTGATAAATTTTGCAGACTTTTTAACTCGTTTTCCAGTGAAAATTCTATACTCAGGGTTAGTACTTTGCGAAGAAAATTTTACATCTCTGATTTGGCTGTAGTTGGTTGGTCGATTACGACTTTAACGTAAATAAAAACCAATTGTTTTATGGCAGCACAAATAACTATTGCAAGCAGCATTTTTCTCAGTTTTGTTTTTATAGCTATATCATTTGCACCCCGTTTCTTATTACTATGCCGCTGTATACGTTTTATGTCTCGTCTTCTTTTTACATCTTTTTGCCTGCCATTTTCTTTTGTAAATTACATTCCACACAAATTCGTCGACTTTTTAACATTTTTTCAGTTTAACACCCTTTTGAATGTTTGTATTTGATAGGGATATAAGTAGAACATTTTTATGCTGCATTTGTATTGTATAGTCCGTAAACGTACAACATATTTTGGGGATGATTGGGCTTTTAGAATTCACATCAGTTCTAGACGTTATTTTAATAGCAATAAATACTAAAACCACAGTGAAACCGCAGAACAACTGTGTGTGGTCAGCTGTTGATCAGTAACGACACCACTGTCACGGTTTTCTTCAGATCATACTTTGAGCAGATAAAAGTGGAGTCGTAAAGGTATTTTACACAGTTGGCGCGGGAGGGGGCGAAAAATCTGAAGGCTTAAGCTTAAAGTCGACGGCAGCGTTGTGAAACTACAATACATACCTCTGAAAACTAATGGTAATGGCAAGCCCATAGTATAAGTATACATAGTATGATATTCCAGTGAACGAAAATCGAACTAGGCTGCGCATGACGTCAGAAGGGGTCAGCACGGAAGTATGCAGTTGCGCTCATCGCATCGTGTTGACCTACAACTACTAGATAAATGGTAGCTGACTCGTCAGCCATATTGGGTCGTTTATCAAAGTGACATTTGCGTAAGGCCGATAAAGCACTGTCTCTGTTTGATTACTATGTGAGTATGTTTATTACATAAAACGTCACTTTGACATACGACCCAATATGGCTGACGAGTCAGCTGCCTTTTATATAGTAGCTCTATGTTGACCCCTGACGTTACTAGACGTCACAAAATCTGCTCAATGGCATACTATGTATACTTAATTACTTATACTGCCGCCTACTATAGTAAAGTATCCTTACTAAAATTGGACAGTTTGGCACATTGGCAGGTGCTGTTTTTATCCTCTTCAATAAAGGATTCAAGTTATGTTACCATTTTAGTTGTCAAAGCAATAGAATTGAATATTACATAAAGCCTAGTTCCCAGCTATCCGAAACCGTCGTATACGACGATACGAAAGTTTTCCTATTGGTGGAATTTCAAAATTTTTCGAATATCCACCAATAGGAAAACTTTCGTATCGTCGTATACGACGGTTTCGGATAGCTGAGAATTAAGCTTAACAATTGGTCTCATTTAAATTTTTCTTCAAAACCCAAAAAGCACTAGAACTGGAACCCTAAATACTTGTAGAGATATGATTTAGAGATCAAATGTGGCAACCTGAAATAGACTCATCATGTTAATAGATAATAACATAAAACCTATTTAAGGGCACGTTGAAAACTTATGCTACCACAAAAATAAGGAAGGGTCATGTTAAACATCAACAACATACTCTGTAATCAAGTGGCTGATTAGCACGTTATCTGTGGATACTGGCACCTTGATGACAAAGTTGTATCTCACGATACGAAATTTTAAGCTTTAGCCGGAAGAAGTTAAAGGAAGGAAGGACCGCGTAGCCATATCTGATAAACAGGGGATGATATCTGACTTCGGAGTTCTAACCAACAACTCAACTATCAACTTAGAGAGACAGCCAAAATATCAGAAAATGGACACACAGTTGAGTGATCATGAGGACGTAAGGACTGAATGGCATACTTTTAGGATCGCTGCCCCTAACCCCACCATAAAATAGATAGAGAATGAGCGATGAGTTAGCTGTTGGGAAACTGTTTCATGGTCTGAATGCCATGCTCAACACTTAGACCAAGCGGCTCTTTGTGTATCCAGAGGGGTTATGGATCCATCCTTAGTCCTGTTTCCTCAAAAAAAGTTACTAGCTTACATTCTTTGTACATCTACTGGTTCCGGGTTGGCGGCATCCAGTGTTCTGAGTCTCAGTACCCCAAAGGACACTGGCATGAAATATGTTTCATCTTCCTCTCCACAGCACCTACATCTAAGATCACACAGTTGAGTGATTATGAGGAAATAAGGACCGAATGGCATACTTTTAGGACCGCTGCCTCTAACGAACCCCGTCTTAAAATATATAGAGACCGAGCGATAAGTTAGCTGTTGGGAAAGTGTTTTATGGTCTGAATGCGTCCAATACGAATCATTCATCAATGTTTAACAAGGAAATGGGCACAAAAGGTATGACTAAGTAGGCCGACACTTTGACCAAGCGGCTCTTTGTGTAGGGTTATGATGATTATATGTAGATATGATAACCAGAAGGGTTATGGATCCATCATAAGTCCTGTTTCCTCAAAGAAAGTTACTAGCTTACATGGATGTATTCTTTGTACATCTACTGGTTCCGAGTAGGCGGCATCCAGTGTTCTGAGTCTCAGTACCCCAAAGCCTCTCCACAGCCCCTACATCTACATCTAAGGTCACACAGTTGAGTGATTATGAGGACATAAGGACCGAATGGTATATTTTTAGGATCGCTGCCTCTAACCCCGTCTTAAAATAGATAGAGACCGAGCGATAAGTTAGCTGTTGGGAAACTGTTTCATGGTCTGAATGCGTTCAATATGAATCAATGTTTAGCAAGAAAATGGACACAAAAGGTATAACCAGGTAGGCCAACACTTAGGCCAAGCGGCTCTTTGTGTATCCAGAGGGGTTATGGATCCATCCTTAGTCTCTTTTCTTCAAAGAAGGTTACTAGATTACACTGAGATGTATTCTTTGTATGCCTACTGGTTCCAGGTAGGCGACATCCAGTGTTCTGAGTCTCAGTGTCCCAAAGGACACTGGCATAAAATATGTTTCATCTTCCTCTCCACAGCATCTACATCTAAGATCTTCTCAGATTCCAATAGTATGTAGGTTTTTATTTAGTGGACAGGGGTCAGTTAGTAGACCTGTCACCGTCCCCAGTTGATTGGAAATTAACCATGTTATAACTATTGTTATATTTCAGTGCAGAAAAGGGGGAAAATAATTTTTTTTATTGATATTTCCATCTGCATTGGAATTAAAAAGACTATAGAAGCAACAATCGATGGAGGTAAAGCCTAAAGCCAAAAGGCTCCCAAAAAGTCCCTTGACAACATCTGAACTCATGCCATAAAACTTGTACTTGTTACATGATTTCTACTGGATTAATAACAAATCCTCGCTCGTTCGGATTAGACGAGAGAGGTTTATCCGCATTAATGAAACAAACGGTATATAGCTCTACAAAAGAAAACTTGTAGCATAATAAGGAATCGTTTTGTAGTTTTATTATAGGAATCGTTAATTTTATACTTTTAATTTTTCAAATCTGCCAGATAAAAATTCGTGATTATCGAGAGTGAACTCTGAGAAGATTGGAAAATTTAAAGTTGCATAATCTCAATTAGTTTTATTTATTTAAAAACCATTCTTTAATTAATCGTTCTCGTAAAAGTTTACCCTTACACGCAAATTTAAACTTAAAATTAGGATAAACTCACTTGACCTAGTAACTTTTGGAATTTCAGAGCTCGCTCGTTACTTTTATCGAATGTGTGCTTCTGCTGTGTTTTAAATGTTAAATATTGTAGTTGGTTTATATTACATTTTATCCTTTTATTTGGAAGGGACGAGACCATTGTGGATACAATAATATTTACGAAGTAAAACAGTGTGGGACTCGAAACAAACGTTTTAATAGTCACCTCCTAAAGAGCTAACCACAATACACGCGTCTAAATTGAGGTCTAGCTCGAGGTGAATTGTACGCGATAGTTAATCTGGCTTTTAATAAATACATTTTAAAGGCTCGCTAAAATCCACAGCGAGAACTACATAACTTCTAAGCTAATAAATTGAACAGTTTTAAAAGGGTCTTAACGATAACAGGTTAACAAATTGCTTAAACCATTAGAGATTGTAGTTATTCCGTTAGGATTTTGAAGAAATTGTTACATAAGGTTTTTTGTGGTTGTATTCTTTTTAACACCTACATTTTTTTAATTATCATTTCTATATTTGGATATCGAACTAAATGAGAATACATAACGGTTTAATTGTTTTTTTTTATTCGTGTTACATTTATAATTTTAAGTGCTTCGTGAGAGATGGAAGTATTGCTTTTTGTGCCCACAAAAGGTAGCGGAAGATTGTTTTAAAATTAATTCAAAATCGAGAAAGGTCCTCATTTGATTTAATCTGAGGGTAAATTTAATTAAATTTGGAAATGTATTGAAAATTCGCATGTGAGGCGTATGAGGACAACCACCATACGTTAGGCTTATCATCCATCAGTTGGGTCATGTGGGATGTTAAACTTAAGTTTTAGTGCAATTTTCTCTGAGTTATAAGTTCATAAATAACTTGCACAACACGATTTTCAACTTTATTCAAATTAATTATTTACAGCACAATTTATTCTCCCTGTAGTGCACCCTTGCGTATTTCCTCATAGTTTCTTTTCGACTCTTTCCCCAATTTGTCGTTTGTTACGGAACTTATACAGTAGTCTAGACAATCTAAAATATAATTTTTTTTGTATCCACTATAAATTTCCACTTTTTTTCTTCATTATTTTTGCTTGTGGGAGTTTTCACTCCCAGAAAATATAAACAGGTGAACGAACACAATTTTCTTACATCGATTGATACCAGTAACGTCTACTGTCTACCTCTGATGAAGGTAAAGGTATGTTTCCTTTTTTTGATTTTTCAATCAAAATAATTTTTTTTTATTGTGTCTACTACCGCTGTTGATAAAAAATTCCCATAATAGTGAACAGTTTGTTTACAAAATAATCATTTTTATTTGTATTATTACGTGTTTAACCGCGAGACTTGTCTGTAAATAAAAGTTTAAAAAAATTCAAACAAAACGTGAGTTAGTTCGTTGACTCTTTCATTCCATCAATGCAAAATCCGCCAACATAAACTTGTAGGTGTGAAATGGCAGTGAATAATAAATGATGAGAAAACATTAAACAAGTTGTAGACCGATGTGAGTGGTAATAATGTTTAATTGGTTCTAATAAACTTATTTATTGTTGAAACGTTTTCAACTCGGGAAAAATCATGATAATTTTATTCTGAAATTGAAATGGTTTGGGGCTTCCTTTTTTTTTTAATTTGGTGGCGGTGGGTCATTTGCAAGTAAAAATATGGTACCGGAGGTCTACGTACATACATTTTCTATGTTGGTATTTGCATTTTGAATTAAGAGGCAATTAAAATGAATTGTTTTGCATTTTTTTGGAATATGTTGTTACTTAATTTTACAAGTAGGCCACGAAACAGCAGTGGACTTATCGGTCGTGGTACCTTGGATTTTATTATTAAACGCTACCGCCTTCTCCCTAGAGGCATTTATTTATATGCAAGTAATTAAACTACATTATTACAATAGAAATGTAAAATTGATTCGAGATAAGATTTGTTATTGCTCATATTAATGTGCGTTTTATGAGAAATTTGCCATGCGTAGTGTAGAAAAGCAATGTTTTATGAGAACAGTGGACTCTCTTTAGTCTTTAGGGTAAGTGCGTGACAGTGTCGACGCACCTTACCTCGCAGTGCCCCTAGCACCGCAAGTCAGGGTCGGATCAAAGAACGTTCACTAATTATTTTCGGGCCCCAACAAAAATACACTGCAGTTCACAAAACAAATGTTTATTTTTTATAGTCTAGTCAACGAAGAGGTTGTAGAGCACATGAAAGAGGGTTGAATTTTATTTTATTAATGTCTTTGTTAATGTGATAAATTTCTATTCCAAGAATATAGCTAAGTAAAAAAAATCTAGGTTGATTGTGGAATACTTTTCAATAAAAGAAAGATACTTCGTCGACCAGTTTCGGTAATATATTTTAAACCATTTTCAAGACTGAAAAACAAATGATCAATTACAGTCACAAGGCATACAAATTTTTTAGCTTTTGACAAAAATTTTTTTTTTTTTTTTAACAAGTGAAGAATCAAGTCAATCAAGAGCAGTACAAAAAACTTTTTTACCGGAAGGGTCACACAGGCACTAAGCCAATCAAATTGAATAAATATTACACTTACCGACAAGATCATATTTTCTTTAAACAAAAATTGTTTTTTGTACTCACTGCTTCGAAAGTGACGTTTGACGCACTCTGTGGTCGACTGGGAAACAGTTTTTCCCGGTCTACTACACCGGGAAGCAAACTGTCAAAACAACACTAATAAATGGTAATAAAATAAAGTAATGTGTATTTATTAATGTAAGGAAACATATTTTAGAACATTTAAATTCGCAAACTAAACTATTACGTTACATCTAATACCAATTTTTAACAACTTTTAGAACAATTAACTGTCAAAGTAAGAATTTGTTTGACGTAAGAATGAAGTTTGACTATGAAGTCATAGGTTGCTTTGCACCTAAATTGTCAAAACTAATCAAATAAAACTTTTATTTAAGAATTATGATAACGGTTTTGTTCGTTACAAAAAATATTGTACAATCCTCATGCGTGAACAATTTTCCCGCGTTCACGCATTGATAAAGGCACTCGCTCCTACGTCGCTCGTGTTTTCAAACAGGGTTCACGCGGGAAAATCGTGTTCCCGCACATGGTTCGTAAATAACTATTTCAGTCTTGAAAATGGTTTAAAATATATTACCGAAACTGGTCGACGAAGTATCCTTCTTTTATTGAAAAGTATTCCACAATCAACCTAGATTTTTTACTTAATGTCTTTGGATTAGTTAGGAGGTAAAAATAAAAGACCCCGATACTAGTTACTCGTACATGGCCACGGTGTATAATTAAGGAGATGGAGCAACAAGCTGTCGCTATATGGTTAATGCGTACTCGTACATGGCCACGGTGTATAATTAAGAAGGTGGAGCATAAAGCCGTCGCTATATGGTTAACAAATTTCACCAGATTGTGCGAATGAGACGCACTACGATACCCGGTTGATGCATACAGCTATCACTGTCGTACATGAGCGGAATTACCGCGCTCCAAGCTTGTAAATTGTTTTTATTAAAATAAATAAACTCGCTTTATTTTTGTTACTCGCGTAACCACTAGTACACGCAGTGCCAAAACATTTACTAGCCATTGTCCAAAATTCATACTAAATAAAAGGTAAATCACTTATTATCAAACTTAAAACGCTTAATCTTCATAAGATCCAATGCTAATATACCAAGCAATACGGGTAGCGTAGTCTATCTCACTCTCGACCTCGCAGTTGCACTTTGAGGACAAACTGTAACCATTTCGCGCTGCTTACGAGCATATCTCGTTGGGCCTCCTTTCTAATCTTACACCGTGTACATCTGTACATGGCTAAGGAAGAAAGGAATTGAAAAGATTCCGTTTTTGGGGTTTTTGCTTATCTCTCGAAAACGGTGTATCCTAGGAACAAAATTAATCTTAACAAAATGAAAAATTATTCAATTTCCTACAAGATTGCTTGTAGTCATCTTTTCCTATTCCTTATAGTTTTTGAGATACCCGCCCACAAAAATCGTTAATATATGAAAACAAATTTGTCTCGCGTCAAACTTTTTCCTGTGATGGCATCACCTCAGCCCTTTGTTTAACAGTAAAAGTCTTCAGAAAAGAAGTTATAGATCATTAAATTTCCTTTACTATTTTACTTTTTTCCGAGCCCTCTACAACACCCAGCCCTGAAACACTGGCTTCATGCGCTTCATGGCTAATCCGGTCTTGGCCGCACGTCGCTCTTGCTTTAGCACTGCAATTAGCACTGCTCAAATAAACAAATAGCATTTTTTATATGAGAAGGACTACTACCCGCACCGAGCACACTCATAGTATAAACAATACTTTAGTTATTTTTTCGGTGCGCTAATAGGGGCAGTGCGAGATGCGGTGCGTCGACGTGGCCACCCACTTAGCATCGAAAAACACCTGTATTAATTAAGCAATTATTTCAATGAGTTTCATATAAAAAGTATTGATCGAGGCAGCTGATGGTGGCAAAATGTAGGATTACACAAAACTATCTAAATTTTGAACTTACCAGTAGAATTATTAATTTTCCCTACAGAATAAATGCTGAGTGAATTGTTGGGAAGAGGTCCAGCGGTGTAACACGAAGAGAAGTCCAACTTGTGAGTGAATGATTAAAATGGTTTAATTTTCACTTTTCTAAGAAGTGTTTCACTTTTCCAAGCAATATGACGAAAAGTTTTATATTAAATACCTACTAAATGTTCCAAGAAGGCTTTAGAGCCTTTGATTATGTCCCTCTAATAGGTTTCTTCTTCAAAAGCAATTAAAAATTGAAATTGTTCATTATAAGTGAAATTGAAAATAACTGAACGAGCATTATCACATTTTAATACTACAACAGGTGTTGATGGTCATTCATTTGAATTCAAAAGTTGCGTAATAGGCAATAAAATTATTCAGTTATTGACTCGTAATTTTTAAATTACCTTGAATTAAAAGAGCGTATGTTTTAATTTGATATTAATAGACTGTTCCACCAACAAGCAAATTACAGAAGAGCATAAGCTCACTTGACGAGGCTTACCAATTTCATCAGTTGGCTCTCTCTATTATTGTTCAATTGGCTATACAGTATACAATTATTGAATATTTAATTATTTTCAGTTACATCTCGATTTTTATTAAATTTTTACCTTCGTTAATGACGAAAATCTCTTTTTAACGAGAAGATTTTACTTGTTGAAATCAAAAAGGAGTATCAATCGATAAATTATATAGTTAGGGTAGGGTTTAAGAGAAGAGAGAGCATGTAATTTAGAGAATGATCTTGTCAAGTTGATGAATTTTGTATTATTATTAGTTTAAAATATAATGTAATTTTCATTTTATTAAACCGCAAAACGTGACTCGAACTATATTTGAGGTTAATGTCTGAATGCAATTAACTAAGTTGTTAAATGAAGTATCGGAAAAGCTGAGGATAATGACATCAGCACTTTAAAAATAATTAAATAAAACATCATACTCGATCCGATATGGGAAAAAATGTAAAACGTAAAAAAGCGTTGGGTACAATCGCTGCAAAAATTTTAATATTACACAAAAGGGTTGAATAATTCCAATTTGAGTTCCATCTTATAAAGTCACGCTGATCCTCACGAGTTGTTACGCTACTGACTATCTATTATTGAGCCATCGTTAATAAATTAATCTACAGTTATGAAATTATTATTATTTAAATTTTGGATAAATGAAAAAATTTTCTCTCTCAATTATCATCTTTTGTTGCTGATGAATAGTATAAAAGAGATGATTAATCCTCTGGGTGTTTCGTTGGCAAATTTTCTTATATGAGTAGTCGGTTTAAAGCTTTTGTTTTTGTCAGGTATTTTTTTTGAACTTAATTAACTCAATTGGGGTTACTTAATTATCTCATCAGTGTTAACTTTTTAAAGTTGTCAGACAACCTTTGTTTTTATCTGTTTATTTCATCGACTATTTTTTCTTCTTCTCGACTTTTAAAAGCGTTGGAATTTATACGGCTTTTCCACATTCGTAATTTGCATTGCATGAAAATCACTTGATATAAGTATTGTCGAGTACCAACAATGGTTGCGTGCCTGTGTCATTAAAACGTTAACATTTAATAGTATTTACATTCCACAATGGAATGGAATTCATATAGCAACGAGGAACAATGCGATAAAAGAGCAAGCTGGCGATCGCGAGAGGCCTACCACATGCACCACCCACCTACCCCTACACCTTTCTTCATCGTCCCGGTCGGTACAATCGCACTTGAGCCAGGTAGATTACGCATTCCATTCTCACAACAGGTCTTTATGTATCGGCAACCAATTCCAAAGGTGTTGCACTAATCGTTCTATCAACCTACATACATCATGTAATAGCCATTATAAATTGATCTCATGATTTTCTATTAAAAATCAACCTCATCTTTTAATTCGATATCGATCTCCAGCAAGGCCCAATAAGAATTTTAATTGAGTTTTAAACATTTCAAATCACATCATTTTACACTCGTTAACCTCACTTCCGATTTCACCAAAAACATACGTTTGTACAAAAATCAAAAAATACCCTTTCTAATAAAAATAAAGTGGCTAAATTAATCATTTCTTCTCAACGGAGGGGCAGAGAGGATTGTCATTCTTACATTTATTCGAATTTTCTATTGACGTTTTTAACTCGTTAACCTCACTTCCGATTTCACCAAAAACATACTTTTGAACAAAAAACAAAATTTACCCTTCCTAATAAAAATAAAGTGGCTAAATTAATCATTTCTTCTCAACGGAGGGAGAGAGGGTTGTCATTCTTACATTTAATCGAATTTTCTATCGACGTTTTTAAATTTAATCAAATCAATTTATTTAAGTTAGGGATAATGTGCAAAAGCTTTTCATAAGACTGTTTTGAAAGGAAGAGAAAAAAAAAGGTTATCGAATTATTGTTCCGATGCTTCTGGTGTTAGTAAAAAAATAGAAAAATGCGATGCGATTAATCAATTTCGTCTCCTTAATCTTATAATAAGGGCTGCTTTTTGTACTTAAAAAAATAATGTTTTAATGTTCTTTGTGGTGAAATTTTAAATTGTACGTCAAATTATTTTTGTAAAATGAAGAAAAGCAATTTTCCGAGTATTTAATTTTTCTCAATATCTGTAATTGGTTGTCGTGATTAGATCTGATATTTTATCCAATTTTATTAATGTTTCTTGGATTTGTGTCATAAACTTGATACTTTCTGTTAAAGCACGTATTCCATTTCCACTATATTTAAGAAATTGCTCTTTTAGATAGATTTATTTGATCTTGGTAATTAGAAATTTCCAAAAAGAAGCAAAAATTAATAGTTTTAATTATACTCCATACGCGAGTACGCCTTGCAGATAGGCAACCAACATGACGCATTAAATTTATTTTTCCGCTCTTTATTTCTTTTTGTATAAAACAGTTTTTAAATTTAATATTCGTTTATTATGTATATAAATATAATTTTTAGGGTTTAATATTGTATTATTTATTGGATTTTAACCAAGGAAATAGCGTGCATTTTGTTGTTACTAATAAAACTGTTCTTAATAGAATTTATTGATTCGCCAAAACGTTTTTTAAAAACAAAAATTATATTCGCGCTATTTTGCGGTTAATTTTTTGTTTAAATTTATATTTGGAGCTTTGGGAAAATTCATTGCTTATTACATTATTAGCAAACCGCAAATTTATGAGAGAGTTATAATTTTTATTGAATAAGTTGTTGCAATTGGAAATTAAGCTAATACAAATTTATATTTCTATATAAATACATTTATTTTTAGGGCATTAAAATTTATGTTATGAATTTTTGAAACTAGGTGTGATTATATTTTATGTTCGTTGAGTGTAAATTTTCACTGTAATAAATACCCCAATTTACGTAACATTGTCAGTTTTATGCTGGGGTTGGAAATTTTACTTGGTATAAAATCTTTTTTTTTCTTCTGTAGGGTTTCTTTTCTCCCTTGTGTATTAAACTCGATACAGTTCATCATCGTGTTTTTGCTAACTTATCTCTTTTTTGTTTTCATATCCAGTTACTCTTCTATAAGAAATATCACAAACGCTTACAAATAATTTTCACCACTTTGAATATATTTTGCTTTGACTTTTACGTAAGGATTCCTCCTAATTGGGAATCCTTATAAAGTCTTCTGTAAGTTATATTGAAATTATATAAATGGATTTGGAATTGCTAAGAGTTTCATGAACTGGGGAATTTAAAATGAGTTGCTTTTTTACACGGTACACGCTCTTTACATAATATGTTCTTTTGTGCTCGATTATGATCAATTTAAAAAAATCTCGACGATTAGGGGTTGTATAAGGCATTTAATTTTTAGGATTCGATATAGTGGTGTCGTGTTTTTATGGTGAATTAGTCCAGGTCCGTTGAAAAGTATAGGTAACTCTAGGGAGATATTCAAATTTTACTCAAAGTTTTGCTCATTAAGAATTAAAAACTAAACCCAGTACCCAGCAAAGTCAGGCTGGAATGCATGAAGGACCTTCTTTAAACGATTTTTAAGCTCATGTTGACTTTAACAACAATCTTCTACGAGCTTCATTTTCTTGTCAAGTTTCTCAAAGCCTCACGAGTGTCATAAATGTGGAAAGTCTGTAGATTTTTTCTACACCGCGCTTCAGAAGGCACGTTAAGGCTTTTGTTCTCGATCGTTTTGAAGTCGTGGAACACTTAACTTTGACTTTTTTTTGCGTGGAAAACTTACATTTCAACATAAGCTTTTAAGCAGATTACAAATTGCTCGCAAAAATAACTTTATTATTGAAGAGAAAAAACGGAATAGTACAGATGGAAATCGTCATCTGACACCATATTATGTCAATGTCAGAGGGGGTTTCATCTGTCACTCAACATGTGCCAATGTCAAGGTCATCTGTCAGCATATGTCACTTTCATCTCTCATTTCATATGTCAGGTGGAGTTATCTATCTATTCAGAGATTGGTTTAGAGAGTTGGGGAGTGGGGGTAATCTGCCACCATAGCTACTATATGTCAAATATTACCAGTCACCATAGGGGGAAGGGGGTCATCTGTCATGCTATAAGTCATTTCAGCTATCCTTACATAAACCATGGGATATCTGTCATCCCATCTGTCAATTCATCTGTCAATCCAACTGCTAACCAATCTGTCATAGCATATGTCATTTGATCTGTCATTCCATCTGCCATATCATCTGTCATTCCATCTGTCATCTCATCTTTCATCTAACCTGTTATCAAATCTGTCATGCCACAGATGAGTTTGACAAATAGTATAAGTGAGAGCGTCGTCTGCGCTGATCTGTCGTAGTTGACACTACTATGAACTACTATAAAGTCGTCATACCAATCGCTCAAAATTGTGCGATGAAACATGCTGTGAAAATAACGTAGATGGCTCCACTTCAGGGAACATATGAGTTTATTTTACCCATTACTTTGTTGTGACTGGTGCAAATTTCATATTGACATTTGTGACACAAATAGACAGTGACAGTATGATGACATTACTCCAGTGTAAAACATGTTATTACAGTTTCCATTGTTCCCTGATGCACTAGCGCCTCTAGTTGCAATTTATTGGATTGGTATGACTTTATAGTAGTGTCAAACCATACGACAGATCAACACAGACGACGATTGAGAGATAGAATGAGATAAAATTGATAGATGAGATAAGACTGATATAGAAAATAGATGACTGATTATATATTGACAGGTGATATTCATAGACAGACAGAGAGAAGGTATAGCGCAGCGCGCGTTTGTGATCTAGTTTAATTAAATTTTTAATTAATTACACAATACACAATTTGAATAGAATCCCTCTTGACAGTCCTGACATGGAAAAAAATATAAATTCTAAACTTCAAAATGTCCAGACCGATATTACATTAGTGTTTTTTCTCTCTCTTTCCAAAGTCTTTCCGATACTGTTCATGCACATACTCTGGAATTGCATTTTCAATATGTTGCAGTCTTTTTATATCTATTTTAGTAGCTGAAGGTTAAATGAATCATTTATTGATGAAAAAGTGACGTTTTATCCAGCTTTTCATAAAAATTTAAATTTTTCTCAAATCTTGATGTAAAGATTAAATAATTTCAATGCAAACACCGCCGCATTAATTTAATTACTTTATGGTAAAGATAATAAAATTAAATTATAGAAAAGTAGCGTAATTATTTAAAAGACGGCAAAAATTTACATTTCAAATGTTATTTTTTTCCCTAAAAGAAACAGCTTCGAATTGTCGATTTTCTTCTGTTTATTTTGTCCTGATTGAATTTTGTTTGAATACCATCCAAAATTTAATCGAATTGAACTAAAAAGAAACTTTACTTAAAAAAAACCCTTTTAAAAAGTTTTAAGTATTTTGAAGAGGTCCTGCGGTCTTTGGTAACCCAGTGACTTTCTGACTGTACCGAGCTGAAGGTCCCATCATATCAACTCGGTGGTTTTGCGACCTCAGAATGCACTCAGCGTTTGTAATTGAGTGCATAACATAACATAAACTGTTGTAATAAAAAAGCAGTCATAGAAATGAAGCGCTAGCCACATTACCTCAAGAATTAAGAATAGTGACGACTTAAACGCTATAAAAAGGGGCTATTATTCTTCCAAGTTTTAGTTTTAAGTGGATGTCGACGTAGTCGATGAATAAAACTGTACTTTTCAATAGAATTCGAATTACTTAACTCCTTTAAAGGAAGTTTGTGAAACTTAATTTTGTGTTTGATAATTTCCCAATGTGTCAACAAAACTTGATGAGACAAATTGGAATTTGACAAGAGTTTACATTTTTCAAAACAATTAAATCTATCTCGAAGGAAACTTCCTCTAAAGTCGTTAATTTATAATTAAGTTAAAATTTGAATGAAACATTAAGTTAGTTTGTAATCCTTTGTTAAATTAAAATATAACGAAAATTAATTGTTTTACAGGTGAAGCGAGCGTGTGGTCCAGCAAAACTTTCCGTCTCGGATGACCCATCTTTAATAGATACTACGACTGCATCGAGTGTGGTCGGTGGTAGCAAACAACGTTTTGGTGCAAATGTGAGAGTATTTGCAGCTCCTTTAACAACTCCACTTCAACAATTTCTCGTTTCAATTGCTAAAAGTAGAGGTTTTTATGGTAATCTCGCCGACAGTCTGTGTAGGGACGATAGCTTTGCCGAACCAAAAGATCAACACTGTTGGAATGGCGAAAGAATTGGAGAGTAAGTACTTTTTCTTTTTTTTTTATACTCGTTTGAGTTTCTTTTTGAAATTACTTCTAGCGTGAATTTATTTTTGCATTTTTATTTTTGTCGAGCTTTACGTGTTTACACGTAGAGGAAAGAAAAAGAATTCATTTAAGCAACTCTTTTGGTTGCACATTACAAATTCAGTTTATTACGTGTAAAGACCTTTGCGTCTTAACAGCAATGAGTTTTTAATTACAATTCGAGCACTTAAAAGTAAAACGTAATGTGAAAGCAAGGAAATAATTACTGTAATAATTATTAGTAATTGTAAAAATATTCTCGATAGTATAGCTGGAGTGGAAATATCAAAATTTTAGTAAATTTTATTTCTAAGTGATTATGGCTTTGAAGGAAAAAATTTCTTGCACTTGGATTCTAATGGTTGAAGTGTCAGCTTTGATCTTTATACATGCATTTTGAGAAGATATTGCTAATGCACATCATACAAGTACAACTATTATTTTGTGGCATTTTAATCGTTGTTTCTCCATTAATCCATTTATCGATTTCTCTGTTGGTTGTTAGCTCTTGAAAAATCGAAGTTTTGCTTGTTAACGACAAGCTAAGGGTTATATTTATTGTGTCATTATTATAACAAGAAGCTTTTGCACACTTGTCTTACAGATAAGTGGTAATCATTAAAATTCCTAATGGAGGTTGTTTTCGAGTCTTCAGTGAGTTTCAAAGAATATGAAGAGCTGTCGGTCTTTATAATGTAATTCGATTAAGCAAAATAATTATTTTTTCTTAATTATCAGCTTTGAATCTTTTCATTAACAATGTATGTTTGGTAGACCATCAGGTGGTCTATTATTTAGTTTTTGTTTTGTGGGCTTTATTCAAAGGATATATTCAATACCAATTACTAACAATACGTGTTTGATAATAGCATCAATATCATCAGGCGGTCTGTTATGCAACCTTTGTTTAACGAACTATCTAAAATAACGATTTTTTCAAAATAGAACCTCTTACTTACTATACACTCTATAATGTGTCTCAACAGTTGGCTATTTTCGTGCTCACGCTTAGCTCCCAAGATTGTAGAATCTTATTTTTGTAAAAAAAATAAATTCCTCGTAGTAAACATTACCACTATGCAGTCATTACGTATTTTGTTTCTTTTTGCCTGCCAGCTCTTTAAAATACATCATCATAGATGAGTTGATGAGTATATTGCTCTGTGTTATAATTTGAATGGAGTGGTTTGTTTTGATGGCCAGTTTAGAGCTCTCTATCGAATGCTTAGCGCTTATGATGTCTTTGTTGATTGAAAGTGATGTTTTCAAGCTCTAAGTTTCAATTCACATAAACTAGCTCGATCGTATATCAAATAAACCGTAGCGTTTGTTATTTGAATTTCAATAAGGTAGCTGAAAAGCAATCTTGTCATTTTTTAAATGCCTGTAACGATTTTTTCTTATACAAAGAGAAAATTCTTCTGAAAGAGTCATAATAAGATCATTTGTAACTGTTGTAAGGACTAAGAACTATTTGATTTCTCGACATTTTGAGTCTTCTTCGGTCGAAGAAACCTTTGAACAGATCCGCCTGTCTTAACTTGCATTGCCTTGCCTGTTGCCTGCCTGTATATTGGATTGAAGTTCATACGAGTGGTTCAAAATATGGAAGGTTACTGTGGCCACTACTTGGATCACTTTGCCCACTTTGGATTTTGGGTAACCTTCAAGAAACAGCAGCATCTCTTTCTCTATCAATTCTCAAGAGCAAGCCTGTTTTGCTTGTAAAGTAAACTCCAGAAGCGTCGATGACATAGAGTTGCTGATATTGACTACATCTGGCTATTTCTATGGTATCAGATCACCTCTCGTTACTGCAAAAACAGGGCAAGGACAAAGCACATGTTCCGCCGTTTCATCGTTCTTATTGCAGTCTTTGCATTTAGCACTGTTTATTAATCCCAGATCCCAATGTGTGAAGATTCCTAATTAATGACCAGTTAATCAATCTACAGTGATAGTAGATATAGTATCTTGATTATACTATAGGATGTTGCTGAAGTTAGTAGTAGTTTTTCATGTTGTAATTATTGATTTTCGTAGCCCAAATCAGATGACTCAGATAAGCCTCAGTCTATCATCATTTACTAAAAATTCTGAAATTATCCTCAAGTGCATGGATGGATGGTTCAAAAAACCATCTCAATGCGTCATTCAAAATGTAGTTTTTCATGTTGTAATTATTGATTTTCATGTTGTAATTATTGATTTTCTTAGCTCAAATCAGACGACTCAGATAAGCGTCAGCCTGTCATCATTTACTAAAAATTCTGAAGTTGTGCATGGATGGATGGTTCAAAAAACCATCTCAATGCGTCATTCAAAATGTAGTTTTTCATGTTGTAATTATTGATTTTCTTAGCCCAAATCAGATGACTCAGATAAGCTTCAGCGTATCATCATTTACTAAAAATTTTGAAATTATCATCAAATTCTTGGATGGATGGTTCAAAAAACCATCTCAATGCGTCATTCAAAATGTAGCTTTTCAAGTTGTAATTATTGATCTTCGTAGCCCAACTCAGACGGCTCAGATAAGCTTCGGCCTATCATCATTTACTAAAAATTTTGAAATTATCTTCAAGTGCATGGATGGATAGTCCAAAAGACCATCTCAATGCGTCATTCAAAATGTAGTTTTTCAAGTTGTAATTATTGATTTTCGCAGCCCAAGTCAGATGACGATAAGCTTCAGTCTATCACCATTTACTAAAAATTCTGAAATTATCCTCAAGTGCAAGAATGGATGGTTCAAAAAACCATCTCAATGCGTCATTCAAAATGAAGTTTTTCAAGTTGTAATTATTGATTTTTGTAGCCCAAATCAGATGACTCAGATAAGCTTCGGCCTATCATCATTTACTAAAAATTCTGAAATTATCTTCAAGTGCATGGATGGATAGTCCAAAAAATCATCTCAATGCGTCATTCAAAATGTAGTTTTTCATGTTGTAATTATTGATTTTCTTAGCCCAAATCAGATGACTCAGATAAACGTCAGCCTATCATCATTTACTAAAAATTCTGAAATTATCCTCAAGTGCATGGATGGATGGATCAAAAAACCATCGCAATGCGTCATTCAAAATGTAGTTTTTCATGTTGTAATTATTGATTTTCTTAGCCCAAATCAGATGACTCAGATAAGCGTCAGCCTATCATCATTTACTAAAAATTCTGAAATTATCCTCAAGTACATGGATGGATGGTTCAAAAAACCATCTCAATGCGTCATTGAAAATGTAGTTTTTCATGTTGTAATTATTGATCTTCGTAGTCCAACTCAGACGGTTCAGATAAGCTACGGCCCATCATAATTTACGAAAAATTCTGAAATTACAAAAAAACCATCTCAATGCGTCATTCAAAATGTAGTTTTCCAAGTTGCAATTATTGATCTTCGTAGCCCAACTCAGACGGCTCAGATAAGCTTCAACCTATCATAATTTTCTAAAAAATTCTGAAGTTATCTTCAAGTGCATGTATGGATAGTCCAAAAAACCATCTCAATGCGTCATTCAAAATGCAGTGTTCCGTGTTGCAATTATTGATCTTCTTAGCTCAACTCAGACGGTTCAGATAGAGGCTTCAGCTTATCATCATTTGCAAAAAATTCTAACCAAAGAAGTTACGTGTCTGCGACTTATGACTTTCTTGGGTAGCGAATCTTCTCTGATGACAAAAAATTGGAACGCTCTACACTCTTGATATGTTATTCCAAAAGCTGTTTTGTGCAGACCTTCGATTTGTTGCAAGTAAAATACCTAAAGTAACGTATATCTTTTTTCAGGTACACCAAAACTGTAGTCGACGCTGGTTTAGATATGCAAAAGTACAATCCCGAAGTAAAACCAACGACAAATCTCCAAACACTTAATCCACAAATAGCGCATTTGGTGGATAAATTGAGACACGTGTATCAGGTAGTTAAAATTTCGAGTCAACGCATCAACTTTGGAATTTAACACTTTTTTTCTCTTAGTTGGTGATAACTTCACTAGGAGCAACACCAGGTCTACCCGAATCGGACAACTACATGCAAAGTGACAGTGCCGATGGATCGGGTTCAGGAGGTGGACCTGACTTCAGCGACGATTCAGACGACATAGACAACCGTTCCGGTTCCGGTTCTGGAAATGGTCCAATCGTTACAGCAAACAGTAAGAATTTGAATCTCTTAATAGTACTTTATATAAAAATAATTCTTTTTGTAGAACCAAATAAAAATATTGGGTATAGTGGCTCGGAGGGTGGAAATACCAAAAAACAAAACAACTACGATACTCATACAACGAAATACGAAACGCCTGAAACGCCCAAAAATGATAACACCGGTAGTTCATCTATTGTTACATCTTCCACAACGCTTCTTTTGGTGCTTTCTTCAATAGCGCTAGTAGCAAAATATTAAAAAGAAACATTTTAATTTATTGTGTCTAAATGAACTTGACGAGTATTTCACGTTGCAAACTTTTTGGTTGCTCTACGTAAGTCTTATATTTAAAAAAAAAAGAAATTATTTGTAGATAGGACAATAAATTATTGTTTAAGTGCTAAAGGTGCTAATAAACTTTTGATCGGTGCACGTATAAGGAACGAATTGTTTTAAAAACTGGATTCCTTAAGGGTGGAGATTATAGGTGCGTATTAAAATTAAAAAAAAAATTCTCGCTTTTTTCATGCTCTCTACTTACGACTTGGCGCGAAATTATCCGTTTTTGGGGAGTCAGTATTAAATTTTTTGTGGACATTGGCTGTTAATAAATAATTTATTCTGTGTAGTATAATAATATTATTATTAAAAGAAATAATAGTCGAGATTTGTAATTAAAATCTTTCAAAATGTATAAATGTCCCGAATAATGTAAGTTATATAGTAGAAAAACCCCAGGCCATGTAAATAAGCTATTAAATTAGTTTAAGAAGACTGTGTATGTATTAATTTTAATTATTAATTTATGACGATGTTGCCAATTAGATTGTTTATATTAAAAAGAAAAACTTCCATTAATTGCCTTTGAGGCAATTGTTAAGCCAGTTGACGCTTTTTACTTTTTGTTTTTTTAATTTTAAAATCTGGTGCTCGTGGTGCTGGAACTTTGTATCCAAAAAAATTTTTTTAATTGTTTAAACAAAAAGTTAAAAGTGTTCCTCGTTTTTAAAGTAATGTATAAATAGTTAATGTATTAGAAATTTTAAATTTTCCCTCTTAGTCTGCACTATAAATTTAATTTTATTGAAATATGATGGTGAGTTTCGAGAGAGGCTATGATTTAGAGAGAGTGTGATGACGTGATGAGTTTGTAGTGCAAACTAAAGCACCCCCTTTTTATGTATTTCAAAAATACAAAACATGTCTTTCCATTAACTTGAATAGTATTTGCTTTCTCCTAAATAGTTTTACTTGTGTACAACACCTACACTTCTTTTTTACTTATTTATCTTCTTATTTTACATGTATTATAGGAGCGAGACTGAGTGATGATGTGTGTAGATAGATTTATATATTTAGATATTTGTGTAATCTTAAATTATTTTGAGAATTATCTGTGATTGATAAATATTTTATTATTTAATTTGTGAGGTGATTTAATGCTAAATTATTACTACCTACGTATTAGAAAAAAATTTGTTATTTAAATTAAGAAAATTATCTGTTAGATTTCAATGTTTTAAAAAAATGAATTAATAAGTCACTAGAATTAGATTTGTTTAACTAAGCCTCACTATGTTATACTCGATTTGATGGTTGTTTATAGCATGTGTTATTATTTACTCTTGTAACAGAGTTAAGGGTCTAATGTGTGAGTTAAAAAATTTTTTCTCTATGAAATCAAAATCTCTTGGTATGACAAAATTCTCTCCTTTAATCAAAAAAAATTAAGGAAATTTCACAAGTGCTTTACTAAGTTATGTAAGGATAAATTTTATTTTCATTCCATTTTTGAATTTAACCGAGAGTTGTAAGGATGTCTTTTTAAATTTTTATAACATCAAGTTGACGAGACACGTATTATTTTTTGTAATTTCAATAAAATTACAGTGTCTCATATTTTGTACAAGTTCCAAGTATAATTGTTTCGATCGTAATTTTTATTTAAATTCTATTGTAAATAAAAATGAAAACGTGTTAATAATATAGAAATATTAATGTTCCCCAAATAACCATCTCATCGTGTATAATAATTTAATTAGTGACTGTTGTAGAAAATGTAAAAGTGTTGACCAGTTTTTATAAATAAGATGGTTCAGTATAATGGCAGTTACTATTTTTAAAAATATAAATAATATTTAAAAAAAAATAAATTCCTGTGCATAATTAAATATTATGTGTACACGAATATTGAGCCATATTTCGCTAAATGGACTTACATGTGGTTTTTAGCTATAATAATCTGTGTTGTTTTTTCTTTGTAATTTGTTAACATTTTTACTTTGTGAATCGTCTATCAAAGCTAAAACTGTTTTTTTGTCATATCATAGTTATGTCGTATCTGTTTTTATTTCTAAATTAATAATGCACAAAAATAGCAATAATTAAAATTTTGTAAACGTTTAAAAATTATTTAAAAGTTTACATTATTAAGTTTAATAAAACTTTGCTCACTAACATGAGAATTTTTTTGTCATATTTTAAAAAAAATATATCAACTAACTAGTCTTAGTTTTGTAATTTTTAATTTTTAGGTGCTCCTTTATAATTTTTCGTATAAGTGTATTATACGTTTATAATTTTGGTAGAATAAATTAATAGCTGCCTTTTCAATGTTGTGTTATTGTTCTTTCTATGGGGATAAATGTGGGCTTTAATAAAATACAGTAGCTTCTCGATAGTTCAGAATAATTAAAATCTAAGGACAAGCACAAACGTGTTTAATTAGTTTATGAAAGCATGCAAAAACTCGGAGTATAAGGTACATAATGAAAGAAATTGTTCGATTCAGATTAGGGAAGAATCCAGATCACCAAACACTCTGATTATCAAGACGCTACTGTTTAACGGTTTGTGTACCTACTAACAACCTTGTTTTGTGGTAGTAAGTGTCGTTTACCAATAACTTATACCAAAAATATCTTCAAGAACTTTATCTATCTATTTACTTCAGTTAGGGCAGTTAGGAAATGATTATTATTGCTCCAAATGGAAATACTAATAAAATGCAAGAACTTCATTCGAGGTTCGTAATGCTTCATTTCTAAATTAATGAATTCAGTATATTTCCAAGATTTTTGTACAATTTTAATTGTTAAAAGAAAGGAATTAAGTTTTATTTCATTTTAAATCTAAAGTTTCGAAAAATTATTTTCAAATTTGACGTTTAGCTGTCGGACTAATACAAGTGGCGACATCTATTGTCAAAAGTTGGCGAAACATATTAAAAATTAATTTTTTTCTTCAAACGTCAGAAAAAGTCGCCTTTGTGTCACTCAATAGGTAACGGTGAAGTTTAACTTTCCCGCCGAGGCAGGAAAAATTGTCAGAAAAGTAATTTTTGTCTGTCTAGGAGGGAAAAGTAAAATCTTAACCGCACATTATTTTTATTTTTAACGTAAAAAATGTTTTTTAAGCATTTGTAATGTAAACAATTTAATGTTTTTTAAATTTTCCTTTATAATTAGTTCGTTGTGTTTAATAATTAGCTTTTTTTACAAATTTAAGTTAATTTTAAAAAATATTTGACAATTGAACTACAAGTAATTGACAAGAGATGGTGCTCTTTCAAAAATCAAAATTTTCAGTTTTACGCTTTACGTTTGCAGAAAAATTATAATGTTTCATACGGAGTCAAAGTAGTTTTGTGTGACTCGCCTGTATTGCCTGACTCGCTCGCTAAGCTCGCTCTTCAGCCAAACACAGTCTTGTCACACAAAACGTCACTTTGTCTCCTTATAAAACAAATAACTTTTTTCTTCAAACGTCAAAAAAAGTTGAAATTTTGTTACGGAACAAGTAAAGTTAAAGTTCTACTTTTACATCCTTGGAGGTAAAAGTGTATTCTAGTAAAAAAAGTATTAAAAACTTAAATATTTACAATAAATTGCAACGTAAATTATGTTTCAGCATTTGTAATGTTAAAAAGTTAATGTTTTTAAATTTTCTTTTATAATTTGTTCGTTGCGTTTAATAGCTTCGTTTAACAAGTTAAAGTTAATTCTTTTAAATTGACAATTGAACTACAAGTAATTGACAAGAGATGGCGCAAAATTCTTTATTTATTTTTAGTTATAAGTTTTACGTTTAAAGAAAAATAGTTATTTGTTTTATAAGGAGACAAAGTGACGTTTTGTGTGACAAGACTGTGTTTGGCTGAAGAGCGAGCGTAGCGAGCGAGTCAGGCAATACAGGCGAGTCACACAAAACTACTTTGACTCCGTATAAAACATTAAATTTTTTCTGCAAACGTAAAGCGTAAAACTGAAAATTTTGATTTTTGAAAGAGCACCATCTCTTGTCAATTACTTGTAGTTCAATTGTCAAATATTTTTTAAAATTAACTTAAATTTGTAAAAAAAGCTAATTATTAAAAGCAACGAACTAATTATAAAGGAAAATTTAAAAAACATTAAATTGTTTACATTACAAATGCTTAAAAAACATTTTTTACGTTAAAAATAAAAATAATGTGCGGTTAAGATTTTACTTTTCCCTCCTAGACAGACAAAAATTACTTTTCTGACAATTTTTCCTGCCTCGGCGGGAAAGTTAAACTTCACCGTTACCTATTGAGTGACACAAAGGCGACTTTTTCTGACGTTTGAAGAAAAATTTTGTTTTTTTTTCAAAAAATTGCGTTTTGTTAACCAAAAATAGTGCCAAATAATAGATATTCATGAGATTGGTATATCGATTTTCAAATTTTCATTTCTATTACAAAAGAAATTAGAGATTTTTGAAGTTTTGACATTCAAAAAACATTATTCTAAAACGGCTCGAGCGATTTTGATAAAAATTTATATTTCGATAGAGAATTACGTTTTCTATAACATATCCAAAAAAGAAAAAATTTGGTAGAGGAAATTTTGAGAAAATTCATTTCAAAATTTTGACCTACCCCTTAAATGTAGGCAATTTTAAAACAATTTTGAAAATCGACTTGGTTAGGTCGAAAGCGCTATATTTTGATTGTACAATTCCGTTTTTAAATTCTTATACTAATAATTACTGGTCTTGGAATTTTGGAATCAGAGGGACTCAAAAGGTTGAGAAATGCAAACAAAAATTTTTTTTTAGTATTATTTTTTTTTCTCAATTTTAGCAACTTTTTATAGGATTGGAAAAAGTTAAAATGAAAATTTCTAAGGGATCATTCATGCTGGCCGTTAACTTAAGCTTTAACCTTGAAACGTTGCATTGGTGTCCCTATAGCCAACTCAAGGTTAAAGCTTAAGTTAGCATGATGATCCCTAACATAGTTTAAAGCAAAAACTTTTTCTTTAGTTTTAACGTTTCACGCTTGTGAGTTGTGAATTATGCTACAATTTTTTTTGCATCTAGTTAATTGTCTTTAACACCCATTACTTTCTTATTCATATTTAATTGTCGCAAAAAAGGATTTTATATTTTTAAAAAGTACTTGTATTGTCAATTACTTTTTCAAGAGCCCCCGTACAGTAGGTTTAACGCACTTTTCATTTCGTTTCGTTTATGTAACGCATTTAAATAAACAAATTCAATCGCTTATTATTATGCTTTTTAATTGTTAATACCCAATGAAATACCTATTCACTTTTTGTATTGAAACTTTTGAAAAATTAAAAAAAAATTATAAGTTATTTATAGGTTAGGTTTAAATTTTAATGGCAGTGCTACGAGTTATTTTTAACGGTTTAATCGTTTGATCCTGTTTGTGGGTGGGTAATTTTTAATTTTAAAAAAGGGTTGTAATTAAATTTTTTTTGAATATCCCTCGTAAATATTTTATTGGAGGTCATTACTTCTATTGTTAACGCTACATTTACAAGGGGGCAGCGTAGTCAAAAGATAGTCTGCGCTATTTCATCAGACAAGAAGGGTATGAAAATAAAAAGAAACAGAAATATTTAAAGTAGGTGCGCCATCAACATGTTGTGTGTGTCATCGTACGGGAGCAAATATTTTCGTTAAATTATGTGCTTTCTACTTTTAACATTAGTGTGATATTAGATTATAAAATGGACTCTTGTTTTAATCACAAATGTATTTATTAGGATAACGAAAAGGAATTTTTTAATAACAGTTTTTATTTTACTTATATAAAAGAACAAAATGGCGCATCAATTGCCCCCATCGGTGAATTGTTCATTAGATGAAATAGATCTAGGTGCATTAAAGGTAAGTCCAATATTGTTGGATTATTTAGAATAAAATGCAAGGAAAAGTTTGGGTGTTGGCTCTTAGCTTCAACTGCCATACTTTTTTTGTAATCGTCAACCTTAAGTAAACATACGAGTATTTTGGGTGTGAGTCATTCACTTTTGTCATTTTCTACTTTACTAATCAATCTCATTTTACAAAATTAACATTAATGTTTTGTTTTAGGATCCGGCTGGCATTTTTGAACTAATCGAAGTTGTCGGTAATGGCACTTACGGACAGGTTTATAAGGTAGGACTACATTGCAATTTTTATAATTCTTAGTATCGATAATTTATATTAATTTCTAATAAGAAAATTAGTCACAATGCAATTTTTAACGAAATTAAATAAGCTTTATATCAATGAGTAAATATAAACATCGATACAACTCTCTTATTATTTGCAATTACTATCATTGTTTATGGTATTAATGTACACAGTAAGTAGAATTGTATGCAAAATATTACCACACGATAACATTATCATTTTAAGTATCTAATTAGTGATTAAGGGTGGGCTCGAAAGCGTTTGAGTTAGGTCCTATAAATAAACTGAATGTTCAAAGATCGCCATTTTATAATTCAAAACAAACATTATTAGTAAACAAGAGCCAAAAAAACAGTCACCTGTTTAGTAGTTCATTACACTTTAAATTAAAGTGTGAAGTTAATCAAATGAATCGTAAACGAACAGTAATTTTTTGCCAGCTTCAAAAATTAACTAGGAGACTATTAAATTATTTCGAATTTACTTTACTATTTGTCTTGTAACTTTTCCAATAAATCCACAGACGAGATGTAATTGAAGTTTTAAATTGTTGAAAGAGTTTTCAGACTCGGATAACCATAAATTTTTAATAAATTTCTAAAGTTCACAGCTCTTAGTAGAATTGTTTTTTGTCGTTCTGAAGGGGTCTTATTAAATGAATAATTTTGATAAGTGTCCAATTCCTTTTTTCTTTTTTCCAAAAGAATAGGCAAAACAAAAGTTAAATTAATATCACTAGGGGCCGTGATTATAAACGACAAATAAAGTTTATCTGGAGAATAAAATTTATATTTTTTAGACATGACAACGTTACAATGTCAAATTTGACGTTTGAATATAAATATTAAAATTTGAGGTTAAGTTTTTTTGTGTTGTTTATATTCAAACGTCAAACTTTGACATTGTAACGTTGCTACGTTGCCATGTCTAAAAAAGATAAATTTTATTCTCGAGATAAACTTTATTTATCGTTTATAATCACTGCCATTAATGTTTTGGATTTTATGATTTGATTGCTTGAAAGTCATGTAATTTTATATATTTTCAATCATATCTGAATGGTATTCCAAAATATTTTCTTCTACTGTGCCATAATTTAGTGGGATGTGAGCTATTTCTCGCCTACACAATATGTTGGTTGTTTGGCTGTTTTACAAGATATAACGAGGCCATCAGCCTAAGCTAAATATACATTGATCCAGTCGTTGGATCCAACCTCGGATCCAGTGGTTTGGCTGAAAATCAACCGTTCGTCTACACGATTGCAGTCGTTTTTCCAATCAATGATTCTAGTTTTATTTTTCGAGTTGTTGAACGTCTTTCATAATACACTTGGCCAACACTGGAAATAAGCAGTCCAGACGATTCTAGTCGAGTTAAAGTATCATCTTTTTGATGGTGGGAGTATCACCTGGTTTGAAAAGTAGACTTTCAATCCAGTCACTGTACTGGATTAGAATGATGGCTCTGGACTCGGATGGAATCAGTGTTTTTATTATTGCACTTACAATCCAGACCAGTCAACTGGACTGCTTCTGGCATCCACCTGTTCAAAATCCAAGCATCCATGACTTTTTGAGTCTTTCATTAACATTTCAGGTTTCCACGTTTCCATCTCTCATTTGGAAGTCATTGGACCTGGTGTTCTTAGACCAAAAACTGAGTTTGGTGAACTAGTAATAACTACATTTTGATTTTAAAATACCTCCACTTGCAAGTCTAGCCTTCAAATGTGTCTCTTATGTTGTGGTCTCCCAATGGTGAGTTCCTTTCCTCTCACGACACACAGCATCTAATTTTACTATTGTTATTTCCCGAACCCCAAAAAATACCCTTCAGTACGTTTTCCCATCTCTTCATGGTCTGTGACTACTTACTTAATCGTGGGAATCGATTCAGTAGGTATTGGATTGTACATTTTTAAGAATTTTTTTCCCCATTGGAGAAGAGCAGTCTTTTTACGAGAACTTCTCAAATTTTTCCAATGACGATTTTGATCATTGTCAACTCAACGTTGCTAACTTTTTTATCGTTAATTCGAGTTAGGGAGAATTATCGATACATGAACGACCCCATCAAAAGCCACGCCTTCTACTATTTAAAAGCAATCCATATTATTCTTTGTCGACATTTAACTTTTTTACTTACGAAAATTTGATTCAATTGCTGCTTGGTCTTTGCTTCCTTTATTAAAATGTCAGTTCCTTCTGCTTGAAGAAACACCAAATAAAAAGTGTGTTATTGTGTCCGTGAAAATGCTCTGTTGGGTTTCTTTATGAATTTTTTGCAGTTCATCTCGCCATTAACAGAAATTGTACTCCCTGTGGTGTTAATGGCTAACACCACAACTTCTGTTCACAGTACATTAATTATTGTTAACACCCACAGTTCTCTTAATACATACAACAAAATTCAATAAAAACTGTGTCTATGTCCAGAATCACTACAGAATGTATTCAATTGTTTGATTATAAGCCATCTGGATATTTTTTTAACATATTTATTTATTGTAATTAGTGTTATTTGAGGGAATTTAAGATAGCGATGTTGTGAAATGAAGACATAACGAGCAATCTATTACAAGAGTTTTAAAACAAGGAACAATAAATAGATTGGAATTACATTTTCATTATGAAAGTATAGCCTTGTGTTTAACACGGTTCTCATGGAGGTGGGTTATGTAGACTCGTGTTGACAATGACTCTTTTGAATGGCAATAAAAAATAATGTATTATGGGGTTTATAATACAAATTACACGCTTTTGCAAAGATATGGTTGATTATATGTTTGGTTTTTGAATATTTCATCCGTTCGTTGATTTTTAATTTATTTCCCAGCAAAAAATAATTTACTAAATACTAACACCAATGTCTCAACAAGCAAATAATCGTTGACAAACTTGGATGGAAGTTTTGTTACATTATTTAGAATCTTATTGCTGGAAATTGAATTTGTGTTAGATCTAGATGTCGTAAATAAGGAAAATTCTTATAATTAGTGTCGCAGGAAAATGCGAAGATTTTGGAAAACTGACCAAGCCTAAAATTATTCAAATAATTAAAAATACTTGACTACGTGGAGACACCTTAAATCGTCAGAAAGATGCTAGGTAAATGCACCACTGTCGAAGTGCCTAATTACCACGTCGACGCACCGCACCCCGCACTGCCCATAACACCGCACCAATAAAATAAATAAAGCATTGTTTTATTATGAGACTAGCATTGCAGCCTAGCACCTTCGCCTATAGCATACCTCATATAAAACAATGCTTTTTTTCGGTGGCGGTGTATCGACGTGATCACTCAAGAGGGCTCCAGCGTTGACAAGTATAACTAAAACCAGCTAGTACTAGTCAATAGGGAAACTTTTCTATCATATCATTTTATAGCCCAAGCTTCGCATCGATCACAAAATTACTAAAAACATAAAAATTCCCAGTCTGTTGTGCACCATGGCTTACTAGATCCCCTGTTTGTCTGATCTTTATCTTGGGGACGAGCATGGTAGAAACAATAAAAATGGGACGTCAGCGCTTATATAGGCTGTCGTTGCTATGGATACGTGACGTCACATTGTCGCATCTGACGTCATGCGCAAAAAGGGACGCGTTTTCGTATGTTGAGCTGACGTACCATGTTTTCTTTGTACCATGGGAACTAGAAGATTCAGCTCCCGCTCCATGGAGGACGTCCTCTGGTTCCTGTTTTCGCATTTTAACCAAAATGTGACTCTTTATTTTCTATGACAAGTTTTTATACGTGGTGTTTCATGAAATTCATTCCTTTTTTGTACTTTTATTTTGTCATCCGAAATTATTCGTTAATTCCGATTAAAATTCAGTAGGTAATTTACGCTGGTATGACTAACGTACATACAATATTGACATTGCGATTCCCCGTAATTTATCAGCTTTTTTCCTTGAAAACTGAGATAAGCTCGTTCATTGTGAAATTAAGACGGCTGCGACAATGAATTACTTCTACTGCAAGACAGATTTATGCTGGCGAGCGGTGGGGATGCGCAGATCACTAAATTGTTATTTATCCCCACCAATGCAGTAGTAAACGTATTTAAATTATTAAAGAGGCGTGGCCAAATTTTCGCAAACTTATCTCTACCGCTCGCCAGCATAAATCTGTTTTGCGGTACTTTGTTAATTTATTATTTACCCCGGATGTGAATAGCGCTATTCCTTTCGATGTGAGGTGGCGATTTAATTATATTATCTATATTAGTGATAGTTAATAGTTTATTGTTTGGGACTCTTTGGGGCTCACTCTTCTGCTAAACTGACTCAAGGTCCTTCTTTGGGCATGTAGAAAAATTAACTTTTTTGGAACTGTGGAGTAATCATTTTGAGATCTCAAGATACCGAACGTTTAGTCGATTATCGATTTTAATCCAAACTCTGAATGGTGAGATTTAAATATTTGTTGGAGGGGTTGACCACTCTGCAAATTTGGTGTACAAATTGGTGCAAATGTCTGCAAATTTTGTGCAATGTTCTGCATATTTGTGCAAATTTCTGCAAATGTTTGCTATTTTGGTGTATGTACACTGTTTTCTTCAGTGGTCAACCCCTCGTATTTGTTTTAATTTTTAAATCAATGAATGCCTGAAGAGAGAATAGCACAAAAATTTTATAATAGGCTTCTTCAGACTACGGACTAGTTTCCAACAGCCGACTGTTTTATTTTGACACTACCTATGCATATCATTTTGGTTTAAAAAAAATTATTTTAAAAGGAATTTAAAAAAAAAATTCCAATATCTTTATTATACAATAACCGCTTATTATGAAATAATCTATAAAATTGATACATTCCAAACAAGTTAGTTGTTGTCCTAAGCATCCAATAGTACTTGGGACAAGGTTATTTATAATTTTTTAGTTTATTTGTTGTTTTCTTGAAATATTTAATTTCTAGTTCAAAGATATTGCCTTACAGTAGTATCAGTTTCCCATGTTTATTTATGTTATTGATATCAGCTTTTTTCAAGTAAAAAAAATAACACAGTAATGAGCCTCGAGTGGACAAATCTTTGTGGCAACCTCCAAGTGCTTAAAAATGCTCTTCCAAAACGTTCTCAGTCAATCAATCACAACTTCCGATCATTTCAAAGAGCAAAGGTTTTTTTTTTCTAATTTATTTGTACATTATTCCTTGCTGTGACGAGAAAGCACGCTAAAGTATAAACATAAGGGGACCGACAATTGAACCTTGCGGTACTCCACTAGTCTACTTTTGATGAGTAAGAAGAGCTAACTTTTTCCAAAGACTATACAGTGTAAGACTGGCATAGCTTATGAGCCGAATGTGACCAAAAATCCCCGCTAAAGAAGATGTCGCTAGTCACTGCAAGCATTTTTCGAGTGAATAAGATAGTTTGTCAAGGCGGGAGCAACGAAGAAAGGGATAAAACAAGTTTATCCTTCGAGGGATTTTAAGCGATTTTCACCTTAAAAGTATTTCACATTTTTTAATGTAGGTTTTGGTAGTCTCTTACTGTATGGTCTTTGCTTTTACTCGGAAACTCATATTTTTAGAGCTGTCATCTCATTTGAACCCCGTCGTAGGTCTATCGATGTTTTTTTAAGTGACTAAATTATTATTATTAGTAATTATTAAGTCACGAGCGCAGGGCTACAGATTAGTAATGGTGGCTCTACCTCTGACAAAGTTACGTGCTATTCCAGTGGCATAACATGTGAAGAAATCTGCTGTGGAGTGCTTTCCACTATTCGATGTCACAAACAAGAGACATACTGGTTTAGAATTAGTTGGATTATAGAATAATTATTATAGATGTATTTAATCTATGGTTGAACTTAATTTACCACCCTTCTTGAATATCGCCCCTCCACCATACTAACGCTTTCTTCCATGAGCATTTTCTTTCGAGAAAGAACTCAGATTTGGTGCTCAGTGTGTTTTTAGTTCTAAATATTTTTTCTTTAAGCTCATCTAGACTGAAAATTATTTGAGTCATGCCATCGTGCGTTTGTGTGGTTAGTAGTTCCGCTAGTTGGGCGCCATCGTCCCAAATCCGATGAAGGATGAAGCGGCGTCGACATCAGTTATTCTGTACACATAGCAACCGTTACCTTTTGTGTTATTAACATAAATCTGATATTCATCCCTCTAAATTGAGTGGTTCGAAATGCCAATAGGGGGGAGATAAGGTTCTGTGGGAAGTGGATTATCGTTTGGTGGTTGGTGGAAATGAAATACAGTGTGGATGGTTCATTGTTTGAGAAACTGCACGTATCACTTGTTGAATTACAACTTTTCAGAAGACGAGTTATTGGTCACCTTTGAGAAAATTTTAATAAGATGACATATCGTCAAATTCTTTATTAGAACGGAATGGCTCGATCTGTAAACGCAAACAAGAGTTACTTTTTCCTTCTGGTATATTTTGTAATTTAAAAAAGTAGTGGTCACCTCATAGCCATCATTAATCATTCTTTTTACTGTATAAATATTAATCGAAATAATTTTTACTTCCAACACTTGCCTAAAAGAGCCTTATTAATTATTTATGTTACCGATAAGTAATTATATTGACATTATTTATTACCAATACCTAGATATACTTCTTCTTGTTTTGAAAAATGATTTAATTAATTGGCAAATTATAATATTCAGTATTTATCATTTATTTGGGCTGTAGGCCGTGTTGTTTGGTATTGTAAATTATTTCACTCGTGGTCTAATTTTGACGTTCGATTTTAATCGAGTTTATAAATTATTAATTAATTTACGTGGCACAGTGCAGTAGCAAATTTGTTAAATATAAAATGAATGGGACAAAATTTGTACCTCTATTACTTGATGATTATTTTGCAATACCACGAAGTTGATTAATGTGTATGAGTTACAAGTACATAATTTGATTTAATAGCTAATTATAATGATATAATTTGTAATCGACTCGTTTTAATTAGTACGTCACCGAACGACTTAAATTAGAGGCCTCTTACAGAAACTTTTTTTTAGAAATTAATTTAATTAATTTTAATTTACATAATGCAAATCATGTTTCTAAATAAATACTGGGTGTAAAATTGATTTTTATGACTAGAGAAATTGCACGTAAAAAACTCATTTTTTCGTATTTTGGCTCTCCTAAAATCACTTAATGAAAAAAGTCACTACTCCAACGTTGTAGAGACCACCCAAGCTATATATAAGGTCTTCTCTAATATATAAGAAATTAGACAAGAAGTTTTAATTGGGACTCGATTAGATAATGTTAGCCATGACTTGAAAGAGTCAACAATTTTGCTGTAGCACCATGAAGCTATTAGGGAGGCCAAAACTCACGAAAAATTTTTTCTGCATTCCATTCCCCTTTGTACCGAAAAACCACTCTACACCCGGTATTTAAACTGTAAAAAAGTGTCAAAATGCAGCAATAATTAATATAAATTATTGTTTACTTATTGTTATTCTTGTGGGAATAAAAAGTACATTCAAATCGTTAATAATATTATTCAATTAAACTCTTTTTAGAAAGTTTACATGTAAAAAAAAATATAATTTTAACTCAATTATAATTTTTGCATTTGATTATTATAATTGAAATCTTTTTATTTCCTTTCGATTAGGATAACATTTTAACCTTGATTTGTTTGAGTTATTATTTTTATGTTTTAAAATTCTCGATAAATTACTAATAGAGTGATAAATGTATAAAATCTAAAAATAAGTCATTAGTACGCTTTTTTAATAAAATTTTTTTTAAATCAGGGTCGACACACCAAAACTGGACAATTGGCTGCTATTAAGGTAATGGATGTAACTGAAGATGAAGAAGAAGAAATCAAACTCGAAATTAACGTATTAAAAAAATATTCCAATCATCGCAATATTGCAACTTACTATGGAGCTTTCATTAAAAAGTCGCCTCCAGGTAAAGATGATCAATTATGGTTGGTTATGGAATATTGCGGTGCAGGATCCGTGACAGATTTAGTGAAGTCCACCAAAGGACAATCGCTAAAAGAAGAATGGATCGCTTACATTTGTAGAGAAATTTTACGTGGACTTTCCTATTTGCATTCAAATAAAGTCATCCATCGAGATATTAAAGGACAAAACGTTTTGCTTACAGATAACGCTGAAGTTAAACTTGGTACAAACAATTCTGATATCCAAAACTTATTTCTACTTAACTCATTTGATTGTAGTCGATTTTGGTGTCTCAGCTCAATTAGACCGTACAATAGGTCGTCGTAACACGTTTATTGGTACGCCATATTGGATGGCACCCGAAGTAATTGCGTGCGATGAAAATCCAGATGCAACTTATGACAATCGTAGCGATTTGTGGTCTCTCGGTATCACTGCTCTCGAAATGGCCGAGTCTCAACCACCACTATGTGAACTTCATCCTATGAGAGCACTTTTTCTTATTCCTCGCAATCCACCGCCAAGACTTAAAAGTAAAAAGTGGAATAAAAAATTTCACAGTAAGTCCCCAATTTAAAATTTGTAATTTGGTTATTAATTAATTTTTGTAGGTTTTATCGAAACAGTATTAGTTAAAGACTATCACGAACGTCCTTATACAGAACAATTACTAAAACATCCATTTATAAGGGACCAACCTACAGAACGACAAGTTCGTATACAACTTAAAGATCATATCGATCGTTGTAAAAAGCGTAAGCAAGAAAAAGAGCGTGAGGATTATAGGTGAGTTGTGGTAATGAAAGTTAATTGCAGATTAAGTAAATGTTTTTTTATTTAGATATTCTGGATCTGAAAATGAAGAAGAAGAGCCTGCTCTTGCCGGAGAACCTAGCAGTATCATACAGGCACCAGGTGGTGATACTTTGAGAAGAAATTTCCAACAAATTCAAGAAGGAAGAACATTGAATCAAGTGGTTGAACCTCCACCAAGGTAATCAAATATTTTATATTAAGAGGGCGGTTTCTAACGAATGGGCGGGAAAGTTGATATTTAGACATTCCGCTCGTATTGGTCAGCGACTTTAATATTCGGTTGATATCACTAATAGTCATAATTCCTGATAGGGTAAGGTTCAAAGAAGGCAATGACATTTGTATATGGGAAATAAGAGTCTAATTAGTGAGAAAAGGCCAATTGAACTTAGTGTAATTTAAAAAAATCGAGGATGTTGGGTAAAAACAACAAAAAATTACACCAAGTTCAATTGGACTTTTCTCACTAATTAGGCTTTTATTTCCTATATACAAATATGTCATTGCCTTCTTTGAACCTTACCCTATCAGAAATTTTGACTATTAGTGATATCAACCGGATATTAAAGTCGCTAACGGTTACGAGCGGAACGTCTAGATATCAACTTTACCTTCCATTCGTTAGAAACCTCCCTCTTAAGAATAAATGATGATGATAATGAGATATTAAGCAGAACCAAATTACTTTAGGAAACCATTTTGTTTTGTTTATTATCAAAATTCTTTTTTTTTTAACATTATTAACTCGTTAATATTTTTAGGGGTGGTAAAAATAAGGATAAAGATAGAGAGGAAATACCTGAGCCGGGACCACCGGCTAGACCTCCGATTCCTCAAAGAATTATTGTTGTTCCTGATCCACCACCTGCTGCACCTAGAAGGTTCGATTTAAATATATAATTTTTTACTTATTAAAAAAATTAGTAATATTAACAGGCCACTGCCACCGCCACCAGAAAGTGCTTCGTCTCGAATACAACAACCACAAAGAAATTCGCAATCACAACATCTCTTCAAACCAATGGTATGTGTTTAGCGTTTTATCAAATTAACAGTAGATTAATTTACGCTTCACTAACCCTAATAAATAATTTGTGATGAATCTCAATAGGGGTTGTTTACAGCGTTTGTTTGAAATGTTATTATTGTACAGTTAATGCAGAAAAGAAAAACGAGTGTTTGGAATTTTTACACGTGCACGTGTTATACACAGTGCTTTTCCGACGACCACTAATTGTTTATAGAAAGTTAATTTTTGTTAATATGTATGGGAAAACCGTCAAATTTATCACTGTTGTGGCTTTGAGTGGCTACAAATAATTTTCAATTTTCTGTAGCAATAAAAAGTTTGAAATGGAGTACTATTTTAGATCGTGGTCGGCGGTAAAAGTAACTTGGCAAAAACCAAATCTCAGCACTTTCCCAACTTAAGTTAGAGATCGTCCGTTTCATAAAACTTTCTCAAACTCGAACAATGGTCAGACGAACAGTCGCCGCTTTCGGCGTTTATCGGTTAGCACGTTTGTTTTCAACCGATAAACGCCAAAGATCCCGCGATCTCGAACTTAAGTTGGGCAAGTGCTGAGCACGTGCTTAGCACTCTTTATGAAACCCAACCTAAGAATTTGTATTTATAATAGTAATTTGAATGTGTACACTTTTATGTATTTCTATGTTTTGGTCACGCTTATTACTTATTAGTTGGTTGGTAGCACCGCTTCTGTTCTAATTTGGCAATTCTATTTATTTCATGTTCATGTCTCACCTTTTACTTCAGCTGCCACCTCGAAATCCTGAGGTATGTATTACACACACTTCTATTATTTTTATGTTTCTATCCTTTATTAACAATATGTTGTCTCAGTCTTTAGTTCAACTACTAAGGTAGCTTACATAAACCATTGAGAACTTACAGAAATTTCAAGTATAGTGTGAAAATACATACAGGGTGGTGACCGGACCTCTCGGTCATACAGATTTAACATGTAAAAACATACTTAGGTAATTTCCTGCTTCCCAATGTATTTTAGAAAGAAAATCTTCAAATAAAAGTTTTAGAGAATAAAATTCTGCATCGAAATGAATAAACAAAATTAATTTTGGACGCTCTATAACGCCTGAAATTTGATTTGAAAATTCCCAAAATTAGCAGAAATAGCGATGATTGCCATGAAATATTCCCAATAAAAATTATCAATATTTGACATTGACATTTTTCAAAATTATTTTTGAGGGTAATTTAAATTAACTGAAACTAAAAATGAAGTAATTTTTAGGGATGATATACATCATACGTAAATATTATTTATTATTAAATAAATTTAATAATTGAATAAAAAATGCAGAATTATTTTGACAGATAAAGCATAAAATATTTGACAATTTAGAATTGTGTTTCAAGGCAATCCTTATTTCTGCTAATTTTCGGAATTTTCAAATTAAATTTCAGGCGTTATAAAACATCCAAAATTAATTTTGTTTATTCATTTAGATGCAGAATTTTATTCTCTAAAACTTTTATTGGAAGATTTTCTTTCTAAAATACATTGGGAAGCAGGAAATTACCAAAGTATGTTTTTACATGTTAAATCTGTATGACCGAGAGGTCCGGTCACCACCCGGTATAAGAACTCGACTTCTATAAGTCAACATTTGCTCATCAGCTTATGCCAATACACAATAACCAACCCTATCGTAAATCATACACCATCGCCCATTGTACTGTGACGATTGTTAAGTTAGGTACCCTTTTAGATATTTACCGAAGCAGGTAGGTGTAGACGAAAATGCTCATTATCCTTTATTTTTATCTAAGTATTTAAAATGAAAATACACAATTTCTTATAATATAGCAGGTATTACTGCTAAAATTTAACCTGTTACAAATTATACAATTCAATAATAAAACATTTAATTATAAATTGAGTGCTGAATTTGTAAATTAGGTCGATAAATTTCTGAAAGATAAAAGACCTGTAACGATGTGGATTTACCTATGCCTTGGAGGTGTTCTGAATCATCATGATTCTGCCTCCAAGCTTGGTAACATCTGCATCGTTCTTCCCTCTTCTCTAGTGGTTCATAAGTAGTCACATTGTTTATCTCGAGTCCCCTGATTATTTTGCTAGATTTAATTTTCTTAATTAACGTTCCTACATCTGTTTGAAAACCGTATGAATTGTTATCCGAGGCCGGTCGCTTCGTTCCGTGTAAATCCGACAAGGTTGAGCGCATTAAATTCCAGTGCCTGCGATAAATCAAATATTTAATTTTTTAATATCCATCTTTACCCTTGTTTTAAGCCCTTCTGGCATCCCACCTTAATTTTGATACCTCCTTTAAATTGTTTAGGTTCTTAATATTTATTTAAAAATTCTTTAATTATTCATTAAGTAACTGGAACGTTAATTTTCTTTCACCTCTTTTTCTTAATCTTATAATTACAAATTTACAACCCCTTGATTTTGTTCTTATCGCTGATATCACCCCCTTGATTTCGTTAAGTAATTTAATGTCATTGGGAATTTTTAATGTCGTCTAAAATTAGTAATAATCATCGTAGATCGATGAGATTAGGTTCCTTGAGAAGCTACTGTTAACGCGCACCCGGTCCTTGTAAAATTTTGATCAAATTTTAATTAGCAAAACTTCATTAATTAAGCGTGAAATTGATAAGTCTTGCGTTAGCATGCGAGGTGTCGACGTTCCCACTTACTTCCAACTTCAAGCCGCGCTCTCATTGGTTCTCCGCTTTAAGTGGTGGAGAAGTAATATAGATTTTTATTCCATTTGTCTGTGTATTTGAACTCGAACCTACCTCTTAGCTATGCCAATAAGGCACTTTTCCAAAGACATCAAGTTTGAGTCTTACAAATGACGCCCAACGTGGGGTGGGGCCTAAGGAGTTCAAATACATTTCCACCCCCCGCAATAACCCCCTTGGATATTCCAACCCCCACGTTTGAGCTTACAGGCTCATAATTTATTTTGACGAGACCTAGTAAGACACTCACTTAATGCTGTATTAGCATGTCAAATACTTACATAAAAATAAAGGATAATGAGTATTTTCGTCTACCTACCTGCTTCGGTAAATATCTAATAGGATACTTAACTTGACAAGCGTGACAGTACAATGGGTGATGGGGTATGACTTACGATAAGGTTGGTTATTGTGTATTGGCTTAAGCTGATGAGCAACTGTTGACTTACAGAAGTCAAGTTCTTATATGTATTTTCAAACTATATTTAGTTTTAGAATGCTATATGTAAGCTCCGAGTTAATAGTCACAACAGCCGGTACTATAAAACTTGAATGTCAAATTAAATTGTCGAGAGCCCACTCAGAATATTGATTATTAGTTAGAAAAAAATCAAACTAATCAAGAGCTTTATAGTACCAACTGTAGTGTTAAAATGTAATTAAAAATTAAGTTTTGGGTTTTCTCTTCATGTAAATTTTGTTAAAAATGTTAATTGAAATAAATTTTCTCTGCCACAGGAGTTGGAAGTACTTGCAGCTCATTTGAACGAACTAGCGGTTCAACCTGAAGCTCCACCTCGTAACAACAGAAAACAAGTGAATTCGACACCTGCATCTGCGAGTAATCATACGCCTACATCAGCTAATCACACGCCCGGTTCTGGAAATAATCAATCAAACGATCAAGCATCTAGTAACATTTTAGATCCACTCATTGATAGCGAAAGCGATTCTGAACCTGAAGATAATGGTCGAGGTAGAAACGACGGTACACTTCTAGCAAGTGATCCACCAAAACCACTGTAAGTTGTGTTGTTAATAAGAAACTAACCCCCTCGTAACTAATAATAATTTTTGTTCAATTTTTTTTTGTTTTTATTTTGTTTGGTTAGTCCTGAGTTTGCTTACAGACCCGGTTTAGGTGTAGTTGCCGAAGGAGCTTCGAGTTCCGGTGCTATGGTTTCGGGTGGACCACCTAATAGACCACTGCCACCTACTCCCGATGATGATGATTCACAAGGTGATAAAACTTTGGTGCTTAGAAGGGTAAGTACAAATTTTTATTTTATTTTATGACTGTTATTCTATTAAAAGAGCATTCAAATTAGGGATCATTTAATTACTTAATTTCAACTGTAAATTGAGTAGGTGTAGATTAATTAGAACAGTAAATTTGATCATTTTCAGACTCAAAGTTGTAAAGTTTGTAAATAATTGTCCTTTGAAAGAACTAATATTTTGTAAATACAATTAATTCGATATTTAATTTAATGACAACAAATCCGCGGAAAACATTATTACATCAAACGAGCAGAGCTTAATCGTGCATGTAAAGCACTTGCGCACTTAATCGACAGCAAACACATTCGCGCTTATTTATTTATTTATTTTTGTTGTTTTTTTGTTAAATTTTAAATTAATATTTTATGTTTGCTGTATATTATAATAACAGCAGGCTGCAGCCAGTACAGCGGAAGCTGTGAAAAAAGACGACAATGAAATTGACGAAGCTACTTTATTAAAGGATTGGGATTTTGCACGATTCTTTCCATCGAAATTTTCGACTCAAAATCAAGATTCGTCCAATGCGAATAATTCTAAACTCGTCGATAAAAATAAAAATGAAAAAGCTGCTCCTAGTCATCGTAGAATGGATAGTGACTCGAAAATTAGCAATCCTTTCTTTCGTGGTTTTCGTAGAGAAAATTCCGATTTCTTTCCACTTAGTTCGCGGCATTCTGCAATATTTGTGGATCGTAATGTGAATCCTTTGAGATCTAGTGGTATTTTTAATAATAGACGTAGTTCGGACGCCGGTTTACATAAGAAAAATATCGGAGAACCAATTTTGACTGATTTTATAAAAAGGAACTCAGATTCTCCGAGTTCGACGTCTAGTAATGAAAAAATTAAACCTAAAAGAACTGGGATTGCCGAAAAGGGGGTAAATGCTTTGAGAAACATCGGTGTTTTGCGTGACGATAATAATGTTGTGAAACCAAGACGAGAGAAGACAGAATCTGATATTGTTTTGCGTTATTCTGAAGCTAGAAAAGGTTTGAGAGATAATCTGGAAGCGAGACGACGTGAAATTGAGTCGCAATTTGTAAAAGACGCCGATATTATAAGAAAACGTAATTCACGACCTATCGAAATTAATTCTGTTGCACTTTCAACAGCAACTAATTCGATCGATGGGGATGAATATTTTTATTTAAATCAGGTAATTTTTTTAAGTTTATGATTTTGTTTTATTTTTCTTTATAATTGGGGGTGTCTTAAAATTTGTTCGAGTTTGTTTTGCGCTCAATTGCAGATACTATTCATTTATGATAGTGCACCCCAAGAGGCGGTTTAAACATGTTGGCAACTCCAGGAGTAACAAGGTGGCTTTAATTATTCAAAATTATTGACAGGCAAGTCTTGGTCTTTGCAGCTTTTCACCGGCGTAGAAAAGTATAGTTTGAAAATACATATAAGAGCTCGACTTCTATAAGTCAACATTTAATTATAAATTAGTGCTGAATTTGTAAATTATTTACCTATGGCTTGAAAGTGTCCTGAATCATCAAGATTCTGCCTCCAAATTTGGGAACATATGCATCGTTCATCCCTCTTCTCTGGTGGTTCATAAGTAGTCACATTGTTTACTTCGAGGCCCCTGATTATTTTACTAGCTTTAATTTTCTTAATTAACGTCCCTACATCTGTTTGAAAACAGTATGAACTGTTAACGGAGGCCGGTCGCTTCATTCCATGTAAATGCGACAAGGTTTAACGCATTAAATTCCAGTGCCCGCGATAAATCAAATACTTAATTTTTTAATATCCATCTTTACCCTTGTTTTAAGCCCTTCTGGCAACGCACCTTAATTTTGATACCTCTTTGAAATTGTTTAGGTCCTTATTATTTATTTAAAAATTATCTAAATAATTCTTTAATAATTATTCATTAAGTAACTGGAACCCCGGGTAAATTTCCTTTACCTCCTTTTCTTAAGCTTACAATTACAACCCCTGATTTTGTTCTTACCGCTGATATTACCCCCCTTGATTTTATTAAGTAATTTAATGTCATTGGGAATTTTTAATGTCGTCCAAAATTAGTGATAATCATCGTAGATCTATGAGATTAGGTTCCTTAGGAAACTACTCTTAGCACGCACCCGGTCCTTGTAATTGAAATTGATAAGTCTTGCGTTAGCACGTTAGGTGTCGACGTTCCCACTTACTTCCAACTTCAAGCCGCGCTCTCATTGATTCTCTGCCTTAAGTGGTGGAGAAGTAATAAATACAAGTTCCTGCAGATATATGAGGGAGTCTGGTGTTAACATCGAGTGCAGCTTGATCGTCGAGCAAAGCAGGTCGTTCCCGTACGCCCAATTGGCCCTTACTTGAACCATCAGAGGTGTCCCCGTGTGGTAACTGTTCCTTGGCGACTCTAAGAGCCGCCACCGAACGTAGACCTCCGCACTTCCCCAGCATACCCCTTAGGGATCCTACCTAGTGGTAGCTGCCCCGCAGTCGACCCCGGACTACTAACTGTGGGGCATAGGCCTCCGCTTAACCCCGTAATTTTCTTATAGATTTAGTTGGATAGCTCAGAAAGAGAGCAGAAGAGATATTTATTTCGTTCCAGGGAAGAACCCCAAGTTATTTATTTCGTTGAAATAGTGAATTATGTATTTATTTACGGTAATGTTTGACTATGGCGCCCAACGTGGGGCCTTAGGAGTTCAAATACATCACCGCCTCCAGCAATAACCTCCTTGGATATTCCAATCCCCACGTTTGAGCTTACAGGCTCATATTTTATTTTGACGGGACTTAGTAGGACACTCACGTAATGGTGTATTTTCATTTCAAATACGTAGATACAAGAAAATAAAGGATGATGAGTATTTTCGTCTACCTACCTGCTTCGGTAAATATCTAATAGGGTACTTAACTTAACAATCGTCACAGTAAATGCTTGATGGTGTATGATTTACGATAGGGTTGGTTATTGTGTATTGGCATAAGCTGATGAGCAAATGTTGACTTATAGAAGTCGAGTTCTTATATATATTTTCAAACTATAAATCATATACTTTATTGAACAATGGACGCATTCAGAACACAGAACAGCTGAATGTGCTGAAATAGGCAGTAATAGAGAGGGTATGCGAAATGGATTGTTCTGAATGCGTCCAATGGCGCTTTATGGGTGTTGCTGTTGGAGTTGCACATTATGAAATCTTAAAGCGCAGATCTCAGTCAACTCCCTTTTGTTTTTGTTTCGACTATACCTCAAGTCGATTTGAAACCACCTCCATAAGCTTTTACACCACTTTTAAATAAAAATTCATATTTGGTTTTAACAAGTCTGCAATTGAGCCTAAGTTTTATTTTGTTTAGAAATCTGGAAATTTTGTTTGGTAAGCTTTCAGTGCATGTTTGGTTCCTTACCAAAAAGGAATCGAATCATTAAAAATTAATGTTTGTTTCTAACAACTTTTTAATTTTTGTGTGCCGCTTAACTAACAAGTGTGATGTTTAACTTTCATAACATTTCGACGCAACATCTCGGAAGTTTGATTTTGATTGATAGATCGTCGCATTGGAAACAAATATATGCATGAAAAATTGCATCGAGCATGAAGAGAATTTCTAAAGTTTTTGAAACTGGCTGCAGCCACTGCCCGTTATCGATACCTAATCATTTCATTAAAGCTTCGTGTTCGTATCGTATAATATGGGTAACTAATTAATTTTTTTGTTTTGTCAGCATGGTTGAGATATTTGATGTAATAAATTTATATTGTTAATGATAAAAGGATTGTAGTTGAATTTTACAAAAAATTAGTGTTTTCAATAAAAAGGTCGTTTTCATTGTATGTAGTAGTTAAATATGTTACGCTTGTTGATTTATTTAAATGTGAATAAAGTACAACGGCAGCTACTGACCACATAAAAAGCTTCTTTCTAATTGAGCTTAAATTTAACTGATGCATGAACTGTCTTCTCTGAAATTTCCAAAACATTTTTTGCCACATATGATGCTTTATAAAAATGTTAAATAAATTAACAAAGTACTTTAATTACAAGCTCTATAATTAAATTTAAATTACAAGCAATGAAAGTGAACCTTTCCTCTAGTGAATTGTTTATTAATGCTTTTGTGTTTGATTTTGTACCTTAATGTTTATTTACTTCGAGACGAATAATTTATGTGCTTTTTAAATTATTAACAATTTGGAATAAGTTTTAAAAAATTATCGTTTGTAATATTGTAGAATGGAAGAAGTGATCATGCACGTCAAAGTAGCGTTTTACCAGATTTATTAAGTCAAGCTAGTGGAAGTCCTGGTACACCGTCTGCGAGGGATAAATCGCAAAGCGAAGAGGTACGTGGCGTTTTAAATTTGCTTTATTATTATGTGCGCTTTGCTCTATGTTTAAATTGTTAAATTAAGTAAACTTTTTAAGAGAAGAATAGAAATCGTAGGCTTTATAGAAATTAGGGTCAAACGTCAAAATGTGAAGTGCTTTATAAATATTTGTATTATTTTAGTGGCAGATAAGAGTTTCATTTTAGTTGTAGAAAGGGACCGTTATTTATATTTATACAAATTATGTAGCGAATTAGTTTTCAATTTTTAGTCGAAATTGAAAAGTTTGAATGTGTCTTTATTCAATTTTTTACGAAAGGTGTTGCTTCATATTTCAAACCGTGCCGTAGCAATAGCTATCCAACACTCAACACGTTCTGCTAAGCCAGTGTGTCCCTAACATGGAACAAGTAATTTTTGCTAATGATCGCTAGAAACCCTCAAGTTTTTACTACAGTAAACCATAGCTGCGTCTGCACAGTGAAACCGAAGCCCGAGTTTTTGTAAGTGGCTCAACGCTGGACAGTGACATAACACATGCTCCATTGTTTCTCCTGCTTCAGTGCATCCTCTGCAGCTGTATATTTATGTAGATGCTTCACCGATTTTCGTTTTTTATTAACTTTCTATAAGACTAGATCATCAATGCGCGCGCAGCGCGCTACCTTTTTTCTGTCAGTTTATGCGTTTTCTATCTATGAATATTATCGGTCAGTCTCATATTATGTCATATCATTTCATCTGTTAATCTCATATGTTATTTCATTTCATTTGTTAATTGTTTCTGTCATTTAACTAACAATCTCCTCTGTCATCATTTGCTGTGTCAGTCTTATCCGTCATTTAATCTCATCTATTAATCTTATCTGTCATTTCATTTGTCAATCTCATTCTTTCTGCCAAACCGAAACAAAATATGTGAGATGAGATGACATATTTAATTAATGACAGGTTTGATGACGGATGGAATAACAGAATAAATGACATATGAGATGACAGATAGATTACTAGATCATCACTAGATGCTACTAGATCATGAACGCGCGGTACGCACGCTACCTTCTCTCTGTCCTTCTCTGTCTGTTTATGTCTCTTCTATCTATGAATATCATCTGTCAATCTTATGTGTCATTTCATCTCATCCTTCAATCTTATCTGTCATCTCATTTTATGTGTCAGTCTTATCTGTCAAACTCATCTGTGAGATGATATGACATATGGCATGGCAGTTTAATTAATGACAAGTTTGATGACAGATGAGATGACATATGAGATTACAGATAGATCACTAGAACATCACTAGATGCTACTAGATTAAGAACGCGCGGTACGCAAGCTACCTTCTCTCGGCCCGTCTCTGTCTGTTTATGTCTCTTCTATCTATGAGTATCATCTGTCAATCTCATGTGTCATTTCATTTCATACTTCAATCTTATCTGTCATCTCATTTTATGTGTCAGTCTTATCTGTCTGTCCATCTGTCATTTAATCGCATCTGTCGATCTCATCTGTCATCTCATCCTATCTGTCAAACTCATCTGTGAGATGAGATGACATATAGCATGACAGATGGGATTACAGATACAGATGGAATGACAGAAGAAATGGAAGAAAGGTTCGGACCTTACTGCGCATTTCCAATGATCCATGTGTTATTTATTGTGTGGTTTCCGATGATCCATGTGTCTTTTATTGTGTGGAAACCCAATCTTGGTGATTTAATATTTAAGACTAGAAGATATTCCAATACAGCAGACGCACAAGTCTGTTTAAGGATTGGTTAAATGCATCTTAAAATCCCAAATATGACCTATTCACCTGGAGCTTTTCTTCACCTTTTCTTTAACTTTAACTAACAATCTCCTCTGTCATCTCATCTCATCTGTCATATAATTTGATGTGTCAGTCTCATCTGTTATTTAATCTTATATATTAATCTTGTCTGTCATTTCATTTGTCAATCTCATCTGTCATCTCATCCTATCTGTCAAACTCATATGTGAGATGACATATTGCATGACAGATTTTATCACAGGTTTGATGACGACAGATGGGATGGCAGAATATATGATATATGAGATTGTAGAGGTGTTTGCAGATAGATTGACAGATGGGATGACATATGACCCCCCTGATATATGAAATAACAGCTGAAATGACATATGGCATGACATATGATGACAGATTAACATTTGACATACAGTAACAATGGTAAAAGATTACCCCCTCTCGTCATTTCTTTAAACCAATCTCTGAAATTGACATATGGTGACAGATGACCTTGGCATATGTTAAATGACAAACCCCCCTCTGCCATATGGTAATTACGGTGACAGATTGACATTTGACACATGGTAACTATAATCTCTTTTGTTTATGTCTGTGTCTCTTTCGGACCTTACTGCGCATTTCCAATGATCCGTGTGTTTTTTATTGTGTGGATACCAATCTTGGTAATTTATTATTTAAGACTAGAAGATATTCCAAAACAGCAAACACACAAGTTTATTTAGGGATTTGTTAAATGCGTCTTGGTAAAATCCAAAAATTGACCTATTCACCTGGAGGTTTTCTTTACCTTATCTTATAATTTATTAAAAATATGAAGCAATTCCTTTTGGTTTTCACGATAACCTTTCAAAGTGTAGATTAGACATTCGTTGCAATTACAACTTAAACACAAGTTTTCGAAACTTAAGCCAATTTACAGCCACTTGGTAAGATTTTATTTAAGTCCTATTGGCAAGTTGTATTTATGGTCGATATTACAAATAAGAAAAGAAAATTAAAATTAATCCGTTATAATAAGATAAGAGATATTTTAAGAACACCACTAATGTTTGTGTCTTTCTCTTTGGTTTTTGCCTAACTGAGTGGCGTCCATAACATCCGTAAAATTAACTGTAAGTATGATTCTGTTTGCACGCTGTTATGTTAGAGTTTACAAATCATAGCTTTTTTTTTGTTAAAAATCTGTTGGGTATCTACATGTAGAGTTTATCGTTCAAAATGAAGTTTCCAACAGACTTAGCTTTTTCTTTAGACTTGTGGTTTGGTTAGGAATTAAAACTAATGGGGAAATACTAATAAATTATTTTTTATTTTTTTTATATCGACTAACTGGGGTTTAGGGTACACTTTGTTTATTAACCAATATGTTTGCTATTTATCGAGCTTTTTTTATAATTTTTTCAACTCTACGATCGATGCTAGGAAAATTAATTTTTCTGTGCATGAGTTTTATCAAAAATTGTTTTTAAATGTTATAGTAAAAGTGCATTTAAAATTCTTGCCTCAGGGTCATTCTTTTTATTAGCTCAAGTTTGTTTTTGGCATTTCCGGTGCAAAAAAATTTGTTGCTACTTAAATAGTAAGGGTTTTAATTCAATCAAAATGGGCTGTTAGCCAAACATTTAAAATTGCACAACAAACAGGTATTTTTATCTTGTGTCCCAAAAGGCAAGTTTTATAAATGCAGTTGTATTTTATTTAGTTCCAAATAATTGCTACTAATTTTCTTTAAAGTAGCACTAAAACGAATAAAAATCTTGCGTTCCATTTTAATTGCACCAAAAACTAGTGCTATTAAAAGAGGTTCTAATTTTTAATAAAATTATGTTAAAATATATTTAATTTTTTTTTCAGTATCGGCAAGCTATGTCGTCTTCTTCCTCTCAGTTGTTGACTCCTTTATCAAATAAATCGACACCGCTTAATATACATTCTCTTGCCTTACAACAGAAACAACGTTCGTTCCTTACATTTGGTTTTGGTGCTGGTTCAGCTCAATCTAGACGTGAATCACATGTTAATGTAAATGTCACTCCTACCTCACACGATGTGTCTTCTGATACTCCAGAAATTAGAAAATATAAAAAACGATTTAATAGTGAAATTTTATGCGCCGCTTTATGGGGTTAGTAAGAAATGAGTATTCTTTTACAAATAATCAAAAAATTTGCATTTTTGTAGGTGTTAACTTGTTAATTGGTACCGAACATGGTTTGATGCTGTTGGATCGTAGTGGTCAAGGAAAAGTATATCAACTCATATCCAGAAGGCGGTTTCAACAGATGGAAGTACTCGAAGGACAAAATATACTCGTCACAATTTCCGGAAAGAAAAATCGCGTTCGAGTTTATTATCTTAGTTGGTTGAAAAGTAAAATTTTACGTACCGACGGCTTAAGTGATGTAAGTTTTACAATCTTCAAGTATTCAAAACTTTATTCAACGCTTTTAGCAAGTGGAACGTAGAAATGGGTGGATAAATGTTGGCGATTTACAAGGAGCTGTTCATTTTAAAATAGTAAAATACGAAAGAATCAAGTTTCTGGTCATAGCTTTAAAAGATAGTATCGAAATATACGCGTGGGCACCTAAACCTTACCATAAGTTTATGGCCTTTAAGTCGTTTGCAGAACTAACGCATCGACCCCTGCTTGTTGACTTGACGGTTGAAGAAGGAACACGTTTAAAGGTGATCTACGGCAGTGCTGATGGTTTTCATGCTGTGGATTTGGATTCTGCGAGCGTCTACGATATTTATTTGCCTAAACATGTAAGTATTTTTAATGGAAATGAAACTCGGCAATTTAAAATGCTGGGTATCTGTGCAGAAAAGAATCCTCAGGACACTTTGTTACATAAAATATAATTTTTAATTTTTTTCTGATATTGCGCACTTTATGCTACTAGATCATGAACGCGCGCTATCTTCTCTCTGTCCATCTCTGTCTGTTGTTTATGCCTCTTCTATCTATGAATATCATCTGTCAAATTTTCTGTCATCTCGTTTTATGTGTCACTCTTATCTGTCAGTCTCATCTGCCATCTCATCCTATCTGTCACTCATCCTATCTGTCAAACTCATATGTGAGATGAGATGACTTATGGCATGACAGGTGGGATCACAAATACAGATGGAATAACAGATGAAGTGACATATGGGTTGACAGAGGGAATGACAGATGAGATGAGAGATTACTCCCCTGACATATGAAATGACATAATGGCATGACAGATAAATTCCCACCCCCACCCTATGGTGACAGATTAACATTTTATTTACAGTAACTATGGTGACAAATTACCTCATCTCTCTAAACCAATCTCTGAAATTGATTAATAACCTGACATATGAAATGTAGATAAAATTGGCTTATGATGATAGATGAACCTCCCTCTGAATTTGACATGTAGTGTCAGATGACGACATTGACATTCGGTAACTATGGTGACAGACTGACATTCGACACATGGTAGACTTAGAAATTTACGAAAAGAATTGGGCGGAGCCAATGCTAAATATGGGTTGACAGAGGGATTGACAGATGAGATGAGAGATTACCCCCTGACATATGAAATGACATATGGCATGACAGATAAATCCCCACCCCCATCCTAAGGTGACAGATTAACATTCGATTTACAGTAACTATGGTGACAAATTATCTCCTTATCTCTCTAAACCAATATCTGAAATTGATTGATAACTCCACCTGACATATGAAATGACAGATAAAATTGGCGTATGGTGATAGATGAACCCCCCTCTGACATTGACATATGGTGGTCAGATGACGACATTTACATACGGTAACTATGGTGACAGACTGACATTCGACACATGGTAGACTTAAAAATTTACTAAAAGAATAGGGCAGAGCCAATGCTAAGTATGGGTTGACAGAGGGATTGACAGATGAGATGAGAGATTACTTCCCTGACATATGAAATGATAGCTGAAATGACATGGCATGACAGATAAATCCCCACCCCCATCCTAAGGTGACAGATTTAGGGAGGGCTAATGCTAAATATGGGTTACCAGAGGAATTGAGATGAGATGAGGGATTACCCCCTCCCCCCCCCCCGGCATATGAAATGACATAATGCCATGACAGATAAATCCCCACCCCACCCTATGGTGACAGATTAACATTTGATTTACACTAACTATGGTGACAAATTACCTCCTCATCTCTCTAAACCAATCTTTGAAATTGATTGATAACTCCACCTGACATGAAATGACAGATAAAATTGGCGTATGATGATAGATGAACCCTTCTTTGACATTGACATATGGTGGCAGATTACGACATTTACATATGGTGACAGAGTGACATTTGACACATAGTAGACTTAGAAATTTACGAAAAAAATAGGGCAGAATCAATGCATTATAACGAAAATGTGTCTGGTCACATCAATTTTAGAGATACAGAGAGAGAAAGCACTCGCTCACTCCATCTGTACTATCCAAAATATTGGCTACGCCCTATTTTTTCGTAAATTTCTAAATCTAACTATGGTGAAAGACCACTTCCCATTTCTCTAAACCAATCCCTATCCTACTTCCCCCACTCTCTCTATCTCTTTTTTTTATATCTCTGTCTATTTCGGATATTACTGCGCATTTCCAAAGATCCATGTGTTTTTTATTGTGTGTATAAGAGGGCACTCTCTATTTACCATAAAGTTTTTCTTAATTTTTTTTTCTTTTTCAGACACAAGGAGCAATATCCCCGCATTGCATAGTAACTTTGCCTAATAGTAATGGAATGCAGCTTTTGTTATGTTATGATAATGAAGGCTTTTACGTGAATACGTATGGACGTGTTTCGAAAAATGTGATACTACAGGTAACGCCATTTATTCTCATAAAACTAATAAAGTTAAAAGTATTTGTAAGTTAAATCTATACCTTTTGTTTTAGTGGGGTGAAATGCCGACATCTGTAGCATATATAGGAACTGGTCAAATAATGGGTTGGGGTAATAAGGCCATAGAAATTCGTTCTGTAGAATCTGGACATTTAGATGGTGTATTTATGCACAAGAAAGCGCAAAGATTGAAGTTTTTGTGCGAACGTAACGATAAAGTCTTTTTCTCGAGCGCCAAAAGTGGATCATCTTGTCAAATTTATTTCATGACTTTAAATAAACCGGGAATGGCCAATTGGTAACATAACTTAAATTTATACTTCGACGAGTGAATTATTATGGATGCTATTTAGATAGGAATTTTGTTAAATGGTTAATTAGTGTCAAAAAAAATTTTTGAAAAATTTTTGCAACACGATTGTATTATCAAATAGTAAGATTTTTTTTATTTAAAAACAAAAGATCAAACTGAATGGAGTACAATTGTTAGATTAGATTGGTTTCTTATTAAAAAAATTCTTCCTTTTTAAAAAGTGTATGTAAAGTACAAGTTCACTGTAGCAATAATTTATAATGATTTGTAACATTCTCAAAATTTTAAGCGACGCATTTAGTAAGCTTTACTTCAATGACAAAAATTGAGAGAAGTTTCTTCATATTTTTAATTTTGTTTTAATTAGGGTAGAATATTTTGCACAAGCTTTTATAAAGTTATATTTATTTGACCGTGTGTGGCGATAAAATTTTGAGAATTTCTTTTAATTAAAAAGTTGTCCCCAATAGAGAAAAGAAACACAATGTCACTTTTTTACATTTTAGCACTACTCGATAATCTTTTGTGTTCGTCTTTATTGACTAGCAACTTTTTAATTACTTACATACATAGATGCAACTTTATTTGTTTATTACGGGAAGAGAAGTTTAATGCATTTATTATAATTAATATTGTTATTAATAGATTTGGTGCCAACCAGTTGAGAAGTAGTAAAAAAGTTGTGAAAAATGCTCAGTATGTGTAGTTAAGAATGCAAAACATAATAGTGAAGTAAACACTAACAATAAAAAAATTCTTTTAAAAAATTTGCATCGTGCAAATTTTTTTAGAGACCATTTTGTATATAGATATAAAAAGTATATACTTATGTAATTCAGTAATTGTGTGCATGTGAATGTGCACACAAGAATTTACTGCACATTATACAATAATTGTAATAACCTGTACTGTTTGTAATTTGATTTGTTTTTTTCAGAATTTGCACAGAAAACACACGAAAGTCTTACAAATTTTATACCGATCAATTAAATGAAAATAAATCTCCTATGTATGTCAGTAAAGAATTTAATAGTTTATAAAGTTTTGGTGCAATTTGAGACTGTTTTTTTTATATATTGATCGAATTTTGTTTATTTAATGATACACAATTTTATACTTCTTAAAATCCTGTATCATATTGTTTTTTTATGTTCTTAATTGTAAACATGCAATGCCTTTCTGTAATTTAGGTTGCTCTTTCTATTTGTCTTTCCAAAGAATTGGTATATGTGTGATTTGTTTTATAAAATGAAGTAACATTTATTACTTTAGATATCATTTATTAATATTATTCCAAATATAAAAGTTACATATATGGAGTTTTAAAGTTTGGTGTTTTATTTAATACCTTCTTTATCTTTAGTATAATCATCATTTAAGAAACTTATAGTTAAACATCTGCATAATGGATTACAATCGTCGAATAAATATTTTTAGGTAAAAGTTGTATGTTCTGATTCTTCAAGACTGGCTGCAAGATTACTACGATGCCACTTGGTTGCTGTAACTACAAGGAGAAGTAAGTCTTCGAAATTAGACAAAATGCAATTTTACTTCATCTATGTGAAGTGAAAGAATAACGCTCTTTAGCTCCTAATTTCCCTCTTGATAAGGACAACTGGTGAAACACTTTTACAAAATTTTATAATAATGCTTACAATTTGTAGGTTCAACAGACCATTTCCTTTTGTTTTGATGCCTATGGTTATGTAAAACAACAGCTGGAAGCATAACGAACATCTCAACGTCACACGACAGTGCAAACACTTATGCAATTGAATTCTTGTTATGATGCATGCATGATGTATTTTTTATACCTAATTGCAGTGATAAAATGGGTCAAATGTAAAATGTAGAAATTTTAATACAGTTTTGTTCATAGACCGAGCTTAATGCACAAGGATAAGGAATAAAGTTCATCAATGAGAAAATATTTTCAAGTCAGTTTTAAGATTATTCCTTATTCTTGACCAATGAGCTAGGTTAAAAATACCAATATGTGAAGACTAATTTGATAATCACAAGTAGCAGCTTCTGTCATCTTATCGTATTTTTGTTAGATTAATGAGCACATCAACTCAAAAATATTAACTTGTGATTTTCAAATTTTTTTGATTGAAGACCATTGTTTGGATCCTCAGGAGTGTTCCTAGCTAGATCTTTTTTAAATTATTTTAATATTTAGAGCTAAAATTTACAATTTATACAGAATCATTTTTGAACTAATTTATTGCTATTGATGTAAATGTAATTTTTTCAATTATTACACTATTATTTGTAATTAGGATTAATTAGGACATTTTTAGTACTGTAAGCTTGTTTCTAATAGGGTCCATATTTGTTATACGTAAAACTAAAACTGATGAAGATGGTAAATATCAACTTCTTGTTATGTTGATAATTGCTAGCAACAGTTTTGTTCTAACTGTAGACTGATGATGAAAAATGGTTAAATGTGAAACAATGTAAAATTTTCTGCCTTAAGCGATAAGTTTAACAATGCGGAATCACTCAATCATACAGTGAGTACTTCTTATTTTAAGTGGAAAAATTTGCCAAGCCTAAAAACTGCAACTATCACAGTTCAATTTATTTGTCAATGACTAATGCATGTTTACTTTTAACATAAACTTAAATAAAATAAATAAAAATATTTAGAATGTAATAAATGTGATACATAAATATAGTCATTTTTACCTAATTATTTGCTGTTTGAGCTTGAGTTTGCATTATGTTAGTTGAACTGTTAACATCTAGTCTCAAGACCTTAGTGAATAGTGTATTATTTTGTCATAGTAAGGATATATACGCAAAGCCAGGAATAACAGAATATTAATAAGGTACAGAGAATGTTTTAGTTATTAATTAATTTTCTCATGTAACTTTTTGTATTTATTAAAAAATTAGTTTAATTTATAATTGTTAAATTAAATATTTCATTTACAGTCCACCAAACCTCTGAAAAATAATTATCCTTATGAATTTATTTCCTCTATATAACTATTTGTTATAAGTGGTTGCTGAACATAAGGGTAACGAAACAACCACTAACCAAAATTTGGTTTTTGTATTTCAACTTGAAAAAATGCAACGGATAATTATTTTTATTTGATTTATACTGAAATTAAAAATTGACATTCAAGCAACTTGAGAACATCCATTGGTGCATGTGTAGGTAGTTCTTGTTTAACACTTAATATAATCTCGAAACCCTTTTATAAATTGAACCAATTTTTTAAATAATTCTTTATTGTGAAAAGTAATTTGCGCCCACCATATAGGCAACCTTCATACTCGCATATTATTGGTTGACATTTCTTTAGTGGTAGGGAATGAGTAGGAGAAAGTTAATATAAGTCCGATTTTCGCCATAAGTTCAGATTCTTATCAGTAACACAGATCAGCAAATTTTAGAAAAATAAGGGTTACTCTTGTGAAAATCAACTTTTGATTTTCGAATTTTTTTTTATTGAAAGTTGATCTTTACATTACAATAAGTATTTCTACTAAGTATTAATTCACGTACTTCAATATTAAGGGTAAAAATTTAAATATTGTGATCAATAATTATTTTGTAATGTACCTATGTAATTGAAAATTCTTAGTAGTGATTATAATTTTAATTATAACTCGCTTAAATTAATTTTGTCAATTTTATATGGTGTATTGGATTTATTCATATCCTTTTATGTAAAAAATATAATTTAAATTCCTTTATTAATTAAAATTAGTATAAATTAATCTTATGCGTTTTATTTGTATTATAACTTTTGTTTATATTTCATGACCATAATATAACGTGCACGTTACATAAACTTCTAGTAAATAAAAAAATCTCTGTTTCAATTTCAATTTTCAAGTTTCAATTTAAAAGGCACAACAATAGATAAAGTATATTTGATGCTTTAATGATTCACTGTGTGTCATTTTTAGTAAAGTATTTCGTATTCATTTCAGTTTCTATTTAACTTTCGTGTATGAAGGATCGTTCCTTCAGTGCCAGTGCTCTCAATACCGGAACATAAGGATTACAAGAAGAATACCGCCATACTACCCATGAATCGAGGAAATTAAGCTGCCAGTTGCATTCCTAAATAAACGACTGAAAAAAATTGGTAAGTGAGATTTATGATATAACTTCTCTAATTGTTAAATAAATTAACAGCGTCTTAATTCTCTATATTTGGATTGTTATAAAAATTACGAAACATTTTCAATTAAATAATGCTTCAAATACGTAGCCATTAATTTATTAAAAAGCAAAAGGAATAATTCGTGAATGTAACTTTTTGTAACAAATCCTTACATCGAGTAGAAATAATCATCAATTTGTAAGTAATTAATGCAATTACATGGTATTCAGTTGGGTTGGATCGGTCATTCATTAACTCCTTCTGAAATAAGAAAAAAATTAAGATTACTAATTTGTTAAATTGTTTAAAAAATACAATTAAATATTAATGATCAAATCGTCCAATCACCAATCAATCGATTATTTTTAAAGGTGTATTTGTAAAAAATTGTTTGCACGTAATATTTTAGAGTTGATTAATTCATTTAGGTTTTGCGCAAGTTTCAAATTAGGCTTTAGTTAATAAACTTGTTACTACGTAAAGTATCTCTTAACAATTAAACATTCAACTAATTTAAATTATTATGTAAATCCGTAGTAATCTGATGTATGAAATTATTTTCTCTTCAACATCCTGTATAATTTAGCAACAAGCATTTACCTTGCGTAATAATAAATTTTGTAAAAAGAAAATTCAAATACATAAGAACATTAAATTTTTGATGATTCACTATGCTATGTATATTATAGTAACCATTTTCTATTATATTTCAGTTTTCATTGAACTACGGAGTGGTAAAGATCGTTCGTTAAGTGCCCTCTATACCAAAATAATTCTAAAGATCGATCAAGGATTACATGGAAATTAACAAAGATTAATGTGAGTACTTTTTGTCTTTTTAAGGGTATGCGAAGTGTAAGAGATATTTTGCAAATACATAATAAGTATTTCTAGAGTTAATAAATTCATAAGTTTTGCGCTGTTTGCAAAACAAGCTTTAGTTAATAAACTTCTTACTATGTAAAGTATCTCTTAAACATTTAACTAATTTAAATTTGTATGTAATTCCATAGTAATCTGATACTTTATTTCTTCAAACATGTTGAGATAACTCCCTTAAATAACTAAATAAATTAATTTTTTTAATTAATTAATTACTTTGCTTTGTAATTCAAACAATCGTAAATACAAAAGGCACTAGTGACTAATGCTTTTGACGATTCAATTATTGTCGTGACACAATTCTAATATGTGCTAATTTGTTTCAGTTGCAAATCTACGTTTGACTTCGACAGATGGTCCGTTAACTGACACTGACGCTCTTTTGGTCCCAGGACAAGAGGATTACTAAAAATTTTAAGGGACTAAGATGAAGTTATTGTAAGTATAACTTTCTCAAAGCGTCTTCGAGGTATTTGTGAGCAAACTTTTAGGATATCATATCTACTTAAAATTAGGGCACCCGTATTTTTTTCTTCAATTCCTAATTTTTATTGCACAGTTAAATGTAGAATTTAATTCTCTAAACTCTAAAGTATTGCTACGATGTACAGAAAATCAAATTTTATTAAACATATAGGGAGGGTATTAAAAAAAGCATTCACAACTTTAAGACCGTGTAGTACGCATTCAAATGAGTAAAAAGTTATAATTGAGGGGTGTCCAATAGTTCATACTTTTCGAGTTACGGCCACAACTCAAAAAGTATGAACTACTGAACACCCCTCAATATAACTTTTTCTACTCATTTTAATGCGTACAGAGGGGTGTCCAATAGTTCATACTTTTCGAGTTACGGCCACAACTCAAAAAGTATGAACTACTGAACACCCGTCAATATAACTTTTTCTACTCATTTTAATGCGTACAGAGGGGTGTCAAATAGTTCATACTTTTGAGTTGTGGTCACAAAAAAGTATGAAGTATTGCAAACCCCTTAATATAACTTTTGTTACTCAATTTTATGTATATTACACGCTCTTAAAGTAGTGAATGCTTTTTTTTTAAACCATGTATAAATTAAGCAAATTTTTATTGATCATAAAAATTTTAATTTACTTTTTTTTTAGAAACTGTCTCAAATCAAATGTAAATCCCCTTTATCCTAATAACTTCTTTCTTCCGGTACCTTCTTTACTACCATAATATAGAATCTGCAGATTCTTCCAACTTAATTTTGTTGATTAGAATTACTTGCAACTGGGTGATCCCAATTTAGAAGAATTTAGTTTCTTCAAAAATTATTTGTTGAGCTCATCACGTATTTTTCATTTACTTACTTAACAATTTTTATTTCCGTTTTTTCTTCTTAAATCTTAAACATATTATTTCTTAAAATAACGATATTTTCTAAATTAGGAACAATTTTTATTAATGTTGAAGCGGCATATCATAGCAGTTTCTTGAAGCATTTGGCTTACTTTTAAATTACTAAATTATTTTGCAAATTAAAAATTAATTAATTGAAAATAATCATCGGTTTTCTAAAGCAAAGTAATTAAAACATCTCTCATTTTATTTCAGTAGACGTTCGATCTTTTGATTTGGAAGGATGATCCGGTAACTGCAGTGCCTTTTGGTCCAAATGAAGAGGATTACAAGAAAACTGAATGAAACCAAGTTGAAGTTATTTTACCTAAGTTTATTTTCTCCCTGGGCTTTCGAAATATTTATTATTGGTTACTAAAAAGTAATTAATTGTAAATAATCATGGGTCGATTAATACTAAAATTTAAGAAGCAAAAGTCCTTTTAACGATTCAGTTTGGGCCCTTAGGTACATAAAACTACGACATTTCTAAATTAGTTTCAGGTTACCTTTGACGCGGAAAGATGCTTTCCTTCATCACACCGACAGTGCCTTTTGGTTTTGGCCCCAACATGACAATGAGGATTAGGATGGACGGTTGGACGATCCCCAACATGAGGATGGACGAGGATTAATTTATTTTTAATTTATTTTGGATTGTATTTAAGTAGAAGGGTAGCTACACCTCTCGATTAGTTTTTTTTAATTAATTTTTTTCAATTTAAGTTCATTGCTTGCTTAGAAGGGTAGCTACCCCTATTTACTGGTCATCGCTAGCGAAGACTAGCAGCTAGGTAAGTTGCTTCCAACAGCTCTTCTCCACGTTAAAGAGAGCGCGAGGGGAAGCAACCTCTAAGACCACTGCGAGTTGTCCTCGAATTGGTCGGGGGTTGTTCCTCTTTCGTAGTCTTTAATGTGGCGATGGGCGTGGTCTCCATGTTGGAATGTGGGTGTGCGTTGGCGCCGGGCGGGGAGGGGTAGGTGGGAGGGGGGTCGGCGGTCCCCTCCCCCCTACCCCTCCCCGCCCGGCGCCAACGCACATGCGCACTCCTACACGGAGTCTACGCGCATGCGCATTAGAGACTAAGGAGGAGGAGCAACAACCGACAATTTCGAGGACAACCCCCAGTGGTGGACGGGGGTGCCACCCCTCGTACTCTCTCGGACAAGGTGCAGGGTTGAAGCGACGCCACCTACCTAGCAGCTACCCGATAAGCAGCCATTACCAGTTTTAATATTAATTAATATTTTGTAATCATTTATTGTTTTAATTATGTATTATGTCTTGTGGGCCACCGCTTGATGAGCCGAACTCCTCAAGCGGGGACTCCTCAAGCTTTATTTGTTACAGTTATTTCTTTCCAAATCTAACGAGGGGTGGACTTGTTGCAGCTCATGCCCTGGGCTGCAACCTTTAATCTTTTTTTAATGGTATAGCTATTTTTACAATTTTTAATTTCTGCTGCATACATCGATTAGGACACAAGACTGAATCATTAAAGGGACTGTTATGTCTCTTGAATCTCGCTTTGGTGATTTACTAAGCGTTGGCCCGTCAATCAATAATAAATTGTTTACAAATAATTAGTTTTGAATTTGTAAAATTAATTAATAGATATTATTATAATTTTCTTGTGCACATAATTATATTAAATATGTATATTATAGATAATAGAAGATATTTTTGTGTATTTTTTCATTTTAATAAACAGTAAACTCATGTAGATCTTGACTTTTTTTCCAGAGATTTCCTTAAAGAATTTCTCTCAATGATCTTCTTCTTTTTCAATTACCTTGAAAAAGATATTCCCTCTCCTACTCCTTTATTCTCTTGATTGCCTTACACGTTAAAATCCAAGTCTTTAATTATTATCCACAGTCTCTTTAGTTCTTAAAAAAAACAATTCTAAAGAAATTAGACCAGTACTATTTGGATTTTAAAAGTGAAATGTAAGTTTGTTGAGTTCAAACGAAGTCTCAATACATAAGACAATAAAGTCCAGCTGGATAACTCTATAACACAAACAGTTCTTCTTTACTTGACAGATAAGATGACAGAGACAGAAAAGATTGACAGGTGAGAAAAGAAGACGGTAAGTTAACAGATGAGTATGGCAGATGAGAAGATCGTTGATATTTACAGAGACAGAGGCATCGAGAGATAGATAGGGAGAGATAGAGGGATTTAGATATGAGATAGAGATAGAAAAATAGAGAGAGGCAGATATAAAGATAAAGAGACAGATATGGAGACTGTTTAAAGGAGATATTAAGATAGTAAAATTGAGAGAGATACAGATAGATATAGAGAGAAGAAGACTGTTGAAATAAGACACTAATATAAAAAATGAAGGGTGATAAATATAGAGATTAAGATAGATAGATACATATTAGATATTTTGATAGAACAATTGAAAGAGATAGAGAGAGATTAAAAGACAGATAGAGAAATAAGAAGAATGTTAGAAAGACTGTAATGAGCTATTAGGGCCAAATTACATGAACTAACTATTTAGAAACTGTTAGTTACTAACTTGGTTACTAAATGAACTCAAGGAGCAAAAACACGGGAATCTAAGCTTTAACGTCGACGTAAAAATGGGCGGATAAATTTTGACGTTGACGTTAAAGCTTAGATTCCCGTGTTTTTGCTCCTTGAGTTCATTTAGTAACCAAGTTAGTAACTAACAGTTACTAAATAGTTAGTTCATGTAATTTGGCCCTTAAGATAGAAAAATGGAAGGAGATAGAGAGAGATAAGGAGATTGTTGAAATGAGAGAAAAACATAGTAATATAGAGGGAGTTTAGAGATAGATGCAGAGATAATGAGATAGATAAAGAGGGTGATAAAATGCGGTATAAAAATAGAAAAAAGAGATAGATATAGAAATAAGGAAACAAATGAAATGCGATATATATATAAATAACGGTAGACAAAATAAATAGATAAAGAGATAGAATTAGATATATAGAAAAAAATGAAATGCGATGTAAAGATAGATATAGAGATAAGGAGACAGATAAAGAGACTATATAAATGAGATATTAAGATAGCAAAATAGAGAGAGAAAATAGACAAAAATTGATATTGAGATAAAAAAAGGAGGCAGATAGAGAGGTATAGATAAAGTGTCAAATAAAGAGACAGATAAGGAGCAGATAAGGTGAGAGACAGGTAAGGAGAAAGACAAAAATAAAAAATGGCAGAACATAGAGAGAGATAAGAAGACTGTTGAAATGAGAGATTAAATGATAAAATGTGATAAAAATATAGTAAAATAGAGGGAGTTTAGAGATAGATACAGAGATAAGGAGATAGATAAAGAGACTGATGAAATGAGAGGAAAACATAGTAAAATAGAGGGAGTTAGAGATAGATATAGAGATAAGGAGATAGATAAAGAGACTAATGAAATGAGAGAAAAACATAGTAAAATAGAGGGAGTTAGAGATAAAAGAGACAGAAACAGAGATAAAGAGATAGAGAAAAAAAAGTCCCCTGGACTTTTTCTCTGGGGCTTCTACATCTCTTTCTCTCTCTCTATCTTCATCTCATTCTTTGTCTTTCTCTTTATCTCTGTATCTTTATCTATATCCCTATCTCTGTATCTATATCTAAACTCCCTTTATTTTACAGTTTTTCTCTTATTTTATCACTCTCTTTATCTATTTCCTTATCTCTATATCTATCTCTAAAATCCCTCTATTTTACTGTTTTTTACTTATTTCATCAGTCTCTTTATCTATTTCCTTATCTCTGTATCTATCTCCCTCTCCCTATCTCCCTAAACTCCCTCTATTTTACTATGTTTTTATCACATTTTATCATTTAATCTCTCATTTCAACAGTCTTCTTATCTCTCTCTATGTTCTGCCATTTTTTATTTTTGTCTTTCTCCTTATCTGTCTCTCACCTTATCGGCTCCTTATCTGTCTCTTTATTTGACACTTTATCTATACCTCTCTATCTGCCTCATTTTTTTATCTCAATATCAATTTTTGTCTATTTTCTCTCTCTATTTTGCTATCTTAATATCTCATTTATATAGTCTCTTTATCTGTCTCCTTATCTCTATATCTATCTTTACATCGCATTTCATTTTTTTCTATATCTCTAATTCTATCTCTCTATCTATTTATTTTGTCTACCGTTATTTATATATATATCGCATTTCATTTGTTTCCTTATTTCTATATCTATCTCTTTTTTCTATTTTTATACCGCATTTTATCAGCCTCTTTATCTATCTCATTATCTCTGCATCTATCTCTAAACTCCCTCTATTTTACTATGTTTTCTCTCATTTCAACAGTCTCCTTATCTCTCTCTATCCTCCTTCCATTTTTCTATCTTCATATCTCATTTAAACAGTCTCTCTAACATTCTTCTTATTTCTCTATCTGTATTTTTATCTCTCTCTATCTCTTTCATTTGTTCTACCAAAATATCTAATATAGATACATATATCTATATTAGATATATGTCTATCTTAATCTCTATATTTATCACCCTTCATTTTTTATATTAGTGTCTTATTTCAACAGTCTTCTTCTCTCTATATCTATCTGTATCTCTCTCAATTTTACTATCTTAATATCTCCTTTAAACAGTCTCCATATCTGTCTCTTTATCTTTATATCTGCCTCTCTCTATTTTTCTATCTCTATCTCATATCTAAATCCCTCTATCTCTCCCTATCTATCTCTCGATGCCTCTGTCTCTGTAAATATCAACGATCTTCTCATCTGCCATACTCACCTGTTAACTTACCGTCTTCTTTTCTCACCTGTCAATCTTTTCTGTCTCTGTCATCTTATCTGTCAAGTAAAGAAGAACTGTTTGTGTTATAGAGTTATCCAGCTGGACTTTATTGTCTTATGTATTGAGACTTCGTTTGAACTCAACAAACTTACATTTCACTTTTAAAATCCAAATAGTACTGGTCTAATTTCTTTAGAATTGTTTTTTTTAAGAACTAAAGAGACTGTGGATAATAATTAAAGACTTGGATTTTAACGTGTAAGGCAATCAAGAGAATAAAGGAGTAGGAGAGGGAATATCTTTTTCAAGGTAATTGAAAAAGAAGAAGATCATTGAGAGAAATTCTTTAAGGAAATCTCTGGAAAAAAAGTCAAGATCTACATGAGTTTACTGTTTATTAAAATGAAAAAATACACAAAAATATCTTCTATTATCTATAATATACATATTTAATATAATTATGTGCACAAGAAAATTATAATAATATCTATTAATTAATTTTACAAATTCAAAACTAATTATTTGTAAACAATTTATTATTGATTGACGGGCCAACGCTTAGTAAATCACCAAAGCGAGATTCAAGAGACATAACAGTCCCTTTAATGATTCAGTCTTGTGTCCTAATCGATGTATGCAGCAGAAATTAAAAATTGTAAAAATAGCTATACCATTAAAAAAAGATTAAAGGTTGCAGCCCAGGGCATGAGCTGCAACAAGTCCACCCCTCGTTAGATTTGGAAAGAAATAACTGTAACAAATAAAGCTTGAGGAGTCCCCGCTTGAGGAGTTCGGCTCATCAAGCGGTGGCCCACAAGACATAATACATAATTAAAACAATAAATGATTACAAAATATTAATTAATATTAAAACTGGTAATGGCTGCTTATCGGGTAGCTGCTAGGTAGGTGGCGTCGCTTCAACCCTGCACCTTGTCCGAGAGAGTACGAGGGGTGGCACCCCCGTCCACCACTGGGGGTTGTCCTCGAAATTGTCGGTTGTTGCTCCTCCTCCTTAGTCTCTAATGCGCATGCGCGTAGACTCCGTGTAGGAGTGCGCATGTGCGTTGGCGCCGGGCGGGGAGGGGTAGGGGGGAGGGGACCGCCGACCCCCCTCCCACCTACCCCTCCCCGCCCGGCGCCAACGCACACCCACATTCCAACATGGAGACCACGCCCATCGCCACATTAAAGACTACGAAAGAGGAACAACCCCCGACCAATTCGAGGACAACTCGCAGTGGTCTTAGAGGTTGCTTCCCCTCGCGCTCTCTTTAACGTGGAGAAGAGCTGTTGGAAGCAACTTACCTAGCTGCTAGTCTTCGCTAGCGATGACCAGTAAATAGGGGTAGCTACCCTTCTAAGCAAGCAATGAACTTAAATTGAAAAAAATTAATTAAAAAAAACTAATCGAGAGGTGTAGCTACCCTTCTACTTAAATACAATCCAAAATAAATTAATCCTCGTCCATCCTCATGTTGGGGATCGTCCAACCGTCCATCCTAATCCTCATTGTCATGTTGGGGCCAAAACCAAAAGGCACTGTCGGTGTGATGAAGGAAAGCATCTTTCCGCGTCAAAGGTAACCTGAAACTAATTTAGAAATGTCGTAGTTTTATGTACCTAAGGGCACAAACTGAATCGTTAAAAGGACTTTTGCTTCTTAAATTTTAGTATTAATCGACCCATGATTATTTACAATTAATTACTTTTTAGTAACCAATAATAAATATTTCGAAAGCCCAGGGAGAAAATAAACTTAGGTAAAATAACTTCAACTTGGTTTCATTCAGTTTTCTTGTAATCCTCTTCATTTGGACCAAAAGGCACTGCAGTTACCGGATCATCCTTCCAAATCAAAAGATCGAACGTCTACTGAAATAAAATGAGAGATGTTTTAATTACTTTGCTTTAGAAAACCGATGATTATTTTCAATTAATTAATTTTTAATTTGCAAAATAATTTAGTAATTTAAAAGTAAGCCAAATGCTTCAAGAAACTGCTATGATATGCCGCTTCAACATTAATAAAAATTGTTCCTAATTTAGAAAATATCGTTATTTTAAGAAATAATATGTTTAAGATTTAAGAAGAAAAAACGGAAATAAAAATTGTTAAGTAAGTAAATGAAAAATACGTGATGAGCTCAACAAATAATTTTTGAAGAAACTAAATTCATCTAAATTGGGATCACCCAGTTGCAAGTAATTCTAATCAACAAAATTAAGTTGGAAGAATCTGCAGATTCTATATTATGGTAGTAAAGAAGGTACCGGAAGAAAGAAGTTATTAGGATAAAGGGGATTTACATTTGATTTGAGACAGTTTCTAAAAAAAAAGTAAATTAAAATTTTTATGATCAATAAAAATTTGCTTAATTTATACATGGTTTAAAAAAAAAAGCATTCACTACTTTAAGAGCGTGTAATATACATAAAATTGAGTAACAAAAGTTATATTAAGGGGTTTGCAATACTTCATACTTTTTTGTGACCACAACTCAAAAGTATGAACTATTTGACACCCCTCTGTACGCATTAAAATGAGTAGAAAAAGTTATATTGACGGGTGTTCAGTAGTTCATACTTTTTGAGTTGTGGCCGTAACTCGAAAAGTATGAACTATTGGACACCCCTCTGTACGCATTAAAATGAGTAGAAAAAGTTATATTGAGGGGTGTTCAGTAGTTCATACTTTTTGAGTTGTGGCCGTAACTCGAAAAGTATGAACTATTGGACACCCCTCAATTATAACTTTTTACTCATTTGAATGCGTACTACACGGTCTTAAAGTTGTGAATGCTTTGTTTAATACCCTCCCTATATGTTTAATAAAATTTGATTTTCTGTACATCGTAGCAATACTTTCGAGTTTAGAGAATTAAATTCTACATTTAACTGTGCAATAAAAATTAGGAATTGAAGAAAAAAATACGGGTGCCCTAATTTTAAGTAGATATATCCTAAAAGTTTGCTCACAAATACCTCGAAGACGCTTTGAGAAAGTTATACTTACAATAACTTCATCTTAGTCCCTTAAAATTTTTAGTAATCCTCTTGTCCTGGGACCAAAAGAGCGTCAGTGTCAGTTAACGGACCATCTGTCGAAGTCAAACGTAGATTTGCAACTGAAACAAATTAGCACATATTAGAATTGTGTCACGACAATAACTGAATCGTCAAAAGCATTAGTCACTAGTGCCTTTTGTATTTACGATTGTTTGAATTACAAAGCAAAGTAATCAACTCTAAAATATTACGTGCAAACAATTTTTTACAAATACACCTTTAAAAATAATCGATTGATTGGTGATTGGACGATTTGATCATTAATATTTAATTGTATTTTTTAAACAATTTAACAAATTAGTAATCTTAATTTTTTTCTTATTTCAGAAGGAGTTAATGAATGACCGATCCAACCCAACTGAATACCATGTAATTGCATTAATTACTTACAAATTGATAATTATTTCTACTCGATGTAAGGATTTGTTACAAAAAGTTACATTCACGAATTATTCCTTTTGCTTTTTAATAAATTAATGGCTACGTATTTGAAGCATTATTTAATTGAAAATGTTTCGTAATTTTTATAACAATCCAAATATAGAGAATTAAGACGCTGTTAATTTATTTAACAATTAGAGAAGTTATATCATAAATCTCACTTACCAATTTTTTTCAGTCGTTTATTTAGGAATGCAACTGGCAGCTTAATTTCCTCGATTCATGGGTAGTATGGCGGTATTCTTCTTGTAATCCTTATGTTCCGGTATTGAGAGCACTGGCACTGAAGGAACGATCCTTCATACACGAAAGTTAAATAGAAACTGAAATGAATACGAAATACTTTACTAAAAATGACACACAGTGAATCATTAAAGCATCAAATATACTTTATCTATTGTTGTGCCTTTTAAATTGAAACTTGAAAATTGAAATTGAAACAGAGATTTTTTTATTTACTAGAAGTTTATGTAACGTGCACGTTATATTATGGTCATGAAATATAAACAAAAGTTATAATACAAATAAAACGCATAAGATTAATTTATACTAATTTTAATTAATAAAGGAATTTAAATTATATTTTTTACATAAAAGGATATGAATAAATCCAATACACCATATAAAATTGACAAAATTAATTTAAGCGAGTTATAATTAAAATTATAATCACTACTAAGAATTTTCAATTACATAGGTACATTACAAAATAATTATTGATCACAATATTTAAATTTTTACCCTTAATATTGAAGTACGTGAATTAATACTTAGTAGAAATACTTATTGTAATGTAAAGATCAACTTTCAATAAAAAAAAATTCGAAAATCAAAAGTTGATTTTCACAAGAGTAACCCTTATTTTTCTAAAATTTGCTGATCTGTGTTACTGATAAGAATCTGAACTTATGGCGAAAATCGGACTTATATTAACTTTCTCCTACTCATTCCCTACCACTAAAGAAATGTCAACCAATAATATGCGAGTATGAAGGTTGCCTATATGATGGGCGCAAATTACTTTTCACAATAAAGAATTATTTAAAAAATTGGTTCAATTTATAAAAGGGTTTCGAGATTATATTAAGTGTTAAACAAGAACTACCTACACATGCACCAATGGATGTTCTCAAGTTGCTTGAATGTCAATTTTTAATTTCAGTATAAATCAAATAAAAATAATTATCCGTTGCATTTTTTCAAGTTGAAATACAAAAACCAAATTTTGGTTAGTGGTTGTTTTGTTACCCTTATGTTCAGCAACCACTTATAACAAATAGTTATATAGAGGAAATAAATTCATAAGGATAATTATTTTTCAGAGGTTTGGTGGACTGTAAATGAAATATTTAATTTAACAATTATAAATTAAACTAATTTTTTAATAAATACAAAAAGTTACATGAGAAAATTAATTAATAACTAAAACATTCTCTGTACCTTATTAATATTCTGTTATTCCTGGCTTTGCTAATTACATCCTTTTTACGATAAAATAACACACAATTCACAAAAATCTTGAGACTAGATGTTAACAGTTCAACTAACATAATGCAAACTAAAGCTCAAACAACAAATAATTAGATAACAATGACTACTGATGTTTCATATTACATTCTGAACATTTTTATTTATTTGACTTTAAAAGTAATCATGTATTACTCATTGACTCATAAATTTAAATGTAATATTCACTTAATTTCTTAGACTTGGCAATTTTTTCCACTTACAATAAGAAGTAATCTTTGTATCATTGAGAGATTCCTCATTATTAAAAAATTTACCCATTGTTTATCATCAGTCTACAGTAAGAACAAACACACTGTTGCTAGCAATTATCAACATAACAAGAAGTTGATATTTTCAATCTTCATCAGTTTTAGTTTTACGTATAACAAATATGGACCCTATTAGAAACAAGCTTACAGTACTAACCAATAAAATGGTTCTGTATAAAATGTAAATTTTAGCCCTGAATATTAAAATAATTTAATAAAGATGTAGCTAGGAACACTCAAAAACAATAAAAAAAATTTAACAATCACAAGTTAATATTTTTGTGTTGATGTTCTCATTAATTTTATAAAAAATAATTAAAATGAGATGACAGAAGTACCTACTTGTGATTATTGAATTAGTCTTCACATATTGGTATCTTTAACCTAGCTCATTGGTCAAGAATAAGAAATAATCTTAAAGGTGGTTCACACTACATGATTTCATGATGAAAATAATAACCAAAAATAATAGGGAATTTTAGGAATAAAACTGTTAGTTATTTACCATATTTGGGGTAAATAACCAACAGTTTTATTCTAAAAATTCCCTATTATTTTGCTATGACCGAGCTTATTATTTAGCTATATTAGCATAGCATAGGAGAAGTCATATGACTTCAGAGAAATCATGTAGTGTGACCCACCCTTTGATCCTTTAAAACTGACTTGAAAATATTGTCTTATTGGTAAACTTTTCCTTATTTTTGTGCGTTAAGCTTAATCTATGAATAAAACTTAAGTAAAAGTTCTACATTTTACATTTGACCCATAGTTTAACATTCTGCAATTAAAAGAATACATCATGCATGCATCAACAAGAATCCAATTGCACAAGTGATAGTACACCTACACGGTCTTGATCAGTTCACTATACTCGTGTTACGTTGAGATGTTCGTTATGCTTCCTGCTGTTGTTTTACATAACCATATAGGCATTGAAACAAAAAGACGATGGTCTGTTGTGCCTACAAATTGTAAACATTATTATAGAATTTTTTAAAACTGTTTTGCCAGTTGTGTACTTGCCAAAAAGGAAATTAGGAGCTAAATAGCGTTATTCTTTCACAACTTCACATAGATGGAGTAAAATTGCATTTTATCTAATTACGAAGTCTTATTTCTCCTTGTAGTTACAGCAATGAATAAGTTGCCTTTAGACAATCTTTGTTACGTCGAAATTATCAATTGGAATAAAATTATATCTGATCCAAGAAAAAGGTATGCTTGTAATTACAATGTTCAGTGACATTTTTTCTAGTTCGTAAGAATAAGGTACGAAATATTCCACCAAAAGGATCACAAGTTCTTACTTAATATGTACTCTTTAAACTTTCTGAATTGGAGGCGTACAGAGAGATTTTACCAAGTTTTCTTGTATTTCACAATACATAAAATTGCTAGAACATTTCTGGTATGTAAAATTGCAATTAATGACTTATTACTACAACCTCCCTCAAGTGATTTTGACTAAGTAATAATAATAATAATCACTTTAGAATAATACCTATGAAGTACCTCCTGAACGATGTGAACTAAAATTCAAAACAATCCTCTTGTTAGTTTTACATTTTAACGTATTATTTCCCATCTCAACATTATAAACATGTTAAAGGCCCTTATGCACACAGGTCTAGTCTTAATGCTTGCACATTAAATTATGCATGTCGAATTTCGAATTTTTCAGACTTCACAAAATCATCTTTACGGATCTTAACATTTTTATTCGTAACTTTCTCCTTAAAACTTAGCTTCGTGCTCTGTTGTAATTTTAAATAGTTTCCTTTCTTTAGATTAGAATAGAAGAAATTAAACCCATTTTATATCTAAGCTTCCAACTGAAAGAGAATTGACGTTTACACGTAACTCAAATTTGCTCCAGTTTACCACAACAATGAATTCCATTATAATTACATCCAAGTTTTCACTGAAAGTTGGATTCCATTTAATATCAAAAATCTGCAACAGTACAATCATTACCGTTATAAAACGAATTAAAGAATATTTTAAACGATGTTACGTTAAATAGTACCTAATTAATGGGCTTTCCAGATTCAGTTTCGTTTGCGCGTTTTCCTGTTCTTCAAATCGCTAGTCACAAAGTTCCAATTGTAGCTAAAAATGATAATTTAAAACGATTAATCCATCTTCTCATCGCGACTTTTGCGTTCATGATCTCTTTTACGTTGTCTGACTGCAATACTTAAAACAGCGGTGCGGTCACCTTTTCTCGTTCTTCGCGTTTCTTTTCTTCCAATGAGACTAGGAAGTGTGCTGTGGTTCGATGGCTGCTGCTCATATCTTCTTTGTAGTATGTAACTTAACCATTGTTGGGGTTGATTTCTTTAAATGCATTATCTGAAACAATAAGAAACTACTTAAATTTTATGTGGTTTTCAGAAATGTATATGTTGATTATTATTAATTTTAACTTTTTGCAAAAAAAAGTTGTTATAATCGAGAAAAACCAATTTTTTTTATATTATTGTTTGACGTTTTAATTCCAAAAATAAAAAAAAACTTTTTTGAACCAAGAAGCTCAGATATGAAATTTGAATCTTTGTATCTCAAAGTTGATATTTTTGACTTCTTTAAAATAATAGCAATAATTGTATAAATTTTACCGAAATGCATAATTTATTGATTTAATAACATGAACATTAAAAATACTCGTAGATCTTCTATATAAGTAATATGCAACATGATGGCCCCCCCTACTTATATCTGCACTTTTTTTTATTCTTCTAAATTCTTCGTAAACTAAATCAATAGTATGCTCATTTTTTATGATCGCTATTATTTATCCAATGCTACGTTACCATTATCAAATAAATTAATTATATCATTCATCTCAAGTTTATGCATAAATAAAATTCGATTTTACGTAAGATTTATATTTTAATATAGACAACAACACGAAAAAGAAATAAAAAACTAAGGTCACCTAAAATTTAAATATTACTCAGACTATACCAAAAATTAAAAATTTGCATATTCGGTTAAATCTTGTTTTTGGGGAACATTCCCAAGAATATGCTTTATTTAATTCAATTATAGCAATCTGGTTCTTATTTAAGATGAGATCACAATTTAATTTTTCAGAAAAGCTTATTTTGGAAAACTAGAAAAACTAAGTATCCGGAGGTATACAATAATACAAATAAGATTTTGGGACAGAAGAAATATTAGGAAATGTAACGATTCAACCAGTAGAGAAAGTATTGAGAAACATATTGGCAGCATAAGAATACTAAAATCTCAGATCGATGAGCATAGAGGATGTCTCACAAAATTACACTATTGAAGAAGCTCCAGACAAAAAGAAGGTGCACCAAAATGAATAATTAATTGCTCGTTGAACAAATGCATTTACGAAATATATGATTGTAGTGACGCAGTTAAAGCAGTGATTGAGTTTGATAAACTAAAAAATACCTCACACCTTTAACACATAGCGTCACTAATTAGAAGAGTGAGATATCTTGCAAAACTATACCAAACAGAATAAATGAGCATTTTCTAAAACTATTAACACGGTTTGGGATAGTCGATAGTTTCATTACTGAGATATCGTGTCGCAAATATACTTTATATCCCAGTCCCAGAACTGCATGTGAAAAGTATGCTATTAGACTATGGACCTATAACAGAAAAAACGGGGTGATAGTATACAGGCCCATCTTTGATGATCGTATTCAGGCCCAAGCTATTTGAGTGTCGGCGAACACGAAAATCTGGTTGGCTGTCCAAAGCACTGGCTTAAGGCCTCAAGATCCTTCAATGAAATTGCTAGAGAAGGAAAAAAGTAAGAAATATGACAGCATTTGGGAAGCAACTTTGACATTTTTTCATTCTTATAAAAAGAATCGACAAAAAAATTCGCTACTCTCTAGAGTGGCTCTGAGAGCGTGGCAGCCGTTCTGAAATTAACGTCTTTATGCTACACATAAACTCGTAACTCATAAACGGTATTTGGGTTGCTCATTGACAAAGTAACTACTTTTTACATAAAAAGTAAGATTTTACTTTGGCATCTCTCTCAGGTGGGTTTCCCGCCCTGCTCACCAATTAGAAGTTTATTATTAACAGTCCTGAGGCCTTAAGCCACTGCTTTTGGAAGTCAACCAGATTTTCCTGTTTGGTGGCACTCAAATAACATATTCCCAAAAGATGGGCCTGAATACGAACACCCCCATTTTTCTGCTATTGGCTCCAGGACTATATTTAAAATATCTCACTATTGCAACATAGCAACGATATGCCCCTTTCAGACACCAATGGTGGATTGGATTGTTAGCGTGAAGGGTAAACTGAAGTTTACACGCACTTAGGGCATTTAAGTCTGATCGATTGTGCTGTCTCCTTTTAGCAACTCATTCCTATCTTTCAGTTCATAATCAATCCCAACCTCTGGATGAATTTAAGGATACTGGAAGGTAAAATATCGCTGATACTGGCCATGTTAGGCCAGTTTCCCATAACACAGATCATCGAATTAGCTTAGAATTAGCGCGTGACAATGACATAGCACATGTTTCATTGCACCATCTGCACCTGGGACTATCAGCAACACCCATTCTGTATAGATCAGTGTTTCCCAACCTTTTTTGTGTTATGCCCCACCTAAGCCTTTCTAAAATTCTTATCCCTCTTATCTAACATATACATAATTTTTAATACTGAAGAAACTCTGGACGAGTCCATTTTCGAATTGCCCCCTGTGGGGCATAGGCCCCACTTTGGGAAACACTGGAGTAGATGCTTGATGCTTATTTAAACGACAGTGTTCTGTGAGAGTGCCAGCCGTGGCATGTAGATTCTCACCAGATAGTCATAAATTATAACTTTATTTTTAGATAGCGCTGATTTTGTAAACTTGGCCCAGCTGTTTTTGTGGCTTACTAAGGAGTAAATTTTCAGTTAAGTATCGAAGGATTTAGAACGAGCTTGGGGACAATAGGCCCAATGCCGACCCCTCTCTCCCAAACTCGTATGTTCTTTCAATTTCCTTTAAGACTCTTGATCCAGCAGGATTTTAGACACCTCTAATATTTAGAGTTTTGATTAGCGAGCGGTGACCAGGGAATAGTAGGCCTATTTCGGATGTGATATGTGTAAGCAAAAGTTAATATCAAAAGTACGGAAAATTCATACGAAATTGTGATGAGCAGAAAATTTCTACACTTAAGGGTGGTTTGGAGGTACTGGTAATTTATTCTGTAACCGTAACTTTAGCAACCTTAGACATTTAGTTCATGTAAAACGGCCTTAGCTGTGATATTGGTATACCTTTATCATGAAGCCATTATTGTATAGGGGAGACAGTATTCAAGAAAATACATGTTTCTATGCCGTGTCATTTCCTTAGGTAGGAAGATTAGATAGATTATTATTATTTTGTTTTATACTCTTATTATTTATTACAATAGTTCTAAAAAATATGAACAGACCTTGCAATAGACCAACTTTAATTGATAGTATATTGCATTTAATATCAATTTAGAATTATAAACATTAAAGGTTAATAGCGATAACGATTACATTATTTAAGGGTGTACTAGAATTTTTCTAAAGTAAATATGAAGACAATCGCAATAATTAAACATTATTCAATATACAGGGGTGTAATAAGACAACATAAAAATTAAATAAATACGGAATGTTGCCAAAAATCACCGACAAATCTCTACTGTGAATTCCAAAATACAACGTTTGTACCTCATTTACTTGTACATAGTTACAATAAAAAATGCACCCCTAAAAAGCTAGAGACTTAAAGATCACGGCCGTACCTAGCTAATTTTGTGCACTAGGCACATAACTGGAGTTCTTGCATACATAAAAATATGCACATTCTAAGCTATATATGTCACCCTTACAGAGAGGTGACATCTACGTAAAAACCGCGACCGCGCTAATGGTTGCTTTATCTATCCGTCGATCTTATAATTTTCCGAGCTCCACATTGAAAATGAACCGTAATTTTAGAGGTGGATTATACTCCCGGATGCTTGTTTTACTTCCTTATTCACACCTATTAAAATTAGCCGCTTCCGCTTCTCTCTTTAGGCTTGTGCTCATTTTCTTGGACAATAATCAACATCAGGGCCATTGTGAATTATTATTTACTAATAACGAACCCAGAGCTAACTGCTCTGATTATATGTTTTTCACTTACTAACTACTCAAGAATCAATGAAGTTAACCCCTTCCAACTATTTTCATGTAATATCTTAGGGCTGGTACTTTGAGTCTCGGTTAAGCAGATTTAGGTTAGCTTGATACTTGGTTTAAGTTAAACGCGGTTACGGTTACAAGTAGGGCTGGTTAATTTGATTGCTAGTTAAAAAGGATTTTAACCGAGACTCAAAGTACCGACCCTTATTATTTTTCACGACAAATATTGTAGCTGTGTAACATGGCATTCCTTAAAACTTGTTTTCTGTATGTTTAACTACGCAGATTGCATACTTGTGAAGACAAGTCACAGTGAAAAAAATTGCGCTCGCTCAAAAGGAGAGATTATAAGTCCGGTCCTGTGATGGACAACTGCTCCTAAACAACTTTAAGTAAATTCTTGTAAACTCGAAAATTTTGTTTTTGCCTAATTATATAATTTTTATTAAAAGCCAAAGTTACACTATAAAAACGGGTTTACATTAATTTGTCTAAGTAAGACCAGTTTTGTTCATTTTGAATTCTGCTTAGTACTTAAAATTCGATTAATTGAAAATCAGCATTAATTTATAAATTGCGATGATAAATATTATTATTTTAGTATAAATCTAAATCTAGAAAAAGCAGTTTATTATTAATAAGTCTTTGTAATATTCAAATTTGAATAATCAAAAGCATACGTCAGAGAGGTATCTCCTCTGTTAAGTTTATTAATGAATTTAAAAAATTTGAAATTAACAGTTTAGTTCTAGTTTTACGCTGATACGAAGAAGAACAAAATACCAAGTATGGCTATTAATGACGATACAAGTGGAAACGAAGTTAGTTTTGAAGTTGTAAAAAATGTTAATTTAGAATCCATTGACAATTTAATTTATTTCGGATGGATCGATTATATTAGTTTTGGAAGTATTTTGTTAATATGTTGTTTAATTGGAATATATTTCGGTTTTTTCAAATCCTCAAAAACTTCTGCAGATTATTTATTGGGTGGACGTAAAATGAAAACTTTTCCTGTTGCAATGTCTTTAATTGCTAGGTAAGTGGAATTAGGTTTTAGATTAATTTAAAACTATGTGGGGCGTTTTAAAAAATTGTGCCCAACTTCAAGAACGTTTCAAAAATATATAAACAGGGTGTCCCTGAAAAACACAGACAAGAGACAACGTTTGATCACAGATTCTAGAAAGTAAGACGATCATCTAGCGCAAATCTTACACAAAACTGCTTCCTCAATTCCTATGAAGATGAGCACGGGTACCGAGGGCCATCTTACTAAAATCTAATTAAAATTGGAAAATAAAAGGATTCATAAACATAAACACTCTCTATGATTAAAACTTAGGGCCGTTTTAGATGGACTAAGTATCGTACTAACTTGTTAGGACTGAATCAACTCAAGGAGCAAAAGCAAGGGAATCTAAGCTTTAACGTCGTCCACGGTCGTGCGTCAAAATTTCTACTGACGACGTTAAAGCTTAGATTCCCGTGCTTTTGCTTCTTGAGTCGATTCAGTTACTAACAGTTAGTACGATACTTAGTCCATCTAAAACGGCCCTTAGAGACTTTAAGGGAGTAGGTTAGTGTTAAAGTAAGAAACACCCATGCCGAATTCAAAGTTTTTGGAAAAATATATGTCCATCTTCAAAAGCTGTATTTCAGAATGTAAGGAGGTATAGTTTTATAGTCTAGATCTAGATCTTCTTATTTTGATCTGTTGTCCAACGATGTCTGTGGATTTTAGAAACATCTTGCACAATAATAATTTATTTGTCAAAATCTTGAAGAAATCGAAGGTTGGCGAAAAATTTGGGATGGTTCCCTAAACGACATACCAAAAATCCCCTAAACATAAAATACATCAGCATTTAGGTCTATTAGGCATTTGGCTTGTTTTGACTACTCATTAACACATTTGTGTAGTTTTTACACTTTGTATGTATAAAAATATTCAGAATGTACGTACAACATATAAATAAATAAAAAAACATGTAATAATTATACATAGTGATAGGACTAGTTATTAATTAATAAATAATAAATAATTAATAAAATAATAATTAAAATTATTAAAAACAACTACCTTACCTATCAATTTTAAAATTAATTGACAGTACCTGCAAGTAACATAAAAAATAATTAGGACTAGATAATACTCGTACAATGAGAAAGGGGCTTCTCATCTCTTTCTAGGATGTCTAGGTCTTTATTTTCCCACCGGGTTACATCTTATGAGATTGTAAAGAAAATAAGAATTAAGTCCAGATACAACATAGGTACAGTAAAAATAATTTAACTTGAGGTAAGTTCGCGCAGGTTTGGCCACGCCCCTTTAATAATTTAAAAACGTTGACTACTGCGTTGGTGGGGATAAATACCAATTTAGTTATCTGCGCATTGTCACCGCTCGTCTACTTAAAATATTTTTACTGTATGTAAGTATCAAAAATTAATTACGTTCTTTAGGGGACCCCGTAGCGCTTGAGTGAAAAATTTTAGCCAACTAGATTTCGATGAGGAAAAACTCAAATATTTTTAACCTGAATTTTTTTAAGAATTACTGTTCAATGCATAATCGAGAAAATTCTTGCAAGTTTTAGCTCTTGTTTTTGATTAGTCGAATCTCAACTAATTTATTTATATCGCAAAGTAAAGAGGAAATGTAAGAGGTTTTAAGGATATCTTATTGATAGAAGATCACGATAAATAGAGATGCTCACAGGAATTTCTTTTATGTTGCTTCAAAGACTATACAGGGTGATTAATAGGGTTCCGAATTAATACGAAAAATTCCCATTAACATGATGTATCATTGTGTTGAATTGTGTGAATTTTCAGATATTAACAGCTGGTACTATAAAGCTCATGATTCATTTAGTTTGGCATTAAAATTTATCTCGGAACTTTTGAATTGTTTCTCTAATTAACAATTTTGATTGGCTAAGGACAGGGTAAATTAATTTTAATTGGACATTAAAGTTTTCTAGTACAGTCAGCCTCACAATTATTGGCCACCCTGGCTATACGACAGGGTGGTTATTAGCCAACAACGGCAAAGGGACAGGAGGGGAGGTTGTTGATTTACTACTTGTTGGAAAAATAAAGTTACCCCTCAATTAAGGTAGGAGGTTTTATGAAGGTTTCATCCACAATTTGTGCTAGAATTATAGCAGGGTGGCCAATAATTGTGAGGCTGACTGTACCGGCTTACCTTTACGTCGATTTCCTTGAAAATTTTCACGAATTGTTAGATGATATTGCTCTTGACGATGGTCATGATAAGTGATTTTAACACGAAGTATCATCCACAGTGGGCGGCGAGCAACGGATTAGTTAAATAGAAAGTTCTCCACACGATGGGCTAGAAATAAAAAGGTAACCTGATTATTTGTACGGGATTTTAACCGAGATTCAAAGAACCTTCCCTTAATGTTTAAAATGTCAGTTGTGAAAAATAAAATATTCTATTATACTTTGACTAAGAATGATATTCGGAAGACTTAAGCTGGCGCCACACACACACAGGCTTGTCTTCAGGTTTGGCCTGTGCAGACGGCCTGCCCAGTGCACAGGCCAAACCGGAGCATGTGAACATCGTTCAGGCGACCTGTTTTTCCTGTGCAGGCAGTGTCCACAGGTCAAACCAGAAGATAAGCATGTGTGTGTGTGGCGCAGCCTTTAAGACTCGTCCACACACACAGACTGAACGCTCTGGTTTGACCTGTGCAGGCCAACTAAACGGTGTTCACACAGGTCTCCTGCACAGGCCAAACCAGATGGGAAGCATGTGTGTAGCGCGACCATTAGAAATGTTTCATTACCCATGGCCATTGTGAATTTCGCTGTATTTTGATTTTAAGGGCAGTTCATAATATCCATCAGTTAATAATCAATTATTTGGTTAACGTACGCGCATTTGGGTTATGACTTATGACGTAACCATAATCAGCGCCAACTACTACATACTACTCCACGTCATTTCAATTAGTTATAATTTTTCTAATTTTACAAAGCTTAATTTTTTTAAAGACCATTTTTTTGCAAACCAAAATATGAACTACCTAACTTTCACTAGAGCGCCCTCTTTCGAAAATACTTCGCTGAAAATAAAATTAAAAAGAAATTTGGAAGTTCGCCTTGAAATATCAATTAGTTAAATAGATAATCAATGGGACTTTACGATATTAATCAAACATATAAATATTTATTTGTGTTTAGAATTTAACCTTAATACGTTTAAAATCAAATGTTTTAATTAGTTTTAATGGAACTTCATAATCATAATTGGTTTTTAATTAATAATTAGACATAGTCAATATATCTTAATTTGTACTCGTGATGAAGACGTTGGTTCACAAAAATTAAGATGAGAGAGGGGTGTAATAAAATTATAAAATTATATTATGGTAACGAAATAGAAACTTTTTGAGAACTTTCCACCATAAATTCCTACCTGGTCTGGCAGTTAAGAGCGAAATTTAAAGAATTTCAAAAATTCATTCCGATAAAAAATAATTTAAAAGCTAATTTAAATGGTTATTATTGCTATGATTATGAATATCAGCTTAATTACCTTCACCTTTAATTTTTATTTGCGTTCAAAATACTCTAAGGCCATCCCAAATCCCAAACGTAATTAGAAATTCTGAAATCGGACAAAATTTTTAAAACACGATATTGCGTGTACAATTGTACATAGGAACCCTGGAAGTGAAATTTTGAAAAAGACACAATTTTACATTGTTAAATATAATTTGCAATGTTTTAGTAGGTGAAACAGAGCTGGAGTGCTGGAAAGGTCTTCTGGTGAAGACCTTTGTGAACCGCGAACCTCTTGTTAACTTGTGGTAATGTCTTTTTCACCAGGCTACTACTTGTTTGGGGGGTTAGAGAGTAATAATATCACGTAGTTGGTTATGTTTGGGAAAATACGTTAACTACACAGGTCTCACGTTATAAGAAAATAATCGTAAAGTTGCGCACTCGTTCAAAACCGTTTAAAATCGTAGAGGGTGTATTTAACTGTGTAATTTCATTGGTTATTTAACTGCGAATACTGCGTTAGGGATGCACTGGAATTATTTTCTTATAACGTGAGACCTGTAGTAGTTGTAGTGTTGTAGTTGATAATCAAAAACTGACAAACTAGTACGTGTAAAAAATGGTACAAAATGGTAGAATCTAACACGTACTTAGAACAAGGAACTGTTTGTTAGACTACGAGTATAACCTAATTAAAAGGATCATTAATAAGCGGTTATAAATGTAGTGATAGCCACATTACCTTCATCGCAACTCCGGACATTTAACGACGGTACTAACTAATGTAAGGTATTTCAAACGCTCTAAAAAGAGGCTATCTAAATAGAATTAGTATATAGGCTGTAAAAATAAAAGTAAACATCAAAATAATCAAAACAAAGTAAAACCTGAATTTGGTCAGTTATTTACGCTTGCCTTGAATCAGTAAGGCCAGGCAGGGTCACGGCAATATAGGCAAGGCAGGAGCCGCGTCGTCTACAGGAGACGTTTCGAAAAAGCTCTAACGGCCGTTTGCACTAACGCTAAGCAACGACTTAGGAATCGCCTAAAAATGTAGGAAACTTTAGGCATTAATCTGTACGATTATTATCTATAAAAATTTTCTATATTAGTACTTTTCAGTTACATAAGCGGAATTAGTCTTCTTGGCATTCCTGCTGAAATATACGTTCATGGCGTTCAATTTTTATATTTCATTTTTGGATTTCCTCTACTGGCACTAGTTTTCCAAATTATATTTTTACCAGTTTTCAACGGTTTAAACATCACTTCTGTATATGAGGCAAGTTTCATAAAAATTTTAATTCAAATTATTTATTTTCAATTTTCAGTATTTAGAAAAACGATTTGATAGAAGAGTTCGATTTTTTGGATTATTAGTTTTTACCATTAATTCGGTGAGTATTATTTATTTAAAAATAAATTTTCTATTCCAATAGTGAAAAATTTACATAAGAAATTTTAAAACGAAAAAAGTCGTTGATGAATGAATGATAATAAATACATAATAGTAGCAAAGTACCTTATTATGCAGGTTAAGAACCTCTACATGCTTAGAATTATTTTTGCATACAATTTAATTTGCATTGAATGAAAATGTCACAATTAAAAATTTTAGTAACCCTGAAAAGAATAACGTATAGTATTCTAACTCTCTAGGTTACAGAAATAGACGTGTAGAAGAAGCATCTTCTATGTTTTTTGCATCAAATTAATTAAATATTTCTTAAGTTCGGTAAATACTAAAAGAGCCGATACGAGAATTCTCACTAAACTACCCGGTTAGCAAGCGAACGAGTGCTCCTGTTTAAAAAAGATCGTGTGGATCGCAATACAACGAAGAAAATACTTATTCGTGTCAGAACACCTGTAATCAGCGATGAAACAAAACTAAAGAACTGTAAACCGCCCCACAAGAAACTGAAATAGTGAGGGGCTACTTTGGAAAGAGCTCATTGCCCATGTTCAGGAACAAATAACTGCCTCTACAGCAAGCTACAGATCATATTCAAATGCTACGCTCTCAACACCAAACAGACCCAAGCTGTTCAGAACAGAAGGACATGCATGGATACATAGTATAAGTATTACATATAGTATGCCATTCCGGTGTACGAAAATCGAACTTGGCCGCACATGACATCAGGGGGTGTCAGCACGGACGTATGCAGGTACGATCGCGTTGATTGCAGCGTTGGGTACAAGCACCTCGTCCCGTCGTGTTGACACATCCTGACGTCTCTCTCTCGTAAAATCTCTCTTGCCCTGGAAAACACAAAACAATGGGTACATTCACCGGACGTAACAGTTGGGGAGCTGCTACCAACCGCTACATCACTAACGCTACTATCGTGGGGTAATTTTGTTAAATGAGCAGGTATCGAGATAATTCAACATAACGCAAATGAAATGCGCTCGAAAAAATGGCGATCGCTCCGCACACGTTCCTAAAACAGGGGTAAGTTACCGAACGATTTGGTAGCTGCTCCACAACTGTTACGTCCGGTGAATGCACCCAATGTAAAACCCATTGACGAAAAAGACTTATTCTTTTAAATCAATTTTCTTCTTAAATGAACACACTACCGGTTTCACTTAATAAGCATCATTAGGTGTAGAATAGTATTCTAGAAGAGTATTCTACACCTGATGATGCTTATTAAGCGAAACCGGTAGTGTGTTCATTTAAGAAGAAACTTGTGATATTTTACTAATTTATATTTTTATTCTTTTTAAAGCATTTTTTTAAAGAATAAGTCTTTCATCGTGACTAAATATCACCAAGTCACAGTGGAGTCGTCAATCTCTTTAAAACCCATTGAATAAAAAAATACCTCCTACTCTATCAGGAAAGAGCTTCTAAGCTAATAATATTGATCGCAATGGAAGAGTAAATATAGCGATTTCTGGTCAATTTCTTCAATAGAAATGGTTGCCTATACTCCCACTTATAAGAAAAAAGATCGTGACAACCAATAATAATGTAAACGCGATGGAAGTCCAAAATGGCATTTTCTCGCATTTTTTCCTATATGCAACTGTTGTCAAGGCTCCTTCCTGATGTTTTATGTTCTAAGGTAAAACCTAAAACGTCAAAAATATTCGAGATTTGTTTTTTTGACGTTTTAGATTTAATTTGGTTTTCCATGGCAAGAGAGATCATATTTTAATTTAAAAATTTAACTGCCATAATAGTGCCTTAAATTTTTTTATGTAATCTGCTCTGGAATCCTGTAACCATTAGTGATCCGCTAGCTAACGCTAAGCTATTTACCCTTTACTTTTCTCATACCAATTGCTAAAAGTTTGCAGGGGAGAGTTAGTAACGTAGCGTAGCAGAAAGAAGAAAAAATTATCTTTTGACTGATAGTTGATCGTTTGAGACGCTAGCTTCAAGATCAAGAGGTCTAGAGACCCTTGAAATCTAGTCGAGAGGTCCGTAATCCATAATGATAGAGATCTGTACTAACTAAACCTTAAAGACCTAAAGAGTTTAAATAAAAGGGCTTTGTACAACTCCACTGCTGAAATTGAAATATACCTACAAGGTCTACTTTTCTAAATCCTTGTTAACTCTTGCTCGTTCTTTCAACTACCTTTAAACGTAGCTATCAAAATTACTAAATTATATGTATAGAAAAATATTTTTCTTTGTTGCAGGTAATGTGGCTTCCAATAGTTATGTACGTTCCAGCATTAACGTTTAATCAGGGTAAGTGGAAGAAACCATTAAAGAAACATAGACTAATAAATTTTTTCAGTTACTGGAGCTAATGTTTACATAACATCCACCGTGATAGCAATAGTTGCCATTTTTTACACAACTGTCGTAAGTAAGACGTCTTGAAAGCACTTAAAAAAGTTGAATACTTCAAGAAGGTTACGGTTATGACACCTCACAGCCAGGCAACCTCACAGTCAGGCCACCCTGGCTATACGACAGGGTGGTTATTAGCCAACAACGACAAAAGGACAGAAGGGGATGTTGTTGATTTTCTATTAGTTGGCAAAATAAAGTTACCCCTCAATTTAGGTAGGGGGTGTTCTGATGATTACTTCCACAATTCGTGCTAGACGTATAGCCAGGGTGGCCATTAATTGTGAGGCTGACTGTACGTTTAGAAAGTTGTAACCATCTCTTTTTTGAAATTCACCGAAGTTGTCTGAATACTTCAATGAAATTTTATTTTGAAGGGCGGAATGCGAGCAGTTATATGGTCAGATGTATTGCAAACAGGAGTTATGTTTGTATCCATTGTGATAATAATTATCAAAGGTACGATGGATGTCGGAGGAGTTAAAGTGGTTATCGATAGAAATTCGATGGGCGATAGATTTGAGCGACCCAAGTAAGCAAACCGTTATTTTGATACAAGCTTTTGAGAAGTACTCTGGTCAAATTTTTAACTTCAAAAAACAACAGGATTGATAAAATGATGGATTTATAAAAAAATCTCTCTTTACAATTATTTCGGGGAACTTTTGACATTATTAACAATCCAAATAATAATTTTTATTTCAGTTTTGACTTCAATCCTTTGGTAAGACACACCTTTTGGTCTCTCGCAATTGGTGGATGTGTATCTACGTTAGCATCCAACACAATTAATCAAAATATGATACAAAAATATTTATCACTACCAACTGTTGCTTCTGCTAAAAGGTTTTAATGGTTTTCACAGGAAAAACAAAATTTTGTATAACGTTTGTTTTAGAGCCAATTGGATTTTTTTATTTGGTTTAGGTTTAATTGTCATACTATGCGGTTACACCGGATTAATTACGTATGCGGTTTATTACGACTGCGATCCACTATCAACAAAGGTAAATAATTCTTAATCTTAATCAACAATCGTCTAATTTTATTTCGAAGCTTGTTAAAGCAAAAGACCAATTGGTACCTTTGCTAGTGATGAACATCCTTGGAAAATTTCCTGGTCTTCCAGGACTGTTCGTTGGAGGAGTGTTTAGTGCAGCATTGAGGTAAAGTTGTTGTCATTAAATTAAAAATATTTGTAATTATAATTTATTTTTTAGTTCATTATCGGCAGGCTTTAATTCGATGGCTGCTGTAGTATTAGAAGATTTTTACAAATTAATATTCGCCAAATCGTACACTGATAAGAGGTCGAGAATTGTAATGAAAAGTACTGTGGTGATAGTGGGAATCGCTTGTGCAGCTCTTGTCCCTGTAGTTCGTAATTTGGGTTTAGTTTTTCAGGTAAATTAAAATAATTGTATAGCCTCCCATATACAAGGTGTTTCAATTTTGGTTCTGTACATGGAGATCTTAAATACAAAGTGGTCAAATTGACCCAAAGTACCCAGCAATATCTCGTGAAAAAATCTCCATGCATAAAACAGAATTACCCTACCCACCCTGTATCTTATTTAGATCTAACTATATCCACCGAACAGATGCAGCTAAGCCACTCCCTACAAATATCTGTCAAATAAGGTTTACGCATGTCAATTCTTGTGTAAGTGTTTTAAATTGGATTTCCTAATAATTTTTCTATGCGACCAATAGAAAAATTCTATACGAATATCGTGCGCCCTTTTGGGAGTGGCTTAGCTGCATCTGTTCGGTACACAGAGACTAGTATGATTGCTTTGCATTTATTGACATTTTAATTTTTAGTTGAGTTTAAGCGTTGGAGCAATTTCGTTGGGAGCCTTGTTTGGAATATTTATTATGGGTGTTTTAATACCATGGATAAACGTTAAGGTAGACACTTACATAATTAAAAAAAAATTAACAAAATGTAAAAATATTATTTTTAAATAAAGGGGGCTTTACTAGGTGGTTTATCAGGATTGATTTTTACCGGTTGGATTTGCTTCGGTACTCAAGCAGCAATAGCAACTGGAAATTTACATTTTTATGAAAAACCAGTCAGTGTAGAAGGCTGCGACTACAATGTTACCATAAATGGAAGCCACAATGGGACTACTTTTGAAGACGTAGAGTAAGTCTTTTATTACATTTTTTACAATTGTTAATAATTATTTTTTAGCAACGATGACGTATTTGCATTGTATCGTTTATCATATCTCTGGTATACTTTAATTGGCTTAACTTCATCTGTTCTCGTTGGAATGATAGTTAGCATTTTTTCGCGTCAAAATCCTTTGGAGGTTCAACCTGAACTTTTAACACCGTTTGTTAGAAGAATGTATTTCCCTCAACTTACTTCGAGAGTTCCTCGGAGGGTATTTCCTAATATGGTGAGCAAATTTTTACATTTTTAGCCCAAATTTATTTTACTCTTTATATACTACGTTTTTGAGTTGCTACCAGTATTTTTATTTACTATTTTTACTCAATTTTCTTTTTTTTTTTTAGATTGTGATAGCGAACAAAAGAAAAAGTGAAGACAAACCACTACATGGGGTAGAATCAACTAATTTATTGTTAAATAAAGAAGTGACGTAGTTTTTAATTTAACGGTAATTAGTTAAGTTAGTATAAAATAAGTTTAAAATAAAGACGCGAGTTTGTTAATAAAGTATCAATAATAAGAAGATATTATAAAATCTATAAAGACTAATTATTACTAATTATGATGTTAAGCCATCAAAATAAAAATGTATGGAGAAGACTTGAAAATATTTAAATTCGAAGTAAGCGAAAAAACAATGCATTCTGAAGAAGACATTTTCACGGTTAAATAATGTTAGCTTTCTTTTACACTTTTTAAACTTTCTTGTCGGCAACCACTCTAGTCGGCACTATTTAAGAAAATTGACTTTTCCTTCTGTGTACCGGTAAGTATATACCTCGGCATCTCTAGCAAAATATTAAGGCTGATGTTAAAAATTTTATAATTAATTCAAGAAAATGGCTCTTAAAAGGAGAACCACGCTTTAGCTAGAATAGGTAGGTATGTGAATATGTTTTGAGTAGCTTTTTGGATGATGTAATGACTGTAATCATCAAGAACATCAAGTGGTTGTAGGTGCCAATATTCATTTGTATCAAAACCATTTTACTACCGCCATGTAGTAATTCCCCAAACACAAACAGCCTAAAGTTTTAAGAACTTGGTAGTCTACCAATTTTAATGTATTTACGTTTTAATGCAAATTCGGGACTGTTCTTTTATTCTACTTGCATGCTAATTAAAAATTAATACTGTCTAGTATGACTAACATTAATAATGATCATAAATCATAATTCATATTTACTAAAATAGGAATTTAGTTGTGAATAAGCTTTTGTACTGGACAAATCTATATCTTAATTATACAATAAATTAGAACCCAATATTTATTTGACATAAATTTAAATTCAAGATCACAAACGCCCCAAAAAACACAAAATGGAACTAACAGTGAGTATAATAAATTATAAAAGAATTTTAGTATAAATCAAAAAATGAAAAAGTAAAACAAATGCATTTTTCAACTGCCAGTTTTTCGAAAATTCCCCGATAGATGGTTTAACATTAGTGAAAGTTTAAATGAAGAATGTGGCACTAACACTGTCTTAGATTAAGAGTCCCATTCATACACATTCTACTTTGGCCAATGGAAGCATTAAAAATATTAGCCTAGTAAAATAAAGGTTTTGATAAAGAAAAAATTCCCAACAGCAATTTTATTGCTGAAATGTGAAAAGAAGGGCTTCTTATGTATGTGATGAAAAAGTACCACCCCCACCTCTTGAGCTTAACTCAGGGGGTGCAAACGTGTGACTACTTCTGGTTTTTCAAGTCTTCTCCAAAATTAAGCAATCTAGAGCAAAACGACTAGAGTATAATTTTAAAGTTAATGAGTTTCTACAAAAAATATATGTTGTATAAAAATTTTTTGATAAAATAATGGTTTTCTAACAAAATAAGATTTAAAAGAGCTCGATTTTCAAAAATAATTTTAAGCAGGATAAATGGTGCAAAAAACATGCGTTTTGATGAACAAAAAACTGTTATACTCCGAGATGAACAACGATAAAATTAGAAATATACAGTGTGATTGAAAAAACGTGATAATGCAGATTTCTAGGTTATTATTAAAGATAGAAAAAAAAACTCGTTCAGGTAACTTATAGTACTCAAGAAGCTTGTTATTTTCGTCAATTCAAAAGTACCAGTGGAATTAAAACAAAAGAGTAACGTTAGCTAGGTTAATTTTTTTAAATGGAACGTACAGATTTTTTCTACATATTTTTCAAGAGTATCAAATTCTCTTTACAGTGATACTAAATAACAATACTACAATATTTGAAAAAATAAAGTCGTAATAAGGTTTTAAAAAATGAATCTAGTAACCCTCATAACGTTATAACCATAGCACAACAATCGATAACAATCGAAACAGTCGTTATTTATTTGTTTTAATACTTATGCAACTTGATAGTAGATGTTTTTGTATTTTTGATTGTTATCGATTGTTGTGCTATGGTTATAAGGGTTGCTAGATTCATTTTTTAAAACCTTATTACTACTTTATTTTTCCAAATATTGTATTGTTTTTTAGTATCACTGTAAAGAGAATTTGATACTCTTGAAGAATATCTAGAAAAAATCTACACGTTCCATTTAAAAAAAGGAATCTGACTAACGTTACTCTTTTGTTTTAATTCCACTGGTACTTTTGAATTGACCAAAATAACAAGCTTCTTGAGTACTATAAGTTACCTAAATAAGTTTTTTTTCTATCTTTAATAATAACCAAGAAATCTGTATTATCACGTTTTTTCAATCACACTGTATATATGAATTTAAAGCTGAAGGCTTCAGCTTTCATTTCCATATTTTTTTAGTTTACTTTTGTTACATCTTGTAGTATTAAATAACAAGTTAAGTTTTTTCTGTACCATTTTTTAAACAATTAAAGATATTATGTTGAAAGGATTATTTAAAAAAATTTTCGTCCAGGGATATGGTTCCTTGTGAGTTATTTTTCAAAGTTACATCATGAGAAAATGATTATACATTTATTTTAAAAAAGCACAATGATTTCATTTTTCTTCTTTTTTTGTAAATTTTATAACAAAAATTTTGCCTGAAATTGCTGTAAAATGGTTAATATTAAACTGATTGAAGAAATTAAAAACTCATTATGTAGGAAAGTTTAAAGTACTGTACATTTTTACAATCATTTATGCAAATGAAACATAATAGCTTATACTTCAATATACGAAAATTAGAACATCTTCGGATTTATTGGGACTAAAGGATCAGCTGTTGAATTCTGTTAAAAAATTCGACATTATTCAATGAAGTGGAAATGTTTAAACAGTATCATGAAACTATTATTAAAAACGACTTATTATGCCTTTTAGAGATGTATAAGGCTTCCAGAAGAGTTAATTGCGTAAGCGAGCACATATATACAGGGTGTTTTATTTATCGTGTCACAGTAGATATTTCGACTATTGTCAAGATTTCAAATAAATATTATATGAAAGTTGTTGGATGCATTATTCTGTAGAATTTCTCAAAATCATAAAAAAACAACTGAGCATCAAATTTTCTAGATATTTGCAAATATGTATACATTCAAAATTGTAAATGAAAAGTTCCCAGCACTATTCGATATTGTCAAACTATATTTTGAAATTCCCGTTACTATGACATATTGGTGATTCAAAACTTGAGGCGAAAAATAAAATGTCAAATTTACCAACTCCAAACTCACTCTTTAATGTGAAATTTTGCAGACATGGAGCCGGTTTGCTTTGTCTGTTTGCTGATTTTAAGTGAATTGTGTTGTGAAAATAGTGATTATGATGATGACGATTGACGACGATAAGATTAATCCATATCTACAGTTCTTAGATTTTCCAGTTCTCTTTCTCTCTCTCTCTCTATCTCTTATAGTATAATCAAGTTTAAGGTCGATTGTACAATCGTGGCTTAAGCTATTTAAGCCGACTTCCAGCTAAATCGGCTTCATGCTCATGTCGCTGTAATTCTAACGTAACGTAAACGAGATAAATATGATTAATTCCCTCATATAATAAGAACCAATCAGATTTCTTTATTTTATAAATAATGACCAATGACAGCTACTTCATAATGACGAAACTCAAGCTAGCTTTTTTTTAAGTTTAGCCGTGATTAAATCCTTCAGACAAATACATATAGACTTAATAATACGTACAACTTCATACGTTTCTACGCAAATTTCGGGAATCCGATCTCCTAGCGCCATCTATTGTCTTGGGTTGAGATCTTGGGCTCTAGATTTTTTGTCTTTGTATTTTGTGGAATTAAATATGTTGAAAAGAGTGTCAATGTTTTTTTTATAAAATTAGGTTTAAATTCAAGCGTGCTTAGTACTGCATATAGTGTGAATATCATTTCGCTTTCGTAAATTTAATTTTTTTCCAAAAATTCAAATAATTGGTCCAGTTTTTGTGTATAATGCTCTACTATAAGCCCATGCCCATCATTTTCTACGTTAATCTGTATTAAACTCGAAAGAATAATCAAGTTGTGTGCATTTTTCTAACTTCTTCAGCCGTATTAAGAAAACCACAAGTTCAAAAATTTAAAAAAAAGCAGTATTGGTAGAAACTCGGTTACATTTTGTAGAAATAAATTGAGGAAATTATTCAGTCTTTTACTTTGGGGATAAATTACAAAAAAACTCTTTTCTTACCGTTTCCTTGATGTTATTCAAAAAACCACGAGTTAGATTTTGATGAAAATTACATATGTTGTCTAACAGTGGATATTGGATACCATATATTTTTTTCAAAATTTTTGAACTTGTGGTTCAAAGACCGTAGTCTGAACTTAAACCTTAAACTAGACCTGGATTTTATAACAAAAAAATCTGGGCGATCTTATACAAGTCCACCTTTTGCAAATAAGCTATTTGAGTACCAGCGAACACGAAAATCTTGTTAGCTACCCCGGGCACTGGCTCCAGGCGTTAATAATAAACTTCTAATTGGTGAACCCAGCTGACAGGGTGAGAAGGATACCAAAGTAAAATCTTACTTTTTATGAAAAAGGAAGTTTGTTATTTTGCCAGTGAATAATATAATAATTTTTCAAATTATAACAACATTTAAATTGCTTCTTCAATGTTAAAAAAGTCATTAATTAAAAAGTATTTGATATCAACAGAATCAGAAAATAATTCTCTTTTAATAGATATCATTAGCGTTCTTGTAGATGAAGCTGATGAGCAGCAAATTGCAAATGTAATTCCCAGTGTTATGTGGCAATGTCCCGCTTTGGACGTAGGCTCTTGGTTTATAAACGCAGCTTTCTCAATTTTACATTGTTAGCACTTAAATCAAATGTACTACAACTTTAGTACAAAACCTACACAATTTGAATGAATGAAGTCGATTTTATCCAAAATTTGGCATTTTACAAAACTAAATTTGAAAAAATTACTTAACTGTCAAATTCATCATTCAGCTGACACCTGACATCCGACAACTCCGACCGCTAGAGGCGCTACTTATGCGTATTCCTGTTGGTTGAGTTGTACGTATTATTAAGTCTATATGTATTTGCTTCAGATAACCAATCAGATTACCCCAAACGAGGGGAAATTAATCACGAATAAACAGAACCTAGCTTTTGTACACCCCTCACTTATGTCATCATAGATGACAGATATTATGTTTATGTCATTATCTGTCATTATTTTTCAAATTTTTAATTGTCAATACTTTTTCAAAGTGATTAAATCTACGAGAAAGTAGATAAGAGCATATTTTCAGGGAAATACCGTTACAATTTTTCTACATCAATTTGATCGTCATAGGTATTTATTGTCAATTTAACGTGGACTTACGTTAAAAGAATTTCGGGGGTATATGTTCCAACCCCCCAATAGCTACACCACTGGAACACTACATAAAAGAGAGGATGAGTTCTCTTTTATGTTATTCATTCCGAATATACAATAGGGCACAAAAAGTCTGACGTAAGAACTCGTTCCTGTACGATTTTACACTTATGAATATTGTATCTAATTTTCGCGATCCTGTAGCGCCGCTCCTATTGTGTTTAGAGTAAAACTACAAATGAGTGATTTTGTTTGAAATTTTATGCGTATGATTTTTTAATTAAGATATTTCTGCCATATATCGCTTAATTTTGGAGAAAACTTGCAAAAACCAGAAGTAGTCACACGTTTGACCCCCCCTGAGTGAAGCTCAAAGGGTGGGGGTGGTGGTTTCTAATCACATACGTAGGAGGCTCTCCTTATCACATTTCAGCAATAAAATCGCTGTTGGGAATTTTTTCCTTTTCATCCTGGTATTTGAATTTAATTTTACTAGGCTTTATCGCAAAAATGCTTTCTTAAAAAAGTCGTTTTCTCGAACACCGTTGAAAAAATTTCAAAATTGGTGAAAACTT